>JBBDGP010000312.1:750000-1950000 GCA_037952835.1 Lithobates septentrionalis | reverse complement strand
ATCCTATGGAGCTCTTCACACTGGTCAATTGTGTTTTTCAAAGTCATAGTTACATAGTAGGTGAGGTTGAAAAAAGACACAAGTCCATCAAGTCCAACCTATGTGTGTGATTATATGTCAGTATTGCATTGTATATCCCTGTATGTTGTGGTCATTCAGGTGATTATCTAATAGTTTCTTGAAGCTATCAATGCTCCCCGCTGAGACCACCGCCTGTGGAAGGGAATTCCACATCCTTGCCACTCTTACAGTAAAGAACCCTCTACGTAGTTTAAGGTTAAACCTCTTTTCTTCTAATTGTAATGAGTGGCCACAAGTCTTGTTAAACTCTCTTCTGCGAAAATGTTTTATCCCTATTGTGGGGTCACCAGTACGGTATTTGTACATTGAAATCATATCACCTCTCAAGCGTCTCTTCTCCAGAGAGAATACGTTCAGTGCTCCCAACCTTTCCTCATAACTAAGATCCTCCAGACCCTTTATTAGCTTTGTTGCCCTTCTTTGTACTCGCTCCAATTCCAGTACATCCCTCCTGAGGACTGGTGCCCAGAACTGGACAGCATACTCCAGGTGCGGCCGGACCAGAGTCTTGTAGAGTGGGAGAATTATTGTTTTTTTTTTTTTTTTAAATTGTTTATTTAGTTGAGAACACGGCCCACATGGACCAGCAGGAATACAGAAATATATGCATCAGATAACATATAAGATACAGTATAATGATAACACAGTCTTGCATCTCTTATTGTAATATACCAGTCCCCAGCTTGTCGTTCCCCAACAGTACCATAAACCTTTCAAGCTTATATTGTGTTCAACCTTGGGGTCTGGTATTCCGCTAATATCCTTTCCTGCTGACTACCACTGCGCCCGTCCTCTTTTTCCATATATTTGAGAACAGAAAATAAGAGTAGAAAAAGGAACTAGTTCCGAATGTGAGGGAGAGAAGAGAGAAGAAAAGGGGGGTGAAGGGAAGAGTAGAAGGAGGAGGGGGTGGGAATGTAAGATGAATAGGTTGGGGGGGGGGTGAGAGATTGGGGGGGGGGGGGGAAGCCTCGCGAACATGTGGTCTCTGATCTGCTGTGTATCTGAAGGTGTTCTGTCTCTACTTCTTGTGTCCCGTCTAACCAGCGAGACTACCTATTCACTCCCTGGGTGGCGGTTGGGCTTTGCAGAGCTTGACCTGCTGCCAAGTAGATGAACATTGTCCATAGTTGCCAGGTCTTAGAGAATGTTTCTTCTCTATGCTGTGTTGTGTGGATCAGATCTTCCATTAATCTAATGTCTTCCACCTTTCTGAGCCACATCTCAATGGTCGGTGGCGTGGTGGATTTCCAGCAGAGTGGGATGCATGCTCTGGCAGCGTCCAGCAGGTGTCGTATGACTGAGCGTTTATATACCTTGTCTGGGATGTCGGTGGCATGAAGCAGAAAGAGTGCTGGGTCTTTTTTAATTGTCCTGTCAGTGAATAGTTGTACAGTCTCGTGTATCACCTTCCAGAATCGTGAGAGTTTGGGGCATGACCAAAAGATGTGTAGCAAAGTACCCTCGTTCCTTTGACACCTCCAACATGTATCAGATGTAGTGGGAAACATTTTGTGTAACTGTATTGGGGTTCTATACCACCTGGAGATTATTTTATAGTTTGTTTCCTGAGTTTTAGCGCATATGGACGACTTGTGTGTAAAGCGGAGTATACGTTGTCGCTGCGAGGGGTTAAAACTACAGTCTAGTTCCTCCTCCCATTTGGTCAGACCCGGGGGTATGTAATCCGAGGGAGGTGTGATTAGAAGATTGTACATCAGTGATATTGTGTGTGGTAGGATGCCCGTATCAGTGCATAGTTCTTCAAGGGTCGTGAGTCCTTGGTCACCGTCAGTGGGGGGTGGAATGGAATGGAGGAAGTGTCCTAGTTGAAGCGTCCGCATAAAATCTAATCGGTACCTCCCTAGTGGGTTGGAGAGCTCAGCGTATGTCTTCCATCTTCCTCCCGAGCTAAAATGGGAGGCCATGTGTGTACCTGCTTCCGCTAGGTTCTGAAAAGTTTTATCTTGTAAACCGGGTGTGAAGAGGGGATGCCCTATGATTGGGAAGAGGGGTGAGTTTCGGGTAGAGATGTTTGGTTTAGAAATTAGTTTGGCACAAATTCTGGCCGTGTTGCCTATCAATGGATGTCGTCTAAGCTCCACTGGTAAGCTCCTGTAGCACCAGGGAGTGCCCCCCAGTGGTATTCTGGTGCAGGATTGTTCTAAGTGTGTCCATAATTTGGTCTCACGGTGTCTACGCCAATCTATGAGTCTGCCCAAGTGCACTGCTTGATGGTATACGCGTATGTCGGGTAGTGCTAGCCCGCCATAGGACTTGGGGATCACTAGTAATTTTTTGGGCAGTCTGGGTCTTTTCCTGGCCCAGACAAATTTAGTGAATAACGTCTGTATTTGATTGAAAAATCTTATTGGCATGTGAATCGGGATGGCCTGCATTAGGTATAGAATTTTGGGTAAGATAGACATCTTTAGAATGTTGCATCGCCCCAGCCAGGAGTAAAGGCCGGATTGCCATGAGTTTAGCAATGTTTTTATTTTTGTAATTAGTGGGGGAAAGTTAAATTCATATAATTTCGATATTGACTGGGGGATGAAAGTGCCCAGGTATTTTAGCGCTCGGTCTGCCCATTTTAGTTTGAAGTTGGCTTTAAGAGAGGTAAGTAGAGTTGGAGGGATTCCAACACTCATAGCTTCAGATTTGGATAGGTTTATTTTCAGGTATGCCAATGTCCCATACGCGGAGAATTCTTTTAACAAATTTGGGAGAGAGATAGTCGGGTTTGTCAGCGAAAACATCAAGTCATCTGCGTATGCTGATATCTTAAACTGGGTATCGTCTATAGTAATTCCCGTAATGTCCGGGTTCAGTCTGATATGGCACAGGAATGGTTCTAATGATAATGCGAAAAGGAGGGGTGAGAGCGGGCAGCCCTGACGTGTGCCGTTCGAAATTTGGAGAGTGTCTGACATAACGCCATTCACCCTCACTCTCGCAGACGGTGTAGTGTAAATCGCAGAGATCCAATTTAGCATGGTTTCCCCCAGTCCTATATGTCTTAACGTAGATTGCATAAATGACCAGTTTACCCGGTCAAACGCCTTTTCGGCGTCTGTACTGAGGAAAACCGTCGGGGTGTTTGTTATCGTAGAATTATTGTTTTATCTCTGGAATTAATCCCCTTTTTAATGCATGCCAATATTCTGTTTGCTTTGTTAGCAGCAGCTTGGCATTGCATGCCATTGCTGAGCCTATCATCTACTAGGACCCCCAGGACCTTTTCCATCCTAGATTCCCCCAGAGGTTCTCCCCCCAGTGTATAGATTGCATTCATATTTTTGCCACCCAAATGCATTATTTTACATTTTTCTCCATTAAACCTCATTTGCCATGTAGTCGCCCACCCCATTAATTTGTTCAGATCTTTTTGCAAAGTTTCCACATCCTGCGCAGAAGTTATTGCCCTGCTTAGCTAAGTATTGTCCGCAAAATACAGAGATTGAACTGTTTACCCCATCCTCCAGGTCGTTTATGAACAAATTAAACAGGATTGGTCCCAGCACAGAACCCTGGGGACCCCCACTACCTACCCCTGACCAATCCTGCTTGCTGCATTTTTGATGCATGTTTGGTGTGGTTAAAAAAAGGCACCTCACAATTGAAATGAATAGAAAATGCATCAGGAATAGAAAAAACTAAAACTTTTTGCATCTGTGAAAAAAGAACACGTGAATCAAAAACCACACCAAAAATGTAGGTGTGAGTACGTTTTTGAGTCACATGTTCTTTTTTCACAGGTGCAAAACGCACCGTAAACACAAAAACGCATATGCGTTTTTATCATGTTTTTGCAGTGGAGAAGTGTGTAAGTAGCCTTGACCTGTTAGATCCCTAAAGGAGTTTAAACCCCTGTTGCCCAACCTGTGGTCTGGGGGCCACATGCAGCCCTTTGGAACCTACTGTGTAGTCCTCAGAACCCGCCAGGATGTAGTCAGTGTTTTAGTTGCCCAGGTGCTTACATAAAAACAATTAAAGCTAAACTCTGGGGAAAGTAAAAATCCACCTTTGCAATGGGGCTGTCTCTCACTGAAAGAGTTAAACGATCTAGGGGACCAGGAAAAGCAGTTTTATTGATCAGATCCACAACTCCAACAGGATCCTTCGGGCTGCAAGGCCAGTCCTTACAGCCTCTTCTTCCCTGTTCTCTATCGATCAGATGCCCCTGATGACATAATGAATAGTGCAGGACCCATAGCCCTGCATTTGACGTAAGGACACCAAGAAACAGTTCAGTGCTGGGAGAGCGGAGGATCTGGTAAGTAAAACTACTTTTCCCGTTACCTAGATCTAAACCAGTGGTCTCCAAACTCTGGCCCTGGGGCCAAATACGGCCCTTTCCTTAACTTTATACGACCCTGAGGCATAATGGATTATTCCTGCCACTAACACCAACGATGGAGCATAATTCCTACCACTGACACCAACAATGGAGCATAATTCCTGCCACTGACACCAACTATGAGGCACTATTCCTGCCACTGACACCAATTATTTCTTCCCCTGATATCAAAGATGGGGTGTTTTCTATTCCCACTGGTTACAGTCTGGCCCCCCTAAAATCAGAAGGACAGTAAACTCGCCCTTTGTGTAGAAAGTTTGGAGACCCCTGGTTTACAGGATGGAAAAGCAGTTTTATGGCACTCCCCTATGCTCAAGAGGTGGACTGTTCTAAGGTTAAAGCACAAGAAAATTAAATATTTTAAATGCTTAAAAACAAACTCCAGAAAAGTAAAAATCCTTATTTGCAATGGGGCCACACTACAAGGTTTAAATGCTGGTTTAGGCCAGGGGTCTCCAAACTTTCTAAACAAAGGGCCAGTTTAGGCTGGGTTCACACTAGTGCGAATTAGATGTGGGTTTCCCCGCATTCAATTGGCTAGCAGGAGATTGTGACTGGCTTTATATGGCACTAATTCACACATCTCCAGTGTGGCCACTGAGTGAATTGCACAGAGGTCCTGTGCGTCTTTGGCTCAGTTTCTGGTCCGAATTCGGGCAAAAATTTGAGCCGGATTTGTCCCTGAAACAGAGAATTGGGGGGTCAGACTGTAGTCAGTGGGAGAGAAAATGCCCTGGCATCCGTGGGAGTAAACAATGTTCCATCATGGTTTTAGAAGAATAGTATCTTATTGATGGTGTCAGTTGGAGGGCTGGTGCCCCATCATTGGTGTCAGTTGGAGGAATAGTGTCCCATCATGGATGTCAGTTGGAGGAACAGTGTCCCATCATTGGTGTCGGTTTGAGAAATAGTGTCCCATAATTGATGTCAGTTGGAGGAATAGTGTGTCAGTTGGAGAAATAGTGTCCCATCATTGGTGTCAGTTGGAGGAATAGTTTCTCATCATTGGTGTCAGTTGGAGGAATAGTGTTCCATCATTGATGTCAGTTTGAGGAATAGTGTCCCATCATTGGTGTCAGTTGGAGGAATAGTTTCTCATCATTGGTGTCAGTTGGAGGAATAGTGTTCCATCATTGATGTCAGTTTGAGGAATAGTGTCCCATCATTGGTGTCGGTTTGAGAAATAGTGTCCCATAATTGATGTCAGTTGGAGGAATAGTGTGTCAGTTGGAGAAATAGTGTTCCATCATTGATGTCAGTTTGAGGAATAGTGTCCCATCATTGATGTCAGTTGGAGGAATAGTGTGTCAGTTGGAGAAATAGTGTCCCATCATTGGTGTCAGTTGGAGGAATAGTGTCCCATCACTAATTTCAGTTGGAGGAATAGTGTGTCAGTTGGAGAAATAGTGTCCCATCATTGGTGTCAGTTGGAGGAATAGTGTCCCATCACTAATTTTAGATGGAGGAATAGTGTGTCAGTTGGAGAAATAGTGTCCCATCATTGGTGTCAGTTGGAGGAATAGTGTTCCATCATTGATGTCAGTTGGAGGAATAGTGTCCCATGGTTGGTTTCAGTTGGAGAAATAGTGTCCCATCATTGGTGTCAGTTGGAGGATTAGTGTCCCAAGGGCCGCATAAATGCAAGCAAAGGGCTGCATCTGGCCCCTGGGCCACAATTTGGAGACCACTTCTAAAAATTGCACCACTCTGCACTAAACTCACTCAGAACCTGTTACGTACCTGGTTTGTGAGCCTGACCTGTAGAGGAGAGCCTCTTGTACCACACCGTGGGCCACTGAGGTTGAGACAGCAGCCAAAGAAGCACAGTGACGTAGGAGTGCCTAGGATCAGTCCAGTATTCAGTATACCGTATATACTCGAGTATAAGTCGAATTTTTCAGCACATTTTTTTGTGCTGAAAGTGCCCCCCTCGACTTATATTCGAGTCAAGCACTTTTCTGCAGCAAAAAATTTCATTTTCCGAACCGATTTTGGGGCCCCATATCTCAGGTCCACTTGGTGCTAGGAACTCCAATTTGGTGTGCAAACCCAGTAAAACTGGTACCACAACATATCCAAAGCTGAAGTTCCTAGCACTAAGTGGCCCCGAGATACGGGGCCCCAAAATCGGTTCGGAAAATGTCATTCTCTGCTGCAGAAAAGTGCTTGACATTTTCTGAACCGAATTTGGGGCCCCATATCTCAGGGCCACTTGGTGCTAGGAACCCCAAATTTGGTGTGCAAACCCAGTGGAACTGGTACCATAACATATCCAAAGCTGAAGTTCCTAGCACTAAGTGGCCCCGAGATACGGGGCCCCAAAACCGGTTTGGAAAATGTCATTTTCTGCTGCAGAAAAGTGCTTGACATTTTCTGAACTGATGTTTGGGGCCCTGTATCTCAGAGCTACTTGGTGCTAGTAACCCCAGCTTTGGAAATTTTATGGTGCTAGTTCCACTGGGTTGGCACACCAAATTTGGGGTTCTTAGCACTAAGTGGCCCCAAGATACAGGGCCCCAAATTCGGTCAACTGTGTCCATCTACAGCAATGTCATTTCGGGACCCTTTGGGTTCAGAGACCCCAAATTTTGGCTGCAGCTAGGGGGCATCTAGGAACCCTTAACTACCGAGTTTGAAGTTCAGGGGACCTATGGCTGCAAATGGGCACAGTGAGGCATGCAAATGGGCACAGTGATGCTGCAAATGGGCATTGTTGACCCTCTTTTCCACTTACAGTAGCTGTACATTTCTCACCCTCGTCTTATACTCGGGTCAATACGTTTTTCCAATTTTTTTTGTGGTAAATTAGGGCCTCGACTTATACTCGGAACGACTTATACTCGAGTATATACGGTAGCTGGTTGTCCGTGGCTGGATATGCAGCAGGCAGACCGGTAAAGGTTAGGCAGACCAGAACTCTGACAGGCTGAGATCGCAGCAGGAACCAGATGCAATACGCAGAGCATAGCCGTAGCAGGCTGGAAGAGCAGATGCAGGGTCAGGCAGGCCGGGTCAGTAACATTAGGGTAGATCAGCAGAGCAGCAGGCAGAAGAGAAGTCCAAAACAAGCCGGGGTCGGAGTATCAAGAAGACAGTGTTAGAGGGAACAAGCCGGATCAAAATCAGAGGTCAGCACAGATAACAGGTCAGAACACACAGAAGCTGCAGACCAAACAGCAAAGAGTCCTTGGTGCACTCACTTTAAATAGCCCCTTTGGCGCTAATGTTGGTGACAGGCGCATGTGTGCATGCGCATGCCGACGCACTGTGAACGTGCGTGCCTGACATGCAATTCCTGCTGCGCGGCTATGCCTTTCCTGACAGAACCCTTTTTTTGAACAACACAAAATCGCACCGGATCTATGTGAACAGCCTTCATAGGAAGAAATGTTTTTTCATGACATGCAAATCTATGCTTTCTGGAAGGCATCAGAACCGCATCAGATGTGCATAAGTGTGCACTGGGACTAAAGTGCCGGAAAAATACACTTCATTGGCAGCTTCTTCAAAAATAAAAAAGCACATAGACCCCTCCGAAGGTCCCCCAAAATACATAGCAGACCCTTGGGAGGATCTTTGTGTTGTTCTTTTTTTTTTTTTTTTAAGAGGCTGGCAGAGAAATGTCATTTTCCATCAATTTAAAACAAACAGAGGTTTTGAGCTCACAGAAGACGCTACGAGGCAGAAAAACACAGTAAGAAACAATTTTATTAAAAATAGATTACAGGTCATTAAGTAGTGGATGTGTAGGGATTATTTTTTGGGAAAACAGGGATATTGTTTAGTATCATTTTACGTCACAAGAGTGGGAGTGGTTGAGTAGTTTAGCAAAAGGCACTGGGCGGGACTGACAACACTCAGTTCACAAAAAAAGATGTGTGTTGTCAGCCCCTCCCAGAGCCTTTTGATAAACTACTCAATCACTCCCACTCTTAGATCTCTACAACATAAAGGCCAATCAGTCTGTAGTCCTAGCATAGGTGTGCGCAGCCTATTGCATTAGGGTGTGTACCCCAAAGCTTATATGCATGTGTGTGTATGTGTATATACTGACAGTGTCAGTAGAGCAAAGGACGGTGTCAGTAGAGAAGTGGACGGTGTCATAAGGGCAGAGATTGGTGTTAGTAGGGCAGTTACAATATTATTATTATTTTTTTTTTTTTTAGGAGAAATAAAAAAAAGGAGAATTTTTTGTTTATTTGGTGAAATATCAGTGGTCTAAACATTGTAAATATGCGCCACACAGGGTGATTAGGGTGTGCCCAGGCACAGCTGGCACACCCTGTGCGCACGCCTATGAGTCCTAGATACCTATTTGGAGGGCAAAACAATCTCTTTGAGATAAAACAGGAAATGTGCAGAGAACACAGGACAGCTCTGAATTTTTGACAAGATCAACAGCTTTTTGAGGTTCTTTTGCTCTTATCAAACAGATATAACAAAATGCGTCCAATAGTATATTTAACAGACCAAAACAGCACAAATTAGAAAGGTTCATTGTCAGTATGCATACGTACACTTTAACCACTTGATGACCACCCGTCCCCAATGTACTGCAGGTGAGCTGTAGGCAAAGCAATGTATCTGTACGTTGTTGCCTACTTCTGGGTTGCCAGCCCCACATGCATGCCCCCTGCCGGGCCACCCCCCTGTGATTGTACACAGAGGGGGCCTGTCAGCAAATCCTGGCCAATGATTCACGTCCGGGACCTGCTGATCACCTGTGTACAATCACAACCCAGAGCTCTATGTTCGTAAAAAACACAGAGCTGTGTACAGAGGGAGAGAACTCTCAGGTTCTCCTCCTCTGAGAGATCTTACTAAAAGCAACACACTTTACACACATTAAACATAGTTAGGCACTCATTTAACCCCTTGCTCGCCCTAGATGTTAGCCCCTTCCCAGCTAGTGTCGTTACTACAGTGACAGTGTATAGTATTATCACTGCTCACTGTATTAATGTCACTGGTGATGTTAGTGGCAGTTAGGCTGGCCATACACTGAGCGAATCTCTTTGCTGCAACCAGTGATTGCAGCAAATAAATTTGCTTGATTCCCCTGTCAATATAGACAGTGTTGATGTGGGTATTCCTCCTGCCAGACCCTTGTCTTCTCCCGGCGGGGGGGAAGCCATCCCCTTTGGGAGAAGACAGTATTTATCGCTGTCGGCTACAGCAGCCGCTTATCGCAAGAGAATTCAGCAGGCTGGTTGTACCCAAGTTGATAGATCGATCAACTTGGTACATTCAGCCTGCCCATTAACAGATCGAATCTCAGGTGGTTCCTGCTGAACCGGTCAAGTTTCGAACCATGTATGGCTGGCCTTAGTCGGTTCCCCCTGCTTCAGTTCGTTTCAGTCCTATTATCAGTCACTAAACGCTGCCATTAGTAGTATATATATATATATATATATATATATATATATATATATATATATAAAAAATACTGTATTTATTGGCGTATAACACTCACTTTTTCACCATGAAAATCGGGTGCAAATAGCGCGTGCGTGTTATACGCCAATACTTCGATTTCAGCTGCCTTGAAGGCAACGGGGGGGGGGGGGGGAACAGGTGCCGTCAGATTACATACAGTGAGAATCTCCTGTTTACTTGGCGGCCTCTGTAATCGGAAGTCAACAGATGGCAATGGCGAAGCTGCTGCATTTATGGCAATGGCGAGGCTGCATTGATGTGGACTAATAAGGCTGCATTGATGGCACTTGTGAGGCTGCAGGTGGGCATTAATCAGGCTGCATTGATGGCAATGGTGAGGCTGCAGATGGGCACTGACCCTTATTTTGCTTCAAAGTTCCTTATTTAAAATTTAAGTTTTTTCCTGAAACTCCCCTCTTAAAATGAATGTGCGTGTTATACGCCTGTGCGTGTTATATGCCGATAAATACGGTAATTACAGTATATATACCACAGTTTGTAGAGGCTATAACTTTCTCGCAAACCAATCAATATACACTTATTGGTTTTCTTTTTGTTAATTAAAAACATGTAGCAGAATACATTTTGGCCAAAGTTTCTGAACACATTTTTTTTTTCATTAGATATGTTTTATAGCAGAAAGTAAAAAATATTGTATTTTTTTCAAGATTTTCAGTCTTTTTTCATTTTTATCACAAAAAAATGAAAAACCAAGTGGCGATCAAATACGACCAAAACAAAATCTATTTATGTAATAAAGAAATTATATAAATTTTATGTGGGCATGGCTGCACAATAACCAGTTAAAGTAGCGCGGTGCCGAATAGCAAAGAAAGACAAGGTAAGTAGTCCAGTGCCGAATAGAAAAAAATGACCTGGTTATGAACGGGGTAAACTCTTCCGGGGTCCAAGTGGTTAGTATAGGCAAGGGTGTTAAGCCAGCCATACATGGATCAAAATTTGTCTGGTTCAAATTTCGATCCATGCATGGGCAGGGAAGTTGATCTATTGACTGACTTCTGTACAACCTCCCTGTCAAATGTTCCCCGCACGATAAGTGTAGGCGGCTATGGCCCGACTTATCTATGGGCTGCCTTACCTAAACAACTCAACTATAATTGTGGCTTCCCATCTATTCCTCCAACCATCTCCACAGACTATATCTCTGTCAGTTTACATCTCAGGAAGCCATCACAATACAAGGCTGAATCCTGTGTAATGAGCGGTCACAGCAGGACACACAACATTACAGGGGAGGATGAAGTCATGCAGCCAGGGGCCGTATTACAGGGAATGTTGCTCTGGTGGCTGGTGGTGGGCTTGGAGCTTCTGCAGTGACTTTTCGCAGACCATTGACAGACATCAAAATCATATTTTTAATCAGCAAGAGAATGACATCTACCTCCCAAATTATTAATGTGATGGAGCATCTCTGAGGAAGGAAAATGTTATTTGCGCAGTTCTAAGCACATGAAATATTTATAATTATGAACACACTATTATTATTGCATTAGTAAAATTAAGTCAAGCTAGGTGTAATTTACAGGAGGACACCATTCCAACTAAAAGCCATGTATTTGTTCCCAGGTCTTGTTTTGAGCTGGTCTATTATACAGCACTGTGTATACTGCTGGTGTTTTATGAATACTGCATGATAAAAATAATATAGAGGATAATAATAATATATTAGGATTCACTTAGGAGTTGACTGACCATATAAAACAGTCTTGATGAAACTTTTTAACATGGAGGAACTGGTGAAATAAGTTTACAGCATTATAACATTAGTGTGATGGTCAAAAGGAATAATGTGGGCTAGTTTACACTTGCTTCAAAACAAGGCTTCGGACAGGCTTTGTTAAAGCTCTCTGAACGCCAGTCAGAGCTCTGGTCGCTAAAAAAAATGGTTAGTTTACAGTCCTGTTTACACCTTGCTTTTGCTTTGCTTCGATGAGGCTTTGATGAGGCTTCAGTGGGACTTTCGATAAGCCTTTGGTTGTGCTTCATGAGGATTCGATGAGGCTTCGGTGGGGCTTTCGATAAGCCTTTGGTTAGGCTTCGATAAGGCTTCGGTGGGGCTTTCGATAAGCCATTGGTTGGGCTTCGATGAGGCTTCGGTGTGGCTTTCGATAAGCCTTTGATTGGGCTTCATGGGGCTTCGATGAGGCTTCGGTGGGGCTTTCGATAAGCCTTTGGTTGGGCTTCGATGAGGCTTTGGTGTGGCTTTCGATAAGCCTTTGGTTGGGCTTCATGGGGCTTCGGTGTGGCTTTCGATAAGCCTTTGGTTGGGCTTCATGGGGCTTCGATGAGGCTTTGGTGGGGCTTTCAATAAGCCTTTGGTTGGGCTTCGTGGGGCTTCGATGAGGCTACGGTGAGGCTTCAGGGGGGCTTCAAGTGAGCTTTGCCATAGACTTCTATGGAGGCTTTGAAGATGCTTAGAAGCACCACTAACGTTACATTGGGTATAATTTTTGAAGCGAAGCTGAAGCAAAGCAAAAGCAAGGTGTAAACAAGACTGTAAGCTAACCATTTCATTTAGTGACAGGAGCTTTGACTGGCGTTCAGAAAGCTTTAACAAAGCCTGTCCAAAGCCCTACGCAGAACTTCACCCAAAAAGGGAAGTTCTGCCCCCCCCCCCCCCTTCCTCTACTACCTGTGGACTGTTTAGATTTTGAAGGGGGGGGGGGGGGAGCTGGTTTCGACAGGTACCCACTTCCAGTCGGAATACTGAGGCAGATCCACCAGAAGTTCACCAGAAGTTCTCCTCTCCCCCTCCTGCCCATAACCTTCTAGGACACCTCACAGGTACCAGAAGACTACAGGACCATCCACAATGTGCATCATCTAGCATCTGCAGTGGGTAGCCAGCTGTGAAGCCTCAAGTTGTCACATCTGGCTACACGCAGTTAACATCCTGGGGCCAGGGACAGCGCTGGACCCCTGGACAGGTAAGTGTCCTTTTTTGTAAAAGTCACCGGCTACAGTATTTGTAGCCGCTGACTTTTAATTCTTCATTCCTAGGGTGAAGGACTGCTTTAAGCTGCCCATGCACTAATTGAAATGTTGCTGGTCCAGCTGGTGTCCTCCCCCTGTCAACAGGAGTCAACTATTTAACTGACTTGTGTTGAAGGGACATGGAAATTTTTCAGTCAATCAGCTGGCTCAACAAAAGAAAACTAAGGCAGGCCATAAATGGTGCAAATTTCTTTCCTACAACCACGGGTTGCAATTACGGGGGAAGCTTTCCCTGCTGGGAAAAGGCACTGATTATTGCTAGCGGCCATAACAGCTGCTAGCAATAATCACAAATAAAATCCGGCGGGCTAGTTATACCCATGTGGATCGATCGATCAACTGGATACATTCAGCCTGCCCATACATGGTTCAAATCTCTTCAAACCGTCTATGGCTGGCATAGCTGTGTGTGGCCAGCTTAACATCTGTGGTCAGTGGGATGACCTCCCCCCTTCCCACCTTGTTAATAGCTAAAAGGATTATTGGTGTCAGTGGGAACTTATCTGAGTGGCAGAAATTGCTCATTGTTCGAGGTACCCCTAGCAACCTCTGGAGGAACCTAAAGCATATACTTACAAGAACATTATTTTTTTGTAGCTTTGTTTTAGTCTACAGAAAGAGCTCCTGAATCCGCAGTTTGTATTCACTGGGTACACCCACCCCAGTATCCCTCCGGCCAATACATAGGTGCACATTGACAGTCCAACCGGGCGTTCTAGGGTGTTCTCGAGACTAAAATGAACTCTGTGCTTTAAGGCTCTCCTGTCACACGGATAACATTATCCAGGTGGTCGGCGTTCTTTAAGCCTTTAAATGATGTAATTTCCCTGACATTTGCTATTGGATAAGAGTGAAGCGAATGTCATCAGACTTTGTTTCCTGTGACAGTTAATAGGTGCAGCTTTACTCTGCATAGGGATTGCTATTATAAATAGGAAACAGTGTCTGTCCCTAAAGACCCTTATAGATCACATTTCACCCTAAACCGCTCATGATCATGGACAGATTTTTTTACCTTAAAGACAAATGTGCAAACAAGCTGTAAGTGCGCAGAGAGAGTGTCAGGATGAATTAGGCATCAAATGCTTCCCTAGTAATTACATGGCTTATGTAGCATTATGACACTTAAGTAATTTCCCAGGCTCTGATAGACAGTAACCGCAGGCTGTCTACTCGCTCTTATAAGGACAACCGCTAAAGCAGTTAAAATGTATTCAGCAGTCCTACATTTCTGTGTTTTAAATAGTGCTTGCTTTGTTTGTTTTATATGTATATACACTATATTGTCAAAGGTATTGGGACACCTGCCTTTACACGCATATGTACTTTAATGGCATCCCAGTCTTAGTCCATAGGGTTCAATATTGAGTTGGTCCACCCTTTGCGGCTATAACAGCTTCAACTCTTCTGGGAAGGCTGTTCACAAGGTTTAGGAGTGTGTCTATGGGAATGTTTGACCATTCTTCCAGAAGCTCATTTGTGAGGTCAGGCGCTGATGTTGGACAAAAAGGCCTGGCTCGCTGTCTCCACCACAATTCATCCCAAAGGTGTTCTGTCGGGTTGAAGTCAGGACTCTTTGCAAGCCAATCAAGTTCCTCCACCCCAAACTCGCTCATCCATGTATTTATGGACCTTGCTTTGTGCACTGGTGCGCAGTCATGTTGGAACAGGAAGGGGCCATCCCCAAACTGTTCCCACAAAGTTGGGAGCATGAAATTGTCCAAAATGTCTTGGTATGCTGACGCCTTTATGCCGCGTACACATGGGCGGACTTTTCGACGGACTAGGTCCGGCGGACTTTTTCGACGGACTTTCCGACGGACTTTCTGAATGAACAGACTTGCCTACACACAATCAACCAAAGTCCGACGGATTCATACGTGATGACGTACGACCGGACTAAAATAAGGAAGTTCATAGCCAGTAGCCAATAGCTGCCCTAGCGTCTGTTTTAGTCTGTCGGACTAGCATACAGACAAGCGGACTTTTCGACCGGACTCGAGTCCGTCGGAAAGATTTGAAACATGTTTTATTTCTAGGACTGTCGGACTTTTGGGAAAAAAAAGTCCCCTGGAGCCCACACATGGTCGAATTGTCCAACGGAGTCTGGTCCGCCGGACCTAGTCCGTCGAAAAGTCCGCTCGTGTGTACGCGGCATTAGAGTTCCCTTCACTGGAACTAAGGGGCCAAGCCCAACCCCTGAAAAACAACCCCACACCATAATCCCCCCGCCACCAAATGATTTGGACCAGTGCAGAAAGCAAAGTCCATAAAGACATGGATGAGTTTGGGATGGAGGAACTTGACTGGCCTGTACATAGTCCTGACCTCAATCTGATAGAACACCTTTGGGATGAATTAGAGTGGAGACTGCGAGTCAGGCCTTCTCATCCAACATCAGTGCCTGACCTCACAAATGCGCTTCTGGAGGAATGGTCAAAAATTCCCATAGACACACTCCTAAACCTTGTGGACGGCCTTCCCAGAAGAGTTGAAGCTGTTATAGGTGCAAAGGGTGGGCCAACTCAATATTGAACCCTACGGACGAAGACTGGAATGCCATTAAAGTTTAAGAGCGTATAAAGGCAGGTGTCCCAATACTTTTGGTAATATAGTGTATATGTAAAAGATGAATTCCAGGTATGAATAATTTCTCTCTGTCTATGGTTGGCTTTATGTGGTTGGAGTTTGTGTTTACTCCTAGCACCGAAACATAACGTTCTGCTCATTGCTTAGTTTCTAACCTCCTTTCATTTCTCTCTCTAATGAAGGAAGTGTGGCTCCTGTATATAGAATACATTTTTTGGTGAAGGATTAATGGGGTTGAAGCTGTTATATCTGCAAAGGGTGGGCCAACCCAATACTGAACCCTACGGACTAAGACTGAAATGCCATTAAAGTTTACTGTATGTGCATATAAAGGCAGGTGTCCCAATTCTTTTGGTAATATAGTGTATATTAGTATATCTTATTGGAAAAAGAACCCCACATGAACTATTTTTGACAATGCAGCATACCCCAATGCCATGCCCAAAGCCCTCACTGCTGGGAGTTGTAGTGTACTATAGCTTCAGTTATTACTGTATATGTTGAAATACAATAAAGAATGAATGGCTGAGCAGTATATATCATGTTAACATGCAATGTGGGTTTGGTGTGCTTTGCATATGCTTTGGTGTGAACACGTTAACTGATTAAATTCACTACATGCCTACAGTATATAACATTTCCCAATACTATTTATTATTTCTGTACAACACATTAGCTGGGCATAGTTTACTTTTGTTCAGCAAGAGTGCTGACCAAAAACTGCTAACAGGTTCCTCAATCCACACCAGTGAGATGGATGGACTGTTCTGACAGCAGCTCAACCACCTGTAAAAACAGGCTGCTGAGCTGTGGTTTTACCAACCCTGTCTGCCCACCTGAATTGTACCGATACAGACATACAGAGCTGCACACATGTCGTGGCTGCGATGCATTGCTTTACAGCCTTGGCATTTTTACCTCAGGGTGCAGAGGTTGACAAGTGGCTCCCCCTGTCAAACTTGCCCATTCAGTTCAATGGGGCCACACTGCAACCACACACAATGCATACAATTGGGGTGTGGTAGTGCAGCATTACAGGGTTAAATCAGACAATAAGATGGTGTGGAATGCCTCCTCACCATCCCTCAAATACCCTCTGAAAAGAGATCCAAATGCAGATCACTCTATGGACACTACAAGTATGAAAGAGCCCTTAGGGCTCATTTATACTAGCGTCACCTTATACTACTTCAGAGGGTATCATCCCTGATTATATACAATACAAAATGAATATAGTATGGGACTTTGTATATTCCCCCAAAAGTAATGACAACTTAAATTTAAAAATGTACATTTTTATTAATATCAAAAAAATTATAAAAATCATGGACATCAAATAATACATTATACAAAGTGTAAAGTTAAAACTACAAGTGAGCAGAATATACAAATTAATAATCAAGTCAATAGCATAAACACTATTTGATACAATCATAATCAAATTCTGCTCACTTGTAGTTTTAACTTTATACTGTGCTAAATGTGAATACAAGAATGGCCAAGAGGTCCTGAGGAAGCGGTATTTCCGTGAAACGCGTCAACCTTGCTACTGTACATATGCCCAAGATATGTAATATGCTTTGATACATGGTGATATCCATGATTTTTTATGCTTTTTTTTTTTATATGATTTTTTTTAATTTTTAAATTCAAGTTGCCATTACTTTTGGGGTTATATACAAAGTCCCATACTATATTAATTTTGTATTGTATTTTTTGCTTGTTGCTTGCCTGTCTAATGTAAACAAGGAAACGTAAGGATTTTCCCATTCATACCTAAAATGTTGATGCTGTGAGAAAATAAATATATAAGAATAAAGTATAATAATAAAGTATTTTTTAACTTGATGGGATTTTCCTAAAACCCTTCAGTCTCTCAGCAACATAAATATTGTAAACTGGGAATTTCATTGTATTATTCTTTTACTGTCATGGGTAATTCGGTCCTGCACATATAACATGTTTGTCTTTCAGGTATAATACTCTGCCTAGCAGAAGGACGTTGAAGAACTCAAGATTAGTGAGCAAAAAGGACGACGTCCACGTCTGTATCATGTGTTTGCGGGCGATCATGAATTACCAGGTATGTTACTTTGTATCCATAGATGTGTGCAGCCTATTGCATTAGGGTTTGCACCCCACAGCTCAACACACGTCTTTCTCTGAAGCCTCAGCTGCATGGGACAGTGAATGAATGGGAAGTCCTCTGTGCTTAGTGGCTTCCTGTTCATTCACAAACTGAAGCATAGTAAACACCTGTGCACACCTATATTTGTATCCTTCTTCAATGGAGACATAGAAAGAACTGATTGTTCGGATTTGGACAGAGTAACAAGATATTTGACCACTGCTGGATTCCCTCGCCTTTCTGGGACCATGCCAGGTATATATATATTTATATATATATATATATATATATATACACTACCGTTCAAAAGTTTGGGGTCACCCAAACAATTTTGTGTTTTCCATGAAAAGTCACACTTATTCACCACCATACGTTGTGAAATGAATAGAAAATAGAGTCAAGACATTGACAAGGTTAGAAATAATGATTTGTATTTGAAATAACATTGTTTTTACATCAAACTTTGCTTTCATCAAAGAATCCTCCTTTTGCAGCAATTACAGCATTGCACACCTTTGGCATTCTAGCTGTTAATTTATTGAGGTAAGCTGGAGAAATTGCACCCCACGCTTCTAGAAGCAGCTCCCACAAGTTGGATTGGTTGGATGGGCACTTCTGGCGTACCATACGGTCAAGCTGCTCCCACAACAGCTCAATGGGGTTCAGATCTGGTGACTGTGCTGGCCACTCCATTACCGATAGAATACCAGCTGCCTGCTTCTGCTGTAAATAGTTCTTGCACAATTTGGAGGTGTGTTTAGGGTCATTGTCCTGTTGTAGGATGAAATTGGCTCCAATCAAGCGCTGTCCACTGGGTATGGCATGGCGTTGCAAAATGGAGTGATAGCCTTCCTTATTCAGAATCCCTTTTACCCTGTACAAAGCTCCCACCTTACCAGCACCAAAGCAACCCCAGACCATCACATTACCTCCACCATGCTTAACAGATGGCGTCAGGCATTCTTCCAGCATCTTTTCATTTGTTCTGCGTCTCACAAACGTTCTTCTTTGTGATCCAAACACCTCAAACTTGGATTCATCTGTCCACAACACTTTTTTCCAGTCTTCCTCTGTCCAATGTCTGTGTTCTTTTGCCCATCTTAATCTTTTTCTTTTATTGGCCAGTCTCAGATATGGCTTTTTCTTTGCCACTCTGCCCTGAAGCCCAAAATCCCGCAGCCGCCTCTTCACTGTAGATGTTGACACTGGTGTTTTGCGGGTACTATTTAATGAAGATGCCAGTTGGGGACCTGTGAGGCGTCTGTTTCTCAAACTAGAGACTCTAATGTGCTTATCTTCTTGCTTAGTTGTGCAACGCGGCCTCCCACTTCTTTTTCTACTCTGGTTAGAGCCTGTTTGTGCTGTCCTCTGAAGGGAGTAGTACACACCGTTGTAGGAAATCTTCAATTTCTTTGCAATTTCTCGCATGGAATAGCCTTCATTTCTAAGAACAAGAATAGACTGTCGAGTTTCAGATGAAAGTTCTCTTTTTCTGGCCATTTTGAGCGTTTAATTGACCCCACAAATGTGATGCTCCAGAAACTCAATCTGCTCACAGGAAGGTCAGTTTTGTAGCTTCTGGAAGGAGCTAGACTGTTTTTAGATGTGTGAACATGATTGCACAAGGGTTTGCTAATCATCAATTAGCCTTCTGAGCCAATGAGCAAACACATTGTACCATTAGAACACTGGAGTGATAGTTGCTGGAAATGGGCCTCTATACACCTATGTAGATATTGCACCAAAAACTAGACATTTGCAGTTAGAATAGTCATTTACCACATTAGCAATGTATAGAGTATATTTGTTTAAAGTTAGGACTAGTTTAAAGTTAGCTTCATTTAAAAGTACAGTGCTTTTCCTTCAAAAATAAGGACATTTCAATGTGACCCCAAACTTTTGAACGGTAGTGTATATATATATATATATATATATATATATATATATATGCTGTATTCTCCACAAGGCTGTGACAACGCAAGCTCAGCTTTTTACTTGAGCTGCCATTGTCACTGGTCCTGAGTGCCAAGTATAGGTATAATTGTATGGCCAATTCATTACATGGAGTAGATCACGGATATGCAGAGCCATGTGCCCTCTAGTGGATTGTATTAAAGAATATATAAAGTGCATTAACAAGGATGGAAAGCTGAGCTTGGCTTATGACAGTCGTGTTAATGATTTCCTTGGCTCCCAACTGTCCCTGATTTCGAGGGACTGTCCCTCATTTGGAGCAATGTCCCTCTGTCCCTCTTTCCTCCTCATTTGTCCCTCATTTTGGTCTGATCTATATAATTGTATATAAAATGCACGTTTTATCTTTCAAAAAGTGTTTTCCAGCGCTAAACCATTCATCTGATTTCTAAATTGCTGCATTTGTAAATTCCAAAAGCCAATATAAAGGAATAGTAGTGGTAAAAAAAAGCACTTGTGGGTTTAACCAATCTTGTTTTTTTGTACAGTTCTCCTTTAAGGGGGTGTGTCCTATTCCGGCATACTTTTGCTGATAGGTGTCCCTCATTCCCATCTCAAAAAGTTGGGAGGTATGGATTTCTCACCCTAGATTGCACCATTGAGGAAATGGAAATAAAGGGTACATTAATCTGGAAAATTATTAGTAGAGTTTTCTTAAAAACTAGCTATTACAACTGATAAAACCAACGTTAAATCCTAAACTCACACATGAACATTTCTTCTCCATCCTCTGCACCTCCCTATTCGTCCATAGCTGTGATGGGCAACCATATTGACCAATAAGGGGATCCAGAGAAATGAAAGGCGGGGGGGGGGTCTAAGCAGCACTCCAGGAGCAGAAGTCGCTGTGTGCATTACAGAGTGTTTTTGTGCTGGAAGAGAACTTTGACAGATGATCATATGTGAAGTACCTGTTTTTTTTGTCTTGTTATTTGTGAAACATTTTTTACCCTAATGCATTCCCAGTGTTAAGGTAAAAATGTTTTACCTCGTGCTGTGCCCTTAAAGTGTTACTAAACCCACAACAGTAAAATCAGTCTGTATATGCAGTAAAGCATGTTTGTTATACTCACTGTGGAACCTAAGGGGTTAATCTTCCGCATTGTGTAAAAAAAGGCTGTCTGATCCTGTCTTCTCTGATCCTCTACTCCTTCCACTGTCCCCTAATAAGGTCCTGATAACACAGAGTCTATGGAGTCAGGCTGCACATGCTCAGTTTGGTGTGTATTGCTAGAGAGGTTTGTTTTTTTCCTGGGAGGGTGCATGTGATCAGCAGCAGGGCCAATCAGCACTGTCCAGACAGAGGGTCAGGGGTCTTGCAGCCTCATGGGACAGTCAGAAAACTCCTCCTACAAGCTTTAACCGGTGCTTGGCTGGACACTGATAGAAGTCACAGGACTGCTATATACTGCTGATGAGAAAAAGTATTTAGCAGTTTATATTTAATAAAATAATTGCATTTCCATGTTCTGTGTACTGTGGGAGACCAGATATAGTAAATACAGGGTCCTGGGTTTAGTAACACTTTAACCTATCCCCCTTTTAAATACTTACCTGCATCAATTTTAGCGCTGTGAATGTTCACCGGTCGTATCACCCCTTTCCCTGCTCTTAAAAGTCTGGCTGAGAGCAGCTCTGCTCTTTGCTTTGTAAGTCAAATCTGTGAACAGAGAGCGGGAGAAAGGGCCGAACCATACTGTGTGTGTCAGTGGGCGCACACAGCCCAGCTGCGAATGGAGCCCACATGTCTGCCCCCATAGTAAGCGCTTGCTACGGGGGGCAGATACAAAAGAAGTGGAGCCAATATCGCTTGCGTGGAACCCCAGAAGAAGTTTGGGGCTGCTGTTTGCAATACTATTGCACAGAGCAGGTGAGTATAACATGTTTAGTTTTTTAATCCCTTCCTGCCGCCGCCTCCTCGCCTTTTAAGAGGTTCTAATTGCCGCGAAGTGGAATCGCGCATTCTGATCATTTGACTGCTGTGATTGGCAGCCGCAGCGGTCACATGATCAGAAAGCTCCCAAACGCAAGTATGCATCGGGAGCTTTGTGGTACCTACCAGTTGCTGTGCTGGTCGTGTGTTTTTCAGCACAGTATTGTGTTTGCATAGGGCTGCATATATGTGGCCTCCCGCCATTAAAGCCCAACCACCGAGAGGCCACATATGTGTGTATGGCTGGCAGGAAGTAGTTAATAAAAAAAAAATTGCCTTTGCAAACACTGTAAGGCGTTCCATACATTAGTCCTTTTTTTTCCCGTTCAGCCAGGAGGTTATTCTGAAAGCAGGGAGACCTCCCCACCGTCATAATATTGCCTGCAGTGATAGTCGAGGGGACATTTTTCAACATCGGTAAATTGACTTCTGTTTAACTACAGTGCTCACATATGGATTGAAATTCGGCGGGTCTCTGCTGAACCAGCTGAATTTCGATCCATGTATAGTCAACAGAAAGCGGTATTAAACCTTAAACTAAAAATGTAATATATTGCAGCCTACCCATATTTTGATGTGGTTGGCTGCATGGGCATTTTTTTCTTCTGTTTTTCTGATGATCTAGCCAGTAACACACCCCCTGTATGTGCCCCCACTCTGGAAGAAGGAGAACAGGAGGCACAACAGGCAGCAGAATTGTCATCCTGGGGGTGGAGAGAAGTGTAAGCCTAATACACACTGCTATTTTTTTTTTTTCATTCAACCTGGCGGGCTAAACGAAAAAAAAAAAAAAACCTGACAACCCCCCCACCCCACCCCTGCCGGAACACTCCGGTCAGCAGACCTTTTTCGATCATGCCCCTTTGACAGAAACTGGCCGAACAGCCGCCTTTCGTAGGACCGGCTGCAGTACACACAGTCCGAATGTCGGCCATTTTCTATTGAACCAGCTGATGCGGCCCCACATTTGTCCCATGTGTACGGGGCTTTAGATGTACAAGCATTTTTTAATACACTAACAAATTGGAGCCAAACTCCAGCGCACACTTTATAATCAGTTACAACAAACATTATTTTCATTTTGGGATAAAGGTTTTACAGGAATAAATAAATAAAACTGATCATTGTAAGCATCCCATTTAAGTGGTAAGTGGTTTGTTTCATCCCTGTAACTGAAACATCTGCAAGAAAGCTTGTTCTTTTGAAAAACAGCAGACCTACTGGCTGGAGGATCACCAGGGGGGAAAAAAAAGAAAAGAAAGCCTAAAAAAGAAAACAAATGCAGCCATCACATCTGAAAATTGGTAAGCTGCAATATAATAAATGTTTGATTTAGGGTTTAATACTGCTTTAGGGCAGGTTCACATTAAGTAAAGAGATGGTACACAATGGTGTATAGTCAGTGTATGGCTCAGATTTGTAAATTGTTATACGTGTTTATAGTGAGAATTGTTTTTATTCCTCTTTTTGCAGTATGGTTTCAACATGGTCATGTCCCACCCACATGCTGTCAATGAGATTGCACTAAGTTTAAACAATAAAAATCCCAGGTGAGTTTGTCATTAACTCTTTTGTGACCAGAGGTCATTAATGCCTAGATTCCGAGGCTTAATTCAGCAGCGCCAGCATGGGTTGGTCATTTGACATTAATTCTATAACTAATAAATGATTAGGCACAGAATTATTGTCCAGTTACCAACGCATACTGGCACTGCTAAATTTGGCATGGGGAGTGATTATTCATACTGTGTGTATAGATATATATATATATATACATATACAGTATCTCACAAAAGTGAGTACACCCCTCACATTTTTGTAAATATTTTATTATATCTTTCCATGTGATTTGAGTATTAATTTTATACAAGGTAATCTATATTGAAAAAAACTATGTTGGCAAAACCTGTTGATTCACCTACCTGAAATGTACAGTATCTCACAAAAGTGAGTACACCCCTCACATTTTTGTAAATATTTTATTCTATCTTTTCATGTGACAACACTGAAGAAATGACACTTTGCTACAATGTAAAGTAGTGAGTGTACAGCTTGTATAACAGTGTAAATTTGCTGTCCCCTTAAAATATCCCAACACACAGCCATTAATGTCTAAACCGCTGGCAACAAAAGTGAGTACACCCCTAAGTGAAAATGTCTGAATTGGGCCCAAAGTGTCTATGTTTTGTGTAGCCAACATTATTTTCCAGCACTGCCCTAACCCTCTTGGGCATGGAGATCACCAGAGCTTCACAGGTTGCTACTGGAGTCCTCTTCCACTCCTCCATGACGAAATTACGGAGCTGGTGGATGTTAGAGACCTTGCGCTCCTCCACTTTCCGTTTGAGGATGCCCCACAGATGTTTAATAGGGTTTAGGTCTGGAGACATGCTTGGCCAGTCCATCACCTTTACCCTCAGCTTCTTTAGCAAGGCAGTGGTCATCTTGGGGGTGTGTTTGGGGTCCTTATCATGTTGGAATACCGCCCTGCGGCTCAGTCTCCGAAGGGAGGGGATCATGCTCTGCTTCAGTATGTCACAGTACATGTTGGCATTCATGGTTCCCTCAATGAACTGTAGCTCCCCAGTGGCGGCAGCACTCATGCAGCCCCAGACCATGACACTCCCACCACCATGCTTGACTGTAGGCAAGACACACTTGTCTTTTGTTTTTTAAATCACTTTTTCAATATTTTTTCACAGTGCTTTTGGGGAAGGGGGTGGGGAGTGGGTGGTATGTGGCAGTGGACGGTGTCAGTAGTTTTTTTATTTTTAATAAGTGATTTTTTTACAATTAAATTTGTTTTTAATTGTTTCTCACAATGCTTTTTTTTTGGGGGGGGGGGGGGGTTCAGGCAGTGGACAGTGTTGATAGGGCAGGGTAGAGTGGTGTCAGTAGTTTATTTAATTTTTTTACACTTTTTCATTTTTTAGAATTTTTTTTACAATATTTTTTTTATATTTTTTTGGGGGCTTTGGGGAGATGTCAGGGGTCTAAACAGAACCCTGACATCTCCCCTTTGAGACAGACAAAGGGACTGAGGACACAGATTCCCCAGTCCCTTTCTCAGCACTAAAGATGAATGAACAGGAGACAGATGTTCATTCATAAACTGAGCAGAGTAAACACAGTTTACTCTGCTCAGTTATCACAGGACACAGGAGCGATATTGCTCACTGTGTCCTATTCCTGACAGTCCGCCCCCCCCCCCCCCCCCCCCACAGCTGGTGGAAGAGGAGAGGAGGGGAGCCGGCTGTGGAGGAGGAGGGGGTCAGAGGAGGAGGGGCAGAAGAGAACACGGGGGTCGTAGGAGAACAAGGGGGGGGGGGGCGGAGAAGGACACGGAGGGGGCCGGGGGAGGAGCACACAGAACAGCTGGGAATGATCGGTGCAGCAGGAGGGACAGCTGTGAACACCGACCTCCCTGTATAGCTTTTTAGCTGACAGCCACAGGAGGGAGAGAAGGAGAAGCGGCTGTCAGCTAAAAATCGATCCAAAGGGGATCGGTGTTCATAGCTGTTCCCCGCCGCACCGATCATTCCCAGGAATTTGCGAGGCGCTTGCGGGTGTGCGGGAGCTGCCCAGAGAAATGCGGGAGACTCCTACACCTCACGAGAGACTTGAAATGTATGCCTTGAAATCAGTACCAGACCGAAGGGCCTGGTTTGCTCTTTGAGGGGGAACCCATGCCGTTTTTTTTTTTTTAAATTTGGCGTGGAGTTCCCCTTCAGGATCATCAGAGCACAAGTTGCATGCCAAAGTCGCATCAGTTAAAATGGCGATCCAACTTTGATCCGACTTCAATGATATTCAATAGGCTGATGTAGGATCAAAGTCAGACCAAAGTAGTGCAGGGAATACTTTGAAGTCAGCACGTCGTACAATTATGAATGGTTGTCATTGGAAATCATGGGGAACGACTTGTCATGCGACTTTGCAGTCCCAAGTCATAGGACAAGTCGAACAAGTATGAAAGGGGCCTAACCCATGGTTATGTACTAGATACAACTCCATTAGGAAATTATTTTTCCCATTGCTACAGTCCACAGTAAATATGTGGCCCTGACACATTAGAAAGTGTTAAGTTCATTCTTCTGTCTGGCGGCAGCCATTTTGTACGGTGACAGTTTCCTGAGCAGTTCTCTTTTTATTGCACCCCGGTCAATAATGACCACAATATCCTCTGGATTTTTTTTGAAGTAACAGCTTGTTTTGTGTCTGAGGCAAGGCCGGGGCCTTCGTCCCTGCTGTGATTTCTCCTCACCCCTATATGCTTGCTTCTTAAATTCTCCATATGGCAAAATTAGGTCAGATTGTTTCAAAATATGTCTGCAAAACTGGAGACGGTTTAACCTAGTTTCATTTTATTTTAGTGACTTTTTTTTTTTACGTACTGGAAAAAATAGGTTTTCCTGTCTGAGAGTTTATGTAAAAGCCACCAGAATTCTGTGCATTGGGGAAGGCTTGTTTCTACATTTGCTATATGCAGCCATTACTGAAATATCTGAGGTAAAAAGCGGTCCAGTCAGTGACTAAATCAGTGAATTAACACTCCTGAGGTAATGCGTAAACATGTACTGTACTTGTGGTTCAGTTTAGCATACATGTTTAAAGTGGACCTTTCGAATACTGCACACGTTGTGTCTGCATTAATAAATTGCTGGCCTGTCACAACAACAAAATAATAATATTCATCATAAAATTATATACAATATATATATATATATATATATATATATATATATATATATATATGCATATTGTATACTGTACATCTTCTATAATAAATAGCAGTCCTTGAGCGGGTCTTTGCTTAGGCTGAAATTATGCCATCACTCGGCTGCAGGCAGGACCAAGCATCAGTTTCCCCTCCCCCAGTGATTGGACTGCAACAGTGTAAATTGTTGGCCCACCTCAGTCAGGATGAATGAACTGCGTTTGCAGTTGGGATAAATGAAGTCTGTGCATTGTGGAAGGCCTGTTGTTTCTATATTTGTTATACGCAGCCACTGGTCAGTGAGTGAATAAGTGAGCTGACCGTCCTAAGGGAATGCAGAGTGTTATAAATATTTGGATACTGTATACTTTATGTCTGCATTAATAAAATGCCGGCCTTTCACAACAACATTATTATAATACCAATAATAATTAGAAAAAAAGAATATAATGTACTATGTGTATATATATATATATATATATATATATATATATATATATATATATATATATATTACTGTGGAAACATTTTTGGCAGGTGTGGAAAAATGCTGTACATGAAGAATGCTTTCTCTAAAAGAAGTGTTAATAGTTTATTTTTATCAATTAACATAATGGAAAGTAAATCAAGAGAGGAAAAATACAAATCAAATCAATATTTGGTGCGGCCACCTTTTGCCTTCAAACCAACATCAGTTCTTCTAGGTACACTTGCACACAGTTTTTGAAGGAACTCGACAGGTAGGTTGTTCCAAACATCTTGGAGAACTGACCATGGATCTTGTGTAGATGTAGGCTGCCTCACATACTTCTGCCTCTTCATACTGACTCCATGATGTTGAGATCAGGGCTCTGTGGGGGCCAAACTATCACTTCCAGGACTCCTTGTTCTTCTTTACACTGAAGATAGTTCCTAATGACATTATCTGTATGTTTGGGGTCAGCAGGACACCGTCGAATAAATGCGGGGCCAATCACACACCTCCCTTATGGTATGGCATGATGGAAAAGTATCTGCCTGTATTTCTCAGCATTGGGGACACCTTTGATCCTGACAAAAACTCTATTTGCAGAAATGCAGCCCCAAATTTTCAAGGAACGTCCATCATGCTTTACTGGTTATATAGCAAAAAATAAAAAAACCCAGTGGTGATTAAATAAATAAAAGAAAGCTCTATTTGTGTGGAAAAAATTATATAAATGAAATTTGGGCACAGTCTTGCAAGATTGTGAAATTGCCAGTTAAAGTAGCGCAGTGATGAATAGCAAAACATGCCCTGATCATGAAGGGAGTACAACCAGAAGTCAAGTGGTTAGGCACTTGTGAAGCGGATTTTCACTCCATTTGAGCACCACTAACCAAAAACACAATTTAACTCATTTGTAATATTCAAAGCAAATTCCCCCACCTATGTCTTCATGTTTTATTCTGCTGAGAAATCCTTATGAAAAACAACCCCCTTGCCGCAGTATATCTGCGTGGGGCGGTCCTTAAGTGGTTAATTAAAGAACCATGGATAAGGATAAGGATGACATTGCATCTACAATAAAGTCATTGCAACGGTTATAACATTTCTATCCTAACAGGCAGCCTATAGGTCGCAATCTTTCTGACGCACCCAGTCGGATTATTCTTTTATTGAAATCACCTCACACCGCCAGCGTTTGTATACTGTTTGTATAAGATAAACCCGTAACCTTCATACAGAGACCAATTGCCTGATTTCCTTAAAGGAAAATAAAAACTCTTCTTAATGTCACCTTTTCAGCACGCAATCCAGTGACACCCCCGCTTATCACATTGTTCCCTTTGATTACTGAAATATCTTTGTTTTTTCTTTTTTGTTTTTTTACAGAACAAAAGCACTTGTATTAGAACTGCTAGCAGCCGTCTGCCTTGTCCGCGGAGGACACGAAATCATTTTATCAGCGTTCGATAACTTCAAGGAGGTAAAAAAAACAACAAAGTCTCTTGCATGTCATTTGATGTGGGGAGGAGGCCCGGTGTCCATGTTTGTTTTCTTTCTTTGCTGAACAGAGCTGCTTGCTGGTTTTGATTTAGTCCCGTCCCTCCCCATAAATACACGCAGTGAAATGAAAGCTTTGTGATAGAAGTAATTGATAATTATTTATGGGCCTCAGATGCTGGTGTTCCACGCTTTGAAGATTTCTTTGTTCTAAATATCGTTCAGATGTTTGGAAGGGGGAGCTGGTTGCCATTCAGTTCATGCAACATTCATCAGTTTTAGGGACAGAACAAGCTGAGGAAATGAGGTGACGCCAAGTGCTGGGATTCAAGGCTTAAAGTGTACCTGTCTCTTGTATAATGCAGAGCCATTTTGGATTGATAACGAGAATGCTATGGGGTTGATTTACTAAAGGCAAATAGACTGTGCACTCTGCAAGTGCAGTTGCTCCAGAGCTTAGTAAATAAGTAGAAGCTCTGCTGACTTTCATCATCCAATCATGTGCAAGCAAAATGTTTTTTTTTTTTTTAATTTTCCTTGCATGTGATTGGGTAACATTTACTAAGCTCTGGAGCAACTGCACTTGCAGAATCGCAGTGATTCCACCCGCAAAACGGAACGCCAAGGTGTTAATGGACCCTAAGGAGATATTCATTTTACCTACAGGTAAGGACCCTTTGACACTATCGCGACTTCGCAGAGATTTCATTGTGATTTCACGACCGCGATTTTGACGCGATTTCAGGGAATGCCTGTGTAACTCGCATCAAAGTCAGACCAAAGTAGTACAAGGACTACTTTGAAGTCGGTGTGACTTGAAGTCACACAGATATAAATGGTACTCATTGGAAATCATGGGGTACGACTTGTCATGCGACTTTGCAGTCCCAAGTCGCAGGACAAATCCCACAAGTGTGAAAGGGGCCTAAGCCTTATTGTAGGCTTACCTGTAGGTAAAAATAACAAAGCGACTTTACTACCACTTTAAGAGAAGTACTGAGACAGGGTGCTGTAAAGTTTTCAGCAAGCTATGTACAACATTCTTCTGGCCCCTCTCACCAGCCATCGTCTGCCTGCATAAAGCAGCCCATAGCTTATGCAATTTTCTTTCCTTCTAAGGAAAATTGCTTGATTCCCCCTTAACACAGTCAGTGTTGATGGGAGACTCCCTTCCGCAGTGCTATTGTGTTCTGCCGGCAGAGAACCTCACTGGCCGGCAGGACACAATGGTTGCTGATGGCGGCTGTAGATAGATCGACTTCAGTACAACCAGCCTGCCTATAGAGGGATCAAATCTCGGCTGGTCCCTACTGAACTGGCCGAGATTTGATCCATCTATGGCCGGCTTTACACCATCACCATGACTTCTCCGCCCACCCTCTTCCCCTTCCTTTCACCTTATTTGCGTCTTTCCTCTTCTTTCTCTGTTTTTCTCTTCCTCCTCCCCATCCTTCTATACCTTGTAACTGTTTAATGCGTGTCAATAGGCTTGTCACTACAATTATAATACTGAAAAACTGAATAAAGACATATTTGAACTATAAATATTTTATAGAAAAGACATTTTTAGGTGTAAAATACTTTTTTTTTATGGATGGAGCAGAAAGATGCTACTGTCAGGTTTTTATTGGCATTGTGTTCTCGTTGAGTAGATTTCTCTCTACTTCAGGAAGTGACGGGAAATCTCACCAATGGGGATGCAGATATAAACACATGTTGAGTGGAGTAGGAAAGGGTTAGAACTTCTGGCAATGTTTTATTTGCTGTATATGCCTTCATGTGTCAATGACCACTCCCCTTCTTGTAATTAGGCTTTAAAATATGTTATAGAAGTATTTACCATTCCATGTACAATCAAACAGGCCGCACATCCGCTAATGTTTTTTTTTATACCCAACAAGCTTTATTGCAAGTTGTTCAAACTCACAAAGCCAGAATGTTGCACATCACTCACTGCCCTCTTTCAATTCCCCCTTATGCCCAATAGGGGCTCAGTCATGAATCATTTAATTTTACTAATGTCATTGTCACTTTGTATTTGAAGTTTTCAGAAGCACTCTCTAAGGCCCCTGTCACACAGTAATGGATCCGCTCAGCGGAGTCTACCAGCTTAGCAGGTGATCGCTCCGTTGATCTCCGCTGGGTCGGCGGATGACAGGTCCGTCTTCACTCACTGAGCGGGGAGGGACCTGTCAGAGCCCCGCTGATTCCTATGGGGAGATCGGACGAAAACAGACAGCATGTCCGCTTTCATCAGATCTCATCCGATCCGCCAGACGGATGGCTGAACGTATCGCCATACGTCTGTCTCGGATGGCAGGCGGGTGTCAGCGGACACATCTCCTCTAACAGCCGCCTGCCCATAGGAGTCAATGGGTGGCATGCTCGGATCCGCCTGAAAAACGGACAGGCGGAACCTGAGCGGGCTTGTCGTGTGAAAGGGTCCTAAGGCTGGCCATAGACGGATTGAATTTCTGCTGGTATATCAGAAACTAGACGAATTTCAATCCATCAATGGGCAGGCTGGTTGTACTGAAGTCGATCCATTAATCGACTTCAGTGCAGCCAACCTGTTGGGTTTATTACATGTGATCACTGTGATCTGCTGGCAGGGAAGGGAAGGTTGATGGGGGAATACAAGCGATTTTTTTTCCATCCACCTGTGGTGGAAGAAAAGGAAATTGTATAATCTATGGCTTGCCTACATCACAATTGGAATTTCTGATTGTGCCAAGGATGAAAAATCCTAATATCCTCATCTTTTATTACACCGTGAAAACTATGTGAAGTGCTCGATTCTGATTTTTTTTTTCTTTTATCTAGAAATAAGTCTGTTTTTATTATCTTAAAGGCTAAGTTCATTACTTACTGTGTATGTGTCACCGGCGCAAAACAACCCCTAATGTCTCAAAAAATATTAAATGTTTCAACCATACGTATCAGGGTTGCTGCATTCAAAAAAACCCTTCATTGAGATGGGTAAAAAATGCTAATTGGTGTGTGTGAATGCGCTACTCCCGTAATTATCCACCACCTGCAATACTTATTTTCTATTACTCATGAATTATTTTTTTTTTGTGTGCATATATTTAAACTTTAGATCAATAAATCATATAACCATATACTAATCAATGCATGAAACAAAAGTCCTTCAAACGTGCTGCAAAATCTTGTAACCATTAATGTGACTGGCGTGCTCCTATGTTCCTTCAGTGTTCATATGTGACTGAGTGAGACACCTCCACCATTCAGATTGGCCACTCACCAGATGCTTAACTAGAGATGCGCCTTTGGTTCATTCAAGGGATAACCACTCCACCTAGGCAACACTTCTCACCGGCTAAAACTTGGACTCTAATGCTCCTCATAGGTAAGCATAGGGACAAAAAGCGATCATAGCGCAATATGTTTGAACCATTTATTTTAAAATTCAAGGTATAAAATAATCACTCACATTTAAAAGTGCCCTCAAGCCGGCACGAAGCTTATCCAGCAGTTACGGACGGGTAAGTGGCTGTTAGCATGGTCCGCCTGGTAGTAATGTGCGGCCTCCACGCTCGGCTTGCGCTCCAAGCCTCGTTCCCGTTCACGTCCGGTCACCTGATGCAAAAAACTCTCCCAGGTGACCGGACGTGAACGGGAACGAGGCTTGGAGCGCAAGCCGAGCGTGGAGGCCGCACATTACTACCAGGCGGACCATGCTAACAGCCACTTACCCGTCCGTAACTGCTGGATAAGCTTCGTGCCGGCTTGAGGGCACTTTTAAATGTGAGTGATTATTTTATACCTTGAATTTTAAAATAAATGGTTCAAACATATTGCGCTATGATCGCTTTTTGTCCCTATGCTTTCCTATGAGGAGCATTAGAGTCCAAGTTTTAGCCGGTGAGAAGTGTTGCCTAGGTGGAGTGGTTATCCCTTGAATGAACCAAAGGCGCATCTCTAGTTAAGTATCTGGTGAGTGGCCAATCTGAATGGTGGAGGTGTCTCACTCAGTCACATATGAACACTGAAGGAACATAGGAGCACGCCAGTCACATTAATGGTTACAAGATTTTGCAGCACGTTTGAAGGACTTTTGTTTCATGCATTGATTAGTATATGGTTATATGATTTATTGATCTAAAGTTTAAATATATGCACACAAAAAAAAAAAATTCATGAGTAATAGAAAATAAGTATTGCAGGTGGTGGATAATTACGGGAGTAGCGCATTCACACACACCAATTAGCATAAGTTCATTACTTATCTTTTTTTTTTACTTTTGGGTGGATGCCATCAGGGTAAATCACTCTTCAGCATCTTATTTTATTTTCAAAGTATTTTATTGAGTTTTCATGAGATCAAGAAACACATACATAACATTAGCGTTGAATTCTGGCGTATAAAGAAGAATAATTCAAACCCCTTAGGGGCTACAGGTTAACCTTATGACAGTAGATACGACTATACAAATGATCTGCGACCTTGCATTAAAACCTACGAGTGTCAAAATTAGTTCGCTTAAATCAAAGGACCCTGAGACAGGGATTGGTTGGGGGAGGGGGAAGAAGGAGAGACCGTCTGCACCCCTATTGGGAACACACTGTGCCTGAGCGGAACACTCCATCTTGCCCCTGACACCCCCTTAGTTATTGCTAAAGGTCTCTGGGCAACAAAACATGAAGTAATGACCTACTTCATATGCTTCCCTTGAGAGCTAGGCTCCCTGGGGTCTCTGCAATGGTCTAAAATTAAGGCAGGTAAACATCATCTTGGTAGATCAGCCAGCAACAAAAAAACAAAGATAGGAAATGAAGAGAAGAGGCAGAGGTGAGAGTGGTGGGAGAGAGCGAGAGGAGAAAGTAGACAAAAGCCAAACCACGGGGGGGGACCCTCCAGACCCAGAACAGCCTAACGGTTCAAGGTTGTACCCCTGGGATCAAAGAGACGTCCAAGAAATTAGCCCATGGTTCCCAGATAGATTCAAATTTCTCTGTGGTATTGTTCAGGGTACTAGCCAACTTCTCTTGGGCCATGATCCATGAAATTTTACGGATAGCCGCTTTGAAGGACACCTTGGGTTGTTTCCATGCCTTGGCTATAGATAATTTAGCCCCCAGCAAAATGAAGTGAATCAATCTACGGGACAGTTTGGGAGTTTTGGGTAAATGGTCGTTTAAAAGCGCTAAGGCGGGGGTTCTTGGGATCTGTACTCCGGTGACTTTTTTAATCATATGAAAAATCCTATGCCAGAAAGACCTCAGCCGTGGACATTCCCAAAAGATATGGGCCAAGGAGCCCCTAAGAAGACAACCCCTAAAGCACCTGGGGTCCGTGGAGGGGAACATTTTGGCCAGTCTCTCCGGTGGAAGGTACCATCTTGTGATGACCTTTACGCTGGATTCCACCAGTGAGATGTTCAAAATGCTCTTGTACACCCTGTTATAAGTGACCCTCCACTTCTCCAGGTCCCACTCCAGGGCTAAGTCCGACTCCCAAGCTAACATGTATGGAGTCTTGGCTGTTTGATTAGAGAGTGACTGGTAAATGATGGAGATTCCACCCCTCTGCTCCGTAGACCGACCGCACTATATCTCGTAAGGGGTGAATGAGTGGTTTGAAGGACTGTCTTTTCCCCTATGTGTGAGGAAGTGTCTGATCTGCTGAAAGCGAAAGTTCTCAGAGCTGGGCATCTCCAGCTGACTCACACAGAAGGCCTTGGTTATAGGTCCCATTGATGTGAAATAGTGTCCAATCCGGTACATCCCCTTGTTCAGCCACCATCGGAATGCTTTAATGTCGGTTCCTGGGGGAAAGCCAGGGTTATTGAAGATATGAGCCAGTGGTTGTTTGTGGGAAGTTATGTTTGGAAGGTTTCTTAGAGAATCCCATAATTGAAAGGATTGCGAGAGGATTGGGGATAAGATGGGGGGACGTTTCTTCGGGGGGACCCACAAAAGAAAATCGATAGTGAAAGAAGGAACTGCCTGTCTCTCAATCAGTATCCAGTCCGGTCTCTCCGCCTTCCCGTATACTGTCGAAATCTGGGCTAGCCTGGCTGATTGGTAGTACCAAAATAGCTGTGGAAGGCCTAAACCCCCTTGTGGTCTACTTAAGTATAATGTGCTCTGTTGTAGTCTGTACCCCTTCCCCCCCCAAATGAATTTTACTATTTTCCTTTGGAACGATTTCAAGTGTTCTTTATTGATGTTAATTGGAATGGCTCTAAATAGGTAGAGGATCCCGGGGAGCAAGTTCATCTTGACAGCATGAATCCTCCCTAACCACGATAAACCCCCCTAGCCCATTTGGATAAGTCTGTCTCTAGTTTACGGTAAGTGTGAGGGAAGTTGGTTGCATAAAGAAGTTCTGTTTTCGCTGTGAGCCTTATCCCTAAGTAATCAATGTATGATTCACTCCATTTGAATTCAAAAGCACTCTGCAGGGATGCCATTAAAGTTGGGTTAAGGGAGATGTTCAAGGCTGAAGATTTGGCATAATTGACCTTCAGCCCAGAAACCTTCGAAAACTCTTTCAGGAGTCTGCAAAGGTTTGGAAGGGAGGTGGTTGGGGATGTGATAAAAAGGAGCATATCGTCCGCAAACAACCCACATTTGTGGACCTGGTCACCACAGGCAACCCCTTGGATGTTGGGATCTGCTCTTATTGCTATTGCTAACGTTTCGATCGCAATAGCGAAAATTAGGGGTGAGAGTGGGCATCCCTGCCTAGTTCCTCTTGCAATGGTTAGGGTTTTAGAGTATTGACCTTGTAAGCGTATCACCGCTTTGGGAGAGGAGTATAATGATTTTAGGATCCCTAGAAAGTTGGGACCAAAGCCCCACTTCTCTAGTATGGAGAAGAGATAAGGCCATTCGATCGAGTCGAAGGCTTTGTGGAGATCCAGCGAGAGGATCATACCTTCTTGTTTCGGTCCCTCTTCCCAGTTAGATTGTAGGATGGATACTATATCTATAGCTCTCCTAATTTGGTCAGGTCCTTGCCTACCGGGTATAAAACCGACCTGATCCTTGTGAACATAGAGATTGATGAAAGAGGATAGGCGGTTGGCAAGAATTTTAGTAAGAATTTTGAGGTCATTATTAATTAAAGAAATGGGCCTGTAGTTCTCAACTTCCTCGTGGTTTTTGTTGGGTTTGGGGATCACTGAGATGAATGCTGTGTTTAGTTGAGATTCCAGGGGGGATCCTGACTTTTTAGAATTAAAGAATTTTGCTAGATACGGGGTTAGGATAGCGCTATATTCCTTATAGTAGGGGATTGAGAGGCCGTCTGGCCCTGGGGCTGAGCCGGATTTAAGACCTTTTATTACCTCCCTGATTTCGTCTTCCGTGATGGGGGCCTCCATTAAGTCTTTACAGTCCCTGGAAAGTGAGGGAAGTTGTAGATGCGATAAGAATTCATTTACTAGGGGGCCTTTCTCTGATTGGGGCGGGCTGTAGAGAGAAGCATAAAAATCGTGGAAAGCAGACATGATACTTATTGGATTTGCTGTTGGAGGTTGACCTGCTATCCTCAATTTGGGGAAGGAAAGAGAACGAAATTTAGGTGAAAGTTTAGAAGCCAACATTGAGCCGAATCTATCCCTATGGCAATAAAATTTGGCTCCACACCATCTAAGATTCTTCTCTGCTTTAGCCGTTAAAGTGAGATTCAGCTCAAGTCTGGTGGCGTCAAGTCTACCCAAAAGGGTCCTGGATGGGTGTTTTTTATGTTCTGCTTTTAGTTGGAGGAAGGATTTTTCAAGTCTCTGAATGTCTATTAATCGTTCCTTCTTAAATTTGGACGCTAGTCTAATTATGACTCCTGGAATGGTTGCCTTGTGGGCTGCCCACAGGGTTTCGGGGGCGATATTCTCCACATCATTTAAGAGGAAATATTCTTTGATAGATTTAGCAATTTCCTGTACCAGGCTAGGGTCCGCTAAAAGGGATTCGTTTAGTCGCCAGAAGAAACCTCCTCGCCCAGACAGAACATCTCGCAGGGTAAGGGCAACCAAGGAGTGATCCGACCATGCCGTGTCCAGAATTGCTGCCTTAGTTGACAAGGGAATGAGGGCCGTCTGGGTGAGGATGTGATCAATTCTAGCGTACGATTGGTGGGGAGCAGAAAAATGCGTATAGTCCCTTTTGTTGGGGTTCAGTTCCCTCCATACATCTACTAGACCCTGCGAGTGGACCATTTTGGCGATCCTCGTGCTAAGTTTTGTGGGGCGTGTGAGTTGGTCTTTAGGGGGCCTGGTTTTGTCCAGACCCTGATCAAATGCAACATTTGAGTCCCCTCCCATAATAACTTTGCCTTCCAGGAGCGGATCCAAAGTTGAGAACAGGTCCTGGAAAAACGCCGATTGGCCCTTGTTTGGGGCATAGTATGAGACGAAAGAATATAAAACGCCTTCCAGGGTACCCTTCACCAAAATGAATCTGCCCTCTGGATCCCTAAAGTCAGAGAGGTATGAAAATTTGCATTTTTTAGAGAAGAGAATAGCGACCCCCTTCGTCTTATTGGGGGGCGTTCGCTAAATTAAATGTCGGAAAGTGTGCATGTAGGAACTTGGGGGTGTACCGGGTATGGAAATGTGTCTCCTGCAGGAGCATCACATCCATTCTCAGTGATTTATAATGATCCATGGCTAGTCTCCTTTTCCTAGGAGAGTTTAGGCCCTGGACATTATGTGTACCGATCCTGAGATCAATATCCTTCACGGTCAGGTCAGCCATAGGAGCAGAGGGGATAGAAGCTGGTAATCACACAGTCACTTACCCTTGGGAGTCTTCTGAAACTGAATTTAGGCCAGGTTGTGCTGAGCCGTCCCAGGATCGACTCTGGGACGTGGAGGAGTACCCCCCCCCCGGGTTGGCTAGAGGAGAGAAAAGGGGTGAGATGGGGAGGAAAGAGATTAGATACTTACTAAACACTAAAGACAAAAACAAAGACATGGGTACCATAAATACCCTTGGGGTTATGCGGATCAGAATCCGCCTTAGCCCCAATGAACTACTTCTAACCGCCCTATGGGGCGTCAGAAGTTCCGACACCAAAGGACACTAACGGTTCTTTGGAATCGAGTGGAGGCACAAGTGGTCCACCCCGGACCCTAGATGTGTCAAATTTGAACTATAAAATAAACACACAACATAAGATAACAGAGTAACTGAGAAAACAGCCCTACTTTCAGGGCTCACTGTACCTGTAACAGTAATCGACCCAGGTAGGAACAAATAAGGAAGAACATGAGAAACCAGCCCCCATCTCTTCCCCAGGGTACCTCCCATCCCCTAACTGACTATGTGAGGGAGAATTCCTGGGGGTCCCCTGGTAATGAGAGAGGCCTCAATGGCCTAGCTAACAAGATCTCCAACTGAAAATGGGGAAGGGATATGGGAATTACAGGTAAACCTGGGTTTCTAACTGAACTAAGATTTGGCCTTGCATATACAATACCACCCTTCCAGTCCCGTAATATGCCCTTTATGTTAAAGGTAGCTTGGTCTTCAAGTAGAATTTTAATCTCCGTAGAAGTCCTCTTCTTCTGGGACGGTTGTCATCTAAATTAGCTGGTTGATGCAGGCGGTATGTTGGGGAGAAAGGAGAAGAGTGAATGGTTCAGATCTTCTTCATCGGGAAAATTTTCAGAAAACGGTGTGTAAAACAGTGAGACTCGAAGATAGTGAAGATGTGGGGAATGCATGTCCGTAAGACGTGGGAAGGTATTGGAGCACCTGCTCCATCATCTTGGGGGGAGGACAGTCCAAAAAATGTCTCTACAGAGACTGGAGAGAAGAGATGAGATGGGTAAGTCGGCCTTAGGGTGCTTTCCCCTCCTTGCTCTTCTTGGAAGGGCCCTTCAACCAGAGTGGGGATACCGGGCTGCCTGGAGGAGGGCGTTTGGTGGAGCCCGAGGGAGCAGACGAAATGTCCATTGGAGCCTCATGGGAAATCAGCCTGAGGCCCAGTAAAAGCCTTTCCCCTTCCTGGAGGCTAGTGAATGAGTGGGTTTTGCCCTGGATGGAGAACTTTACAGCGAAGGGGAAGGTCCATCGGTATTTGATGTCCCGTTGAGAAAGGGCCGTGAGAAGGGGTTTTAGTGTCCTGCGTCTTTGAATGGTTGTAGGGGCGAGGTCAGCGAAAATTTGGATCTGGTGACCCTGGTGCTGCAGCATAGGCTTTTGACGGGATTGACGCATGACCTCCTCCTTTAGCGCATAAAAGTGCGGCTTGACGATTATGTCCCTTGGGGAGCCATCTTGTCTGGGGGGGCCAAGAGACCTGTGTGCTCTGTCAAGTTCAAGACGTTGGGGGGGTATGTTGGGAATAAGGGCTGCGATGATGTCCTGAACCGTGGAGGGTATGTCCGAAAAGGTTTCCGGTAGGCCTCTTATCCGAAAGTTGTACCTCCTAGACCGGTTTTCGAGTTCGTCGATCCTGGAGAGGGCGACATCTAATTGCTCTTGAATAGTCATGAGGTGTGCTGTGTTTTGGTTGGTTCTAGCGGTTGTGCCTTCCACTTTATCCTCAATGGCTTCTATTCTGGCGCCTAAGTTGGACAGGTCCGCTTTAATAGTGTTGGTGATCTGATTTGCTGTATTAGCCAGTCCTTTCTCCAAAAGGGATGAGAATTTTGTAAACATGGCTTCCTGTAATGCTGTGAGGTCGGATACTGAGAAGCTAGATTGCTGCATAGCAGGAGATGGTATTTGGGCCTGTGCAGGGAGGGCCTGTGAGAGTGTCTCTTGATGAGAGAGGGACAGCGTCTCAGAGGGGGCCTTTACTGTGGCCTGGGGCTTCATATGGCCTTGCGGAGGTAAATGGGGAGATTGGGAGGGTCCCTGTGCTGCTTGTGCGTAGGTCAGGGTCGGAGGAGATAGTACTGGCCTGTTCTCTGGTATCCTGGAGTGGATGCCTGCCTGGTGCAGCTGTCCGTCCGTGCTGGCGGCCATCTTGGGACTCCCGTCCGCGCCTGCCGAGACAAATTGGGGGCCGAGATCTCGTCTAGCCGGGGGCCCCGACATCTCCCTCTGCTCCCCGGCTGTTCCCCTACCCGGGTGGGGTGCTGTGCGGCCCGTTAGTGGGCTGAGGCGGCTAGTGTGCGGCTCGTCAGTCCGGGGTGGAGCGGAGCTCTTGGCTCAGGCGGCCATGACGGAGCTCTCGCGCATGCGCGCTTCTTCAGCATCTTATTTTATGCACCTCTTTATACATTCCTCAAGTTTTTAGTGGCATAATGTTTGTGCTGGAGTTCTGACTTGGCTCATCATCCATGGTTATTATACTTTAATAGGACCACAGAGGGTGGAGGGGCAAGACCAAGATCTCCACTGTGGCTTTTTATGACAAGTCAAAGCGGGTGACCCCATGCCTAAAATTTCTTTCAAGAGTTGCCATTGACATCAACTTTTGGAAAACTCATTGGGCTATATAAGATATAACACATTTGATATTAAGAAAAAGCATTTCCAGGATTAAACTGTATATCCACTGAACAAGTATGATTGCCCAAAATAAACCGAAATCACTACCACATCCTGCTGCATGAATTAACACAGCTGTGTTTTACTCAATAACAAAAGAAAAGTGTTTTTCTTAATTTGCGTAGCAACTGTAAGATTGTTCCGCAGCTATAGAAGAGATAACAAGCTGAGACTTTTTTTTTTCTGAAGGAGGCTTAGTTATAAAAATGTTGGCAGCAAATTAAATAATCTTTACTGCTGAATGATGGAACTTTGATAAAAGATTTTTTTTTTATACAGCTGACTCCAATAAGTACATTCCAAGGGTCCTGTGAGGCAGATTTCCATGTTCAGATGTTGATGGAAAGTAACATTGCAGCTGTGTGGCATGTACCCTTTGGTGCCACATTTTAGCCTTAAAGTGTATATAGCTAACATTTTTTTTGATTGAATAAAGTAGAATAGTCAAGGAGAACCCATTACACTTTAATTGTTCTGTTGCAGATCCCCTTACCCTTCCCCCCACCACCACCTTCATGCTATATGGTTTGTTCCAACCCTGTAATGCCACGTACACACGGTCGGATTTTCAGACGGGAAATGTTGGATGTGAGCTTGTTGGCTGAAAATCCGATCATGTGTATGCTCCATCGAACATTTGTTGGCGGATTTTCCTCCAACAAATGTTGGCTAGCTGGTTCTCAAATTTTCCGCCAGCAAAACTTTGTTGTTGGAATTTCCGATCGTGTGTACACAAGTCCGCTGCACAAAAGTTCACGCATGCTCGGAATCAAGAAGGAGTCGCACTGGCTATTGAACTTCCTTTTTCTCTGCTCGTTGAACGTCACCACATTCGTAATTGTTGGCCAACATTTGTGTGGCCATGTGTATGCAAGACAAGTTGGAGCCAACAACCTTCGAACAAAAATCCACGGTTTTGCCGTCGCAAAGTCCGATCGTGTGTACGCGGCATTACGCTTTTGCCGAACAGCTAGGCCTGCATGTAAAGGTACAGGTATTATACTCTAAATCAGCCTTTCTCAACCTTTGTAAACATGGAGGAACACCTGAAACCCTCAAGGAACCTTTAAAACCCTTGACCACTTGAAATAATTCCTACTAATCATTGTATCTACAGATCATGGTACATTAGCATGATGGTCAATGTGAAGAATGCTTCCTACATTTGTGGTCATCAGGAAGAATCTCCCCATTACCGATAACTAAAAACATCATTGGTGTCAGTGGTTTCTTATTTCAGAGGCTCAAGGAACCCCTAGAAACCTCTGGAGGAACCCTAGGGTTCTACAAAACTCTGGTAGAGAATATTATGTTCTCTAAAAAAATAAAAGACATATTGGAAAAAAGTGATAGCCTACAGATCACAAAAGAAGTGAATAGATGTGACTACAGGAAATAATTTTGGGATATATTTGATTTCAAGGCTCATGCAACTGAAAATCTGCATCTATCTTTTCAATTTTTTTAATGAAAATCTTTCTGTTGGGTAAGATGGGTGAAATTGTGTTCACCCATCTTACTAAAAAGAAAATCAGAAATAAAAATATTGGCTTTTTATTTACTTTTTTTTTATAAGCTCTACAACAATAAAAAAAAGTTTAAAAAATGAAAAATAATATGAAAAGATGTGCCATTTAAATGCCTGTATTATGATACGATAGCTAGTTTTATATATTTCATCCTTAGTATCAACCAATCAGGAACTGCCATTTATTTCAGTGTCTACTACAAGCGACTGGAAGATGATTTTTGATTGGCTGCTGTGGGTTATCCAACTTCAAATCTTTTTGTGCCTTTAATAAGCCCCAAATATTTAATTGATTTTTATAGACAATAAAATGTAATCTTTTATTTGGATACTGCAAAATAAATATGTCATATTACTCAAGCTCAGAGAAGAAAATTATGTTTTGTAGCTATTTTTTTTTTTAGAAGAATACACAGATGATTCAAGTCAAGCAGGCAGAATACAGACCTTCAACCGACTGTATCATCTATATTTTAATTAGCATTATTTGCATGAAATAACTTGTATCACCATGGCAACCACCCTAAAATACACAGGGGATTTATTGTTTTGCGGTTAAGAGTTGTCATAGTGTCATCCATGCTAAATTTAGAGGCTCTCCCTGGAAGGTGGCTTTGTTAGGATAAATCATTCTTGTGCTAGTGTCATATTTTTTTTTCCCTTTTATTAAGTTTATATGAATTGTGCAAATTGCTCAGAAGACAAGACAGTGATTTTTTTTTTGTAATCATTTATAATTCTAGACTAATATTATATTAGGAGAATATAATATGATTTAATAAAGGCTCTCATTTGTTCTACAATATGGTTGCCCCACATTGTACCTCAAAATTGACCGACTGTGAAACCACAAGGCAGAGACAGACTCAGGATCCTTGCTGGATTATGCTCAATTCTGCCAGTTATCTCTCATCTATGGGGGCCTTTTCTTTGTGTTAGTTTAATAAATGTAGTAAAATAAAGGGAGCTCTTTTATCATTCCAGTATCAAAAAGGAACTTTAAGAAATGTACTTAAGCAGTACCCTGAAAATTGTACCTTTTGATTGTAAATTCCTCCTGAAAAATAGCATTGCACCTCTTGGTATGTGTAGGTGCCTATAGCCTCAGAGCTGTATAACATCAGTGTAAGATCTAAAGCCTAGTACACATGGGCCGAATGTCGGACGGCATCAGCCGGTTCAATAGAAACTGCCTGGCATTTGGCCCGTGTGTACGGCAGCCGGTCCGACAGAAGCCGGCCATTTGGCCAGGTTCTGTTGATGGGTCATGAATGAAAAAGGTCTGCTGATTGGCTCCCAATCAGCGCTCTCAGCCAATGGCAGAGAGTGCGGACTGGAGTGTACTGGTGGGGCCCCCCCAGTGCCCCCCCCCCCCCCCCCCCCCCCGTTCTACTTACCTGAACCCAGCTCCAGCCGGTGTCTCGGGTCCTGATTGGATAGATTGATAACAGCGCAGTCATTGGCTCCCGCTGCTGTCAATCAATTCCATCGACGCAGGACCCAGGGCTGAGTCCTGCTGTCTGTGTCAATAGACGCAGCAGAAGGACATGGGAGTGCGCCCGCACGAGTGCTCCGAGGGAGAGCGCTTCTCCGATGGGGCACTCGAGAAGAGGAGGAGCCAGGAGTGCCACTGAGGGGCCCCAGAAGAGGAGGACCGGGGCCACGCTGTGCAAAACCAACTGCACAGAGGAGGTAAGTATGAAATGTTTGTTTAAAAAAAAAAATGTACCTTTACACAGTGTTTCTCAACTCCAGTCCTCAAGGCGCCCCAACAGGTCATGTTTTCAGGATTTCCCTCAGATGAAATGGCTGTGGTAATTACTAAGGCAGTGAAACTGATCAAATCACCTGTGCAAAATAATGGAAATCCTGAAAACATGACCTGTTGGGGCGCCTTGAGGACTGGAGTTGAGAAACACTGCCTTTACATATCCTTTAAGGCACTGCTGCCTCTGACTGCTAGTCTCTGGAGATTTGAAGTGAGATTTGGAGATGTCACTACTGTGCTTCTCACTGTTCTTCTGGCTGGAAGCTCTAGCATGAGGACGCAAAGCCCTGCCTCTACCAAGATGGCCGCCTCCACACAGAGACACAATGCAGAACAAGACATTATGGGGTTGATTTACTAAAGGAAAATAGACTGTGCACTCTGCAAGTGCAGTTGCTACAGAGCTTAGTAAATGAGGCAAAGCTTCACTTTGCAAAGACTACCCAATTGCATGCAAGAAAAATGCACAAACAAGAGGCATTCTAATTGGTCAGCACCATCACATGGATGGCGCTTAGCAATCAAAATCCGTCTAGCCTGTCCTGTCAGTGTTGTGAGGAGTGGAGAGAAAGCTGCAGGGATTTTAAGATTCCCGGATCGGTGAAATGGAATGCTGGTGCCTGACAGCAGGGGATCGCAGGACACTGGTACCTGGGTACTGGGGATCCAGTGTAAGGTCACTTTACAGATTTTTTGTAAAGGTGAACTTACACTTTAAGCTATATCTAAACCCAAAAACAAAGATGTAATGTTTGCAGCTTACTAGTCCTTAGATGTGGTGGCTGCAGTCGTTTTCAGCCTGTATGAGAGCCATGGCTTCCACCATAGATACTGTAGAAAAAAGTGTAGACATTTTTGGGGCTTTAGATACTCTCTAAAGCATACCTAAACCCAAGAACAAAATGTAATATATGATGCAGCTTATCAGCCCTAAGATGCTGCATGAGTTTTCTGTTTTCAGGCAAGGCCCATTTTCGGTAAATCCTAGCATGCCTTGCTAGCTATGAATGAACCCAAGATAAAGACATTTGTGACTTCTATGAAAAGCCACTTTGGTTCCACCTTTTTTTAAACTTCCTTTTCAATAGCCAAAGCAGGAAGTAAGAGGAAATCCCTCCAGAGCAGTGGTTCTCAACCTTGCTAGTGCCATGACCCCTTGATAAAATTTCCCAAGTTGTGGGGACCCCTAACAGTAAAGTTATTTTTGTAGCGTGGGTTGTCAGCACCCAAGGCAAGACAAGTAATTTTCGCCCCTAACCCACGGACATTTAGCGCTCCCTGAGTCCCTTCCACTCGTACAGTATTAAAACCCCTTATGGTACATCCCCATCCCTCTCTCTAGCTGTCTTTCTCTCCTTTTTTCTTTGTTCATCCTGCTCTTTTCCTCTCCCTTCCATGTATTCTCTATTTTTATTCCTTCTCTTATTCCATGGTGGGGGGGGGGAATGGGATGGGTGGCAGTGCTGGTGTGAAGTTGGGATGAGTGGCAATGCTGGGGGGAGTTCTGATCATCCAACTTAGGTGCTCTTAATCTAGAACTGTAGTGGGGACTTTTAATGGCAACTATAATCACAGGTAGTGTTATCCACTGTGTCTCAGACTTTGTGGTGTCTCGTAGCAGTGACACCTATGCCGAAATCAGGAGATAGGGTCTCCTCCAGTCCCTCCCACTTCACATTTCTCACCAGTCAGCTGACCGCTAGTCTCTGCCCCCCCAGCCATGCAGTGAACTGAATGGGCGGCTGCGAAGAGGCTAAGTGGGCAGCTGCGGGCTCCAGGAACAGCCCAGCTGGGTGGCCGCAAAAAGGGTGGGAGAGTGGTGCGGGCTTCACAAACAGCCCAGGATTCGGTGACCCCTGGCAAATCATCATTCGACCCCCGAGGGGGTCCCGACCCCCAGGTTGAGAACCACTGCTCCAGAGTGATGAAATCCTGTGGTGCCACCAGGGTGCCCAGAACTTGTGTCCCCATTGGAAGATTTCCCCTCTATTCCTGTTCTGGTGACAACCCAAAACTTGTAATTTTCTTTTACTTTCACTATCGATGATAATGATGAACAGGACAAATAGAGAGGGTGAATCTCCCTAATGGGGGCACAGACAGCAATAGAAACTGACAGCTGTTCTAATCCCTCTCCAATCTATCCAAAACAACAAAAAAAAAAAAAGTTTTGCCTTAAAGTGTTTGTTACTCCAACACTTCATATTCCTGATATGTGCCTGGTGTACCATGTGCTGGTATAAGAAAGTATCCTGTTCTCTTTGTATTGCTTGCTTTATGTGGAATCCCTTGCTTTCCTATTAAAACTGACCACACTGAGCAGGAGAGTACAGCTTGGTCAGTTCTCTAGCTATGCTGGGAACTTACACTGCTCTCCTCCAATGATCAGACTTGTCCTGACACCCCCCCGCTGCACAGCCACTCAAGCTCAGTGTGCTGCTGCTTCCCTCTCCCCAGCTCTTATGCAGTTGAATACAGAGGGAATGTGATCACTTATAAAAAAAAAGGGTAAAAGGTATTTATAATGCTTTTTTTATATTTATAAAAATATATATTATATGTATATATTATAAAAATATATATTATATTTATTTGCCTTTCATTTCTATTTTAAACCGAATGGGTTGTTTTACAAGGTGATCATTTACCACGAATTAGAAAGGTCATTACACTTGATCATATGAGAAGGTTGTGTATTTTATTGGTATCTTACTGGTCCCCCTGCTTCAATCCTAGGTTTGTGGTGAGAAACAGAGATTTGAGAAACTCATGGAACATTTCAGGAATGAAGACAACAATATTGATTTTATGGTAAGATGCTGTTTCCTATTAATGTACTGTTACTAACTTGAATTCCAGGCAAACAGCTACATTTACAGTCAACATACACATATGGAAACTGTTTTGCCCACCAAAGGATTTGTAATTTCATGCAACTGTTTTGTTTTGTGGTCTAAGCACCCTTACCAGACAGCACAACTAGACATTTGACTTTAACCTTAACAGCAGCCCAGCTTGGTCAACACACACTGCCAGCCCTCAACACATTTACAAATCATCAATTCTGCTCATTCGGAGTTCTTTCAGGCAATAAGCTTACTGATCTCTAAAAAACGATCGATGGTGGATTGCCTTTCAGATGGGTGGTAAAGCAGCAGCTGGCAGGCATTACGGAGGTGCTAATGCCGCCTCCTGATGCCTGATTTTTTTTTTTCACTTACTGAATGGGCGGTTTTACTTTGGCAAGCAACGCAGTTGCAGTGTTGATTGATCCCAAATGGGTGAATTTGACAGGTGCTGCCACATGACAGACTCTGCAGGCTCAGTTAAAAATGCTGCAGAGCAAAGCATCATGGCCTTGGCATGTGTACAGCCCTATCAGGCTGTAATGTCAGAATTCAGGTGAGTGACCGTAGTTGACAAAACCACGGCTCAGTTGCCTGTTTTTACCACCCCCTCCCTCCTGGCCACGTGTGAAAGTGCCCTCAAATCAGCACATGTGCACTAGAGTCGGACTGACTCCTAGTGCTCGGCTTCCTATTTCCAGTCTGGCCAAGTGGTTTATCAAAATCAATTCACATGGGGCATACTATACCTTACGCCCGTACAGGGCCATGTTAACCCCAACGAGGATGCGCAGGTGTTCTGTTCATCCTCGTGCAGTCCTATTCATGTCAATTGGAACAGAGCAGCTGCATGGACACGGCCAGTGTTCCCAATATGACATCCGTGTGGGTGAGGGTACATATCCCCAAACAGACTGTGTGAGTTCGGGGACACATGCCATCACCCACATGGATGCCATATTGGGAACATTGGCCATGTCTGTGCAGTCGCTGTGTCTCAATTGACATCAGTGGGACTGTCTGCGCAGGTGCATGGAACGGGGGGGGTTAACACGGCCCTGCATGAGCATACAGTATTATATGCCCCGTGTGAGTGAGGCTTAACACAATTTTAAAAAATATATATAACTGCAGTATGTTTTTTGAATTCCTCTGGAGTCCAGATTTAATCTGCTTTTGCAAGTATGAATATAGTAGAAAACACCTGTAGTAACCTAATGGCTATGACTAAAGCTATATGCCAAAACGCGTAAGCCCTGTATTATTTTGTACCACATCTGGATTAATAAATGTATTCCTTGTGGAAGATTGAGCTGCCAGCTTTCCTTTATCTACATACTTTCCCAAGCAGCTTAAAGCAGCCCCCTTCTTAAAGTCCCTTTTTAAATCCCACCCACTGTCATTCAACTACCAATGCTAGAGTTTCTGGTGCCCACTGAGGCTCTGGGATTTGACAGTTAACATAATAATAATATAACAGGAGGCAGTTCTGTGGGGGCAGGGTTTAATGTCCATTTCCAGAGAATCAAGGACCTGTGCACAGTCTAGTCTTATAGGAAAAGTAGCATAGGTATTTGCAGGCACCATGGGTGCTTTCACACGGGGCGGGGTGGGGCGGGGCGGGGCGCCTCTGCACCTCAGCACTTTTACTTGCTTTTGGTCCAGGTCAGATTCACTTTAATAGAGCTGTCACAGTTTGTAGACCAAAATAAGTAACTAAACTAAGATCTGGAAAATTATTTTTAGATAATCTTTTAAAGTTTTCAAGTGCAAAATTAAACTTTGGAAAAAGATGTATTACAAGTAAATAAGATGAAGGTTTGATGTAAAATCTAGTGTATAATTTATTAGGCTTGTGGCGCCAACATATGCGTCATGGCATACTATACATGCATATGTGGTAATGCAGTTGATAGAATGAATTATGCATTGATATTAATAGCAATTAATAATTCAAATGTTCGAAATACAGTTTTGCTATGAGGAAAAAAGCTTTCCACTTACTTTCAAGTTATGAAGTAAAGGCATTTTAAAAGTTTTTAGACAACTCTAAAGACTTTACTCTGATAAAAAAATAATGTCATATTAAAGGGTAAGTCTGTCTACTGATCTGATCATCTGCTGCCTGTCTATCTCTCTCAGGGATCCTTTCAACATGATCCCTGAACTTGAGTTCCCAGCCCCACCCACCTAGTACATTACAGGGGGGGGGGGGGGGTCTCTCTCTTTTCCTGTTGAATTTTTCATTTATTTTACATTGCACAAAATTCATGGGAAAGGACGGCTGCTTCTGCTGTGGTAGGAATAAGACTGTGTTGGGCAGGCCTGGGAAGGAGCCCCCACAGGAAGATGTCTACACTAGATTTCCTGGCAGATCCGGGCAGGCCTGGAAAGGAGCATCCACAGGAAGTAGGTTACTGAGTAGGTAGTAGGTTACTGAGTAGGTTACTGAGCTTGATCACATCAAAAGTATGGAGTGCCTCCTAACACATTAAACAGACGCCACAGAATTCCACAACATATTCTCTACTTAAAGGGTTTCCTCAGTCTGGCTCTGAACCAGATGATAGTTGGGGAGATATTATCCAGCATTCCCCTCACCTGTCCTTCCGTCCTTGCTCTGCAACACTTTTCACCTTGTTTTCTACATCCCCCTACTTATCCTCTTTACCCCACAATCACCCTTCCACTATTTCCCCTTCTACCCTCTTCTCAATACCCCTTTCTTTCTTTCTCCTTCTCCCTCTTCTTTCCTCCTCCCCCCCCCATACTTTTCCTACATCTATTCATGTTCCCTAGCCCCTCCCTTTCCCTACTTTCCTTATTTAGGGATACAGGACCACTGGGCAACCTCAGACATGGTCCTCTCCTTTAGGGCCCTTTTACACGGACGGATTGACTGGGTCCGCCTGTCAGTTTTTCCAGGAGACACTATCGGACCATCCATTGCCCTCTGTGGCGCGGCGGGTGTCACTGCATATGTGTTCGTTGTCACCCGCCGATGTCCGTTCCGATCTACTAAAAACAGACGGGTGGGGATCCGTTCATCGTATGTCTGGAGAATCGGCTGACAGTCAGGTGGGAACGGACAGGCGGTCTGTTTACATCTGACTGCCCATAGAGAAGAGCAGGCTGTGTCTGTGTCCGCTCTGCATAAGTGGAGCAGACCCAGACCAGCCATCCATGTGCACAGCGGACGTATTCCCTGCTGAGCAGGTGGACTCCAACAGCCCCCGCCCCATGTGAAAGGGACCTACCACATTAGCTCAGCTTTTTTTGTTTTACCACCCCACCTACACACTCAGGCCAACCTCTCACAACTACAAATGCAAGCCTTTATACCTTAGGGTACTAATGCAGCTCACAAAAAAAAACTGTACCCTGTGCCTGTATTCTCTATGCAATGTGTTAGGTGCCCCCCCTTCTCCGCCCATGCTTTCTGTGTCCTATTTCCTTTTTTTGATTTGTACAAAAATGCACTAAAATCTGGTTGATGTTTCAATTTACCAAATTCTGTCTATTGCTGTAACGTCATTTTTAGGTGGACTGACCTTTAAAGGACCATAAAACATAAGCTATGCTTTGGCTTTTTTCACTACTAACATATAACAAATGTGTGTCCCGGGGCATTGTAAAACATCTATTGTCCCCAGTCAACAAAATGATACAACTGGAGGAAATTACATATACCAGCAGAGGGTTATCTACAAAATGACATTCTATCAAGTCAGTATGGTTAAAATTCTGATTTGCATGACCAGTAATAATGCAAACACTATGAACCATGGGCACTCCACTTTTTAAAGTCTAATGGGCAAAAAATTGTGTTTTAAAAGCAGTAAAACAAATATGTCGTGATAATTATTAAAGCAGAACCCTGGATGTCCTCTGCCCGTGGCATTTGTATAATTGCACCAAACCCCTGTCTTTGTTATTTTTGTGGACAGCTTGGTCTGCATTAAATGTAGAAAAAAAACATATAAATATGAATAATACAGTATACTGAACAATATAAGTATCTGCATTACTAAGTTCAGTTACCAGGATACAACTTTTTTTTTTTTTGTGATAGTGGCCCTTTAATTGAGGAATAACTCCTTGTATTTTGTATTTGAGATAAAAATCCTTTCTGTTTTAGGAAGGCAATGGCATTACTCCAGTGAAGTGTATCGCTGTCAAAAGAACAAATCCCATTCATTCATCTCCTTATTATAATTACTTAGAAATGTGTCTACAGTTTGCCTATTGTTTTAAAAATAACTCTTCTGTGGCACCGTGTTTTTATAACAGTGGGCACATAGGTTATTAAGGAATGGTAAAAATAGGAATGAGGATGAGAGCCGGTAATAGGGAACCGTGATGACAGGAGATGGGGGAGGAAGGGCTATCAGGGGAGTGCTGGATACTTCACCAAACTTTCCTGCACATTCTGCACAATCTCTAATTAGTTAACTCTTGCCGTGCTGTTGCAGGTGGCGTGTATGCAGTTCATTAATATCGTAGTCCATTCTGTAGAAGACATGAATTTCAGAGTCCATCTTCAGTTTGAATTCACCAAATTAGCCTTGGATGAATATCTGGATGTAAGTATGTGTATTATATTGCTTGCGTTGTACATTTTTGTTATTCTTATTACAAATATGATGATAGATAGATAGATAGATAGATAGATAGATAGATAGATAGATAGATAGATAGATAGATAGATAGATAGATAGATAAAAAGAATACATAGATAATAAAAAAAGGTTATATAAAGAGATAGATTGCTAGATAGGCTATGATCGATAGATATAGATGATAGAAATATAATAAATAAGCATATTGATAGAAAAAACTAGGTTTAGGTAAAAATACATCGGATAGATCAGTAGATGATAGAAAAATATTAAGATAGATAGATAGATAGATAGATAGATAGATAGATAGATAGATAGATAGATAGATACATAGATACATAGATAAAAAAAGTTATATGTAGAGATAGATTGATAGATAGAATACATAGATAAAAAAAAGGTTATATGTAGAGATAGATCAATAGATAGACTATGATAGGTAGATGTAGATGATATAAGTATAATAGGTAAACAGATTGATAGATAGATAAAACTACGTTTAGGTAGAGATACAAAATATTCAGATAGATCAGTAGATGATAGAAAAATACTATGATAGATAGATAGATAGATAGATAGATAGATAGATAGATAGATAGATAGATAGATAGATAGATAGATCTTAAAGAAATATAATATATAAATACATTGATTGATAAAATAGGTATGGGTAGTGATACATAATAGTCAGATAGTTATAAATAATACATAGGTGATAAAAATAGTTATAGGTAGACAGATAGATAGATACACAGATAAATAGATGGATTTTCTACATATCTGACGCCAGATTTTAGAATATGCAGAAAAGTTACTGTCATCCTCAGATTTTCCATTACATATTGTGTCATTTGATTGTGACAATGCCTGTCTTTTACCTTGTGATCTGGTTGTGACTAATATACACGACATATACTGTCTGGGTCATGAGAGGTAAAAATTAGATCTTCAATTGTAAACGTAACAAAATAAATGCCCAGCTATCACAAAATGTTTAATTTGGAAAGTTTTTTTTTTTCTTACTTTTTACTCTTTAAAGTGGTGTTTTTTTACTTACCTCTAAATGCCTGTTTCTAGGGGGTCCCTCGTAGTCTGCCTCTTCCAGTGCCTGGGCTGGTGACATCACTTCCCCCTCGGCACAGGAAGGACTTGGCTCTGCTCCCTCCCTCCTGTCAATCATCTGGGACCCATTACAGGTCCCAGGTGACTGAGCGGCCAATCAAGGCGCGCGGCGCCGCTCACGCATGCGCAGTGGGTGCCAGGCTGTGAAGCCACAGCCCGGCGCCCACAGTTGCAATGCCGGCGCCACTGAATAGAGGGGGAGACGAGCGGGGCTTCGATCCCCCGCATCGCTGGACCCTGGGACAGGTAAGTGTCCAATTAAAAGTCAGCAGCTGCAGTATTTGTAGCTGCTGACTTTTAATTTTTTTTTTTTTCATGGGCCCTCCTCTTTAAGGAGTCTTCCATCAATGGATAGTTTAAGTGTGATTGCTTGTACAACCCCTCTGTGATTTTGTGGCCATGTAACTTTTTATCATGGTTTAAAAAATGTGGGTCTAAGTTAAAGCGGAGCTCCACTCAAAAGGGGAAGATCTGGCAGTGAAACCGCAAGCTGTCACAGCCGGGTGCCCACACTTGTAATGCCGGCGCCGGATAGAGGAGTGGGAGAGAATCGAGGGTTCGGGCGGCCACATCGCTGGATCCTGGGACTGGTGAGTGTGTGTTTATTAAAAGTCAGCAGCTACAATTTTTGTAGCTGCTGACTTTTAATAAACACAAAAATGACTGGAACTCCTTTTTAAATAGAAATGGAGTAACATAACTTTGAGTAGTGTGAGCCTCTGGTGCCATTAAAAATGGCCGTTGCAATTTTGGGTGTCAGAAATGGATAATACCAACCCTTAGAATTATTATGCTATTAAAAAAACATATTTCTTTTTCTGGAGATTATATTTAATATCAGCTTCTGGTCCCAATGAAGGTACAGTTCTAACGCTTAGGGGTACATATCCTATATCAAACATGGGTGCCTAGTCATTGATTAGTCGGAGAGAAGCTTCTTGGGTTCTCAGGCCTAGTTGGTTAATGCAACCTGTTTTGTGTATACAAAACAAAGCTGCTTTGAAGGTAGAATTACATTCAAAGTACACAGCAGACCTACAATATATACCATTGCAATAGAAATAAATAGCTTTACATGAACATATACATTTGCAGCTTGAAAACACGAAACAAGACTAACTGGGGTTGATTTACTAAAACTATAGCGTGCAAAATCTGTTGCAGCTGTGCATAGTAGCCAATCAGCTTCTAACTTCAGCTTGTTCAACAAAGCTTTGACAAAAAAACTAGAAGCTGATTGGTTTCTATGCAGAGTTGCACCAGATTTGCACTCTCCAATTTTAGTAAATCAACCCCACTGTGCCAATTAATGTGTAAAGTGAAAATTCTTCTGTGCTGTGTCTCTGTGTGGAGGCATCCACCTTGGTAGGAGCAGGGCTTTGCTTCCTCATGTTAGAGTCTCCAGCAAGGAGGAGTGAGCTGCACAGAAGTGACATCACTCATTCTCACTCCAAATCTTCTGAAGCTGGCAGCCAGAGGCAACAATGCCTTAGATCTCATGCTGCAGATATATAGAACACCTATGAGGCTGGAGGCACAGGAGTTTTTTTTTCAGGAGGAATTCCACACAAAAGGTTCTTTTTCCAGGGTACTGTTTATGTAAAATTAATATTTCTATATGTTCCCTGTAACAAAGTAAATCTTCACTTTTTGAGTTTAAAGGAGTTGTAAAGTCTCATGGTTTTTCACCTTAATGCATTCTATGCATTAAGGTGAAAAACCTTCTGTGCTGTAGCTGCTTCCCAGACCCCCCCCCCCTTTTTCTTTCCTGAACCCGATCGTTCCAGTGAGGAGCACAAGCCCAGCAGCTCCAGCCACTGTCTCCAATCCTCATTGGATAGATTGATAACAGCAGGAGCCATTGGCTCCCACTGCTGTCAATCAAATCCAGGGAACCGGGGGTGGAGGTGTGTCCTGCTGTTTGTGTCAATGGACGCAGCAGCAGGACTCGGGAGCGCGCCTGCATGGGTGCCCCCATGGAAAGCGGCTCTTGGTGGGGGCACCCAATGAAGAGGAGCCTGGAGCGCCACTGGGGGACCCAAGAAAAGGGGGACCCTTGCACAGAGCAGGTAAATATGACATGTTTGTTATTTATTTAAAAAAAAAAGAAAACAAACCTTTACAATCACTTAAAGTTCATATTAAAATTTGCCTGTTTCCATATTTGCCATTTTAGTTATTACTAATTTTATTATCCACTGAGGCCCTTTGGCTTAATCTGGTCCTGCTCATGAATAGGGACCCCAAGACAGCCAGAGTAGCATAAACTTGGAAGTAACTAATAATCTCAAGAGTTGACACAAACAAGATAAGGCATCATCATGTTACATAGTTACATAGTTGGTAAGGTTGAATAAAGACAATAGTCCATCCAGTTCAACCTGTGTGTGTGTGTCAATGACGATAATCATTTCCCATATCCCTGTATATTGTGTTCATTAACCTCCCTGGCGGTATGATTATTTCAGATTTTAGGTGCTGAATACGGTACAATTATTTTGCACAGAAATTTGGCGTTTTTATATTATAGGCCTGTAATTCTTTGGAATAATTCACTTAAATCTGTCCAAACAAGAGTCTAGTAGACATCCCGGGTATGATAAAGTTTGAAAAACGAAATAAAAAATTATAATATAATAAATAACTGTAAATAATTATAACAAATAATAATAATATAAATTATTCAATAATGTAATCAAATCAAAAACACTGAAATTTGCTCAGTTGCAGAATTGTCGCTTTCGTTACTTTTAGTGTTTGATGACGGATCTCCCCACAAATCACTATCACTCAATTCTGCGAGTGATTCTAATTTATTATCGCTGTTTTTTAGCTGGTCTAAAACCACTTTTGATGTAAAGGGACAGTTTTGGTTGCTATGGACAATATCCAGTTTCCAGGCAGAAAGAACAGTATTTATAATATAAAACTGCATGCAGGACACTGGACAGACCACTAGGGACAAAGGGGATGTGAAATTATTTGATAAAGTGCTGTAATCTGTAAGATTACAGTATACTGTATCTATACTGTGTTTTTTATTTTTTGAATTTGGCGCCGAACTCCGTCCCTGTGCGTCGCAACGCTCGCAGGGAATGGAGCTCGGCACTGTGAATCGAGCGAGACACGGCGGCTCACCGATCACAGCGGGGAGACATCGCAGGATCCAGGGGACAAGGTAAGTAACCTCTACAAGGATCCTGCGATGCGATCCCGAGTCTGGCTCGGGGATACTGCTTTTGGTATTGAAAATCCACCCCGAGCCAGACTCAGGAATACCACCAGGGGGGTTAAGATGCATGTCCAAGAGTCTTTTAAAACTATCAATTCTTCCTGCTGACACCACTGATTGTGGAAGAGAGTTCCACATCCTTACCGCCCTTACAGTGAAAACCCCCTATGCAGCTTAAGGTTAAACTGCTTCTCCTTCAGTCTCATTGTGTGGCCCCGTGCTCTCTTCACTCCCTGAGACTGAATAGTTTCCCACCTACACAGGGATCACCATTGAGATATTTGTATATCGCTATCATATCTCCTCTCAAGCATCTTTTTTCCAGAGAGAATAAATTTAGCGCTTGTAGCCGTTCCTCTTATGTATGATACTGCAACCCAAATTGTCTTTTCTTGTGCTGAGCTATCATTCTCTGTATTTTGACCAGTCTTTGTGAATTATATCTACTGATTTCATTGTATTTATTCTTCTGCATTCTTTGACATTCAGAAATTGAAGCATACGGAGAGTGACAAGCTTCAAGTCCAGATTCAGGCCTATCTAGATAATGTGTTTGATGTGGGTGCGCTTTTGGAGGACGCCGAGACCAAGAACGCAGCTCTGGAGAGAGTGGAAGAACTGGAAGAAAACATTTCTCATGTAAGAGAAACAACAGAGCAATATATATAGATATAGATATACATATGTATATGTATCTATCGATAGATAGATAGATAGATAGATAGATAGATAGATAGATAGATAGATAGATAGATAGATAGATAGATAGATAGATAGATAGATAGATAGATAGATAGATAGATAGAACGATAGATCGATAGATAGATAGATATCTATCTTTATATATATAATATGCCGGTTATTCCAGACTATACAAATACAGTGTTTTTGTGCTTTTTATTGTGTTCCTAAGGCTTTATGGGATCCACAGTAGACATGTGCAGAACGCAAAAATTTGTTTAGTTTAGTTTCAGATAGATTCGTTATGTTACTAATTTTGTTTCGTTATGGAATTCGCTTAGTTTGGTTTCGGAATCCGTTTAGTTTTCTTTTGTTTTCATTAAATTTAGCTTTGTTTTCATTAAAATTCATTTCATTTATTCATTTTCTGACGAATTCCAACTTTGCACAATGATTAGAATTCGGATCGGTCGAAAAACGATTGACCGATTCGTATTCTGTTTTTAAGCAGTGGGCCGGGAAGCCGTCCATCCGCATCCTTGAGTCATCTGTCAGCGGGTTTCCCCACTGACAGATGAATATAAAGATAAAGAATACCGGCAATTGCCCGGCAATAGAAAAATATTTTTAAAAAAAGGGCCCCCCCCCAGTACACGCTAAAATGAAAAAAAAAAAACAAATCCATACCAGACCGTTATCCGAGTATGCAGCCTGGCAGGTCAGGAAAGGGGAGGGGGTCGAGCAAGCACCCCCCCCCCCCCCCGAACCATACCAGGCCACATACCCTCAACATAGGGGCGTGGGTGATTTGGAACAGGGGGAAGGCTCTGCGCCCCCCTCCCCCCCACCTCAAAGCACCTTGTCCCCGTGTTGATGGGGACAAGGATCTCTTCCCGACAACCCTGGGTTGTGGTCAGGGTCCCCAGATCCTGACCCCCCCCCCCCCCCCCACCTATGTGAATGGGTGTCAAAGTGTCAAAAAGTAAGAAACACAGGAAACAAGTCCTTTTATTACATGACCTGACCTGACAGGCTGCATGCTCGGATAAGAGTCTGGTACAGATTTTGGGAGGGACCTCAATTTTTTTTAATTTGGCGTGGGGTTCCTTTTAAAATCCATACCAGAACTTTGGTCTGAAAAGTTAGAATTCGTTAGAAAACGAATAAACAAAACAAATTTTAACGGATTTCAACAAAATTCGTTACTATTCATTACTATATCATTCAGAGATTCCAATCACATCCGAATCTCCGAATAACCAAAAATTCGTCCGAATTTGTATTCGGACCGAAAGGGATTGAACATGTTTCATCCATGCTAATAGCACTCTTGCTAGGAATCATGTTCAAGACCCCAGTGACCCCCCTAAGACCTCAAGTCAGCCATTTAGATATTAGCATGGACCCAGAATATGTTTGTTATAGTCTATTCCAACCATTTCCGAAAACTCTCTTAATGTATGTTTGATAAAGGTTAGTACTAGCTGGAAATTTATATATGAACATTGTCTGACTAGGTTCATATACGGAGAAGTCTGCAGATAACATATAACTTTATTGAACCAAGCATACACACTGAAATAGAGAAAAAAAATTGAAAGAGATCATTTATTTACACCTTCCTGTTTGCATGTTTATGAGTACCCTGAAATGTACTAGAACATTGCAGCTGGGACTTCTCTGTTGGTTAATGGGTTAGAAATTGCAACACAGGGGTTCTGGGTTAATTTCTCACTACCTACCTTCATGTTTTATGTTTTGATAACACTTTGCCAGTATACAGGTGAACAGCTGAGCGCTAAATCAGCCAGGGAACATGTCTCCTTCAAGAAGCCATACATGTTAAGCCATTTTAGCATTCTACTCTACTCTACTGTGGCATATGATGGTGTAATGCCTCGTGCCATGGGAATTGAGGGAAACATGCAAATAAATAAAAATAAACTGTGTTTCTTTTGCTTTATTTTCAGCTTTCTGAAAAACTCCTAGACACAGAAAATGAAGCAATGGCAAAAATCGTAGAACTGGAAAAACAGCTCATGCAAAGACATAAAGAACTGGAAATTGCTTGGGTAGGTTTCTTATTGTCTTAATATTACAATTTAAAAATGACCTCACCTAAATGTACAGAGAACATTGCCTATGCTGTAGAGCTTTTCACAATAAGCTGAAACCTAACCTGTTACTACTTTGTTAATTCCCCCATCTTCCTTGACCTGCTATTTGTTGTACAGTGGTGTGAGTGACTGGCACAGTACAATGCCTTGCTATGTATTTGAGATACAAAACATGAAGCCGCTTTGGTGAAAGGAATACCGTAGACACTAAACCCGCTAACATTCCTGTTCTCTGTCTACTGTTTTCTTTATTTCTTTTTTTGTCACCAGGGTATCAGCTATACAATTATTCTGTTCTGTGTCCTGAACAAACTAATCTCTTGCTATAAAGGGTCATGTCTTGTGTTGGAACTCCCAGAAATATCTGCATGTAAGAATAATTAGGACTATTCTGATGTGTTCTACAAGGAGCCAAAAAACTATTACTCAGGCAATTTTAATTTGGCCGTTGTATAGATCAGCCATTCTCAGCCAGGGTTGCATGGAGCCCTAGATTTCCTCTAGTGGTTGCTATGGGTTCCTTGACCTATTGCTAACAAATTATGTTACTCAGCAATTTTATTTTGGCAGTTGTATATATCAGCCATTCTCAGCCAGGGTTGAATGGAACCCTAGGTTTTCTACAGAGGTTGCTAAGGGTTCCATGACCTATGGCTGATTGACCTTTAATTTGCTGGTTCCTTCCTAATTTCGGGGCAAAACAGCCCTTGGCAGAGCAAGTGGTATGACATCAATGATATTTGTAGCTGCCTGAAAATGGAAAACCCTCTCCCTACTGACCATCAACGTAAGGTATTTTTCTCAAATGAATTTGTTAGAAGGGGTTCCCCATGACCTGAAAATAATTTTAAGGGTTCCCCTGGGGTAAAAAAGATTGAGAAAGGCTGGTATAGATTGTGGCTGTTCAGTGGGGAAAAGGCATTGTTACTAATACAAGTATGCATATGTTTTTGTACACTTGATAGAGCGGACACCACAAAAAACTAGAAAACTGTTGGGTTGGGGTCTTTCTGTGTAGTAACTTTGAAGAGTCTGTGCCTTCCAAAACTTCCCTATAAAGATCAATGGGATGCCAAACTTTTGTTTAATTGGAGTCCAACCAATGGAATACCGTGTGGCCATGTTACAATACCAGATGTAGCCACTGCTATTTGTAACCCATAATTGCATCTTTTGGTTCCAGCACTGACATTAAACAAACAGTTTTAATATAATTTTCTTTCATGAAAACCTGTAGAAAAATCTAAATGTGTAAACTGTAAAGGGTCAAAATCTGGTAGCGTAACCTGCCTGGATTTATCTTTAGGTATCAGTCATCACAATGCAGTCCTCCTGAAGTGCCTCTGTTCCTAAGTGGTAAAAGAAGGGCATGATTACTGCTTTACACCATGGTGCCGCCTGAGCAACCTGTTAAAAAGCACCTATATTGACATCTAGGGAAGCACCTATGTTTATGCAGGCAGTGACTTTAAAAAGTCCCAATTTGCTTTGCATACAGTTGCTGGCAGATCGCAAAAGCAACTAGGGCTTAGTCTACCATGGCCTGATATGACCATATCCAGGGCCGTCTTTAGCGCAGGGCAAACGGGGCACTTGCCCCGGGCCCAATCTTTGTTGGGGGGCCCGCGCTAGCTGTGAATTGGGGCCCCGATGACAGCTTTGCAGAGCGCACAGAGGACACGGGAGGATGTATTCCTCGTTAGCCAGCTGAGAGGGGGCGGGGCCGGGAGCTCCACTGACGCTCTGACCCCGCCCACGTACAGCCTGTGTACTCGGAAAAGAGCTTCTGTGTTGAGAGCCAGTGATCGGAGTGCGAGTGTCAGTGGAGCTTCCGGCCCCGCCCCCTCTATACTGGCTGGTGAATACAGAGGTCCGGGGGCGGGGCCGGGAGCTCCAATGACGCTCTCACTACAGGCGCTCTATACACAGTGCACAGGCTGCACGTGGGCGGGGTCAGAGCGTCAGTGGAGCTCCCGGCCCCGCCCCTCTCAGCTGGCTAGCGCGGAATACATCCTCCCATGTCCTCTGTGCGCTCTGCAAAGCTGTCATCAGGGCGACAATTCATGGGTGATGTGGGCCCAGGGCCCACCCAACAAAGCATCAGTGGAGCTCCCAGCTGCTTTAGTGAGAGCATAGAGTGGAAACCCCGCCCACAGTCCTGAATGTATGTAGTGAGTTTGGCTGGCCAGGTATGTCCTTACACCCATAGAATGCCTGACTGTTTAAACCCTGAGCTGTGTTATTTAACTGTAAAGCTGTGCATTGCTGAAAGTTCTCTGACCATCCCTTGTATAATGTCCGCAGTCTCTGATTGTCTCCTGCAGTATGTCCGCAGTCTCTGGTAATCTCCTGCAGTATGTCCGCAGTCTCTGATTGTCTCCTGCAGTATGTCCGCAGTCTCTGATTGTCTCCTGCAGTATGTCCGCAGTCTCTGATTGTCTCCTGCAGTATGTCCGCAGTCTCTGATTGTCTCCTGCAGTATGTCCGCAGCCTCTGATTGTCTCCTGCAGTATGTCCGCAGTCTCTGATTGTCTCCTGCAGTATGTCCGCAGTCTCTGATTGTCTCCTGCAGTATGTCCGCAGTCTCTGATTGTCTCCTGCAGTATGTCCGCAGTCTCTGATTGTCTCCTGCAGTATGTCCGCAGCCTCTGATTGTCTCCTGCAGTATGTCCGCAGTCTCTGATTGTCTCCTGCAGTATGTCCGCAGTCTCTGATTGTCTCCTGCAGTATGTCCGCAGTCTCTGATTGTCTCCTGCAGTATGTTCGCAGTCTCTGGTAATCTCCTGCAGTATGTCCGCAGTCTCTGATTGTCTCCTGCAGTATGTCCGCAGTCTCCGATTGTCTCCTGCAGTATGTCCGCAGTCTCTGATTGTCTCCTGCAGTATGTCCGTAGTCTCCGATTGTCTCCTGCAGTATGTCCGCAGTCTCTGTTGTCTCCTGCAGTATGTCCGCAGTCTCTGATTGTCTCCTGCAGTATGTCCGCAGTCTCTGATTGTCTCCTGCAGTATGTCCGCAGTCTCTGATTGTCTCCTGCAGTATGTCCGCAGTCTCTGATTGTCTCCTGCAGTATGTCCGCAGTCTCTGATTGTCTCCTGCAGTATGTCCGCAGTCTCTGATTGTCTCCTGCAGTATGTCCGCAGTCTCTGATTGTCTCCTGCAGTATGTCCGCAGTCTCCGATTGTCTCCTGCAGTATGTCCGCAGTCTCTGATTGTCTCCTGCAGTATGTCCGCAGTCTCTGATTGTCTCCTGCAGTATGTCCGCAGTCTCCGATTGTCTCCTGCAGTATGTCCGCAGTCTCTGATTGTCTCCTGCAGTATGTCCGCAGTCTCTGATTGTCTCCTGCAGTATGTCCGCAGTCTCTGATTGTCTCCTGCAGTATGTCCGCAGTCTCCGATTGTCTCCTGCAGTATGTCCGCAGTCTCTGATTGTCTCCTGCAGTATGTCCGCAGTCTCTGATTGTCTCCTGCAGTATGTCCGCAGCCTCTGATTGTCTCCTGCAGTAAGTCCGCAGTCTCTGATTGTCTCCTGCAGTATGTCCGCAGTCTCTGATTGTCTCCTGCAGTATGTCCGCAGTCTCTGATTGTCTCCTGCAGTATGTCCGCAGTCTCTGATTGTCTCCTGCAGTATGTCCGCAGCCTCTGATTGTCTCCTGCAGTATGTCCGCAGTCTCTGATTGTCTCCTGCAGTATGTCCGCAGTCTCTGATTGTCTCCTGCAGTATGTCCGCAGTCTCTGATTGTCTCCTGCAGTATGTTCGCAGTCTCTGGTAATCTCCTGCAGTATGTCCGCAGTCTCTGATTGTCTCCTGCAGTATGTCCGCAGTCTCCGATTGTCTCCTGCAGTATGTCCGCAGTCTCTGATTGTCTCCTGCAGTATGTCCGTAGTCTCCGATTGTCTCCTGCAGTATGTCCGCAGTCTCTGTTGTCTCCTGCAGTATGTCCGCAGTCTCTGATTGTCTCCTGCAGTATGTCCGCAGTCTCTGATTGTCTCCTGCAGTATGTCCGCAGTCTCTGATTGTCTCCTGCAGTATGTCCGCAGTCTCTGATTGTCTCCTGCAGTATGTCCGCAGTCTCTGATTGTCTCCTGCAGTATGTCCGCAGTCTCTGATTGTCTCCTGCAGTATGTCCGCAGTCTCTGATTGTCTCCTGCAGTATGTCCGCAGTCTCCGATTGTCTCCTGCAGTATGTCCGCAGTCTCTGATTGTCTCCTGCAGTATGTCCGCAGTCTCTGATTGTCTCCTGCAGTATGTCCGCAGTCTCTGATTGTCTCCTGCAGTATGTCCGCAGTCTCTGATTGTTTCCTGCAGTATGTCCGCAGTCTCTGGTAATCTCCTGCAGTATGTCCGCAGTCTCTGATTGTCTCCTGCAGTATGTCCGCAGTCTCCGATTGTCTCCTGCAGTATGTCCGCAGTCTCTGATTGTCTCCTGCAGTATGTCCGCAGTCTCTGATTGTCTCCTGCAGTATGTCCGCAGTCTCTGGTAATCTCCTGCAGTATGTCCGTAGTCTCCGATTGTCTCCTGCAGTATGTCCGTAGTCTCCGATTGTCTCCTGCAGTATGTCCGCAGTCTCTGATTGTCTCCTGCAGTATGTCCGCAGTCTCTGATTGTCTCCTGCAGTATGTCCGCAGTCTCTGATTGTCTCCTGCAGTATGTCCGCAGTCTCTGATTGTCTCCTGCAGTATGTCCGCAGTCTCTGATTGTCTCCTGCAGTATGTCCGCAGTCTCTGATTGTCTCCTGCAGTATGTCCACAGTCTCTGTTGTCTCCTGCTGTATGTCCGCAGTCTCTGAACCTCTCCTGTAGTATGTGTATTAATGTGCCCCTTTACTTGCTCAATTATTTGGGATCGCTCCACTGCTCAGTGAGAGGTAATGATGTGCATGAACCTCTAGCAACCAATCAGCAAACAGTAGTGATCTGCTTTAATCTCTACCAACCAATCAGTAAGTGCTAATGATGTGCTGTAACCCCTAGCAACCAATTAGTGAGCGCTAATAATGTACATTAACCTCTAGCAACCAATCGGCAAGCAGAAATTATGTGTTGTAACCTCTAGAAACCAGTCATTGAGCAGTAATGATAGGCTGTAACCTCTGGCAAACAATTGCAATCGCTGCGTGATCTGCTGCAGTAAACTGATTTTGAGTCTACCTGCTATTTTTTGTATGTCTCAGAATGGAGGGGGGGGGGGGGCCCAAGAAAATGTTTGCCCAGGGCCCAATCAAAATTAAAGACGGCCCTGACCATATCTGTACATTTGGTATGCACCAAATGTCTACATTGTTTATTAACATAACTTACATGATAAGTGTGTACTTTTAGTGCTCTGGCTATTGTTCTAGAATTTTTCCTTCCAGCTTGTGTAATATTGAATATCACCAAATTCCATACAGTGGTTTTCAGCAGTCAGAACTTCAGTGCCAAGTAGTCAGCTGAGAGTTTAATGCAACAAAACAAGTGTAAAAGAGACCATTAACCTCAACCTTGAACTCCTAAAACTCAACCCCAACTTAAACTTTGCTTCAGAGAGCGAGCAGCAAGGTTAGAGCCCCTGTCTAGTTTTTACTGCTGTCTTTGTCCCCACCCTGGAGATTTTATTTCCTGTTCCAAGGACACAACAGGAAGGTAGAAAGAATCACCCAAAAGAGATGGGAAAACCTATGTTTTAACACAGGTGTTACTGGAACAGGTGACCCCATTGGAAGACATCCCTTCTGCTTGTGACAGCTGTAAAAGTTTGGATTTCCCCTCATATTTTCTCCCTGTGACAGCAACAAGCATGAAAAATATTGGGTGGATTTGTCTGAACGGACAATGTGAAGGTTATAACCCTTCCCCATCTTTAAAAAAAAAAAAAAAGATTATGGCTGAAATTTTTTCTTCAGCTACTGATTTTTGTGTTTGCTTGGACATCTCCTTGGACAGGTTTGCTGGGAGCTACAACAGAGCTCACAGCAAACCTATCCATTATTTTTTTATATGTATGATATATTTATATTCTTTATTATTATTGTATTATATTTCCCCCATAACTGTACCCTGTCTTACCTCATCTGCCTCCTGTTTCCACGCAGGATGTCTGTAAAGATGCAAACACGCAAGTCAGCACACTGCGGAAAATGGTCAAGGAGAAGGAGGAAGCCATTCTGAGACAATCCACTCTGGAAAGAAAGATCCATGAGTTGGAAAAACAGGGGACTCTTAAAATTCAGAAAAAAGGTGATGGAGATATATCTATCATGCCACTGGTGACAGGTGGTGTGCCATCAGGGGCAGAGGTGGTGCCTGGAGCATCAACGGGCACCGGTATCCCACACACTGGACATCCTGTGCCTGCTGGAGCACCTACAATTGTATCAGGAAGTTCTGTGTCTTCAGCAGCAACTCCTGCACCTCTACCTCCTTCATCTGCAGAGTCTGGAGAAGGTAGGTGAACAAAGTATCCTATACATTTGTAAGAGGAGTCTTCTGAAATGCGCTTCATGTAGTAATACATCTGTAAACCTAATCCACAAAACTGCCAACGCTAAAAACAGTGTAGTCCTGGTCATGCTTGTTCTAATTTAACACCAATGAGAAAAGTCACATTGTTTAAAAATGGTTAATTTAGGACTCCTATAGACATTGCTTAAGTGGTAGGATATACCGTATGTTAGAAGATATAAGCCTTGAATTTTGCCTGCATCTCCTACAAGGGACATGATTTAAAGGAGAAGTATGGCCTAAGCTCTTTTGGCCATACTTCTGTGGGTCACAGGAGTGCACTTAGTTTTCCACTCCTGTAACCCAGATTCAGCTGACAGCAGGCTAAAGTCTGCTGTCGGCTGATGTCACAGAGCCGTTTCAGGCTCTGCAGGGATCCCCACAATGTTGGGATCCACCCAATGTTGGGATCCACCCAGATACCTGACCGGAAGCTGGCTCAGCCACTCAGCATGCTGCTGTGCAGGTGTCAACAGAAGTCTTGGATTACAGACAGGTTATGCTCCCAAGTAGAAAGCAAAGACTGACCACGCTGGGATGGATGGGCTTACATGCCTGGCGTGGTCAGTTTTCAGTTTAAAAAGGAAAGCAGGGGGACTGGCAGGATCCCAAAGTATTCCACACAAAGGAAGCAATACAAAAAGAACAGGATACCTTTTAATACAAGTACACAGTACAAGAGACACATATCAGAAATATGAAATGTTGGGGTAACATGCGTTTTAATCACTTGCCTAATGGATTGAGTGGATTCCCTAGAAACACAAGAATGACATGCATAGCAACATCCAACAAGACAAAGCTGAAATTATGTTCTTGGTTTATGCATTATAATTATTATTTTTTTCTTTTTGTTACAGTGGAAATTGGTGCTATACCAGCAGCTATGCCGCCTGCACCCCCACCCCCACCTCCTCCTCCACCGCCTCCACCTCCTCCCCCACCACCACCTCCTCTACCAACTGCGGAACCTCCAGTTCCTCCACCTCCTCCTCCACCACCAGGCGCTCCCCCTCTTCCAGGAACTGCCTCACCCACAGTTATATTTAACTCAGGACTAGCAGGTAACACAGTCAGGCTTCCTGATAAATGTATTTTACTAACGTACACTATTGTTAAAATAAAGCTTTTTTCCATCTTTTATTACTAAGAAGGTTTTGTTTCCTCTTAAGTTTACATAGGTAGTCAGTTTAGATAGGATGCTAGTAAAGTTTATTCTGGTATAGAAATCTTGGTGCTTTAAGTCTTCAGTGCAGTGCTTTTGGTGCTCTCCAAGTACCCTCCAGACACTTACCATTAGTCTAAACCTTTGGCCATCCCTTACACTTCCTAAAGTGTAACTTTCAAATGAATGAAAGTATAACTGGTGACTGGAACAGAAATCGAGGGAAATCATCCAATGGGGAAATTAGTTCTGCTGGGATTTACCTTGCTTTGAATGGATTTGCTCTCACTTCCTTTTGTGACTATGGGACATTAGGGCCTTATGCACACAGGGCGTTAGAAAAAACGAGCTGCAAAGCCACTACCAACGACAGGAAAAAGCGGCTGTAAAAACGTGCTTTTAGTAGCTTTTTGCATTGTCGTTAATGCACGTTTAGCCACGCTAGCTTTTAGCGGCATTTCTCTGCCTATGGGAGCCCATTGATTTGAATAGAAGTCGCACCACAAGTCAGATCATGATGATCCGACTTGTGGTGCGGCTTGTGCGCTGAAGATCTTAAAGGGGAACCCTCGCCAAAATGAAATAAAAAACTGGCGTGGGGTTTCCCCTAAGAGCATAACAGACCCTTCGGTCTGGTATGGATTTTAAGGGGAACCCCCACACCAATTTTTTCAGCGTGGGGGCTTCCCTTAAAACCCATACCGAAGGGCCAATTTTTAATTTTGTTCCCCCCAAAATCCATGCCAGATCCTTATCCGAGCATGCAGCCCGGCAGGTCAGGAAAGGGGGGGATGAGCGAGCGACCCCCCTCCTGGACCACACCAGGCCACATGCCCTCAACATGGGCGGGGGGTGCTTTGGGGCTCGTCACCGCCCTGGGCATGATGGGGCGGTGACGTCACATAGTCGGTCCTGCTCGGGAAGGATCATGGTCATATGGTCAGAAACTGCCCACGTGCCTAGACCGGCACCTGGCTCTGCATCTCAGCAAGGCACTGAGAGCCTGAGCCAATCATTCCCACACCCTACCCGGCCCAGCACTCAAGCAAGGAGGGGCAGAGCAGAGAGCTGCTGACTGATAGTCACCAGCTCTCTGCTCAGGGAGTCCTGAGAACCGAGCAATCAGCGGTGTTAGATCTATTGGTTCTCAGTCTTATGGGGCGTACACACGGTCGGACTTTTCAGCTACAAAAGTCCGACAGCCTGTCCGACAGATTTTCGACGGACTTTTGGCGGACTTTCGACGGACTTGCGGCGGACTTTCTAACGAACAGACTTGCCTACACACGATCACACAAAAGTCCGTCGAATTCTTACGTGATGACGTACACCGGACTAAAATAAGGAAGTTCATAGCCAGTAGCCAATAGCTGCCCTAGCGTGGGTTTTTGTCCGTCGGACTAGCATACAGACGAGCGGATTTTTCGACCGGACTCGAGTTTGACGGAAAGATTTGAAGCATGTTTCAAATCTAAAGTCCGTCGGATTTGAGGCTGAAAAAGTCAGTTGAAAGTCCGGAGAAGCCCACACACGATCGGATTTCCAGCCAGCTTTAGTCCGTCAGCGTCCGTTGGACTTTTGTAGCTGAAAAGTCCGACCGTGTGTACGCCCCATTAGAGGCACCTGGGGACAGGTGCAGCATTGGACCTAGGTAGGTAATATTATTAAATAAAAAGAAAACCCATACTTCTCTTTTAAGTGAAGGCAAATCTCCCCCATGAAACACAGATGGCAGAAAAACCTGAAAGGGCTATTATAACCATTCATTACTCTATCTGAAATTAAAAAAAAAAGTTTTGCCTTTATTTCTACTTTAACACATAACCCCCCCCCCCCCCCTCCCAGCCCCAACACCCCCAACCCCCCCAGCTGAATTCAAGGCAGACATTACCCACTTGACCTCCGGAAGGTTTTACCCCCTTCATGACTTTATTTAGTGTGCTACTGTAACTAGTAGTTGTACGGTCATGCAACGATGTACCTAAATTTTATCTATAAAAATTTTTTTCACACAAATAGAGCAAACCAAATTTGTTTTTTAAAAAAATATTTTTTACTTTCTGCTATAAAACATAGCTCAAAAAATGTTTTAATTTAGGCCAAATGTATTCTTGTACATGTCTTTGGTTAAAAAAAAAACAACCTATAATATAGTTACATATTCACTGTGAAGATATATATTTTTAAAAGTGAGTAATGTAAGTACCTGAATCTGTCTTGGTGCCAGTCTCATGTAATCCCTTGTACAGTGGCACTCAAGACTGGCAGAGGGTGGGCCAGCAAGGGAAGCCAATCAGGTTTGCTGTGCGCACATGTGCTGACAACTGACATACTGATTTTAAGAGAGAAGCGTAAGCAGAGGGATGAGCTCTTCAGTCTTCTTATGCATTTTTATTGTCCAATCACAGGCTGGCTATGTGACCAAGCTTTGTTACTTAACTGAAGTAGAGAAAAGTCAGGTCACTGCTTGGAGGTTAGCTGTGACCTATTCCTGCCTTATCAGGTGCCATAATCTATGTAGTTCTGCGCTGAACACTACCATGGCAGACCCCCTGTTACAACACAATTTGCTTTTAAGACAATTTAGCGCTATAAACTTACGATGTCCATAAATGGACCAATAAAACGATTTTAAGCATTTCTTGTGATAATTGGATCATTCTGAGTTGCTTGTAATGCCCCATACACACAATCAGAACTTCGGCCAGCAAAAGACCGATGAGAGCTTTTGGTCGGAAAATGCGACCGTGTGCATGCTCCATTGGACTTTTGCTGGCGGAATTCCAGCCAGCAAAAGATTGAGAGCTTGTTTTCAATTTTTCGGTTTGAAAAAGTTCCGATCGCCTGTAGCAATTCCGACGAGCAAAATTCCTACACATGCTCGGAAACAATTCAACGCATGCTCGGAAGCATTGAACTTCATTTTCCCAGCTCGTCGTAGTGTTGTACGTCACCGTGTTCTTGACAGTCGAAAGTTTGGTGAACTTTCCTGTGACCGTGTGTATGCAAGCCAAGCTTGAGCGGAATTCCGTTGGAAAAACCATCCAAGATTTTTCTGACGGAAATTCTGCTCGTGTGTACGCAGCATTAGTGTACAGGGAGATTTTCCTGCTTGGTAGAAATTAGGTCTATGAGAACCTTCACTCTCCAGTATACAGCGAAGCAGAAAAGTACCATATACATACCGGTGTCACTGCTAGGAGGGAGTTGCAGTGGGTTCTGGGCCTCTGTGGGATATCAGCTGTGCTGACCCATGCCTGCTAATATTTGTACCTGGAAGTCTAATGGAGAGCTAAAGCTTGTTTATTCCTGCAGCTGTTACTATTAATATTGATTCATTTACAGATCAAGCAGCACACATCTTCCTTTGTACATTAGTGAACATCATTTTTTCAATTTTTTTTTTCCATGTAGTGAAGTTTATTTGTGGCATGATCAGTTTAGCTCCGAGCATCGCAGGAAATATACGGCTGTGAGTCAGCTCATTCATATCATCAAGGGAAATGAGCGGACATATATTCTCATACTGACGCAGCTTGCTTTTATAAATATGGATAGACTGCATTAGACTTTCGGGAGTTTACCAATTGTACAGAAACGTGGGAAGCGAAAATCATCAAATTCATTTTTCATGTTTAAAGCTGGACTCCAGGCAGCTGCAGTATAAACACCCTAATTAATGCAGTTATGTGTTCATTAAAAAATAACTTAAATGCAACTAATGTGAGTATTTGAAATCAATATTTATACTAGCCTTGGGGCAGCATTTGGAGCCAATCAGGCTCTGCAGCAATGCCCAAGGAATATACTGAAAGGAGGAGAGAAGGATGACCTCTTCAGTGTGCTTCTTCTCCTTAACTGTCCAGTCAGCAAGGTGAGGGCACGTCTGGGTCCCACTGTAGTGTTCTAGCTGTAGTGGAGGTCATAGACCAGGCTATATTGTCTTGCAGGGGTGTTACAAATCTTTTGGTGTTATACAATTCATTACTTGTATAACGTCTGAGGAAGGGAGATAAGAAAGGTCCCAAAAGCTTGCATCTTTAAGTCAGCTGTAATTTTTTTAACTGGACTGAAAATAAACATTAGAGAAAAAGAAAGACCTTATGCCACATCCCAATTATTATAGCATATCTTGCAATTAGCAGGAACCAGTCCTGCTGGTGGTGGACTTTATTGGCACCCACATAGGACAAATTTGTATAAAAATATTAAATTTTATTCTTGATCATTAAAAGATGACACCAATGCGTTGATACGTGATTAAAAACAATAAATTGTCATATTTAAGGACCATTATACAGACCCTTCTTTACAGGGAAACATTCATGTGTGAAGATAGAGGTGTGTGTATTTTCATCCGCTGGTCCCAAATATTTGATATTTTTATACAAATTTGTCTCATGTGGGTACCAATAAAGTCCCCCACCAGCAGGACTTGTTCCTGCTAATTGGAAATAAACATTAGTCTTCCTAAAGTTTTTAGATATACTATACAAGAGAGCACCTTAACGTTAATAGTATTAATAGTGTTTGTTACATACGTAGTTACATAGTTAGTCGGGTTGAAAAAAGACACAAGTCCATCTAGTTCGACCATAAAAATAAATAAATAAATAAAAAATAATATCAAACAGTCCCATATACCCAATCCTATACCCACAGTTGATCGAGAGGAAGGCGAAAAACCCCAGCAAAGTATGATCCAGTTTGCTACAGCAGGGGAAAAAATTCCTTCCTGATCCCCAAGAGGCAATCGGATTTTCCCTGGATCAACTTTACCTATAAATGTTAGTACCCAGTTATATTGTGTGCATTTAGGAAAGAATCCAGGCCTTTCCTAAAGCAATCCACTGAGCTGACCAGAACCACCTCTGGTGGGAGTCTATTCCACATTTTCACAGCTCTTACTGTGAAGAAACCTTTCCGTATTTGGAGATGAAATCTCTTTTCCTCTAGGCGTTAAGAGTGCCCCCGTGTCCTCTGTGTTAACCATAAAGTGAATAACTTAACACCAAATTCACTATATGGACCCCTTTATATATTTATACATGTTGATCATATCCCTCCTTAATCTCCTCTTTTCAAGAGAGAATAAATTCAGTTCCTCTAATCTTTCCTCATAGCTGACCTCCTCCATGCCTCTTATCAGTTTGGTTGCCCTTCTCTGCACTTTCTCCAGTTCCCCGATATTCTTTTTGAAAACTGGTGTCCAAAACCGAACTGCATATTCCAGATGAGGTCTTACTAATGATTTGTACAGGGGCAAAATTATGTATTTCTCTCTCTCTGGAGTCCATACCTCTCTTAATACAAGAAAGGACTTTGCTCGCTTTGGAAACCGCAGCTTGGCATTGCATGTTATTATTGAGCTTATGATCTACCAAAGCTCTCAGATCCTTCTCCACTACGGATGCCCCTAGTTGTACTCCTCCTAGTATGTATGATGCATGCATATTCTTATCCCCCAAGTGCATAACTTTACATTTATCAACATTAAACCTCATCTGCCACATAGACGCCCAATTAGACAGAGCATTGAGGTTGGCTTGTAAATTGGAGACATCCTGTAAGGACGTTATTCCACTGCATAGTTTGGTGTCATCTGCAAAGATTGAAATGGTACTTTTAATCCCAGACCCAATATCATTTATAAAGATATTAGAAAGTAAGGGTCCCAATCACTGAACCACTAATAACCTTAGACCATTTAGAGTAAGAATCATTAACCACTACTCTCTGAATTCTATCCATCTAAAAACTGATATTTCCAAGCCTGTAGACTTTACCTTACACATTAGCCATCTGTGGGGAACAGTATCGAACGCTTTTGCAAAATCCAAGTATACCACGTCCACAGCCACCCCTCTGTCCAAGGTTTTACTCACCTCTTCATAAAAAGAAATCAGATTTGTTTGACAACTTCTGTCTTTCGTGTACCCATGCTGTCTGTTGCGTAAAATATTTTTTTCCAGCAAGAACTCATGTATGTGGTCTTTTATTAAACTCTCCAGTATCTTCCCGACTATAGAAGTTAAACTAACAGGTCTATAGTTACTTGGTAAAGACTTTGTTCCCTTTTTAAATATAGGCACCACATTGGCCCTACGCCAGTCCAGTGGTACCATTCCCGTCATTAATGAGTCCCTAAAAATGAGAAACAATGGCTTTGAAATGACAGACCTCAACATATTAACATATTAACCTGCCTGTTTACTGTATGTTTGTTAATCAGAAGTATTAGGCAATGCTGACATATACTTCATTAGAAATGTATATTTCAATAACAGGTCCACTTTAAAGGAGTACCCCGTTTCAGTAACTTCTAATTTGCGAGTTGTGATCATTTATTTTATAATTGTATCTTGATATTACATGTGTCCTGAGGTTTTGTGTTTTACTTGCTATATGCTATAATGTATAACACTAATTTCTCCTCTTGCTTTTGTGCTTCCTCTTAAGATGGACCGATCAAGCTGTTCTGTAGGTTTTTCCATTGTTCTTTTAGAAACTGTGTTCATTGCTTTAATGTTTATTTTTAAAAATGAAGTATGTACATGACAACATTCCAGAGGAAGATTTACCCTTTCTCAAGCTGCCCATAGAACAATCAAATCTGCCACTTAACATCTTCAGTGTTCCCCAATTTAGGTCTAAGACCTAAAAAAAAACAAAAAAAAAAAAACACGACTGCCACAGCACATCAGGGACTGTTGTCAAGTATATAAATAAAATAAACTGTTCCCTTTTTATGGACCGTTTTCTTTATCTTTTGTGGAAACCTGGGGTTTATTATCTGTTTAATATGCTGGCAAAAGTCACTATCACTTTTCTTTATGATCCCTGGTCGAACAAACTCACTTACATGTTCATTGTATCAGCTATGCATGTTCTGTATGTGTTTGCATATTTTGGGATTCGGTTTGAGAATAAAAGTATATCCCCATCTACTGTTTTTCTTGCACAGCTGTGAAAATTAAAAAGCCCATCAAGACAAAGTTCAGGATGCCAGTATTCAACTGGGTTGCTCTAAAACCCAACCAGATCAATGGCACAGTCTTCAATGAAATTGACGATGAAAGGATACTTGAGGTATGAACCGCAGATGTGCGTGGAATAAAAAATGAGTGTACTATATCACCTCTGAGAAAATGGGTAATAGCCCAAGTCCAGTCTTTCTTAGATCATGGCCATTCTTAGACTTCAGTCTTCTCTCGTTCCCCAAGTCTATGTAAAAACATTGCCTAGCTAAAAGCATATACAAGCTAATTGCTGGTCTGAGTTCACACAGACCTTAAATATATCAATATAATTATTTTCCAGAGCTTTAGAACATCTTATGTTGCCAGGATAAAGGGATTCCAAAAGGGAAATATAAAAATCTAGTCTTTTTGGAATGAAGAAAGCAATCAAATCGGTTCAAACTACCTAATCTATTTTCTGTCTTATTACAGCATTTTTTTCCCTTATAGTTAGAAAAACAGCATAGCATCAATTGTAATTATGGTGTAACCACAATTTCGTTATCTAGGATTTAAACGTTGACGAATTTGAAGACATTTTTAAGACAAAGGCCCAGGGCCCGCCCATTGACGTCACCTCCAGCAAGCAGAAGGTAACACCTAAAGGCTCCAACAAGGTGACATTGCTTGATGCCAACAGAGCCAAGAACCTGGCCATAACCTTGAGGAAAGCAGGCAAGACAGCAGAGGAAATCTGTCGAGCTATTCAGCAGTAAGTCGTGAAGTTCTGGGAATAAAAATACTGCAGATTAGGAGATTACTGCAGATCTCGTTATGTAATTGACTCAGCACAGTGTTTTTCCAGGTTCTGATGATCTGTCCCCTGAGCGCATGAGTTTTATTTGTGTAAAGGTGTTCCTGACATCATTATTTCCAGCACTGGAAGGACCAGAGACTTATTAAAGATTTATTAAAGGAGCAGGAATAAATAACTAAAAGTTTCAAGAATTTGCAAATACCTATTCGTTAAAGAGACCAAATCGCTAAACCATTCATTTCAGCAAAATATTCCCGAAAGATTATACAGTATCTCACAAAACTGAGTACACCCCTCACATTTTTGTAACTATTTTATTATATCTTTTCATGTGACAACACTGAAGAAATGACACTTTGCTACAATGTAAAGTAGTGAATGTACAGCGTGTATAACAGTGTAGCAATATCAGCAGTATAATCGGAATCCAAAGGGTATGTCAGTGGTAAGCCAGGTCAGCAACGGATGATTAAACGGGATACAGGCAGGTCACTGGGAAACAGCTGAAGACCAGTCAGCATTAAGCAAGGGTCAGAGCGCCCTTTAAATAGGCCGCCTGGCACCAAAGGGGACTGTGGACGCACTCCCGCATTTCAGGTTCCGTATGCACACACGTGTGCGCCCGATGCGCTACAGCAATTCTCTTACAGCAGTATTCCAACATGCTAACGACCCCAAACACACCTCCAAGACCATTGCCTTGCTAAAGAAGCTGAGGGTAAAGGTGATGGACTGGCCAAGCATGTCTCCAGACCTAAACCCTATTGAGTATCTGTGGGGCATCCTCAAATGGAAGGTGGAGGAGCGCAAGATCTCTAACATCCACCAGCTCCATGATGTTGTCATGGAGGAGTGGAAGAGGACTCCAGTGGCAACCTGTGAAGCTCTGGTGAACTCCTTTCCCAAGAGGGTTAAGGCAGTGCTGGAAAATAATGGTGGCCACACAAAATATTGACACTTTGGGCCCAATTTGGACATTTTCACTTAGGGGTGTACTCACGTTTGTTGCCAGCGGTTTAGACATTAATGGCTGTGTGTTGAGTTATTTTGAGAGGACAGCAAATTTACACTGTTATACAAGCTGTACACTCACTACTTTACATTGTAGCAAAGTGTAATTTCTTCAGTGTTGTCACATGAAAAGATATAGTAACATATTTACAAAAATGTGAGGGGTGTACTCCCTTTTGTGAGATACTGTATATGCTGTTAACATATTCTGTGCATGGTATTTGCGTAGATATCAAAAAGCCCCAAGACTGCTGCTGGGTGCTGCCATCTTAGATGTGATGTCACCAGCCCCAGCAGACTCAGAGTTGTCACTCAAGTGACACACTGTGGTATTCCGCATCACTCCTCCCCAGCAGCTACATAAAAATATATCTTGGGACGTGGAGAGGGGTGGAGGAGCTGGACCAGTACAGAGAGTAATTACACACTCCAAAAAGAAGAGGGGGCTGTGATGGGGTAGAGAGATGGGCTAGGGAATGCTGGAGTAGTTCAATTATCTAGCAGTGTAGTTGCAGATTAGATGCTGCAGTGTCAAAATTATAATTCGGAAATCAGTAATCCATTGTCTGTGTGGTTTTTCCCTTGGTTATCAAAAGATTGTGCATCCTACTGATATATGACATTTCATGGTCCCTCCAGACACTGTGTCTCTCCTGCAGAGATCATTGCCACTACATGCTGTTTGGCGTCTGGATTCTTATTGTTTCACACCGTCGGTGAACAATGGATTGGCTTATTTGTCTCTGTGACAGAGTTGTGAATATAATGGATGTTTTTAACGCTTGCACTACGTGAATCAGACATCGTTCATAAATATTATGTACATGCTACTATTGTACATTTTGTCTGAGCACAAGAACAGCCATTTTGTTTCCCTGAAAATTATGATTATTATTATTATTACTTGTGTTATTTAAATTGCACGAATTGTATTGTGTAGGGTATTTAGCTTCAGGAAATAAAATTAGAAGAATTAAAATGACTCAGCAGACAATGAAACAAATGGTGAGGCTCTCTCTCTCTCTTTCTCTCTCTCTCTCTTTACAGTCTAAGGGAAAATAGATTACAGGATTCAAGGACAGGGAGTTCTGGCCTCATTGGGAAGAGAGGTTTATTTTATTTATAATAAAAAATGGTTAATGTTAATCTCCGCACAAAATATTTTTTAACATTACACTTCCTCCTCCTGGCCTCCCCAGAAAAGCAAAGCTCATATTATTTTTACTAAGCGGCACAAGCTTGTCTTCTATGCTTTCGATGTCTTCAGTTTTCTAGAGCCGGGATCCAAGGGGGCACCCTGCTTCATTCCCTCTATATGCAGCAGTGTCCCTTCATGAATCATGCATCATGTGCTTATTGACAGGGAGTGGAAGGCTTATCAGCAGTCACCAGTGTTGTCAACCGTCAGTATTTTTACTGGCAGTCAGTAAAAAATGGGCACTTCCCCCCATGCAAGTAAATGCCAGTAAGAGGAAAAGGTTGCCAGTAAAAAAAAGAGTCTGTGATGCTATGCTCGGAACTGCGCATGCGCAGCTCGGATCCGGAGCCGGCCGAGACCATCCGAGTGCCTGCTACAGTGTGTTCAGGTGGTACCAGTGGGGGGGGGGATCTGGCGGAGGTGGAGCATGTCTGAGCATGTCGTGTGATGTCATGATGCAAGGGAGCAGAGCGGCCAGAGATTCATTTGCAGGTCTGCGGGACAGGAGCAAGGCAAGCCGGGAGTGGGAATGTTAGTGCTGTTTGGACTGGAGTGGACTGAAGGGACCACCTGCCATGGAGAGAGACTGTCACTGTGACTCAGGAGGGGACGTGTTGGTGATCTGTGCTGCTGCACACTGCTCAATTTCATGTGTGTGCCTGTCCATTCTAATTTCCTGCCCTCCTGAGTCCTGACCCTGAGCCACTTGCTTACTATATTGAAATTAAAATAAGAAATTTGCTGTAGTATCTACCTTAAACCATAATGCTAATTGCATATTGTATTTATTTGTAGGCTAAATACTGAAATTTGCACTTAAAACTGTCATTTTGTAACTTTTGGAAATGCCAGTAAAAACGTGGTTGTGCCAGTAAATTTTGGGTGTCGTGTCAGTAACTTTCAATCTGGTAGGTTGGCAACACTGGCAGTGACTATGCTGACAATCCACCTAAATGTAGTGAAGTAGCCTTGTATGGCTGCTGTGGGTGAAAACACTGCAGTGAATTCAGTGCAAGCCCTGTAGCATTGTCACTTTCCAGGAGGAAGACTAGAAGGCTGGCAGGATTACCAGGTACTTTTGAAAAGAGGAAACACTATTTTGGTAAATGTAATTTTTGCACTTGCAGGTATTTTATTTCTATAAAATTATTGCATTTTGAGAATAGCTGTACTCTAATTTATTAATGTAATCACTGCCTGTATTCTCATTATTTTTCTTTATATCTTATATCTTATTTATTGACTCCACGCTTAGGTTTGACCTGAAAACGCTTCCTGTGGACTTTGTGGAATGTTTGATGAGGTTCATGCCCACAGAGGCAGAGGTGAAGGTTTTACGGACTTATGAGCGGGAAAAAAAGCCCATGGAGAACTTGACGAACGAAGATCGCTTTATGATGCAGTTCAGCAAGATAGAGCGTCTGATGCAGAAGATGACCATCATGGCGTTCATTGGAAACTTCTCCGAAAGCATCCAGATGTTAACACCGGTATAGATAAAGAGTCAGGTTTTTCTAACCTTGAATCATTAAAGTGCTGACTATACTAAGTAGCCTTGTGTTTTATAACAAGGTTAAATAGTCACTGCTCTCCATTGTTCTGCACCAGCTTTTTATGAGTTCACAATTTAATTATTTGAGTTGACATTTTAAATTTACAAATTATATTTTTGACTGAACTACTATTTTGTTATGTTTATTCTAGCAACTTCATGCAATAATAGCTGCCTCGGTCTCCATTAAGTCTTCTCAGAAGCTAAAGAAAATACTAGAGGTGTGTTATGGATTTGTACAGAAATATGACCGGTAACATTATGTGTCAGCCCTATTTTGAGTTGAGCTGAAATATGACAAATTGTTTCCTTTTTATGCAGATTATCTTGGCCCTTGGGAATTACATGAACAGCAGTAAACGTGGAGCCGTGTATGGGTTTAAACTTCAAAGCTTAGACTTGGTAAGTAAGTAGGCCAATAATACATTAGCATCAGTGTAACTAGCAAGGGGTAGAGACTACAAGTGTTCCTAGGACCTTAAAGTGGTTGTAAACCTCTGAAAAAAGATGAACAGAGCATGTCCCTCTAGTGTGCACGTGCCTAAATCAAAAGCACTTAGTGTGATTTCAGTCTGCTCTGTCATTCCTCTGCAGTCTGCATAAATCACTTCTGACAGGTTATGCCAACACCACGGAATTTGGGGGACGGCCCTGCCCCCCTTCCAGCACACAGAAAGTGATTGACAGCCCTAGCTCTGCTTTTCCCTATAGAACTGTGTAGAGAGGGGTGTGGTCCATACCCTTCACTCAGGTCTCAGATTACATTCACCTCCCTGCTCTATGTTGTGCAGTGTGTAATGTCAGGTCCCCGCACCCTTCCTGCTGGACCTGAGACATAGCCTTTGATATGTGTGTTTTAGAAGGCTGTGGAGAAGAGAGTGCTACAGATAAACAGGTATAAATTATGTAGGATGTGTTTCATCTCTGCGTATCACCTGAGGCTTGTCACTTAAGTGGGTATATGTACGGGTTCATAAACACTTTATAGACAACTTGAACTGTGAAAGCTGTACCTTAAAGTGGTAGTAAACCACACTTTCTTTTTTTTTTCTTTTTTTTACATCCCCTGCAAGGTAAAGGCATAATGAAATATGAAATACTTACCTTAGAACGAAGCCCTTCAGTGGTGCGCTGTCACCGATGACAGGGCTTCCATCTTCACCCGGTCTTCCTTCTGGGTCCGCATGCTCGGGCCGTCTAATTGGCTGAGCAGCGATGAGGTCATGGATTGCGGCACGGAGCTCTGAAGGGCTGGCACGAGTATGACGTTCCTTCAGAGCGCATGTGTCGATGACAGTTCAACTTTAGGAGGTATTTACTGTACCTACAGGTAAGCCTTATTGTAGACTTACCTGTAGGTGCAAGTCAAAAAGAAGACTATAATACCACTTTAAATATGAAGACAAAGGGCAAAGGAATAGACACCAGCATTACCTGTGGTCTCCCTGCAGCTGATCTTTCTGCATTACTGACTTGATAGATGCTGGACTTTGCTTCCTCATATCAGAGCTGCTCCCCTGATGACTGGTGATCAGATGACTGATAAAAGAATAATCAAGCAGCAGCAGGGGGTGCAGAAATAGATGCCAAGAATTAATGAAGCAGAAGCAGGGAGAGCATTGCACTGCAGGTATGGCTTCCTCTCCAGCAAGGAGATCAGTGAGCAACGTAATAGTGACATCAACAAGTCCCTCTCCAAAATACTTGTTGATCCTGACATAAAGGTTCCTTATCAGGCGGTTCCTGTTGTGGGGTCGCTCTGTCCCAATTTCCCAGTTTTACTCCTGAATGGTTATTCTTTTACATGCACCCCTAAAGGGAACAGCACACATTGCTATTGGCACACACTACTTAGCCAGGATCCACAGTTTTCACTATCAGGAAGCCAGTCCAGAGCAATGGCGGGCAACCAGTTCAGGAATGAGTTCATGTAGAAAGAAAGTGGCTGGATGAAGCTTGAGGACATTGGTAGAGATTGGGACATTAGCAGGGACTGAGATACAAAACAGGATGAAAAAGAGTGAAAACAGTGTCTTATTGAAGAAAAAAGGCATTTGTTTACGAACTGCTTTAGCAAACTAAATGTCAGTTAGGATTCATATCTACGTTAAAACATTTGTGTATAAAATGTTTTAGATGTATTGTAATCAATCATATCTGTTTTATTTTATACAGCTTCTGGACACCAAGTCAACAGACAGAAAACAGACATTGTTGCACTATATATCCAATGTTGTACGGGAAAAGTACTCGCTAGTCGCTATGTTCTTCAATGAGCTCCACTATGTGGAGAAAGCTGCCGCAGGTACGATCATTTATAGGATTACTATCCTCGCCTGGTTCTCATTAAAGCTTTGTCACTCTGAAGATACCCAGAAATGGGAAGGAAGCTTCACTGTATGTTATAAATAAGTTGTTTTATTATACTCAAACATGCTGATGTGTGATTTACGTTCTTATACACACTTTTTTGCCCAATGTTTAATTACAGTCATTTGAAACGTGATGGCAAGGGGTTGTCTGGTACTACCGGAAAGGGGCAGAAACATGGCAACATGGGGTTGTCTGGTACTTTTGGGAAGAAGCTACTTCCAAATATGAATGGAGCTGCGCTGTTATAGGACTGTAGTGTGACCTATGTGCCACAGGTTATAAAGTAGAGAGTGATACTAAAACTGTGCACAAGATGGCAGTAGAAACCAGACGTGCAAAAAACAGCTTTCAAAGTGCAACTGTGAAAAACTATATCCAGGGCAAATAAAAATCTTGTATAACAAATAATGATAAATCAATCAGTGCTCATAGTAATAAACATCAACATTTCAATAAATAAATAATGTCTATAAAATAATCCTGGGATGCAGGTGTGAGGAGTGAAAAGTGGTGCTACAATCTTAACTGTGCAAACTATGACGTAACAAGTGTCTCTTCATTCCATGCAGTGACACCTCTATGTGAAGTGGCCTCTCACCTTACTACTGTAAGGTAACAGCATGGGGAAAAATCAGGAATTCCTAAAAATCATCTGTAGGTCTTTGCATGTATAGCTGGTGGCTTCTATATGCTCTCTGTTTCTTTTAGGGTTCTCCTCCCATTAATCCAAGAATCAGTACTAGGTGGTGGATGGTGGCTTCTCTATACTGGACTTTCACACTCGCCCCGGGAGGGATGCAGAGGAAAGAAGGGGAAGCCCAATAGTGTAATACATAGTGAAAATCACCCACACCTAGCCCCCCCCCCCCCCCCAGGTCAGTCAGTCCCCATGCTGCAACACTTACCCTGGGGACAGACGGGCGGCCGGCTATCTTCCCCTGCGTCTCATCTCCTTGCGTCTTCTCCCTCCCCCTTTCAGTGGCCAGTGTTGCTTTTCCTTTTCAGCCAATCGGAAAAAGGATCTCCTGATTGGATGGGAGGAGAATTAGTGTGACATTAGCAAATATTCATTCGCTAGTGTCACACAACTGGGTGGGCTCGGAGCGCAGTGCTCTGCGCCCCGAGTCCATCCTATTTTGAAGCCTATTAGAGCCTTTGGCTTTAATCACATGCTTCAAACCCCCCCCCCCCCCCCCCCATTGGAATCCATGCATCCAGTGCCCTGCAAGTAGATTAGAAGCCGTACGCATGGATAGGGGGGCAGTGCCCATTAGGGAAGGGCCGCCACTGATACCCAGACACTGTAAGTCAGCAACCCCAACTACAGTTCTGGAGTGGATTGCTGAACTAAACTTAGTGCATATCACCCCATTTCCACATCTTATTTCTCTTATCTTGTACCCCTCTTTTCTTCTTCTAATTTTCCTTCTCTTTCGCATCTTTTTCCTTCGCTATCCCTTTGTATCCACACAGGCCATATTCAGTTTGTTGTGAGAAGTCACCTTCACATTTTCACATCACACAATTATGCCCTCTTTTGTTTTTTCTTTTTTCCTCATCTTGTTTATATCTACAAACACTGATGTGGTATGTTGAAGCATTTTTACTTATGACATGATCATTGTACTCCCACCTCTGCACTATTACCTAAATGTGGATATCTTATTCTGTGACTTCTGTGCCACTGTAGTATTTATTATCTCATGCTGAAACTTTAAAAAACATTTAATATTTAAACATGTCAAATAAAAAGCATATAAAAATAAAAAACAAATCATTCACCATAGTTTTTGTAGAGAAGAATAAAATTGTTTTAAAGCTGAAGTCCGGGCAGATGTTAAATACATAAATTAAAGAAGAAGTTCTTTTGGCGCTACTTCTCCTGTGTGTCACAAGAGTGCACATAGTTTTGCACTCCTGTGACCCAGATTCAGCCGACAGTGGGCTACAGTCCACTGTCATCTGACGTCACAAAGCTGAAGTCCCGACAATAATAACGAGATCTGCCCAGATGCCTGACCGGCAGCTGGCTTAGCTTCTCAGTGCACCGCTAACAGCCGGCCAATCCCGCCCTCCGCCCCTGCCTGGCGCTCCAGTGAGCACTGGAGGGGCAGAGCAGTTAGCAGTGATTGACAGTCACCGCTCTGTGCTGAGAATGGACCCGAGAACTGAACGATCATTGGTGTTTTCTCAGTTTTTAGTGTAGAGCCGGCGGAAGACAGCTGCAGCTCGGATCAGTGTTGCAGCCATCTAGGTGAGCATAAATGGGTTTTTTTTCAGATTCCACACTTCTCTTCTAATGGAGCTATATATTAATTAGTAAATCATCAAATAACTTTTCATACAAGCAGTGTAAGTACCCAAATTTGACTTGATAGAATCCTCTCACAGTCCCTGACAGCAGAGCTCAGGCTGGGAAAGAGGGAAGGGGAGCAGTACTTGGAGCAAATCATGAGAGCTGCATGTAAATGAAGGAAAGAAGCAAGCTGAGAGAAGGAGAGAGCAAAGGGATGACCTCATTGCTCTGCTTCTGCTCCTTCATTGTCCAGCAGGCAGAGAGTGAAGAGTTGACAGCACTCTATTGCTTAACTGTAACAAAATTAGTGATGTCCCCCTCTCAGCAATGCTCTGGGATGGGAGTATGTACTGTATATCTCAGGACTGAATGGATAGAGATTTGGGAAGTAAAATAGATCCCTTGTATTAGTTTCCTCTTTGTTCACACCTTGTGTGTGTCATTTCAATATTTGCTGGAGTTTAGCTTTTTTTAAATGTAAGTCTTGTGCTATTAGATGATCTGTTTGAATTATTTTCCTCTGTTTTAGTGGGCATGTACATTATAGCATAAAACTATACATGTAGTCGCATGGTCTAACTGACCATCTGGTCCTCATGGCCAGATTCTTGCACACACACATTCAAAAACATGTGCAAAATAAGCTGAGCTGAATGTTGGTTTCTACCTGTGCATGGTTTCCCCAAGTCCTGATACCATTTTTTTAAATTTACTTGCACTGGGCTTTTATTGTTATATAGTTTTTCTGTGCAGTGTGAGCTCCTTCACATGGCCTTAGAAGGTATTGCATTTATATTCCAATGTTTCACAAATTCCCAGTGAACCGTGAGTATTGTTTTGCAGTCTCCCTTGAAAATGTCCTATTGGATGTGAAAGAACTTCATCGAGGGATGGATCTGGCAAAACGAGAGTACACCATGCACGATCACAACATAATGCTCAAAGAATTTATACAGAGCAATGAAGGGAGGCTGAAGAAGCTGCAGGATGATGCCAAAATCTCTCAAGTAAGTCAGTACCAAATGGCATGTTTTTCCTTGTTTTAGGAGATATTTGATATCTGAAAGATGCCTAAACCCCAGATCTTTTACTTCTTTTTTTAAACTACCTGATGCCTCTGTCTGAATTATCTAGAACAGGAGTCTCCAGACTTTCCAAACAAAGGGCCAGTTTACTGTATTCTAGACTTCAAGGCAGGGGTGGGTAGAACATGTCCCAGGCCCAGCATCAGTGAGAATAAACATGGCCTCAAGGTTGGTACTCATTAGTAGGAGGAATAGTACCCCATCATTGATATCCGTGGAAGAAATAGTGTCCCATTGCTGGTGTCAGTGGGAGGAATAGTGCTTCATATCAGTGGAAGGAATAGTGTCTGAGGGGCCAGATAAAGGCTAGCAAAGGGTCACATCCGGTTATGGGCCTCAGTTTGGAGACCCTTGATCTAGAACACTATATACTGCACTCTGCATGCAGAGGAGATACATTCTGGGCCCCTGTTACAGTTAAATGGTCATTTCAACCAAATTACCATTTCAATTATTGGTGGAATTTGGTGGGTTGAATAACCTGCTGATTTCTTATACTTGTTTTCTAATAATGGATTTTCCCATGTGTGGTACCTGGAATGTTTACTCTTGTCATTCATTTTCCTAATCTATGTCATCTAGTGGCAGATAAGGTTTCCCAAACTGAAATTGGTTTACTAAAGGAGTAGAGCATGTCCACTTTGCAAAGGAATTTTCACTTAGCTTAGTGAATGAGGTGAATTCGTTGACATCCAACATCCAATCTTGTTCAATCAAAAATCCTGTTGTTTTTTTTTGTTGTTTTTTTTTTACTTTTCCTTGCACATGATTGGGTATTTTTTCCAAAATGAATTTTCACTACATTCACTGAGCTAAGTAAAAATTATTTTGCAAAGTGAACCTGTTCTACTCCTTTAGTGAATGAATGCCAGAGTGTCTCCAACAATTCCTGTATCACAGGAGGGTGCAGTCCATCTAATGCCTCGTACATGCGAAGAGATTATCGGACGAATGACAGTCCAGTTTTTTTGTTTTTTTTGCATGCTAGTCTCCATATCGAAACTGAAGAGTTTACAAAAGTTACGAAAATTCTTGTACAACAGAATAAAAATTCAGAAGTGATGTCATGTATTGTATTTGTATTGTAATTACGGACAAAGACTGTACATATTAAACAAAAATCGTACAATCTGGTATTGTACGAGAAACAAACTCTTGTCTGTTCCTTCGGATAATATTGGATGAACTGTCGTGATCGGCTCTCGAAAGCTCTGTACTAACGATCAGATTATCGAACGATCGCTTTGAAAGCGGTATTTTTCATCCAATTTTCTGATCGTGTGTACGGGCCTTAAGTGCAAACTGTCACAGCAGCTGTTATCAATAGACATACAGCAGGCAGCTGCGTCAGTATGATAGCTGGGGAATAGAAAACCAAATAAAAAGATAAAAGGACGGCAGATGAGAGCCAAAGACCCAAAATCACACCTGAAAAATATAATGAATCATTGATATAAAGGGACAGAAGTAATACAAAGGGGTTGATTTACTAAAGGGAAAAAGACTGAGCACTTTGCAAAGTGCAGTTGCCCTCTTCAAGAGCAGTTGCTCCAGAGCTTGGTAAATGAGTAGAAGCTCTGCTAGCTTCTATCATCCAATCATGTGCAAGCAAAAATGCATTTTTTTTTAAATTTTCCTTGCACGGGATTGGGTACTCTTTGCAAAGTGAAGCTTTACCTCATTTACTAAGCTCTGGAGCAATTGCACTTGCAGAGGGCAACTGCACTCTGCAAAGTGCACAGTTTTTTTTGCCTTTAGTAAATCAACCCCAAAGTGTATAGGTATATGCGTTTGACTCTGTAGTACTGATTTTTTTGCCATTATTACTCATTTAATATTCTTCTCTTTCGTGTTATATATCATAAATGTTGTTTTTACTTTACACTGGAAATAAAAAGCTGCTTCCCACGTCATTCAATCAATTTTTTTCCTTCATTATTCCATACTGTGTTTGCAGATAGAAAGCTCCTCAAGCATTATTAGCAGATGATTAATGGAAACAATGTAATGCGATAAGGCTTTGCTGAGATAAATAATGAACATTTCCTGTTGTTTTGCAGGATGCCTTTGATGAAGTAGTGAAATATTTTGGTGAAAATCCTAAAACCACTCCTCCATCTGTATTCTTCCCTGTTTTCGTCCGATTCGTGAAAGCCTACAAGGTCAGAAGATTTTCATTGTCTTACAGGATCAACCAACATGAAGAGAATGAGCGTCAGCTCTTCTGTCAGCTTTTTAGCCCTGTTTCACATTTTTTTGTCTTTGTCATATTTGCGGTGTATTTTTAGGCAAAACTTAACCTCGGAAATATTCACCTCCACCTTCCAGAGATGCGGTGGTCACATCCCTCGCTGGCCACTGTCATCCTCTCCCCAGCCTCTCCTGGGGTTTTTGGCTGGTGAGGGAATGATGTCATCCTGTGCATGCAAATGGGAGTCACTCATTCCAGCACAGCCACTCCATGTCAGGAATGTATGCTGAGCTGCGCATGAGCAGCTCAGTGTACATTTAGTAGAAGACTACGAGCAGGCAGGCAGGTAAGTGTTTGTGATTGCAGAGGAGACATAGCATGCCTCTTCTGCAATAAAGAGCTGACGCTCAGAGTTTTTCAAAGTGGTCCTGTGTCCTGTGCTCTGTTCTTGTGTTATCTTAAGGATACTATTTTTCCCTCCTGGTTATTATCTTGAACTACAAATCCATTAGTTCCTATGCTGTGGATAAGAAGACAGTGGAAATGATTAACCACTTTAGCTCTGGAAGGTTTACCCCCCTTCATGACCAGGCCATTTTTTTGCAATATGGCATTGCATTGCTTTAACTGACAGTTGCACGGTTGTGTGATGCTGTACCCAAATAAAATATTCATCCTTTTTTTCTCACAAATAGAGCTTTCTTTTGGTAGTATTTGATCACCTCTGCATTTTTTTAATATTTTGCACTACAAACAAAAAAAGGCCGACAATTTTGAAAAAAAAATACATTTTTTTTTACTTTCTGCTATTAGGCCGGGTTCACACTGGTACGACAAACGCTCTGACATTGGAAGCTCATGTCGCGTGACCTGTGCAAATCAATGGTTCCCTATGAGAGACGTCTTAAAGCGGTTGTATACCCGCAATTTTTTTTATTTTTTTTTTAACCCTGTAAAGCAAAAGGCATAATGAGCTAGTATGCACCGCATACTAGCTCATTATGAAATACTTACCTTAGAACGAGGTGTCAGTATCTTACCTGGTCCACGCCGAGGGAGCTGTCATGTTGCCTCGGCGTGTCTTCCGGGTATCGCGGTTCCAGCGCTGTGAGTGGCTGGAGCCGCGATGTCATCACTCCCGCGCATGCGCGCGGGAGATTTCTTATTCGGCAAGGTCCGGCAGCTGCCGGGCTTCAGCCGAGAATCCCCTGTGCACATGCGCCGCTGCAGTCAGCGGCGCATAGCAAGGGGAATATCTCCTAAACCGTAAAGGTTTAGGAGATATTTTTTTTACCTACAGGTAAGCCTTATTATAGGCTTACCTGTAGGTAAAAGTCAAAATAAAGACTATACAACCACTTTAACTGGAAGTCGGTCCGACTTTGAAAAAGGTTCCTGCACTACTTTGGTCTGACTTTGATCCTACTTCAGCCCATTGAATATCATTGAAGTCTGATCAAAGTCAGATCATCGTCTTAACTGATCCGACTTTGGCATGTGACTTGTGCTCTGAGGATCTTGAAGGGGATCTCCCCGCCAAATAAAAAAAAAAGGCACGGGGCTCCCCCTCCAAGAACATACCAGGCCCTTCAGTCTGGTATGGACTTTAAGGGGAATCTTCACGCAAAAAAACGGGGTGGGGTCCCCCCCAAATCCATACCAGACCCTTATCCGAGCACGCAGCCCGGCAGGTCAGAAAAGGGGGTGGGGACGAGGGAGCGCCTCCCCCCTCTCCTGAACCATACCAGGTCACATGCCCTCAAAATGGGGGTGTGTGTGCTTTGGGGCAGGGGGGGGCCTGCGCCCCCCCCCACCCCAAAGCACCTTGTCCCCATATTGATGAGGATGGTTGTCGGAGTCTGCGGGCAGGGGGCTTATCGCAATCTGGAAGCCCCCTTTAACAAGGGGCCCCCAGATCCCGGCCCCCCACCCTATGCGAATGTCAAAAATAAAAACAGTACACAGGTTTTTGACAAAGTAATTTATTAAATCAGCTCCGGCGTCTCTTCCGATTTCTTCTCCCCTCTCTGGCTCTTCTCCCTCTTCCGGACATGTCTTCTCCCTCTGCTGGTTCTTCTCCTCTCTCCGGTTCTTCTCCTCTCTGCTCTGTCTTCTCCCTCTTCTGCTGAGTCTCCTTTCTCCTCTGTCTTCTACCTCTGCCAGCGCAGAGAGGAGACCCAGCAGAAGAAGAAGACATCAGCGGAGAGAGGAGACCCAGCAGAAGAGGGAGAAGACAGAGCAGAGAGGAGAAGAACCGGAGAGGGGAGAAGAACCGGCAGAGGGAGAAGACATCTCCGGAGGATGGAAAAGGGCCGGAGAGGGAAAAGAAATCTGAGCTGATTTAATAAATCACTTTCACAAAAGTGTACTGTTTTTATTTTTGACACTTTTTTAGGTGAATGGGTAGGGGTACAATGTAACAAACAAATGACCCCTGCCCCCACCTATAACTGGCCTTCACAGCAAGGAGCATATGGAAGGGCTATCACATGATAGACAAAAATAGAACATTCCATTGCTCAACTCACCAACCAGTCTGCCAACTGACCAAATTAACCTGTCCAACAGTCTGCGTTAAAAACAGGGGTTTATTTATATTTATACATAGGGTGGGGGGGGGCTTGTTAAAGGGGCTTCCAAATTCCGATATGCTCCCCGCCCGCAGACCCTGACAACCACCGGCCAGGGTTGTCGGAAAGAGGCCCTTGTCCTCATGAACACTGAAACACGGTGCTTTGGGGGGGGGGGGGCACAGATCTTCCTCAGTGGGAATCAACGGATTAATACCTGCTGAGCAAGCAGAGTCCGTCAAAAAGACAAGAATGTGTGAAAGGAGCCCTACACTGCTCGCATTAGAAATAATAGGAATAAAAGAATGTTTTAATTAATTTGTGGCTTTTATATTTATCAGAAAATCAGCTTTAATGTCTACTAGCCCAGTCAGTATGGCAACTAGAGGTGGTGAAGGAATTGCAATTGAAATTATTATTTTTTTGCATGTTTCAGTCAGTACAGTATGAATATTGGACAGGTTTTCATGTGTTAAAAGTCTACTTATGGCAGGTTATTCTCAATTTTCTTTCGTTTTCTGTCTCTTAGCTAGCAGATGAGGAGAATGAACTAAGAAAAAAACAGGAACAGGCCCTCATGGAGAAACTCTTAGAACAAGAAGCCATGATGGACCAACAAGATCAAAAGGTTCCACTCTATTAATCTGCTAGAAAAACTGTATTTATTTTATTGTTCACCTGAAACAGCTTTGAATTTAAAGCGATAGTAAACTGTCAACTATTTTTTTTTTTTAAATCTGCTAAATAAAGCCATAATGTGCTAGTATGCATCCTTAGAACGAAGCCCTTCCAGCGGCGAGCTGCCACCTTCAAATTATTTACCATGGATAAAATGTCAAGATGTTGCATTAACAAACACAATATACTTGCAAAATACAGAGTACGACTTTAACCTGCACCTAAAACTTTTTTTTATAATGTTGAATAGCACAATGCAGGGTAAGGCCTCGTTCATATGGGGTGATTATATCCATGCCCCTTGCAGGGCTATGTTTACCCACAGGTGTCCTTTGCATGTGTCCCAATATGAGAAACGTATGGGTGCTGATGCATGTCCCCGACCTCACCCTGGGTGCGTTCAGTGCCATGCACCTGCACCTGAACGGATATTACATTGGAAGCAGCCACTTTATCTGTGCAGCCGCTGGGTCCCAATACACATGAATGGGACTGCCTGCACAGGGATGCACAGAACACCTGCATGGGGCATGGATGTAATTGTCCCATGTGAATGAGGCCTTAAAACTACTAATAGATTTTTATTGTAGTCTGTGTCTCCTCTGGGGAGATTCACCCTCTCTGCTTGTCCCTATGACCATGGTCGCCAATACAGAAAGTGATGGGAAATCTAACATTTGGAGTTGTTACCAGAGTAGGAATAGAGAAGTCTTCCAATAGGGACACCTATCCCAGTGACAGGTGTCTAACTGGGATTTGCCTCACTTTGGAGACATTTCTTCTCACTTCCTGTTGTGTTTAATGGGCAGGATGTGAAAGGAAATAATAATATTAATAAACAACAGGGGTTTATATATAATTTCCTACATAACGTGGTTCTAAAGCCTAAACATTTTTTACCTTAACCCCTTCACACCTAAAGGTAAAACAAATACCTAAATGCCTAAGCACAATTTTGCAATTTTGACATGTGTTAGTAAAACCGTTCATACCATCACAACTCCCAGCACAAAGGAAGGATCACATATATGTGACCCCATGTAAAAAAGCCCAATGCAGTGAGGCCGCGTATATGTGTTATGTCGGCATGATTGGGTTAATGTATTCCTTGCATTAAGGTAAAAAATGTTTAGGTATTAGTACCCCCCCTTTCACTTACCTGGGCCCTCGTTTGATCCAGCACTGTGCACGTCTGCAGCTCTTCTCTCCACTCACTTCTGGATCTCGCTGGCTTTGCTGGGGCACCAGGAGCCATTGGAGTAGGGGGCGGGGGTGTCAATGGAGGCAGCAGCAGGGCTCAGGAGCGAGCACTCATGAGTGTCCCCATGGAAAGCAGTTTCCAATGGGGGCACTGAACAGAGACAGAGAGGAGAGGCCCTGGAGCACCAGTGGTGGACCCAAGAATCGCTTTTAGATAATTAAAAAACATTTTGGGTTTGCATACACTAAGTTTCTTCGTGCAAACATTTGCTTGCTACAATTTTTGGCATGGGGTCCATTGTTTACAATAATCCATTATGTTGCTTTCTTGCAGTCTCCTTCACATAAATCTAAACGTCAGCAGCTAGAGTTAATAGCAGAGCTGAGGAGGAAACAAGTCAAAGATAATAGACATGTTTATGAAGGCAAAGATGGAGCCATTGAGGATATAATCACAGGTAAGAGCTATTCTTGCTTTCTATTGGCCTGGCTTTTCCATGTCCTGACCAATCACGTAACGTTGTTTTAGCCAGACTGTTGATTTTGGTAGATGCCACTATACAGGTAGATTACACCAGCCTTGCACTGATTTGTGCAAGAAGTGTAGCAGGTGTGAGTGTCATGCTTCACAACCAGGTAAAGGATTAGTTAAGAAATAAGCAGAAAAGGTTTCAAGGCTAAAAGTTTTATAGATGTTCCACACATAAAATATCAAAATGGTAAGCATTTGAGCCAAAAGAACATGTGCCCTTGGCTGTTTTTGGGGCATTCCCCTGTGACAAGAGCAATACAGTGTTACCATAATAACATTGTACTACCCTGGTGAAGCGATTTTTTTTTTACACATTATGATGGCTTATATCAGTGAATTTCACCGGTATAAACAACCATTTTTACTGAATCAAACAAATTCATTCAGTATTTATTGTTGGGATTAGCTGTGATTGGCCACAGCTAATCACATGGTACAGGTGGGCTGTGATTGGCCCTGTCTGTACCACATGATCACTGTGACCAATCACAGCTAGCAACACAATTGTACACAATGAATGGCATGAAAGAAAGCCATTCATTGTTTACAGTTGTGATTTGCCGTGATTGGTCACAGCAATCGCATGTTACCGACAGCAGTCTGGTACAGTGATCAGCCATCAGCTGTGGCCGATGACATATCGCTCCACAAAATGCACCTGGAACTTCGAAAGTCCCACCCGGCCATCATTTTACAATGAGGGGTGGGAGGGAGTGGTTAAAGAAGAATTTCAGGTATGGCATGTTTTACATAGTTACATTGATCCAGATCATAACATCACTGCCCTGCCTTTCCACATTGTCCAATCAGAGAATGTTTTGCATTCATTGAGAAAATGCAAACCTTTTTCTGAATGGCGCCCTGTGCAAAGCGTTCGACCTCCTCTGTTCATAATACAGAAGGGGAGCTGGAAGCGAATGGAGATTACTGAAGGAGTACCTACTACAGTGATTTCCTGCTCACACAGGTATGGTATATGCATAGTTACATTGGTCCAAGCTGGACCAATGGTACTATTTAAAAGGTGCTATACTTGGATTTCTTCTTTAAGTTTTTATTGCAATCTGTGACCCTAATGGGGAGATTTCACCTCACTTCCTGTCTCTGTGACAGCAGGACAAGAAATGAAGGGAGATGTTTTCAATGTCAAAAATGCACAGAAAGTAAAAATAACCCAATAGAGGTTCTCATTGGAGAGATTTCTCACTTCCTGTGTCAACGGGACATCGGGGAAAATCGGGGACACATACCACAAATCAGAACCTGACAATGGTTCTATCCTAACAACACTAAACAATCTCCTGTGCTCAGGTGCCCGGTCAGCTAAGTAAGTGGCATAGCCAGTCCCTAGCAAAGTCAAAGGAATGTCGCTCATCTTGCTGCCCTCTTCAGAATAATGGGTATTCTTTATAACTGAAACATACAAAAAGAACAGGGGGGCACACCAACCTTGTGCATTACCAAGGATAAAATGTATTCGTAAAATAACAAGAAATATACTCACAAACGTGTTTAAAAATAGGGCTTATCAATGCTTCAGCAATAACGAACAGCATCTCTAAACGCCTACAGCCTGGACCAGATGTTTGGAGGACCCAGATGGCATCGCAAATGGCTTACGCGTTACGAGGGCAAGCCCTCTTCATCAGAGCCATGGCTCTATTCCACGGTGGCTGGGGTGGAATAGATTTTTCTCTCGGAAACCTTCCCCCAGCATTTCCTGTCTCCCCCTAGTCTCCCCCAGCCTCTTTTACAATACAGCCAGGATAAACATCAGAAGGGAGGCCACACTGACTGCAACATTTTGAGTGTGGTAGGTGCACTCCCTTTGTATTTAATCAAATAAATTAACAAATTAATAAATATATGGCAATATAATTCTGGTAGAGTATGGGGACACGGTAGATGGTTGGTTGTGCACAAGATACGTAAGATGTCAGGCCCTGTGTGGGGGAGAGGATATCATGATGGATGGCTCCGCATGGTGGGAGTGGTTGAGGATAGTATGGTGTTGGGATGGTGATAGCAGCACATTGTCTGCTTCATGTGATGGATGGATATGGTAGGTGGAGCCTACTTGTGTAGGTGTGGCAGGCCCTGATGGGCGTTCACTCATGCATGTGACTGTAGGTACTTAAAAGGGGACAGTAGAGGAGGTCAAACAACCATCGCTATGGCTCTGAGGAAGAGGGCTCGCCCTCGTAACGCGTAAGCTGCCTGCGATACCATCTGGGTCCTCCAAACATCTGGTCCAGGCTGTAGGCGTTTAGAAATGCTGTTCGCTATCGCTAGAGCATTGATAAGCCTTATTTTTAAACAAGTTTGTGAGTATATTTCTTGTTATTTTACAAATTAATTTTATCCTTGGTCTTTTTGAATGGTTCTATCCTATCCACTCTTTATTCAAAACAAAAAAATGTTTTGGCTGGAGTTGGGATTTAGCATACCATATGGGTGGAGAGCAGAGAACGTGCAGCATCCTAGAGCAGCCAATCAGATTCTGACTTACTGTAAATGCGCTAGTAAAATATGAATTCTGTTTGGTTGCTTTGAGATACTACACTTTGCATTTTCTTAATTTTGTTAAATAAGTCTGATGATTTGCTATGTCAATTACCAACAATTTCACTGTATGATGTTTCATGCATCAGCTATTACCAAATACCCGGGGTTCTTATCAGGTACTGCTCTGATTTATATTCTTTTACTAGTCCAGTGGAGCTTGTTAGGATAAAAGCCAGCTTATTGCTTTTTAGTACATAGACAACTGCAGGTTGTGGAACTTCTCAGCACTGCAGCCAATAACATGCAATCTTGTAGATGTCTAAGTAGAGGCACTGGATTTGTGTATGCCCAAGCCCTGCTCTCTCCTCCAATCACTCTGGAGGATAACTGAATCTTGCTTCTCTATGATTTACGCTAACAGAACGTTTTCTCAGTGGACTTTCATCTGTTTATATGTCTCATGAAAAGCTTTAGCAAGGAGCTGTAAAGGTACCCATTTACACTCAGGAAATGCCATTCCACATTGGTGAGTCAGCCAAACACATAGGACTTTATCATCGGGTTAAATCAATGTATGTGTCAAAGCAATATACCTTTTGCTATGATCACCTCCTTTACACAGAACATTTTCATATTTTAATGGCAAACTTGGCTTGGAATATTATAAAAACATGTAAAGTTTATATGAAGTTTTTGTAGTTTTACTCATGACAGAACAAAATAGTGGTCAATAATTAAACTGAGAAAAGTTGACTCTTTGCCTCTGCGACCTGTAGGCACAGGTCTACTTCTACTGTGCTTAATGGTAAATCCATCCCTGCACATTGCATAGTGGTGAAACTCTATCTCTACCCCCCCCCCCCCCCATTTCTCCATCCATGGGTCTGAAAAGGGGTCTGCAGCGTTAAAACCATATGTAAGCAAAAAAGGCAGCTTCATATAATGGCAAACCAAGGTATGGATCTGTCTCCTGACAAAGTACAACAGCTCAGTGTGGACATGCAAGATCTTAAAAGGAGATCTGAAGAGATGTTTCATCTCACTGCTTTTGAGCATGACCAACACCAGTCTCTTTTCAGTGTAAAAGTATATCACTCAAATAAAAAGTCACACATTCATTCCTGAGTATGGGTACCTTGACAGTGCCTAGCACTTTGTTTATTTGGTATACTCCTCTGATTCCTCTGGTTTATAATGCCAAACCCGTGAGGGCATTATAAGTAACCCTGCACTTAATACAAATGTTTATTTAAAACAGAAATTACAGTAGTTTTAAAGCAATATTTGCATAAAAGATTAATTACCAGTATTTTCCTCCCTGTTACATAACAGCATAGAAAAGGGCCTCCTGAGCTGCTATACAGATACTGACTTCCAAAAAGTCAATGCATAGACACCCACCTACATCCAGAAATGCACTGCCAAGACTTTAATTGTCTTATCAAGAGACCCAGTCATTGTGACATGGGATGAGACAGGAGCGTGCCTATTCTCTGACTATCATTATTCAGTATTTGCTTTGGCAGTTCAGGAACATGTTATGAGAGCTCTTGAAGGCAGCATGTAACAGGTAAGTGTGTACTGGAACCTTCTATTTATTGCAACTGTTTTCTTTAAGTGGAGCTAAAATATGAGAGCTGCCACTGCTAGATTATTTTATTCACTATCTTCATCTCTATCTAATGAATCACTGACCTGAAAGATAAATGCAAGGTAAAAGCTCAGACTTCAATGGCTACTTCCTTTTTTCCAGGTCAGTGACTCACTAGGCAGTGAAGCCAGGAATAGGATTTCAGACCAGACCCTGTACCTTTAAAAACAAGGCCACTATGGCAGCTTCCTTATTTCTGTAGTTGACTTTAAAATTTCTGGGTGCAACATGTAAAAGCGCCTACTACAATGCCTTTTATTTTGTATGGACCAGAGCCTCATTATTAGAATGTAAAGTAAAAGAATTTTGTGCTCGAACTGCTTCTGCAGGCCTCTCAGTAGGAGCCATTATAGGATATATAGGACTCCTGAACACGGACATTTCTTTAAATGAACCTATACTGAGAGAACATATAGATCGCCATCATTGCTGTCTCCTTCTAAAAGTGCTAGTCGTCTGACTTCCATGCTGATCCAAAGGCATTCAGTACTTTTGCATTGCTGATTTAGAACAAGGATTTATGCTTGTTTCAGGTCAGTGACTCAAAGTATGTAAGCCAGGCCAGAGACAGCTAGTTTTAGGAGGTCAGCGCTGGTAGCTTCTATGTTTTTCCCAGTACTGGCATACACTCCAAAGGGCTAAGCTACATGGGCAGCTTTAATCCCTTGCTACTTAGAGATGTAACCACTTTCCAGTACCAGTCATCAACATGATTGGAGCATTGTGTGATCATGTAAGACTAATTGCAGCTACCTGCAATTTGTGTAGCTTACACAATTGGAAGTTATTTGCTCCAGTGGTCATCAACCCTGCCCTCAGGGCCCACTAACAGGCCAGGTTTTATGTGTTACCTTGGGGAGATGCAGACTAGAATACTGTAATCACTGAGCAGTAAATGATATCATCTGTGATGTATTTCAGTTATCTTGCAAACCTGGCCTGTTAGTGGCCCCTGAGGACAGGGTTGATGACTACTGATTTACTCCTTTTGCTTTGCAACCAGTTTCCACTTTTAGTAATGAGTGGCTAGCAGTTTTAGTAGAATGATTGACCTACCAAAAAACTCTTGTATAGCTCTAGGCTAGTGAAGTGACTGCTAGCAAGTGGTTAAATCCCTCAGTAGAAAGCAATAAAACTGTCCTTTTTAGAAGATCTGAAGTGCTTCCAAAAATGTAATTGGAAGATACACCAGGCCTCAGAAACTGTCTGTGTAACCTAACAGCAACCAATTTGTTTTTTGACCTCCACTGTAAAGCTGACCTTAGATGTGTTGAAGGAAAGAAAATCTCTAGATTTCCCCATCCACACCGTCAGTGTCGTATGGGGGAATCTCTTGCACAGAGCTATTGTATTGTATACTCCCGATGGGGAAGGGGGTGGCGCATGGGGAGCTGCCACTGCCATGAGAACACACAGTGATTTTTGCTAGCGGCTTTAGCCGCTGGCAATAATCGTATGAAAAATCAGCCATGCTGGTTGTACCAAAGTCTGTCGATGGATCGACTTGGGTACAATCAGCCTGCCCATAGATGGTTTGAATTACGTTCAGTCCCTGCTGAACCGGCTGAGATTCAAACTGTCTATGTCCGACATAAGATTACAGAAGGAGAATGAATGTTTGTTTTCAGTTGGTTGCTGCATGGCAATACAGACAGTGAAAAGCTCAATATTACATTAGCGCTTAATGGTCAGGCCCACATAACATCCCACTAGGCAGGGAGGAGCACACAAGTCACAACTCAAGGGAAGCCTGCAAAGGGCAACCAGTTTTTTCCTATTGTTGGAAATTGCCCTCACAGCTTTGGCAAACTTTGGCAACTAAGCTTTCACAGGTTAAACAGTAAACATATACTGTAGGTTTAAACTTAGTTAGTGTATTTGGCGCTTTCCATGGAAATATACTTTGAATACAAAGGATGGGATGTCAAGTCCCATCTTAGCCATATATTGGTGAATCCTCGGTTCAGGCCCCAGAATTTTGATCTATTTCTACCAAATAGGAACGTTGGGAAAGGTGACTGAAATTTGACTTTCCAGCTATAGTCTTGGGTTTATATTACTATGTAAAAAACAATGTGCACAGTGCAGTACGGGATAGATCTATCTGAAAACTGGTTGGTTGGAATGGGTGACCACACTTTTATAATCATTGCTCTTTGTACCCTCTGAGTATTTCAAAATTTGATCTCTGAGGCAGGCTCTCAACAGCTCTTGGGATTCTGAGTTTTTAACTTTGTCTGCTAGAAAATACTGTTATTCAGGTACCATTGTTACTATTTGTATTTTCATTAACTGCTAGTGTCTACATGATATGCTGCTTGCTCTAATTAATCTCTGCAAATCTTTGACCTTCTGGGCTTACAAAAGCCGGCCTTGTTTATGAAGCATTGTAAAGCCCATTGCCTCAGCAGAGCACTAACCAGTGTACTAATGCAGTAGATCTTAGCTTCTTAATCAGTTGTGTTTGTCTTGTTTGGCCGTTATTTCCCATGCAGTGCTGAAGACAGTGCCATTTACCGCTCGAACAGCCAAGCGCAGCTCACGGTTTTTCTGCGAACCCGTTCTCAATGAGGAATTCCATTACTAAAAAAATTCTCTCTCATCTGATGCTCTTAACACAAAAAGGTTGCTGTAGGTTTTCCAATACTATTTTCATATTTAGGCCTTGCCACAGATACCAGAGTGGGTTTCTTTGCCTGCTTTTCTTGTGGAGTTGTGATATTTGCCATCTCATTGCATGCCATCAGCTGAACCTTCTTTCCTCCATCTTGTTTCCCACCTGTTGTGCATGAGTCATACAACAAGCTGATCAGCTACATAAAGAGTGGTTTGTGAGCACTGTGAAATGTGAAGGGTTAATGTGACAGGGGAGTCTTAATGCATCTGGGAATGTGCTCAGTGATATTTTGTCAAATGTGCCATTTTCATTGACATGTAATTTATGCATTTGTGAGACATTGCACCTAAAATTAAATTGGCTTGATGACATTTAAACAGTGTATGAACATTGAAACCATTGTCCCTGAACAAGAATGGGCTAAACAGTGGAGGCTGGGCATCATTGAATACTCATCCTAACCAGGACTGGCTCCAAAATACAAGGTCTAAGGAGAATATAGGATGTTAGGCCTTACTCCTCAAAAATGAGCCTCTAATATAATAATAGATAAGTGTCCTCACAAATCAATATAATGCATGATAATATTTCCACTTTCTATCGAGCTATAAGACCAAATATATGACGAAAGCATACATATATGTGCATACATCAAAACAAAACCATATATTCTGAGTGCAAAAAATATATGCGTATGTAAGCAAAAATATATCCGTGCATAAAAACAAAATATGAATACTGGTGTCCGTGAATACTAATATTAACCAACTCTGTCAAGTCCACAAAGTGTAGATTTTTTCCAAAACCAAAAGTCTTTGATCAGATGTGAAGAAACAATCACTTCTCCATAAAATTTCAAATGCAGATCTACTGTGCACAGCTCACCAACACCCTATGCTCTTCAGATGCGCTTTCACATTCTATGGTGGTTAAGGATAAGGTCAAAAACAGCTCATTTAAAATAAGCAGGTGAAATGACACTGACATTTGGACACTTGTACTGGTATAGCTCATAGAGAAATATAAACAAACCCCATAGTGCTTACTGCAGATATTTTATTTAAGGAAAAATGTATAAGTATAGCCACTCACGTGTAATCAACATCAACAGGTGTGCATGTAGGTCAGGGGTAGGCAACCTTGGCCCTCCAGCTGTGGTGAAACTACAAGTCCCATGAGACATTGCAAGACCCTGACAATCACATACATGACTCCTAGAGGCAGAGGCATGATGGGATTTGTAGTTTCACCAAAGCTGGAGGGCCGAGGTTGCCTACCTCTGACGTAGGTATATACCCTCCTCTACTGTAGCAGCCACATAAGTCTATGGTGGATCCCACTGCTCTGCTCAGCATGATGATGTCGTAGCCACTTCCCACTTGATGCACTGCATCCCAATTGGACTTCCTCAGAGATAGCAACATGCCAGGTGGGGAGCGGCTATTATGTCATAACACTGGGCGGATATGTAGAATCTGCTGGAGACACTTACATGCATGCTTGAGGATGTTGGTTAAATATGACCTCCAATATACAAGAAATTGAGGGTCCCTTAAACCATGTAGAAAGCTAAATGGAATTTTGCCCATGGGACTTTGGTGAGTTGCGCCAAATAAAGTTGATAACAATTTTTAAAAAAAGTAGATTTCAGTCCAACATGCACCTATTTGAGTGTATTTGTAATATTGTATACAGCCAACTAATTTACGTCAACATATGTGAATTTTGTCTATTTTATTATCACATACAGTTGTGCTCAAAAGTTTGCATACCCTGCCAGAAATTGTGAAATTTTGGCATTAATATTGAAAATATGACTGATCATGCCAAAAAAACTGTCTTTTATTTAAGGATAGCAACCACATGAAGCCATTTATTATCACATAGTTTTTTGGATCCTTTTTAAATCATAATGATAACAGAAGTCACCCAAATGGCCCTGATAAAAAGTTTACATACCTTGGAATGTTTGGCCTTGGTACAGACACAGAAGGTGGCACACACAGGTTAAAATGACAATTAAAGGTAAATTTCCCGCATTTGTGGCTTTTTAAATCACAATTAGTGTCTATGTATAAATAGTCAATGAATTTGCTATCTCTCACATGGATGCAGACACTGAGCCATGAGGAGGTAGAAAAGAACAGTCAAAAGACCTGCGTAACAAGGTAATGAAACTTTAAAAAGATGGAAAATGATATAAAAAGATATCCAAAGCCTTGAATATGCCAGTCAGCACTGTTCAATCATTTACTAAGAAGTGGAAAATTTGGGGATCTCTTGATACCAAGCCAAGGTCAAGTAGATCAAGAAAGATTTCAGCCACAACTGCCACAGGAACTATTCAGGATACAAAGAAAATCCCACAGGTAACCTGAGGAGAAATACAGGCTGCTCTGGAAAAAGATTGTGTGGTTGTTTTTAAGGAGCACAATATGATGATACTAGAACAAAAGAGAGTTACATGATCAGGTTGCCAGAAGGAAGCCTTTACTGTACAAGTTCCAAAAAAAGCCTCTTTACAATATGCCCAACAACACCTTGACATGCCTTGTTGGCTTTTTTGTGGCATTGGCACAGTAAAGGCTTCCTTCTGGCAGCTCAACCATGCAACTCTTTTTTGTTCAAGTATCGTTGAATTGTGCTCCTTAAAAACAACCACACCGTCTTTTTGGAAAGCAACCTGTATTTCTCCTGCGGTTACCTGTGGGTTTTTCTTTGTATCCTGAGCAATTCTTCTGCCAGCTGTGGCTGCAATCTTTCTTGGTCTACCTGACCTTGGCTTGGTATCAAAAGAGCCCCTAATTTTCCACATTTAATAAGTAATTAAACAGTACTGACTGGCATATTCAAGACTTTGGATATCTTTTTATATCCTTTTCCATCTTTGTAAAGTTTCATTACCTTGTTACGCAGGTCTTTTGACTGTTCTTTTCTACCTCCTCATGGCTCAGTGTCTAGCCTGCTTAGTGCAGCCAAGTGAGAGCTAACAAATTCATTGACTATTTATACACAGACACTAATTGTAATTTTAAAAGCCACAAATGTGGGAAATTAACCTTTAATTGGCATTTAACCTTTGTGTGCCACCTTCTGTGTCTGTTCCAAGGCCAAACATTCCAGGGTATGGCAACTTTTTATTGGGGCCATTTGGGTGATTTCTGTTATCATTATGATTTAAAAAGGATCCAAAAAACTATGTGATAATAAATGGCTTCATGTGATTGCTATCCTTAAATAATAGAAAGTTTTTTGGCATGATCAGTCATATTTTCAATATTAATGCCAATTTCTGCCAGGGTATGCAAACTTTTGAGCACAACTGTATGTATTGTCCAATATCTTTGGTTTTAACCTTAATATGGAATACATTTTTTACTTTTTAAGACACTTTATCAACTTTATTTGGCGCAACGCACCAAAATCCCATTGGCAAAATTTCTTTTAGGTTTCTATATGACCTCCGATAAAATTATTTCATAAGGTAGTATTGGTCAAATCCAGTCCTACTGTATCCCCAACAGATTATGTGTTCCAACCTGTCAGAATATAGAAATGAACAAATATTTCTAAAGTGCATGTTTATGTCACTAATAAAGAGATTTAGCTGGTGGAAGGGGGGCAAACTGTGACAGGTATACAGTACAGGCACCTAGATATGCATATATCTTTATCAGGCCTTGTAAACCATCATGTTCTGGCTGAATTTCAAGTCTTTATGAAAGGCATATTTTCAGTTCTTACCGATAGTGCTGAAGCTGCCCACCCCTTCCTGTCTCCTGTACATTCCTATTGGCCAGTGAGATTACTCATTAACCAATAGGAATAGCAATGGGACTGTAGGAATGTCCCCTGATAAGTCAGTTCCTTGATCTCCCCAATCAGAAGGGAGCAGGAGCATTGCTGATTGCAAAGCTAAAGGTCTGAATTAGCAGAGTTTGTGTTGGACTACTGCATTGCTTCCACAATGAGAGCAAGGGTCCTTCTCTGCAGCATGCTGGCAGGGGACAGGCTTTTCTGCTCAGGCTGTGCCTGTCTTCTAAAAGAAATTAATTGCAACACTTTGCACACCTTTAGTTTTGATGCACCTCCATCCCTTTTAGATTGTAAGCTCTCATGGGTAGGGTCCTCTGAAACTTTTTGCATTGATTTGTATTTTAACTGTTGTGTCTCCCTTAATTTTGTACACCTGTGCGCAAACTGTTGTCACTTTATAAATCCTGTATTATAATAATAACAATGCACCTGGAATGAATTTAGTTGATTTAAAAAGTTGAATTTGGGTTTAGGTTCTTTTGTCACATCCATAATGTCACTGGTTGCTATTGAAATCTTAGGACACAGTCTTGTTTTACCACACAAAATGAAAAAAATTAAGAAGAAAAAAAACAACAATGTGGCTTCTCAGCTCTCACAGAAAAAAAGTATATACACTGTTTAAAGTAATCAAAGCCAAATTATATTTCGTGTAATTTCATTTTGAGCTCCATGTTTTGCCAAAAATGTTTATTCTATTTTGTGACCATACATGAATGTTCCTTTTTACTTAACTTTAGATCCTCGCTGTATTTCCTAACACATGACTGCATGTCATATTTGCATGAGAAATTACTGCATTCTAAGCATGAAATTCTTTCTCCTCCAAACATTTATATTTCTCAGTTTTTTCACTTTTGAGACAATACCATTTATGTTCATTGTCAATCACAATAGACATTGCTGTCAGAAATGATCTGAATTTGTGAATGCCTCCATTGGGTATATAACTAATACACACAATTTTTTATAGTCATATAGCTAAACTCTTACATTGTCTCGGAACTAGAAAAAATTGTATATAGTAGCATGTGCTGATCTTACTTACTGTAGAAAACACTTTTCTGATGAATTTTAAAGAGTCAGACCACCCAAAAGTTATAGATGATGCCTGGTGGGCTAGGACCCTGTTTCTTGTATGCCCTGGATTCTCCACAAATAGGATTTCACTGCAATAATTCCCAGCTCTCCTCCTGTCTGGAAATGTGGGTTTCCTTCCAGCCTTTGCAAGTACCACCTTCTCCTTTTGCTCTGTCCAAATTATAAAATGAATAAAACATCAAGCAGAAAAAAAACGGAACCCCTCATATGTCCACAGCAGGTGTGCAGACCTGGGAACTCAAGTGCAGAGATCTTACCAATAAAGTCCCAGGGAGATATAAGATACCATCAGGTGGTTTAACTTTCTAGCACACCGTAAACTAAAATTTCAGGGTGGGCTGACCCTCTAAAAATGAAGTGCAAACTCATAACAGCACATGTAGAAATAGAATATTAGAGCATTCTAGGTGTTTTTGTGAGTTTGTACTTCCCAGATTGTGTCCGTTTCTTGGGAAGGCTTTATTTCTGCTACTCTTCAACAGGTATTGTTACTGTATTAATGATCTATCTGGAGCCAATTTTCAACGCAGCTTGCCTTTACACCTGTCACAATTCTGAAAACAATAGTTCAAAGCTTCTTGTGCTAACAGGGCATTCATCTTGTTCACTGCCTTGCTCTGCCTAACTTGGCCCTAGCTATCCCTCCTTCCTTCTTGCTTCAGTGGCTAACTGATTCGAGGAACTGAATTCTGAGCTCAGACTATCTTCACCACTCACCCATGTTTTTATTTAACCATCATGTTATGTTTTCTTCTGTTTAGCCCTAAAGAAGAATAATATCACTAAATTTCCAAATGTTCATTCGAGGGTAAGGAATTCATCTAGCACACCGGTGGTGGAGGATACACAGAGCTGGCAAGCATTATTTTTTACTTGGTTTCCTCCTCTCTCTGTATGCCAGACCAGTTATGACTATTTCTGTCAATATGCACAGTGGAGATGGCCATCTTGTAAATATGCTTACTCTTCGTCAATAAGTTACCTGTTCCTTCTTCAGTGGAAAGAATAGACTTGAGGGACTATTTCTACAATTCTGTCAATACAATTAAACTGGCCTTGTACTAGTAAAATTTAGTATCAATTTTTTTCATTTTAAGAATGTTTGTTCAATTTTCTAAAGGTTAGTGGAATCAAATCAACATTTATTTTCAACCACAGAGACAAGAAAATTCAAAGAAACAGGAAGGAAACTTTTTCTCTCTTTCTAACAATGTATGTAGTTTTCCTTCTGGAAATTACATTCATTCCAAAATCGAATGTTAACATAAAATGAAGTACTTTCAAAAATTTGTCAAGTCATTGAATGCACTGAGAATTTTTGTACAAATATTTTAACAAATGTTCATTTACAAATCTACTAGTGCATGGCCAGTTTTACTGTTTTATATGAAGCGCTAATTTCTAGCTAAATGGTTCTCCTTTTGCAAAATGGCTGTTTCCACTTTGTGTAGGTATTGAGTGCACTTTAATAGCCTATTGACATATTGTTACGCTTTTAAAGGGTCATACTCCACAAAACTGATATTTAAGCTCTAATAACAGCAGAAACACCATTCACTAGACGGATTTTATGCATAAACTGCATCCCATTCTGCATGGCCAAAGCTGCCAGCTTCAATATTAGCCATGACTGAAGACTGTCCATATATAAGGATAATAAGTACGCTTTTAAGAACCCTTCACTCTTGTCTATCATTAATATGACACACAACAGTGAATGCTAAATGTGCATTGCCACTTTTTCTTAATAGCACCCCAGTGCATATATACACACTTGGACAAGTGTGAAGTGGCTCTTAATATTTTATGACATCTTATGGCTTGTTCAAATAAAGAATATTTAATTCAGAAATGCTGACTTCATAACTGATACTTCAGGTTTGGATAGATCCTGAAACCTACAGTTTCCTTTAACTCTTTTCGACTCTCAATAGATCTAAATACTGCAGTCTGTACTTGCTGCAGCCTTGGCACAATGGTTTCAATAATATTCTATCATGTGTCGAGTTGGCTGCATGCACAAAAAAGAAAACAGAAAATTGTATCATAGCTACTGTAATTTTCCTTTCCTTGTGCCTATCCATGGCAGCATACATGTGGTAGTAGCCATGCCTGCTTCCGCCACAGGACCAGTGAATAGCTATAAAAAGTTGACACCCACACAACAGCTCATTCCCTGTACATCGCTAGGAACGAACTGGGTGGGTTCAGTATGCTGCCATGGATAGGCACCAGGAAAGGAAAATTACGTTATGATACAATTTTCTGTTTTCCTGGTGCCTCCATGAAAGCATACATGTGATAGATTAATAACTAGCTACCAGGGTGGGAAGCTTCAGCAAATCCCATCATATAAGAAAGTTTGTGAGCTACAGGTTTCCCATGACAGGTGTAGTGAGGGCTACTAATCCTATCAGTAGTGCTGATAGAACGCGCCATAGTAGAACCTGATTGGCTCTCCTGCCTGCCATGTTGGCTGACATCTCTTGCAATAGGTGCCCATGATGTCGAGATGCTGCTGGAGGAACATACAGCAATTACTTTTGGTGGCTGCAGCCCAGCCATATAGTGGGCCCTTAGAATTAACTTAAGGAACTGCAAGGCGACTGGAATGGGCTGTTGTGTGGTTGTTAACTTTTTATAGCTATGCACTAGTCCTGTAGGCGGAAGTAGGCGGGGCTACTACCACATGTATGATGCCATGGATAGGCACCAGGAAAATGTATTGCTAGTCATAGCAACCGATCAGCTTGAAACTGTCATTTATACATCTATACAGTTCAGGGTTTGAAAGAAAAAAAGAATTTTAATTGCTATAGGCAAACAATATTCTCTGATTAGCATTTATACATAAGCCCTAAAGTGGCTCTCTTCACAAGAATATTGTTATCTGCTGCAAGCTACAGGGCCAAATCATGTGACTTCTATCATATTATCTGGCCATTATCATGTGCCAACCAATGACAGGAACACATATTTTGATATCACAAATTTACTTTTACTATTGTCAGGGTAGATTAGAACATAATTTCATGATAGGCTTTAAAGTGCACTCACAAAGTACTTCATATATTCCTTACTGTGCTTTACTAGGTCAATGGTAGGAAAAACATGGCTTCCTGACAAGGGAACTATCACTGTTACCGATAACATTTCTTCTAGTGTATGTTGCTAGTTTACTAGTTGTGGGTAACACGGACAGTTCTGCATTTTGCCCAAGAGTACATTTGGATGCCACAATTGCATTAAACCATAGTAACCCATCAGATATTGGATTTCATCCACTAATGTATGCTGGCTAAACAAAAACTAATACTTGCAATAGTTTTAGTGCCCGTTATTCCCTGAACTATTAGTCTTCCCATAGACTGACAATTATCCCACTAAAAACTTGGCACAGAAATATATCTGCCTCCGATGACACTGGGAAATCTGTGATAGTCAGAGGAGCTCCTCTAGGGGAAAAGCCAATAGCAAGCGATGCTCGAAGTATTTGAATCTGGTTTCTTTACAGCCATGCTACGGTTTTAGAATGTCATCATTCTTTTTTTTTAAATCAGATTTTATTTGCAGAAATTTTCAATCTTGAAAAATACAGGCAGAACATACAAAACACGTCCCACAGAACTTCAAAAATGCAACATGCAAATGCAAAAAAAACCCAAAAACATAATATTAGCGGAAAATTATAATTACTAAAAAAAATAATAATCAACTACTATACTACTAAATAAGATCAATTACTAATTACTAAATAAGATCAGCTATATATGACCATCAAAGCAAATGAGAAAAGACAAATTAAAAAAAAACCTCTAAAAGGATAGTGTATGTGTGTGTATATATATATATATATATATATATATATATATATATATATATATATATATATATATATATATATATATATATATATATATATATATATATATATATATATAAATAATAGTTATATTTCAAGTTGGCCTACTCCAATAACGGGGACATAAACTCGATCCATTGTGACCAAATAGCATCAAACGTCCTCATCATTGAGTTTCCTAAAAATTATGTATGTTTTTCAAAAGAAATAAGCCTATGGAGGTCAGAAATCCAGTCAGATAAAGTAGGAGGATATGGAGAGGTCCACCCAAGGGCAATTTGTCTGCGGGCCACAAAGAGAGCACCCGAAATAATATTGGACATTGGGGGAGTGTAAAAAGAAGAATCGAGGTAGCCCAATAGACATGTAAGTGGTTCAACAGAAATATTTACATCCAAGAGCCCATTAAGTGTGTCCACCACCTCCTCGAAATATCTCCGGAGTTTGGGGCACTGCCACAGAAGATGTGTAAGAGTACCTGGATTACCACACCTGGCACAGGCTGGATCAGATTTCAGGCCTGTGGAATGCAAGAATTAAGGGGTTCTATATACCCTACGGAGAATAAAGATCTGGGTCAAACTGTGTGATGGAAAGAGAGGGGCAAGAGGGAGGGACCGAAGGATCTCTCCCAAACCTCCTCAGAGATAGGGCCGATATCCTGTTCCCACTCCACCTTGGAACGGATAGGAAACCTCAATAAAAACGTATCTAGTAGCGCCATATATGTTACAGAAATAAGTCCCTTAGTTGACCTTGCTTGTACTATTCTATCTAGAGCAGGGGTGGGAGAAAAGGACACTTCGACTGAGGAAAATTGGGCATGCAGTGCGTGACGCAACTGAAGAAACTGATAATGTCATCATTATTATTATTCTTACTTCTAGTTGTTGCAAGATGAGAGCTTATTTTAATTGCACCTTCAAAAATAGCAAACCAAAATATAAGCATCATCAAGGAAGTCTGTACTTTTACTGTTAGAACAAGCTCTCTCTTAAGCCACTCTTTTGTCCGTGTTGGATAGTATGAGAAGGGTTAGGACCTCTGTGCTGTTTTGTTTTTTGTCTGTGTTCCATTTAGGAAGAGCTCCCCTCAGTTCCTGGTGACACCATCACACAGTGAGACAAATGAAGTGAGACAACAAAGGGACAAGGTCCTTCAGCACCCAAGGCAAACAAAAGCCCCCCTTTCCCCATCCCCTCCATGAGTTATGAACTACTTTAGCACTAAAAGTTGCAAATCCTGTCCCTGTTGCTGCAATTGCCTATGCCATTGTTATAGTTTATCCAGATCCTTGTAACTGTCACTTTGTGGTCCGTATGCTCTGCAGGAAAATGTGCAGAAAAAAATGAAGATATGAAACAAACAATGGAATTCATATACATATTGCAATAATGTAGAACACCCTACTAGTCCAAAAGGCAATGTATTATTGCACAAGCTAATGTTATGCAGGGCCAAGTGCTGACCAGCAACATTACAGGCCACGCCTTTACAGTGTGGGGTCTGAGTACCAATCCTCTGAGCGTAGAAAAGCCATAGGACATGGATTTGGGTAATGACAGTCCCCTAATCCCAGCTGGAATAGTTGAGGAGCTAGCTATTTTCTTCTTAAAGCTGTATTGGCATAACCATTACCGAAGAAAATAGCAAAGAAAATAGAACCTAGCCAAACAGGGAGGCGTCATACCTGGGAGGGGACTTCCTGTATTTTTTTTTGCCAGTGTCCAATCACCTGAAGTTGTCAGCATAACTCTATAATTATGAATATGAAGATGCTCAGTGTCCCAAGATGAACAAAAAAGAAACAATATTTTTCACAAACATGGTGCTCTAAAAAAGGTGTTTACATTTCTCTTTAAGTGAGTTTAAGTGATTTATCCTTACATCCCATCTCAGTGATTTTGGGGCTGGAAATGTGGCAAAATATTACTAATTGGAATACAAACACTTCACAAAAACCTGCAGTTGGGCTGTAATTAGACCTGCTCATGAAGGTTTATTTACAAGTACAGCATTTAGAAGATAATTATTATATCTGTGTGCAGTAGATCACAAAATAAGTCAAATCTCACATTATTTAATTAGATAAAATCTAGTTTAAATCTCTCCCTTAAAAGATCCCCTCTTAAGCCTGATACACATGGGCTGAATATTGGCCAGTGTCAGCCGGTTAAACAGAAACTGGATAACATTTGGCCCATGTATACACCAGCCTGTCTGACAGAAGCCGGCTGAATGGTCATGCTGATCGGCATCCGATGGCTGTGAGTGCTAACTGGTGTGTTCCTGCAGGGGGACAGTCCTCCTGTCAGAACACAATAGCTCAGCAGGGAGACTTTTTTTTTTCCTTCAGCCCGCTGGGTTGAAGGAAAACAAAAACTGATATGCCCCGTACACACGGTCGGATTTTCCGATGGAAAATGTCCGATCGGAGCGTGTTGTCGGAAATTCCGACCGTGTGTGGGCTCCATCGGACATTTTCCATCGGATTTTCCGACACACAAAGTTGGAGAGCAGGAGATAAAATTTTCCGACAACAAAATCCGTTGTCGGAAATTCCGATCGTGTGTACACAAATCCGACGGACAAAGTGCCAAGCATGCTCAGAATAAATAAAGAGATGAAAGCTATTGGCCACTGCCCCGTTTATAGTCCCGACGTACGTGTTTTACGTCACCGCGTTCAGAATGATCGGATTTTCCGACAACTTTGTGCGACCGTGTGTAGACAAAACAAGTTTGAGCCAACATCCGTCGGAAAAAATCCTAGGATTTTGTTGTCGGAATGTCTGAACAAAGTCCGACCGTGTGTACGCCCTATTAGTGTGTACTAGGCATTAGGCAGGCCATACGCAGCTCGAATCTCGGACGGTTCAGCAGGAACGGGCAGACATTTGAACCATGTATGGGCAAGCTGAATGTACCAAGTTGATCGATCAATCAACTTGGGTACAACCAGCATGCCGGGTGACTTAGCTTTTGAGATGCTTGTTCCAGGTCAGTGGCCCATAAAGTATTGAAATCAGCGTATTCACATGAGGGCAAGAAAGTTTGCATTTTCAGAAGGAGGTTAGGGCCTATAGCCCCAAAATGAATGTCTCTTATTTCTCGATGGTTGGCCTTAAGGCCCCATTCACACCTCAGCGTTTTGTAGCTCGAAGCTCTAAAACGCTGGAGGAGAAAAAATGCCTGAAGCTTAAAAAAGTTTGGAGCTTGTTTTTGAAGCATTCTTTTGTTCCATAGAAATGCATGGAAACGATTGATTCAAGTGTTTTAGCGCATTTTGTTGCACGTTTCTGAGCGTTTTTCTGCTCAAATGCAATAATTAACTAAAGTGGTTGTAAAGGCAGAAGTTTTTTTTTATCTTAATGCATTCTATGCATTAAGTTAAAAAGCCTTTTGTGTGCAGCAGCCCTTCTCAGCCCCCTTAACACTTACCTGAGGACCCTCTCTGTCCAGCAATGTCCACAAGTGTCTTAGCCGTCGGAGATTCTCCCTTCTGAGTGGCTGAGACACAATCAAACCAATCCAAGTCAGCTAGCCAATCAAGGGAGCGAGGAGGCGGGGCCGGGTCGGGACTCCTTGTCTGAATGGACACAGGGAGCTGTGACTTGGCTTGGTTGCCCCCATAGCAAGCTGCTTGCTGTGTGGGTACTGAACAGGAGGGAGGGGCCAGGATCACAGAAGAGGGACCTGAGAAGAAGAGGGTCCGGGCTGCTCTGTGCAAATCCACTGCAACAGAGCAGGTAAGTATAACATGTTGGTTATTTTTATAGGGTAAAAAAAAATGACTTTTTAATCACTTAAAAATAAATAATAATAATTAATTAATACAAAAATAATAAATAAAACACATTATTATTTAATAATAATCATCAATAAATGCAAATAATAATAAAAATAAATAAGTAAAAACCTAACCCCTTACCCTAATATTAACCCCTAGCCCTAATCCTAACCCTAACCTAACAAAATAAATAGATAAAATAAAGAAATTAACCCCTAACCATAACCTTTAACCCCTAACACAAAAACGTTAAAACATAAATAATAATAAATAATTTTTTTGAACTCCCCTATCAGCTATAAACTTAAATAGCACATTTAAGGAGAAAACATAGCAAATAGCAAATTGCCACTGTTTACAGTAAAAGTAATTTGAACAATTCTATCTATAAATCCAATAAGCGCTTATTCCCTCTAAAAGCTGCTTTGATTGGCTCCCAGATTTTGTATTTCTTTCTGTTTAGATCTAGGCTGTCAGACTTGTCCCTAACTCTTTTGTCCTGTTCCAGATCTTAGAAGCCAGCCCTATAGGAGAGCCGACGCGGTGAGGAGAAGTGTAAGGAAGCGATTTGACGACCAGAACCTGCGCTCTGTCAATGGTGCTGAAATACCCGTATGAGACGGAGAATTCGCCACGCGTGTATGTGTGTGTGACGTATCCCTTGCACAATACACAAGACGCCGCCCTCGCCGTGACTGCAGCTTTGTAAACAATGCCATTTTTTTAACCATTGAACTGCCAAGGGCTTAAACTGGACAGAAAAAAAAAATGTGCATAGTGACTGAAACGTGCTGGGCTGTCCACTCCAAACAGATGTGTATCCGACTGTAGCTAACAAGTGCCTAAATCCAAAATACCTGGTCAGACAGATCCAAGCAATAGATGGGGTTTGGTCAGGTAGCATTCACACCAATACGTTACTCAGTATTTTTAACCAAAATGTAAAATACATGATTTTACTTTTGTTACATACATGTCGAAAAGAGTGACCCCCAGTAGTCGCTGTAGGTTTCTCGATGATTTGTAAATAAGTGAAACCGAAGTACGGATCGATGGAAAGGGTCCTTAAAAAAAGCATTAGCGCGCTGTCAGTCTTGTGCTTATGTTGCACTTAATGGTCGTTAAAGAAGAACTCCAGCCTAAGTAAAACAAGGAATATTGTTTTAAAGGTACACTCCAGGAAAACATGAAATGTATGCATTTGAACTCGTTCAGGTGACTTGATATACCTAATCCGTCGATGCTCGCCTTGCTACAGCCTTTAGCTGACAGTATAATTATCCAAATTTTAACATGTGAAAATGCAGGCTAGGTGTTCCTGGTTTCAAGCACCATTCTTGGTAGTTCTCAGAGGGAGGTTGCTTGACACAGAGTCATGTGGAAGGAGCCTAGGCCACAACTACAATGTAAAATCTGCCTTATCCAGTTGCAGTTGTGTAAAACGCAGAATGTAGATGTAAATTAAGCTAGTGAGATAAAGTGGACATTTTTCAGGTCACATTGATTTTCCATGTTTCCTGGAGTTCCTTTTTACAAAATAGAGCTTTTAAAGCGACTAAATATAACTAATTAACACTTCCAATTACTGTTCCTTATATACGAGACCTAATTATCCGATGCCTCCACAAATTCCACGCATGGATTTCCTCTGCGATATCATTGTGTTTGACAGCATAGCAAGTAAACAAGGGAAAATTCCCAGTGAATCAAGGAAGCTAATATTTGTTTCTTGGTTTAGACCTACCTAGTTATGACAAACAAAGGTGGAGGATGGTCTATACAAAGAACAAAGGTAAAGATTTGTCTGTATGTTCACAGAGGCCTAGAAACAGGCCTTCTTCAGAATTTTTATGAGGTTAATGTGGTGATTTTAGATGCAAAGTGTGCACAGTGGCAGTGGAGTTCTTCTTTAATTTTCAAGGGCTTTTGGTGTGTGTGTGTGACGGACATGATTAAAAACACTGCACCTATCAAAAAAAGGAAAATCTGGAACAGATCATTAGCATACACTTCAGTTTTCATACATATTCGTCCTGAATCATTATTCAGTACAAAAAAAAACTGTGCATATTAAGGTTTTTCAAATCTAAAAGGAAGTTGTTTTTGTAATTAGCTAGCACTAATGAATGGCACACTAACTGAATTTTTACCATAGGATTTAAATGCTAAAGAAAATGGTTTATATAACATTTATAGTAAAAGCTTTCTCAAAATTCCTAAACAGTGAACAGCAGGGATTTTTCTTTTTTGCCCTGTTACCCCACCTTCCCAACAAAGGCAGGGCAATGATTTCTTCCACTTTTGTAAATAACATTCATTCACTGCCTTGCTCCATTTTGTCCATAAGGCTCATGAGGTTTCTTTTATAGGCTAGCCCCTTGCCTAACTGAGATTTCAGTTTTGGGGGAGCTGTAATGGGTGCAATCACCTGGCCACTTCCTCAACTCTCTGAGACATACATTTCACTTGTCATAAAGGTGGTTTTGGATTATAACTTATCATTGCAGACTTGGGTTTGAAAACTTTTTAAAGGAAGGACAGTCTGTGTTTATCATTTGCCCTAGAGACATTCATGTGAGTAGTTGCTTTGGGCAGAATAGACCATTATCAAGTCTAATACGTCTAATACGTCTAGCTTGTGTCTAGACTTGTGCTATAGTTCAGGCTCAAAGAAAGTCTTATATGAATTTTGATAATGTGGTTGAACTGTTGCCCACAGTATTCTTATTGACAAGCATCCTTATTGCCTAGCAAATGTTTTGGTAGGTGATCAGTGCCCTCTTGCACTGCTGATCACCATATATATGAAATATGCACATACAGCCTGAAATATGCACACCATAATAAATCTGTCTGTTTACACTTAGCACATGCTCAGTCATTCTGCTAGATGTAGGTTATCTTTTTACACAGTCTGTAATGACCAGTAGGCAGTAACACCTGAAGACATGACAGAGTGACTGTGCTGAGTTTAAAAGGACAGAGGAACTGCTGCATGTCCCAAAAGCTTAATACAAGAAGCCAGCGACCAAGTCACAGTCATCAGTCATTGGGCAGCAAGCACATCATAGCACAATGGCCACATTTTTATTACCTGCGCTTAAAACCACTCTCAAAGCAGCACATTTGATAATATAAGTGTGGTTGGATTTCAGAATAAATACTCTGATTGCAGTCCAGTGGATCGTCTCTCTAGTATACTGGAATGAACTCTCAGACCCAAATTCAAAGGCCAGGTCTAGGGAGTACTATTGTAAGGCAATGTATCACATGGTAAGGAGTAAGTATATCATTTAAAATTGGTGCTGCTCTGGGGCCTGAAGAAGCATGGGATCATCTAATGCTGCCAAATGTAATGTCCTAATAATAGGTTCATTTTGTTCACGCAGAAGCAAATTTATAAAAACTGGGGCAAAATGGATCTGCTTTCAATTGGGTGTCATTTTTTGAGAAATCAGTAAGCTGATCTCTTACAGTCTGGTGCAGCCAATAAGGATTCATCTAACCAAGTGGGTAACCAGTCTGCTTTCTTCAATTTTTTTCTGCTTATCAAAGCTCATGCACTTGTCTGTAAAGATGCACCTTGGTGCCTGTTGCTTTCACAAGTGCCGGTGCATTCAATAGACCTATATGGAGAATGCACACTGTCTTGCATATGCAGTTAGGCTCATCACTACACTGCATAATAGGAAACTCCACAGAAAGGTGCCTCATTTCTGCTTAAGTATAGTCAACTGCAAATCTGTGCTGCCTGTGCATGGGATCTGCATTCAGCATGAAAGGGGGCAGACCCAGACAAAAAGGTACCCTCCTGTTGTCAGACTAGTCTGCGTGCCCATCCAACTAAAGCTTGGGCATTGTACTACTAAAACAGGCTGAGTATTAGGTTTTGCTTTTGATGGCAATAATAAGGAGCTTTAAATAAGACCTTGCAGTATGATCACATTAAAATAAAACTGTACTATGTTGTAAGCACCCAAAGTAACAATGACACTGCACAACAAAGCACTGTAAAGTTCCTTCTTGTACCATCTCAGTTGTGGCCACCTCTTGCAACTCCCACTGATTTTCTGAGCTGGTATTTGAATAGGTTTAGGCAACCCCATCCCAGGTAGTGGTTGTGATAGCTGCTCTGCTCAGGCACTAAGTGCTGAAGGGTGGCGGAGTATGCATGTCTGTCCTACTCCCAAAAGATAGGGTTTTGCTCTTCAGGAAGTGGTTGGCACTGTGAAGGTGTGTACTTTTTGTACAGCATGAGTGTTAGTTTGGCTGTTAAGAACAAATTATGGTTTACTTTAAAGCAATCTGTAAGCAGTACACAATTTTAGCTGAATATATGTGTGTATATTTGCTAATGCCAGTGTCTTGCATTTCATGTGTAAATCATATTCTGGAACTGCCCCTTTTTGATTTTCTATGGACAAGTCTTTCTTGTTTCATGTTGCCTTCACTGCATCTGAAGCCTCAAGAAACACACAAAGATCTATATGCACCCAGAACTGGGTAGCAGGGAGAGTGCTGACATCACATATCACATGACCAGAGAGGGTTGTCCTATTTTTTCTGTAGTTTCCCTAAAAGTGAGATGAAATTGATAACAGTAAATTGAAGGGGCAAAGCTCTTCACACCAGAACTAAACAGATAATGTTCCAAATTTCATTTACAGAACAAAGTTGAGTGGGTAACATTTAAATGAAGGGAAAAAAAGCTTTTTTTTTATCAACCAAGGTCTCTTTAAGGTTATTAGTTTTTATTGCTATGGTCAGAAGCACCAAACCTGTAGCTTGTTTTCAATATCCACTCTGCAGACATACAAGATAAAGCCTTTAAATGAGCACATTTGTCAATTACAGATATTTTATGTACTCTAATCCCATGAACAGGACACTAAATTCAATTTCAGCAAGTTATAAACTCCTTTCCTCCCACTCTTCTTACTCAAACACTTCCTTTTCTGCTGACCTTACCTGATAGCATCCTAAAATGTTTATTGTAAAAAGAATAAAATTGTATAGTATTTAACAGCCTTTAGGGGAGAGTTACAGAACATTTCCCTCGGACTCTGTTTTGGATAATAAAGTACCAGAATAAAACACAATAATGGCATGCACTTCAGCAAAATGTTACCACCTCTCCCCGTTCCTCCTGCTTAAAGCACAACTCCACTCTCTGACAGGTTTGAGATCGTAAGGCAGGGCAAGAAAATCATCCACTTTCAATAATACCATTAAAACCAAACAGTAGCCTTGTAAGGCACTAGACTGACTCTAACACCACCTTGGTGAAAAGTCCATCCGCCATGATTGATCCAGATATCAGTAGTCATTTAGAAGGGCTGCCTTGGAGTGACCACTGGGATAGTGGCAAGAAACACATGAGAACATGACACTAACAAGGCACAATTGAAATGACATGCGGGTGTCATATACGCACAATGTGATTAGACCTCAAAGGGCTGACTGGCAGTAATATCAGTTGCCCAGGGGACAGTGTATCCATTAAAAAAGTCTTGGTTTTATTCCACACAGGTTTAAAAAAACAATTGAGATAAATGGTGGTTATCAGTTGAGGACCAGCCCCGTACCACAGGCATGCAGTATACATTGAGGAACCGATAAGAACCGTGAAATCCAAGTAGGAACATTCTCGCCAGCCACGGCAAGGAGGCCGGACAGATCCACGTCACTGGAAGTGACATAGCTGGAACCAGGAAGTCTGTTGTGTTGGACACTCAGACTGGGACAGACCAGAGAATCACGCTGGTTGCCAGGATAACATGTTTCAGGTTACGCCCCTTTGTCAAATCCCCTTTTTCCAGCTACATCACTTCGGGCGAAGTCTTCTACCCGTGAAGTGGATCTGCCCGCCTCAGCGGGAATGTTCAAACAGAGATTCCACAGTTCTCATCGGTAACCCCATTCCTCAGCATATCCTGCTATCTGTGGTATGGGGCTGGTCATCAACTGATAAGCACTGTTCATCTCAATTGTTTTTTAACCGTGTGTGGAATAAACCAAGACTGTTTTAGTGGATACGCTGTCCTCTGGGCATATATGACACCCACATATCATTCAGGAGCACCTTGTCAGTTTTATGTTCTCAATAATACTATTAGCTAGCTTGTTCTTGTATGTTGGTACAGGATTCTTGAGATCTCAAACGTGCCTAATATTCACATTGTGCTTGTTGATGTGGGGGAATTGTATACACACAGAATGCTGTGTCTGTATGAAAAATGTGTACAATTTTCTAAAAATGCGTATAGTACTTGGAAAGCCTGTACAGGCAGACAGGAACAAGACGGATAAGAAATATCATTTTGAGAGTTGGCGATTTCACTGTCCTGCCTTACAGTGTTAAATACTCTAGAAGGCGGTGTTACACTTTAAAAAGCAACTGAATCAAAAATAGTTTCTGCTCTTGGTATAGTAGGGCAAGGTACCTATCTGGTTTTCTCTGCTCTCCGTGACTCCACTGGGCAAGTCCTTCCCCTGCACAGCCGTGGTAAGTTCACTTATTGTTCTCCAGGTCATCCTAAGGAAGGCGTGAAGAATATGCACCCTTTAGTTTTATACACCATAGAAGTAGACAGAAACCTCAGAGGGTCAATTACACAACCATTTGCTGTTGATCTGTTTTTATTCCCCGTACAAGTCAATGTAAATGCAAAAGCAACCCAGAAGCAACTAGATGTCACACCGAAGCAGTTTGAAGTAACTTTTTTCACCACATAAAAGTGAAGCAACTAAATGCAAGTCAAAACAAGCACCTGAAAACATTCAGCATTTGATTTGCTTCCGATGATCCGTCTACATGAGTCATTAGACTTGTCACAACTGTAGTCAAGCTGAAAAGCAAACCACTGCTTCTTCCAGTTGTAATGGGGTGAAGGGAAACCTGGAATCTAGACAGCGATAACAACTTAAATCTTGCCCACTGCACTCTAAAAGCAGAAAACCATTTTTGGATGGAGTTGCTTCTTAATTTTGTGTTATAATAATTTCTCAACATTTCCAATTTTGGTGTCCTCTATTAATACAGTATGTAGTTTTATGATACTCTGTTTTTAAATGTACAGATATTTTGCTACAAAGTTGGTGCAGTTTTTTAAGTTTTTTTTTTGTTTTATAATTCCTTAATTCCCACTTTAGCCGCTGGGTAATATTGTAAATATTGTTTAAAATAAAACAGAAATGAAAATCGCATCAGCCTGTGCTATACAATCTGAATGTTATTTTAACTTATAGTTTTTTTTTATATTTAACTAAAAATACATTTGAGGATCAAAGTTACAATATTGACATTTGCTTAACTTTACAGTTTGTTTCTTGTGTACAACTGGCAGTACTTGTTACATTTGCACAAGCGTGTGTACTTAATGTACCGAGGAGAACATGCCAATGTCAGATGCTAATTTTGTATAATGATAACGAACTCACATTTGTAGAAGTGATCCATTTGAAGAGCTAATAATGGTAACAGGATTTAAAGTGCTTTCAAGCTGGGAGATGACAGGCAGACATGATGGGGGAATTACAAATAGTCCAGTACAAAATATATGTGTGCATAATTTACAGAATCTAAACAGTTCCTAATGATAGCTATGCCCACACTACATGGCACGCTGTCCATGGGCGAAAGAGTTTCAAAGTGGAACTTTAGTCTTTTTATGTTTTTTTTTTTCATACATGAGAAAGAGATCAGCTTAATGTAATTAATCTTATCATTGTTTGTAAAGACTGGTACACAGGGGCCGAATTCTATTAAACCAGTCGACATTTGGCCAGTGTGTACAGCAGCCTGTCTGGCTTCTGTCCAACGGGCATGCTGGAAAACCAGCAGCCAACTGGCATCCAGCGCTCGCAGCCAATGGCTGCAAACAGGGCTGCTGATAGGGGGGTAGCACTGGTCGTCCTGTGTATCTCTCCCCTGTGTGTCTCTCCATGCAATAGTTAAAATCCGGCTTCTCCTCCTCTCCCTCCTGCCAGCTTTCAGCTGCTGCAGGGAGAGACATACAGGGGGTTTAGTGAAAATATGTGCAAAGGGAAAACGCACGTGAATAGAGTCCAAGAGTCGCACACCCCAATGTATACAAAAATAAAAAGTTCTCCCAGGGGGTTTAAACCCCCCCCCCCCCCCCCCCCCCGGGAGAACTTTTTCTTTTTCTTAGTGAAAATATGTATTTAATATTTTGAGAGGGGGGCTGTCAAATAGGTTGTACAACAGGGCCCCATGATTTCTAACAACAGCCCTGACTGCAATCACTGATCAGTGTGTCCTGGCGGGGACAGGCTCCCTGTCAGAAACACAATAGCACAGCGGGGGAAACCGCTGTACTAACATCGCTTATGTCAGGCTGAATGAAAAGAAACATAGTGTGTATCCTGCATTAATGTTTGAAAGATCTCGTTTGTATGTTTAGGTTATACATGTACATGGGGGTAGCCATATTTGCTCATTACATTTGCTGTGCTTCCTGGCCATGCCATTCACATCATCTAATCTCTATACATTCTATAATGGTGTGAAACCCAATGAACCCTCAATGTACCTGGTTGACAGAGACCATGGGCTGTCAGATATATGGTAAATACAAGTTTCCCAGTTGTACTTAAAACACGAACGGCCCTGGAAATTACAACTTTATGAAGCTGCTCAAATCATTTTGTGACTTCACAATGCACGTTAATAGACGTTCCTCTACCATAAAGAACTTTAGTTGGTTCTTTCCATTCGTGGCCATGGATAAGGTGAGAAGATTCCAATATAACATAACATTTGAAATATACCATTTATCCGACCAGAAATGAATGCAGCATCATGTATCAGCAGCAACTTACTAAGGGATGAAAGTGGTTGTAAGCCCTCACAAATACCCACTAAAGTGAACAGCCACAGATGATACACAGGGATGAAACAAATCCTCCTACATAAGTTGTACATGTATATCAGCTGTTATCCCCTTTCTACACTCTTTGGAAAGTGCAGATCGTGTTAGAAATCTTTCTTCCTCTTTCAGCAGTGGGTGTGGAATCTGGACTTACACTGTGTGAGAGCTGAGTGGAGGAAAGGGACACCCCTCTCCATATAGACAGAGGAGTGGAGGAACATGCAGAGCTGTACTGTGAAAAGACAAGCTGGGTGCTTATCTTCTTCTGAGCTCCCTCCCCAACACAAATTTTCAGCTCATGTTATCTCATGTGTCAGAGAACTTGTCAGAAGTGACTCATGCTGATAACAGAGGAATGGAGCACCAGAGAGAAATGACACTTAGAGCTTTGGAGAGAGAGAAGTAAACACTACAGATTTATGTGCTTAGGTCAAATTTCATGACAGGGGTTTACAACCACTTTGAGCTATGTCTGGCCACCAATCAACTTCTGTTGTATCTTGTATCCTGAAAGCTAAAATCTGATTGTTGGCGATCGAGAAATAGCTTTAGTTCTTATGCCCCATTAACTTGTAGATACAAATTTCCCTATAAGGTTAAAATAATGTGGACAGAATTCCAAGTTGTTGAGCACAGGTGCACAAGTAAGCTCCATAAAGACATAGGGCTAAATTCACTAAAGAATATCTCATGAGATAATTGGATCACGTGACACATTTTTTACAGTGATCTCTTGTGATCCTGAAAATTTCAATTCACTATCACCTTATGAGGTATTTGCCTCAAAAAACAAAAATGCTTGGAAAAAAATACCTTATAGTATTCAATTCACTAAAGGAAATAAATGCATGAGTTAAATAAGTAGTCATCCAGGCATGAGGTGTTTTAGTTTTGGATATAGTGGAGATGGATTAGGACCCCTGTGAGGTTTTTATTGTTGTCTGTGTCCCCATTAGGGAGATTCACCCTCTCTGTTTTCTTTACTGTTATCAATAAAAGTGAAGGTAAAAGAAAATCCAAAATTTTGGATTGTCCCCTGAAAAGCAGTAGAGGGGAAATCTTCCAATGGGGACAATTGTTCTGGTGACCTGGAGGTCCCAAAGGGATTCTTTTAATTTGTAGGGATTTCCTCTCACTTCCTGTTTTTGGCTTTGTGACATGAAGTGAAGGGATATCTCCTAATTGACAATGCTGTCTTTTTTTTTATTGGTGGAAGAACGGTATTTATATATGTGCGTGATTCTTTTTTTTTATACTATTTTCATTCAATATTTGACATTTTATAAAGATTTTTTTGTATTTACCTAATTTAACTTAGTTGTTTTTGATACACCACGTGTGTCCTGTGAAAGCAGCTTCCCTTTGACTGATATTCTAGTCACCTTTTTTCTTTTGTAATAATACATATGCTGCAGGGACCGCCCTGACTTAGTGAGTTGGCATATTTCTAGGGTTTAAACCATTTTACCTCTTTATTAGCAATAAAAATTGACAGGGGTTCTAATCCTTCTCCACTGTATCTATCCCACTGAATATCACATCATGAGATTAAATACCAAATGGTTTCATGAGATAATTACCTCACTTTTGAATTAAATAATTCATGCTTTATTTTAGGCTCCTTTCACATCTTGGCGATCCGAATTGCAGGTGGAATCGCAGCGATTCGAAATAGTGGCAAATCGCGGGACATCGCACGACCCCCCATCACATCCAATGGCACTCTGATCGTGGGTGACAATTGCGGTAAAAATACGCAAACAGAATCGCAGGACGCCCATCGCCCAAAAGAAGTACAAGAACCTTATTTGGGCGACAGGCATCCCGTGATTCTGTTTGCACGATTTTACCACAATTATTGGAAAAAAATGTTTGAAAAACGCTATGAGCTATTTTACCTCAGATTTAAGAGAAAAATACCTCTTGGTGAATTGAGTCATGGTGAGCTTTGTGTGGAGGAACTCAAGTGGCCAGTATGGAGCTCTGACCCCAGCCTTATCAGACACTTTTGGGATGAATTGGAATGCCAGTTGCAAGCCTAATCGCCTCATTCTATATCAGTACCACCAGACCTCCAAATGCTCTTTTGGCTGAATGAGTAAAAACTCTTATGCCGCGTACACACGACCGGTTTTGCTGTCGGAATAAACTCCAAAGGTTTCTCTGACGGAACTCCGACAGAATTCCATTCAAGCGGTCTTGCCTACACACGGTCAAACCAAAGTCCAACCGTCCAGAACGTGGTGACGTACAGCACGTACAACGGGACTAGAAAAAGGAAGTTCAATAGCCAGTAGCCAATGGCTTCTGTCTCGTACTTGCTTCAGAGCATGCTTCGTTTTTGGTTAGTCGGAACAGCATACAGACGATCGGTTTTCCCGATAGAAATTGGTTCCGTCGGAAATATTTAGAATATGTTCCATTTCTAGGTCCGTCAGAATTTTTCGAAAAAGAAAGTCTGATGAGCAATAACCATGATCGGAATAGACGATGAAAAGATTCCGTCTGACTTTTTCTGTCGGACATTCCGCTCGTGTGTAAGCGGCTTTACAGACTCGCTTTTGAAATCTTGTGGAAGTCTTTCTCAGTAGGGTGGAGGTTGTTATAGATGCAAAGAGAATCTAACCTTATATTAAAAGAGAAGTATGGATTTTTTTCATACTTACCTAGGTGTTCCCCGCTGACTCTAACACTGAGAACTGAGAGATCAAACACTGCCGATCGCTTGGTTCTCAGAGCTCCCTGAGCAGAGAACTGGTGACTGTTAATCATCGCTGTCTGCTCTGCCCCCTCCTCACTCACTGGAGCGCTGGGCTGTGGAGGGGACGGGAGCAGCCAGCTCAGGCTCTCAGAAGCTCGCTGAGAGGCTGAGCCAGGTGCCGGTCCAGGCATGTGGGTGGATCCCAACCATAAGGTCGCAATCTTGCTGAGCCTGGACCACCTCTGTGACGTCAGCCAACAGCGGGCTTCAGCCCATTGTCTACTGAGAATGCATCACAGGAGTTCAGAACGATCTGCACAAATGAGCTTTGGCTGTACTTCTCCTTTAATGCCCATGGTTTTGGAATGGGATGTGCAACAAAGCTCATACAGGTGTAAAGGTCGGGTCCACAAATTTTTGGCAGCATAGTATACAGGTGAAAATGAATGCCCTATCAACTTGGAGATCTGATTCAAATTCAGGTATTAGTATTTCTCTTATTTCTCTAAGGTTTTGTTGGATAGCACATACGTTTAGCATCAGTAAGCAAAAACATTTTTATTTTATTTGTTTACATAAGGCCCAAAATAATCTTTCCTAAAATTGAAATCACGCTAAGAAGCTCAAAAACAGCAAAAAAGACTCTTTTTTATTCAAGATAATAATGTGATGTAATAACAGTGGCATATTCTTTTTAAACCACATTTTAATGTTAGGTCCATGTTAAGGAAGGTTCCTTTCCATGTCACTAATTCCTTTGACTTATTATTAATAATAATTATTGGCAATGCAGTTATTTCTGTAAGTTATGCACATGAGAATATAATGAGAATATAATAAGCATCTGTGATTGTAAGTTTCCAATTGCATAAAAAAAAGAAAAGAAAAGCTGGAATAGCAAGAAACAAAAACCCCAACATGACTCTTTAAATCTCCGCATGCCTGAAAACACATTCCGCCTCTCTGATCACCAAAGTGACATTGACCACCCATGGTGAATTAATGGGCTGAAGGTGTATTTAAGCAGAAAAAATGACTAACTGTGAATTGATGACAGGTACACTTTAACTCCATGCGAGTCCAATACAATGCTCATTTTTTAATAAATCTAAGCTTGGAAAACTAAGGTAATTAACTTGCCTGGAATGTTGGAAATGTTGGCATGTTTTCTTTAGTTTTACTCCAGCTTTTTAGCAATATTAGAACCAGTCCATGTTACGTTTCTGCTCTGTCCATTGCATATGAATAAATAAACTATTTACACTACTACGTCTCTATGGTCTCATGTTGTAAATGGTATTCATTCAGTCATTAAAGCGTACTAATTGCAGCCAGAATGTTCACCTGTACTTAAAGTGTTACTAAACCCAGGACCCTCCATTCACTATATCTGATCTCCCACAGTACACAGAACATGGAAATGCAATTATTTTAGTAAATATAAACTGCTAAATACCTTTTCCTGACAGACTCCATGGCAGTCTATGTGTGGGTTAACCCTGCCTCCTCTCCAATGCTATAGGACCCCATTTCCATAAATTTGAGCTCACCACTAGAGACTGTGTTCCTTTATTGTCCTCCTCCATGGACCTACATCGCGTGTACTCACGTTTTTCCTGTACGACTTCCAGTCAGGATGACTCCTGAGTCCGGCATACCAATCATGCGGTGCAAGCCCAGGGCCCAGCCATGGGCTGGCAAGTGGCTTTTCAGGCACAGGATACCCCAGTGGTGGAGCAGAGGCTGCCTATGTATGCCCAAGATGGACGTCTGGCGAATACAATCCGGCTGGCAAGGTCTGCTGTTTTTATTTTCTCCATGGCAGCCATTTATGTTATGTGTCCTTCTGTCATGTCACCTCTCCGTCTTCCTCCTGGTTTAGCCTTTCAGCTTCTCATGGTACCTGGAATACTCCTACGTTCGAGGACGCTGCTGTATTTCTGGGTTGCGGCCGCAACAAGCGTCTGCACATGCACAAGGCCTCGGTGACATCGAGGCTTGGTTCACATGTGCAGCTCAGCGAGGCACCCAGCGGCCTCACAGGCTCCATTCGGCTGCTCTCTATGGCGCAGGCGGGAAGAGGGGGGGGGGCGGTGACATCATCTGGGCGGGTAATTTAAATAGCTGTCAGCCCCTGTCAGTTTGGGAACTCCTGCTGGCAGTGAGCGGCAGCTTCCCCTGAGCCTAGGATCACACAGGACAGGGTAAGCCTCAGCTGGGGATCTTATTCTTGTCTTAAAGAGATAGGCACAATTTTAACCACTTAAGCCCCGGACCATTTGGCTGGCAAAAGACCAGAGCGTTTTTTACGATTCGGCGCTGCGCAGCTTTTCCTGACAATTGCGCGGTCGTGCGACGTTGTACCCAAACAAAATTGACGTCCTTTTTCCCCACAAATAGAGCTTTCTTTTGGTTGTATTTGATCACCTCTGCGGTTTTTATTTTTTGTGCTATAAACAAAAAAATAGCAACAATTTTGAAAAAAATGCATTATTTTTTACTTTTTGCTATAATAAATATCCCCAAAAAATATATAAAATTGTTTTTTTCCTCAGTTTAGGCCGATACGTATTCTTATACATATTTTTGGTAAAAAAAATCTCAATAAGCGTTTATTGATTGGTTTGCGCAAAAGTTATAGCGTCTACAAAATAGGGGATAGTTTCATGGCATTTTTATTAATAATTTTTTTTTTTACTAGTAATGGTGGCGATCAGCGATTTTTATGGTGGACAGATCGGACACTTTTGGCGCTATTTTGGGACCATTCACATTTATACAGCGATCAGTGCGATTAAAAATGCATTGATTACTGTGTAAATGTGACTGGCTGTGAAGGGGTTAACCACTAGGTGGCGCTGTAGGGGTTAAGTGTGTCCTAGGGAGTGAATCTAACTGTAGGGGGGAGGGGCTATGTGTGACATGACACTGATCACCGCTCCGGATTACAGGGAGCTGTGATCAGTGTCCTGTCACTAGGCAGAACGGGGAAATGCTTGTTTACATCAGCATTTCCCTGTTCTTCCTCTCCGTGAGACGATTGCGGGTATCCCCGCAAACATCAAGTCCGCGGGAGCCGCGACCACACTCACGGAGGCCACGGTGGGTGTGCGCGCCGCACGTGGCGCTCGCAGCAAACCGCTTCTTAAAGGGCAACGTACAGGTAATTAATCTGCCTGTACGTGCCCTTCTGCCAACGTATATCGGCGTGAGCCGGTCGGCAAGCGGTTAAAAAAAATAATAAATGTATTTCTTCTTGCATGTCTCCCTGGCTTATCCTAGGTTATTTGGGTATTGCCCAAGGCTGTGTGATTCCTTCTTTTGGATTGACGTTCCATCCAAGGTACTATGGACAGGTCATCGCCTCAGTGCGGCCAGCCCTCACGCACAAGGTATGTGCAGACGAGGGGGAGGGGCCGAGATTTTTCATGGCTGAAAAAGAATGCACCAGACTTCGCATTTCTTCTTTTCCTTTCTTCCTCCAGCCCTTCCAGATCAGATCGCCAAATCGTGGTCCGAGACGACAGAGACCTTGCCAGGCCGCAACATCACCACTCATCATCCAGGTCCAGACGTGACATTCCATCCAGGACCCACCAGCAGAGGAGATGTTCCCATTCCTCCTCCAGACACCGCACCCACCGCCATGACACCCGCTCTAAGCGCAGAGACTGCTGGGGATGTGGAACACGAGTACCGGAGGGAAAATCATTGTGTGATCCATGTTATGCCCAGGCGGTTGGGGAAAAAGAGGCTGAAAACCAACAGATGGAGTCTCTTGTTAAGCTTGTGGTGCAGCAATCCTTAAAGGAGTGGGGTACAACCCACACGCGGAGCCAGTCCACCACTCTATCTGGCTCCCTGGCTGACGAGGCCCAGGAGGATCCGGGCCCATCCCAGCCTTATGATGCTTCCCCCGGGTCTTCAGACAACGAGTTGGAAGGAGGCAAATTTGTCAGAGGCTTCGACTTCGCTCTTGTTTCCCCACTAGTTAAAGCGGTCAAGGAGGCCCTTAAGTGGGAAGATCCTTCCACTCCCCCGGCTAAGCAAAGGAAGTTCTTTAACCGGTTCCCGACCCCCGCATGTACTTATATGTCGACAGAATGGCACGGCTGTACGTCCCTTTGAATTTGCCGCCATGCCATCGCGTGCACGCACAACCGCCGCAAGCTCCGTGAGTAGAATCGTGGGTCCCATGGACTCGATGTCCGCGGGGATACCTGCGATCATCTCACGGAGTGGAAGAATGGGGAAATGCTAATGTAAACAAGCATTTCCCCGTTCTGCCTAGCGACACTGTCACTGATCACAGCTCCCTGTAATCGGGAGCGGTGATCAGTGTCGTGTCACATGTAGCCCCTCCCCCCCCATAGTTAGAATCACTCCCTAGGACACACTTAACCCCTACAGCGCCACCTAGTGTTAACCCCTTCACTGCCAGTCACATTTACACAGTAATCAATGCATTTTTAATCGCACTGATCGCTGTATAAATGTGAATGGTCCCAAAAATGTGTCAAAATTGTCCAATGTGCCCGCCATAATGTCGCAGTCACGATAAAAATCGCTGGTCGCCGCCATTACTAGTAAAAAAAATAAATTATTAATAAAAATGCCATAAAACTATCCCCTATTTTGTAGACACTATAACTTTTGCGCAAACCAATCAATAACCGCTTATTGCAATTTTTTTTTACCAAAAATATGTTGAAGAATACGTATCGGCCTAAACTGAGGAAAAAAATATGTTTTTTTATATATTTTTGGGGGATATTTATTATAGCAAAAAGTAAAAAATAATGCGTTTTTTTTCAAAATAGACGCTATTTTTTTGTTTACAACGCAAAAAATAAAAACCGCAGAGGTGATCAAATACCACCAAAAGAAAGCTCTATTTGTGGGGAAAAAAGGACGTCAATTTTGTTTGGGAGCCACGTCGCACGACTGCGCAATTGTCAGTTAAAGCGTTACAGTGCCGAATCCCAAAAAGTGCTCTGGTCTTTGGCCAGCCAAATTGTCCAGGCCTGAAGTGGTTAAACACCTGGGGAAGGAACGTTCTCCTTTCCAAATTAAAGGATATCATTGATGAGGAGTGGAGCAAGGTAGATAAGAAGACTTCTATGTCAAGCAAAACCTCCAGATTAAACCCCTTCAAGGCAGAGGAAGTGAAATATCTGAAAAACACTTCCCTCGTAAACGCAGCACTGATGCGACTGGCCAAACACGTCACTCTTCCCTTAGAGCAGGGTTTCTCAACTCCAGTCCTCAAGGCGCCCCAACAGGTCATGTTTTCAGGATTTCCATTATTTCGCACAGGTGATTTGATCAGTTTAACTGCCTTAGTAATTACCACAGCTGTTTCATCTGAGGGAAATCCTGAAAACATGACCTGTTGGGGCGCCTTGAGGACTGGAGTTGAGAAACACTGCCTTAGAGGACGTGGTATCTTTCAAGGAAGGGCTCGAGAGGAGAATAGACCAAGACCTCAAGAGAATTTACAGGCTAGCCATTATGGCTTGAAAACCTGCCTTGGCCCTCGCGGTCATGTCCAAGGCTATGGAAGCCTGAACAGAGAACGTGGACTCTGTGCTCAGGGGTTTCAAAAGAACTGGCCAGGGACTCAACAGTCCAGGAATTGAAGCTGGCAACAGCCTTCCTGGGGAAGGCTTCTATCGACCTGGTGGTGCGTCTGCTTCTCTTCAGGCACATCTGGGTGGCCTCAATCTCGGACTACTGGTTTCCACAGGTCACACATGGTCCTTCACCGGTACTCCTCCCCCCAAATTTATTTCCACCCTTCTACCACTGTCAGAAGAAAAGAAGCAGGTGTTACTGTCCTACGTGGATTTGCTGATAGCACAGGGAGCCGCGGTGCCTATCCCGAAAGGCGAACAGTTCCAGGGGGTATACTCCCCTCTCTTGCTAGTGCAGAAGAAAAACGGTTCATGGCGCCCCGTGATAGACATAATTTACCTAAACAAGTTTATAAAATACAAAAGATTCAAAATGGAGACTCTGTCTACCATCCAACAAGCCATGCCGCCAGGCGATTGGCCAATCTCAATCAAGCTTATTTCCACGTGCCTGTGGCAGAAAAATTCTGCAAATACCTCTGATTCAGAGTTGGGCAAGAACATCTACAGTTCACCTGCCTCCCTTTTGGCTTGACAACCTCACCCCGAGTCTGTTCGAAAGTTCTTCTGGCCGTAGTAGCCCTCATCAGAACAAAAGGGATAAGCTTGTACCACTCGATGAACTCCTGTTACTGTCCCAAGACAAGGAGCAGCTGTTGGTCCACAGAGAGCAGGTTATCTCCACACTGCTCAAATTTGGGTGGCTCCTAAACCTGGAGAAAAGCCACCTGGAACCAGTCGGCACGGTGGAAAGCACCATCTCTCTCCCAGTGGAGAAGATCCCAGTCATTCGGGAGAGAATTTCACAGATGACAGACGGATTTCCCACCCATCAGTCAAGATTTGGCTAGTTACGGAACACAGTCTCTAGTGTTGAGCTCAAGTTTATGGGAATGGGGTCCTATAGCATTGGAGAGGAGGCGGGGTTAACCCACATGTAGACTGCCATGGAGTCCATCAGGAAAGGAAAATTACAGTAAGTATTTGATAATAAATTTTCCGTTTTCTCATCAGCAGAACCTAGCAGTCTTGTGACTTCTATCAGTGTCTGGTTAACACTTGTAGGAGGAGTTTTCACACTGCATTAGTTGTCCTATCAGGATCCAGGACTCCTCACCCTCTGTCTGGACAGTGCTGATTGGCCCTGTGCTGATCACATGCACTCTCCCAAGAAAAAAAAAAAACTCTCTAGCATCAAACTGAGCATGTGCAGCCTGATTCCAGTAACTCTGTCCTATCTGCATCTGTTTTGGAGTAAGTGGAAGAAGAGGAGGATCTGTGCATACAGGATCAAACAGCCTTTTTACGCAATGCAGATGATTAACCCCTTAGGTTCCACAGTGAGTATAGCAAGCATACAGACTGATTTTACTGTTGTGGGTTTAGAAACACTTTAATACATGACAAATGTTAATTTGAGTTGGTCATCTATTCATTAGTGCATGCAGCATTTGAAATTTTCCAAAAGCAATAAAGATAGGAATTGAGTGTTATAGCTGGACTCCAGGCAAACAGATGAATATACAACTGACATATACAGGTGCATCTCATACCATTAGAATATCTTCAAAAAGTGAATTTATTTCAGTAATTAATTTCAAAAAGTGAAACTCATATATTTTATAAAAATGCGTTACACACAGAGTGATATAATTCAAGCATTTCTTTCTTTTAATTTTGATGATTATGGCTTACAGCTAGTGAAAACCCAAAATTCTGTATCTCAGAAAAATCTGAATATTACATAAGACCAATAAAAAAAAAAGTATTTTTAATACAGAAGTGTTGGCTTACTGAAAAGTATGTCCATGTACAGTATAGTTTGCATTCAATACTTGGTTGTGGTTCCTTTTGCATGACATACTGCATCAATGCGGTGTGGCATGGTGGTGATCAGCCTGTGGCACTGCTGAGATGTTATGGAAGCCCAGGTTGCTTTGATAGCGGCCTTCAGCTCATCTACATTGTTGGATCTGGTGTCTCTCATAATCCTCTTGACAATACCCCACAAATTCTCTATGGGGTTTAGGTCAGGTGAGTTTGCTGGCCAATCAAACACAGTGATACCATGATCGATAAACAAGGTATTGGTACTTTTGGCAGTGTGGGCAGGTGCCAGGTCCTGCTGAAAAATGAAATCAGCATCTCCATAAAGCTGGTCAGCAGTGGGAAGCATGAAGTGCTCTAGAATTTCTTGGTAAAGGGCTGAGCTGACTGTGGACTTGATAAAACACAGTGGACCAACACCAGCAGATGACATGGCTTCCCAAATCATCACTGACTGTGGAAACTTTACACTGGACCTCATACAATTTGAATTCTGTGCCTCTCCATTCTTCCTCCAGACTCTGAGACCTTCATTTCCAAATGAAATGCAAAATTTTCCACAGTCTAAGCAATGCTACAGTCTGATCGCCTCCATGCCACTTCGCATCGATGCAGTATTTTATGCTAAAGGAGCCCCGACCAAGTATTGAGTGCAAACTATACTGTACATGGACATATTTTTCAGTAAGTCAACATTTCTGTATTAAAATCATTTTTTTTTTATTAGTCTTATGTAATATTCTAATTTTCTGAGATACTGAATTGTGGGGTTTCACTAGCTGTAAGCCATAATCATCAAAATTAAAAGAAAGAAATGCTTGAAATATATCACTCTGTGTGTAACGCATCTATATAATATACGAGTTTCACTTTTTGAATTGAATTACTGAAATCAAATATCTGTTTGATGATATTCCAATTTTATGAGATGCATCTGTATATGTGAGCATATTACCTGCCAACGGATTTGGTTATCTGTTCATCCAACCCTTAACCACTTGCCGACCAGCCGCCACACATATACGGCTGTAGGTCAGCTCTCCTATGCGAAGCGACGTACCCGTACGTCAGTCCGTGCATGTGAGATTGCACGTGCGGGTGACAGAGCGTGCCCGCGGGTCCGGCGGACCCGATGTCTGCCAGCTGCCCGAGAATCGCTGTACACAAAGACAGTAGATCTCTGTCATGTCCCCTGTCAGAACAGGGATCCGCCTTGTTTACAAAGGCAGATCCCCGTTCTGACAGGGGACATGACAGAGATCTACTGTTCTAGGTGATCTGGAACCACGATCTCTATCATGTACCAGCCCACCCCCCCTACAGTTAGAACACACATTTAACCCCTTAGTCGCTCCCTAGTGTTAACCCCTTCCCTGCCAGTGTCATTTATACTTTGATTAGTGCATTTTTTAGCATTAATCAATGTAATAATGTCACTGGTCCCCAAAAAGTGTAATTTAGGGTCAGATTTGTCCACCGCAATGTTGCAGTCCCGCTAAAAATCGCAGATTGCCGCCATTACCAGTAAAAACAATAAGAAACAAATAAAAGTCCCTAAATTTTTTACCCAAAATATGTAGAAGAATATATATTGGCCTAAACTGATGAAGAAATTCATTTTTTTATATTTTTTTTTGTATTGTATTGTTTGTATTGTATGTATTATTATTATTTTTTTAATTGTCACTCTTTTTTTTGATTATACGGCAAAAAATAAAAACCGCAGAGTTGATCTAATACCACCAAAAGAAAGCTCTATTTGTGGGGAAAAAAAGGACATCAACTTTGTTTGGGTACAATGTTGCACGACCGCGCAATTGTCAGTTAAAGCGATGCAGTGCCGTATTGCAAAAAATGGCCTGGCCATTAAGGGGGCAAATCCTTCCGGGGCTGAAGTGGTTACATTTACACAGGTCTGCCACACAGCACAACCCTATCTGGCAGGGCAGGGGACCTGAGTTTCCTTTCTTTAAACTAAGTAACATTTACAGGTCTTGTAATTCCCCGATCTTGTGCTTTGCAATTCAAAGGAGAAGCAGCACACTGATTGGCTCAACTTTCTATCACTCTACTCTCTCTTATCACCATGCTCCTCTTTAGCACATGAGCACTGCAGCACAAGTGGTTGCCTCCTTGTAGCCTGGCTTTAAATAACGCATCCAGGTCTGTGACTAAGAACAGGGATTAACATGACAGCCAGATCTGTACTATTGTTAATCTTTTATCATTTAAAGCTTGTATTATTTTCAGTATTCCAAGAAAACTAGTTAAATTTGTGGACTACAACTGCTGAGCTGAAAATCCTTGTTTCTTTCCCGTTTTTTGAGATAGTCTGAGATTTTTGGGTTATACTGACACCTACAGAAGGATTTGGGCACTGACAAACAATTAAAAAGCCAGTATAACCAAAGAGGATGTACACCTTTTCACTATTCTGCTGGAAAAAGTCTACCTTCTCTTTTAGCTATTTTTGTCTTTAATCAAGATTCCACAAGCTGCAGAGCTGGTCTCTAATGCCGTGTACACACGGGCGGTCTTTTCGACCGGACTGGTCCGACGGGACAAATCTGTCGGACAAGCCGACCGTGTGTGGGCTTCATCTGACCTGCAGCAGACTTTTTTGAGAGAAAATCAGACGGACTTTAGATTTGGAACATGTTTCAAATCTTTCCGACGGGCTCGAGTCCGGTCGAAAAATCCGCTCGTCTGTATGCTAGTCCGACCGGCGAAAACTGACGCTAGGGCAGCTATTGGCTATCAACTTCCTTATTTTAGTCCGGTCATACGTCATCACGTACGAATCCGTCGGACTTTGGTGTGATTGCGTGTAGGCAAGTCCGTTCATTCGAAAGTCCATCGGAAGTCCGTCAAAAGTCCATCGCAAGACCGTCGGACCTTTGATGCCGAAAAGTCTGCCCATGTGTACACGGCCTTACATACAGCTGTCTGTATGGCCAGTTCCTCCGCATTAGCTGTGGAGGCCATTCCCAGACCCCAGTGAACTAGATGATTATGGGGCTAGCCAGGTATGTGTCCTACTGGCACTAGGCTCTGCATTGTGGCACTTTTCAGACCTGAATGTACTGTGTTAGGTAGTTGCAGAGCGCTATCTGAGTCCAGAACTGAGGCACAGCTCTGGGTTTGACCATATCTTTGAAGAATTACTTTGTGAGCAAGCTGTGTGGACTGAGCACCAGTAGATGCTTGTTACCATTTCTGCACATTTTACAGCTCCTTCCTGCAGAAGGGATTAACATTTAGAGAGTGCCGACGTCATCCACTGTGTGGAGTGTTGTACATGCTCCATGCTTTCTTTCTCACCATAATGCATAAAGTAAGCACCTTCCCAATTCTGCTTTGTACCTTGAGAGTCCTGCCTTACAGTACATCTATTTCACATGCCTAGAGAATGGTCTCACTGCCCCATGTGCCTCTAGCTCTAGATCCACTAATGGTTCCAGTGCTGCCTACAGTGCAAGCCCTGAAGGGCCTAATATTGACAGCCTGGAATTTTGCCCTCTTCTTGAGTCTATTGTCATCCTCTGAGTCTTCTTTAGCTCTATCAGGCATGGCCCTCTCCTCAACTATCTCCCCGGAGTTATGCAAGATTTCATGGGCCAAATCAGAACTTTTTTACATAGTTACATAGTAGGTGAGGTTGAAAAGTCCATCAAGTCCAACCTATGTGTGTGATTAAATGTCAGTATTACATTGTATATCGCTGTATGTTGCGGTCGTTCGGGTGCTTATCTAATCATTTTTTTTAAACTATCGATGCTCCCCGCTGAGACCACCGCTTGTGGAAGGGAATTCCACATCCTTGCTGCTCTTACAGTAAATAACCCTCTACGTAATTTAAAGCGCATTGAAGTGCAAATAGCGATAATAAATGCCCGCATATGTAAACTGCATTTGTCGCTAGGATAACTGCGGTTTTCTCATTGATAATAGCGCACGCCCAATCCAATTGGTTAATTTCATCTCATGGGATGTGTCTTGTTAGGCAATTAGTAGGTGTACTCAGTTAACCCTTTTGATGCAAATCTCATTCCGATCACTTCTAATATATCTTTAAAATGTGTTTTTTTCTTTTTTTACCCAAATCTTTTAATACATTACAAAGAACAGAGAAGTGTTTCTAAACCCAATAAATTTATATTTTCAGATCTGAACTATAATGGTGATTTTTTTTTTTGTTATCCCCTTTTTAGTATATGGATGCACTTGCTCCTGATGAGTGGATAGAAGTCCACGAAACGTTGTTGAGCTTATTTTGATGCATCCATCTCATATTCGTGATTCTAGATGGTTTTTATTGCTCTACCACCCTGATGTTATGCCTACTCCATTTGGGGGACTGTGATGTATAATATTTACTTTCTGTGTCATGTTGGTGACTATCCTCAATATGTATGTTGCATAGGCGTGCGCAAGGGGTGTGCCAGGTGTGCCTGGGCACACCCTAATCCTGGAGTTGGCAACCCATCAATTGTGGGCAGGTGACAGGTAAGCCACGATCCTTACTTGCCGACCCACAAAACCTGGACAGGATAGGCGGCTGGAGTGGAAATTAAGGGACTGATCTGTATTTTCTTCTGTAGCAGCTGAAAGTAGGCTTCTCCTCCTTCTTCCTCTCGGCTGCCACGGGAGGAAAATACAGGGGATTGGTACACAGGTCTCCCTGTGTGCTCACCTGCCCTCCCCCCCATTGTTTAAGGGTGACGAGTGGGGAAGAGGTTGGTTAATATGTCACAAAGTCATATGTGTTGGAGCTTTGAGGTGCACACCCTAATACAATAGGCTGCGCACACTTATGGTATGTTGATACTTTGTATTTTATATGGCAATGTGCTATTATGCGTTTATATGGGTTGATCCATGCCCTATCCTTGGTCTAATAAAGAATACAGTTTTTTATATATGTATATGGTTTTGTCTGGATCCACCCCACGCACCTCATCTAAAGTCCCCCCCCCCCCCCCCTCTTATTTTCAGATCTTGATCTTTAAAGGTGACCATACACTGCAATCAGTTAGAGCTTAAATAAATTTGATTTAGTGCAAGAGCCTGTTTGATTTCCTATAATTTTAATTGTTCAAGTGCGTCTTCCTATTACCTATTTTGCCTAAATATCAAGTTGTACAGAGATTGCATAGTGCATGACCATCTTAAGTGCCAAATTTGGAATGTAGATGTGCCATGACCCACTTGTATTTTCCAAACGATATTTCTTGGGCATTATACAAGGCACATGAAAAAACACCTTTTTTCAAGACATGCTAGAGCAGTGGTTCTCAACTCCGGTCCTCAGGACCCACTAACAAGGCCAGGTTTGCAAGATAACTGAAATACATCACAGGTGATATAATTTGCTGCTCAGTGATTGCAGTATTCTAGTCTGCATCTCCCCAAGGTAATACTTAAAATCTGGCCTGTTGGTGGGTCCTGAGGACTGGAGTTGAGAACCACTGTGCTAGAGTGATCAGGAATCTTCAAACTACGGCTCTCCAGCTGTTGCCACATCCCATGAGGCATTGTAAAACACTGACATTCACAGACATGACTAGGTATGATGGGAATTGTAGTTCCTGAACAACTGGGGGGCCGTAGTTTGAAGACCCCTGTGCTAGACCATTATTATGACTCAAGAATTGGGAGTGTGGCATCTACCCAACTTCTCTATGCTGGTGGACACAAGAACCTACATCTATAGATATATAGATATATCTATATACACACACACGCTGAAGCAGGAAGCAATATACATTGGCCCGGAAGTGAATCTGTACACAGGAAGGAGATGTGTGTTTTGAGACCAAATCATTTAGAAATACACACATGACCCACACAAACACCACCCCATGTAAAAATAATTAAAAAATTATCTTAATTTGCAAATAAGGATCATCTCTTCCTCAGAGAACAGTGAGCGGGGCATGGTGGTGGGAAGAAATTAGCAGCAGTACAAGCAACTTCCTGGAGGGGCGTGATGTCATTCCTGTGTGCTGGCCACAGCTTCTGGATACCAGATATGCGCCACGGGCACACAGCAGTTGCGCATCCCACATACACAGCGGTAGCGCATCTAGATGCATTTGGTGCATCTAGATGCTGGAACCCAATTTTTATGGAAATTAATAGTAAAGCAGATGCAGATTTCCAGGACTGGACTAACAAATGTTTATAGTGAAAGGCAATTGTTTTTTTTTTTAATTAAACAAGGTCTAAATAGGCCATTGACATGCATCACAGCATACCTCCCAACTTTTTGAGATGAGAATGAGGGACACCTATCAGCAAAAGTAGGCAGGCATAGGACACACCTCCTGCCACACCCCCTTAAAGGAGAATTGTACAAAAAAAATAGATTAAACCCACAAGTGCTTTTTTATCACTACTATTCCTTTATATTGGCTTTTGGAATTTACAAATGCAGCAATTTAGAATTCAGATGAAGGGTTTAGCGCTGGGAAACATTTTTTATACATAAAAAGTGCATTTTATATACATCTATATAGATCAGACTACAATGAGGGACAAATGAGGGGGGGGGGGGGGGGGGGAGGATGAGGGACAGAGGAACATTGCTCCAAATCAGGGACAATCCCTCCAAATCAGGGACAGTTGGGAGCTATGATCACAGTTGAACTTAGGAATGTCTTTGCAAAGTTAAACTAAGTGAAATCCTTTCTTATTTTTGCTTGGGGATAGACGAGTGTAGCGGGATTAGAAGTCTTGTCAGTTTTTGGGGATGTCTGCACCCCTGATAGGGTGAAGACACCTCCTAAATTTTGCCAGTTTCTCCTTCAAATTTATTCACTTCCTGTCACATAACCAAACAGGAAGTGAGGGTAAAATGCTACCAATGTCTTTCTTTGGGGACACACAGGTCAATCTAAATAGTTTCCTATTAGGTACATTGCACTCTAGCATTTTGCTCTGTACACCCCAATTTATTAGGTATCTTGGACTTTGGAGTTTATTTACTAAAGGCAAATACATTTTGCACTACAAGTACACTTGGAAGTGCAGTTGCTGGAGATCCGAGGGGGACATGCAAGGAAAATAAAAAAACAACATCTTTGCTTCTACATGATTAGTTGATAAAATCACCAGTGCTTCCCCTCAGATTTACAGCAAGTACACTTGTATTGCAGAGTGGATTTGCCTTTAATAAACCAAAAATACCTAATAATTTGGGGTGTACACAACAAAGTGTACACCCCAAATTCTGGTTTTGAGGTCCCATGACCATTTTGCGGAGACCATTTTGCAGAGGAAATTAACAGGAGTTAAAAGGACTGCGCCCACAAACAGACAGTCTCCTAAGGATTTAAACATTTATTAGTCACAACATCTCGAGGAAGATTTTGCAAAATAAAGCAGCACAGACAATTAAAGTGGTTGTATACCCGCACAGATTTTTTTTTAAAACAAAAAACCCTGCAAGGCATAATGAGCTAGTATGCAGCGCATACTAGCTCATTATGAAATACTCACCTTAGAACGAGGCCTCGACATCTGATCCCGGTCCACGCCGAGGGAGCTGACATGTTCCCTCTGCGTTTCTTCCGGGTATCGCGGCTCCAGCGCTTCGAGTGGCCAAAGCCGCGATTTTGCTAGTCCCCACTTGGCTGGCTTATATTGTAGTTATTGGCCTTAAAATGGGTAGGGGGGCCCAGGTCCCACCCTTAGGGACATATATCAATGTCACCAATTTGGACAACCCCAAAAACTAAGCAAGGAGAAGTGCCTTTAAAAATGCAAAATTGCTTAATAGTTAGTAACTTGGGGGGGGGGGGGCTTACTCTGCCTGTAAAGTGGTGTATCTGTGGCATGTATCCAAAATGCTGCTTCAAAGATGTAAGCTGCAGGATTTTAACCAAAAACAAAAAATACCCCCCTTCCCCCAATACATACAAGGCCATTTAGGTCTGTTAAGTCTTAAAATGAGAACGTGAAAAATACCACCCAAACTAAAAAAATATTGTGCCGCTTCCACACACTAACAAACCCCTAGCCAAACACACAGCAAGCCAGACCATGAAAGGGGGGTGGATGCTTGGGGGCAGGAGGGGCTCAACCACCTTGTTCCCATATTCAGGGGGACATGGACCTCTTCCACACATCCATTGGCTGGGGTTGTGGGGGGCTGCAGACAGGGGGCTTTACGGAATGTGGAAAGCCCCTTTAAACTAGTGGGTACAAGGTGCTTTGTGGTTGGTATTGGGCTGAGCCCAACATGCCCCAAAGGCAGCCAGCTATGTTGAGTGCATGTGGCATTGTATGGTGCAGGAGGGGGGTTGGGCGATCGCTCTTCTCTCCCCTTTCCTAGCTGGCCCTGTTGTATACTCTGAAAAAAGGATGTGGTTTGGATTGATGAAGGCAGATCTAGGCACATCAGTGGTTCCTTCGTTTTGCCATGGCCTACCAGTCAGCTTATCTTCCGCACCAAACTACCAGCCTCTGGGATCACTTTGCTACATTTTCAGGGCATTCCCATTGTGGGATTTAGACATGTCTCTTGCTTTGAGGCAGGTCTTCCTAAGGTGGCTCATGGTCAATGGGGCATTCGGATGTACGACTAATTCCCACATTTTGGACCAGAGGGCCACACATTGCCTGATTTCTTACATTAGACTGACTATTGTATGACAATCATCCGCATACCATTACAGCTATTCTCACCCATCTCACTTCTACTCTTGGTTTTGCACCAAACCTTCAGTTCCATTTGTTCTTTCACAATCCCATTGTGGGATATATATCCACAACCTTCTAAGGGAACAGCTGGCACAGACCTATCAAACGTTCGGCTGTATTCTAAACCTTCAGAAGTCAGCGTGGGAGTCAACTTATCCCTTGGGGTATCTTAAGTTTCATGCTAGACACAGCTCAAGGCATTTTTGTTAATTTAAAATTCTTCACTCCTAGACTTGGACTCTTTATCCCAGGAGTCAACCAACTCTCAGTTTCTGCATTGGAGTTCTAGGACTGATAGTAGAATCCTTCTGAGCAGTCCAATTTTAATTGTACAGTACAAAACACAGACTAGTAGTCATAGACCCTTTAACATTACCTAGGCAATGAATGAGAAGGGTGGGCAAACAGAATGACGCCAAGAGACCCTAGAGTGCTGCTGCAAGAACCTTGCAGATGAAAACTGCATCGGCAGAAAGTAGGACGTCCACCTGGTACAACTTTGAAAAGGTACAGAGGACCAGGTGGTAGTCTTACAAAGCTGGGCTATAGAGACTTGGTGCCAGAATGCCAAGGAAACTGACCCGGTGGAGTGGGCGCATAAAAGCGCCGGAGTTTTTATCCTTTAGAATGTAAGCTCTGGGGATGAGTAATCTTATCCATCTACCAGTGATTGGCTTTGAAGCAGGATGTCCCTTGAGAGGCCCTGAGGATAGAAGTCCATCTCCCTGATAGAAGCTTTGGCTTTGAGATAGACTGATGACACATGCTTGGAAAATCCGACAAAAGACATTTGTCCACAAAAAATGTATAAACCTGCCATACAACATTTGTACGATGGAGCATACACATGGTCGGATTTTCCGCCAACAGCCTGTCATCACAAAGCCTGTGTACAAGGCTTAACAGTGTCGGCCAGCTTAACACTGAACTCCAGGTTTACTTTTACTTTAAATAGTTTATTAGGTCCAAGCTGCCCAAGCTATTGCCTTTACTAATTGATCACAGAACACAGCACTGAATACTGTATGTAGCCAATGCTACACACCATTGTTACAGTAAAGGCAGCAATTAGCAAAGGAATGTGTTTGTTTGAGCTAGCTTGGCCCAATCTATTTAAAGTAAAAGCAAGCTGGAGTTAGGCTTTAAAGTGTCACTAAACCCACATCATAAAAAACTATCAATAAATGGTTTATTACACGCTGTTCATATTCACTTCAGTCACCATGAGATTCATTTTCAGTATTCTGCAAAAAGCCTGGTTGATCCTGCTGTTCTCTATCTCCCCTTCTGTTCATGTCCCCAAATCAGCTAGAGATTTTGCAGTTGTGGTGGAAACTCTGCAAATGCTCAGTTTTCAGTAAGTTTCTATGCTGAGCATTTCCTCCCTATCACATCTAAGCAGCCCAAGTGACTATAGAGTCACACATGTGGGAATATACACAGTGGTGACAGCCCACCCTGTCATCAAAAGACTGATGGTAAAAGCACAGAAAAATCACTCCCCTTCACAAAACATTTAGGTAGTAGCTGTGGGAGAAATGAAAGGGTTTGTTGCCCAAAAAAAAAAAAAAAAAATAGATCCCGTTCCTTTAACCACTTAAGGTCTGCCCCATGTACATATACTGTGGCAGGACGGTCCTTAAGCACAAAATCAGGTACCTGTATATGATTTCTCTTCTCGGCTCTGGGGCGCACATGGCGCCGGAGTCCCTCTGTGATTGGACACAGTGGGAGCCAATCAGCGGGTCCAAAGGCTGCCGGCCACCCGCGATCATTCACAAGAGAGGCATGTAAACAGAGAGGAGTGGAAGAGAGAGATCCTGTGTTCCTACGAATCAGGAACACAGAGATCTCTCGTCCTCCAGTCAGTCCATCCCCAACACAGTAAGAAAGCATTACCTAGGAGCACACTTAACCCATTGATCGCCCCTGATATTAACCCCTTCCCTGCCAGTTTCATTTATACAGTTACAGTGCATTTTATTTTTTTAGCACTGGTCGCCAAAAAGTGTCACTTAGTGTCAGATTTGTCTGCAGTCCCGATAAAAATCGCTGAATGCGATGAAATCTTATAGTTTGTAGACGCTATAACTGTTGCACAAACCAATCAATATACTTATTTTTGGATTTTCTTTTACCAAAAAAATGTAGCAGAATACAAATTGGCCTAAACTGATGAATAAATTTGTTTTTTTACATTTTTTTATTGGATATGTTTTATAGCAGAAAGTAAAAATATATATATATTTTCTCCTCGTCCCAGCTGACGTCAGCTGGGGATACTCCGCCCCTCCCCCTGCAGCTATCAGATCGGGAGAGGAGACCAGCGGGCAGTCATGTGAGAGCCGAGGGGCGCTCCGAAATAAGGTATTAGGCAGCATAATTTTATAGAGCACATACACTGGGGAGAATCATATTATCTAACAGAGGGAACTATAAAAATAAAAAAGTGGCACTTTGATGATGCTGTGCCTGCTATCTCCATGCTTAGACATCAGTCCTATTGCTCATGATCAGAAGATAGAAGCTTTCCTTTGCCAGCTAAATGACTGAAAATCGCAACAGGCGGGCGAACATTCGTATTCGTGGCCTGCTGGAAGCCACTGCACCTAAGGATATTTTCCCCACACTGCAGGGGGTGTTTCGTGAAATTTTGCATCTCCCAGCCTCTTCCCCGTTTGAAATAGACAGGGCCCACAGGGTGCTCAGGCCCCTATCAGACGAATAGAAAAGGAGAAAAGTAGATCTGAAGAAAAAGCAGAAGCTTTGAAACGCATCATCTGACCTGCCCATTTGTCACTTCCGGTTCACGGACTCCTCCGAGTGCGTTCCACGCTGGTTCACACGCCGACAAGCAGGAACCAGGCTGGTCCTGTACATCACCCTGCCGATCCATCCGTTGGGACACTCCTCTGAATACAGCTCTGGACCCCACAGTGATCCTATAGAGACCACGGACACCCTTGCCTCATATTCTTGTTTCTCACCGATGTTGTGCGAGTAGCCAATTGGCTTTGTTTTAAATAAATTGTTTCCAATATACTGCACTTAGTCTGGCGCACCTTGCTGCGCGCTATTAGTGAATACCTCACGTCGGCGGCTCTCCCTTCTCTGACCTCCGAACAATAATTACATCTCGAATGTCCCATTTCCCCTCAGGAGGTTGCTGAGACAGTGAAATCTTTGCCCAATGGGAAAAGCCCTGGCCCAGGTGGATATACCAAAGCATACTACACCAAGTTTCTCCCCCTACAGCAAAATCATGTGTGTCGATACTTCAACTCGTTCACCAATGGTTGCCCGATCCCACGTGAAGCCTTGTTGGCTCACATCACGATGCTTCCAAAGGAGGGTAAGGATCCTGCCCTCCCCCAAAGCTACCGTCCAATATTGCTGCTCAATGTTGATATCAAAATCTTTGCAAAAATTTTGGGGAACTATTTCAGGTCCAGAATCTAGGGATAGCTCCATCCGGGCCACGCAGCTTATTCATTAGGCATGTTCTTGCAGAGACTCCCTACCCTACCTCATTACGTCTACTGATACCGAAAAGGCATTTAACCGAGTCAACTGGTCATACCTCAGAGTGGTTTTAGAGGCCCTGGGCTTAGGCCCTCACATGCTACAGTGGATCATAGCCCTTTATGCGACTCTAAGTGCGAAGGTTCGGGTAAACGGCCTCTTATCCCTTGGGTTCCCAATACAGAATGGCACAAGGTAGGAATGCTCCCTCTCTACCCTTCTTTTTGCCCTGGTTCTGGAGCCTTTTCTTAGAACAGTTCGGGCAAGTGGCGACATTAGAGGGATAACAGTGGGGTCCACTGAACACAAACTCTCAGCTTACGGTGATGATGTTCATTTCCACCTTACAAATCCCCTTGTCTCGCTGCCAAACCTTATGCTCCAACTTTTAGGGCAAATATCAAACTTCAAAATCAATTACACTAAATCTGAGGTATAATGCCCATTACTTTTACCTGAAACGCTAGCTACTAATCTGCAGGAATATTAAGTGAAGAAATGTTGTTAATTATAGCGCCTTTCAATAAAGTGCTAAAATCCCATGTGATTACTTAATAATATTCCTCATGGTGAAAAAAAATAATAAACAAAAACAAATGATGTGTATAATATGGCTAGAAATTAGCAATCATGTAACCTCACAAACATCATATGTTCCACCAGTAGGATATACGCAAATCCCCACCTACAGATATACAATTAATTAAATGAACCTATATGGCTACTCAATTTGTAGAGTCCGATACAATGCCAAACAAAATTGTATAAATAGGTCCATTCAAAAAGGCTTCATTTATAAAGTGGTTTGGTGTTCTGAAAAAATGGTCGCTCTTAGATGCAGGAGGTGACATGCAATAAATCAAAGATAGACATCATTGCGCAAATAAACCAAATGCTCAGAACGAAAATTCTGCAGCAGATACACTCACATGAGCCTGGATAGTTTGTGCATGGGTTTAAAACAATCAGCCGCTGGGAGCGTGGTGAGTCCTCACACCGCTACGATCCAGCTGTTAGCCAGCCTCGATATTGTGCGTCACTGACTCCTCCTACATGTTGCGTCACCCGACGTGACTTTTTCAAGGATAGTCATGTGACGCTCGAGTCTCCATTTATAAGCCAGCATCAGCATTACTATAGAGACAGCGGTATATAATCGGATCATCATTTTGTTTCTGCACCATCCATTTGCTGATCATATTGTAAAATAAAACACTACATACAAAACTTTATTTCACAATGTGTTCAAAGTTAAAAACTATTAGAGATTAAAAACGTATTAAATGTTTATACACAAAACATTAAATAAGGTAATGTCATCTATTGCATATCCTCCCTCTAGTGGCAATTACTATTATAGCCTAACAAAAATAGTTATACAGACAATATGTACTAATATGTTCATATGTTACCAGGGGTGGTAATCGCTGGTATTTTTCAAATGAGATTGTAGAAACCGCCAATATTCAACCAATAAAAATGAACCAATAAAAATTAATGATATTTGGCAATATAGAACACGCCCTCTCGTGGTAAGCACCACTATTGTTTAATATAGCAGCAAGCAAAAAATCATTAACAATAACCAATAAATAAAATATTAAGAAATATATAAAAAAAAAAAAAAATCACATGAATATCATGATATGGGGAAATCAGCCCAGCGGCTGATTGTTTTAAACCCATGCACAAACTATCCAGGCTCATGTGAGTGTATCTGCTGAAGAACTTTCATTCTGAGCATTTGGTTTATTTGCGCAATGATGTCTATGTTTGATTTATTGCATAAGAGCGGCCATCACAACATTTTTTCAGAACACCAAACCACTTTATAAACGAAGCCTTTTTGAATGGACCCATTTATACAATTTTTTTTTGGCATTGTATCGGACTCTACAAATTGAGTAGCCATATAGGTTCATTTAATTAATTGTATATCTGTAGGTGGTTGCGTATATCCTACTGGTGGAACATATGAAGAGGTTTGTGAGGTTACATGATTGCTAATTTCTAGCCATATTATACACATTTGTTTTGTTTATAATTTTTTCACCATCACCATGAGGAATATTATTTATTAAGTAATCACATGGGATTTTAACACTGATTGAAAGGTTAATTATAGCGCAACATTTCTTCACTTAATATTTATTTATAGGTGCCTGAACACTTTTTATGTTTGCAGCTTAAATTATTTGGTTTTCTTTCAATCACTATTCATCACTATCCATTTCAGCGCTTTAGTAATTTTGTTTCATCATAGTTTTTCAGTTATATCACACTTAAGCAGCAGTTATGGAAATATTTGAATTTATAGAAAAACACACGGTTGATCTTAAAGTTATATTTTCTAATAAACAGAACACGGAGATAGGAGATTTAGACACTAATTTTAGACAATTTGGTCACCTAATGGAAAAAAGGTTAGTCTGTGGTGGGACATGCCACACATGAACAATACATCAAAGAGAGTATAGTACCCAGAAGGTTGAGGTGGGATGTGCCTATAAATGATGGTTTAATAGACCAGGAGGCAATAGATGAATGGTATCAATTTTTTTAATGAAAAGGGTTTGGAAGTAGTGCAGTTTGTGTTAAAAAGGAAGCAAAGAAAGCCAGCCAGGATTAATCAATACATTTCTGATTGTAAAATAGTATTGGAAGCATTTAAGGAATCAGCTTCATTTGTCACACTAACCAGACAGCTTAATAAGGTATTAGAGCAAAAAAAAAAAAATGACTATTAACTGGAACAAGTGTTTAATTGGCAATTGAATTTAAAACAAGGTAAAATGTGATCTACTACCTCATCTCCTGAAAGGGAGGTAAGGATTGTCACCCCAAGTAGGGATATAGAACCCCTGAAAGAAGACCTAGATCCCCGGATCTACCAAGACAGGATAGGGAGTTTGCCAATGGTCAGGAGAGAGTTTACAGGGAAGGTAATGAACCAAGAACTCCGAAACCCTGGTGGAGGAATAAAAACAAAAATAAGTCACCAAAAAGACCCTATTGGAAAAATAATGGAAATAGAATGAATCATAAACCTTATAATTCACCACACAATCAGTATGGAAATTTGGGCAATTATGTACATGGGAACCAGGGTAACTACTATCATCAAAATCATGATAGAAGTTGAAGAAGAGATGATTCTCAACATCAACATCAGTATTATCAATCACAAGAAGAACACAGGCAGTATGATCAATACAATTATGATTCAAGGAAGAGTCCGATTCAAACTCAGAACAGATATGAGGCCCTTAGGGATTATAGAGATGAGGAACAGTCCCGTTCTTTTTTAGACTGCCGCAGGAGCGAAAGGACCCCACCGAGGCACGACAGAAAGATAAAAGCAAGAATAATGAAAAACGAAAAAGCTGCGCTATCAAGTGTACCGAACTAAAAACAAGAGCTGCTAGCACACAACAAACCAAGTTGCAAATAGTATCAAAAATAAGAAAGTGCAGCGCTAATCTATAAGTGAAGATAAACAAATGAGACTCTAAATGATAAGTGATATAATAGGAATGTGCAAATTAATGTCTCTGGAAAGAATTGACAATCCCAAAAGTCTATAAATCAGAAAATCCTCTCCCAAGCAGGGGAGTAACAGTGTCTTGAAGGGGCTGTGGACACTTGTAAGGAGGCAACCGCAAATAGAAATGACACTCCAATCTTCAAGAAACAAGGTGGGTACTCTTACCGGATCAGTAGGACGCATCTACCATATAGCAGTGCGTCAGTAAGGCAAAAAGGAGATGGTCATCCAGGATGTCCAACCAGGTAGTGTTTTCTGGGTCCCGACCACCAATGGAGGGGTGGTGTCCTAGGCAGGCTGTGGATCTCCAATGCACCCGATCACCGATACCGGAATTGAGCAATCACAGGCAATGGTTCATAATAGGCCCATGGAGGAAAAGAAAAAGGGACTCCACATGGTGCAGATCAATGAGATTTAATACTCCAAAAAGTTGTACAAAAAGTAAGTGATCACGAACAGATAAAAGGCATAAAATGGCAATGTGGGAAGCTGAGGTAGCTGGCCCTACGCGTTTCGACCACACAGTCATCAACAGGGGCATGCCATTGGGGGATACAAATACGTACATCAAATTAAAGGGCAACCCCACAAAAGAGTATAAAAACGAATTAGTGGACCTGGTATTTAAAAAGGCAGCCAAAACATTTTAACAAAAAAAAGGAAGAAAAATATCTCGTACCTGACACATGCAAAGTACCCATTATCTATACAGTGCCAAAAATACACAAAAATCAAAACGCAACCACCGGGAAGACCCATAATTAATGGAATTCAGTCCATAAATGCAAGGTTGGGAGAATATGTGGATAAGTACTTGCAACCCTTAGTACCAAATACAAAGGCGTATCTAAGGGATACTAAACATCTGATTCAGATTCTGAATCATCTTGAATTAAGGCCACAACATAAATATCTGATTGCAACTGCAGATGTCTCAACACTGTACACAATAATAGACCATGATGATGCAAGTCAAGCTTCAAAATGGGCCATGGAGAAATTTGGTAACCTTGTTTCCAAGCAAAGAAGAATTATTCTGAGGTGTTTAGCCTTTAGGGTGCAACATAATTATTTTTGGTATAATGCAGACTACAGACAATTGAACGGTATTGGAATGGGTGCCAAATATGCAGCCAGCGTGGCTAACATTTTTATAGCAAATTGGGTGGAACAATCCATTTATTCCAATACACCTGAAATATGATATTATACAGGAGGTTCATTGATGATTTCATCATAATATGGGAAGGAGATGAGGAGCGTTTGATTCAATTTTTTGATCGGCTTAATGATAACCAAAAGAACATTAAACTCACCTACGAGATTAGTGATGAGGTTGTTAATTTTCTCGATTTGGAAATAAAGGTGGTGGAAGGTGTTATTAGTACAAAAACCTACTTTAAACCTGCAGAAAAAAACAGCTATATACCGGTTGATAGCTGCCATCATGAACCCTGGCTCATAAACATCCCTAAAGGTCAGATGATCAGACTAAGAAGGAACTGTACAGACAATGAGTATTTGGAACAGGTGAAGTGGATAGGAGAGAAATTTTTAGCAAAAGGGTACAATAAAGAATTTATTGAAGATAAAATACAGGAAGTGTATCAAATGCCACATGATGAGCTGATTCAAGACAAACAAAAGAATCATAAGCAACAAATGGATATCCCATTAATAAAACTTTAGTGTCCAACACAGACAGGTGGAAAACATCAAAAAATATTGGCCCCTTCTCAAAGCTGACAAAAAGCTTCAGAATATTTTACCAGACAAACCCCATTTCATTTATAGACGAGCACCTACTCAGATCTAGTAGTAAAAAAATGTTCTAGAACCCCCCCAAAAAAATAAAAGGACTATCTTTTTTTCAGGGTAAAGGATCCCTGTAAGAGATGCTTTGCATGTAAAAACACCAATTTTAATGGAAAAAAATGTACCAACTTTGTATCTACAAGTACAAGAAAGGAATATGCAATTAAAGATTTTATTTCTTGTAGAACTGAAAGAGTTGTATATGTACTACAATGTGCATGTTGCTTGCAGTATATAGGTAGAACAAAACGCCCCATGTGGAAGCGTATAAGGGAACATATAGAAAATATCAAGAATGGTTTCCCAAAGCATAGTGTCTCAAGACATTTCACAGCCCACCATAATAAAGATCCCACAGGTTTAAAATTTTGGGCTATTGATAGGTACATACCACACTGGAGGGGATCTAATAGAATTAAAGAACTAAGTAAAAGCGAATCCAGGTGGATTTTTGAGATGTGTACTCTCTCGCCCAGGGGTTTGAATATCGACTTTGATTTAAATTGTTTTATATCAGATTATTAACTAGTACTATTTGTATCTTTTGTAGTTTTAACCACTTAAGGACCGGCCACTGTATATATACGCCATCACTTTAAAGATGGATATCTCGGTACCGGCAGCAGCTGCTGCCACAACCGAGGTATCCATCTTTAGGGCCGGCGATTTTGTACACGATAATGGTGGTCTCTGCAGCGGGTTCACCGCGAGATCACCGTTATCGATGGCGGGAGAGGTGCCACCCCCCTCCCGCCCCCTCTGCCGCTTACCGGAGCCGTCGGTAGCGGCGGAGGAGATCGGGACCTGTCAGTGCTTCGGTATAGGCCAAGATGGCGCCCAACAGTCTCTATACCATAGGACGGCCGGAGCGACGTCATTACGTCGGCTCCGCCCACTTCTCTTAAAGGCATAATTTTTTTTGTGTCATTTTTTTAAACGACTTTTTTTTTTTTTTTTTGCATTATAGTCTAAATTTGAGATCTGAGGACTTTTTGACCCCAGATCTCATATTTAAGAGGACCTGTCATGCTTTTTTCTATTACAAGGGATGTTTACATTCCCTGTAATAGGAATAAAAGTGATCCAAATTTTTTTTTTTTTTAAAACAGTGAAAAAATGAATAAAATAAAGTAAAATAAATAAATAAAAAAAAAATTTTTTTTAAAGCGCCCTGTCCCGACGAGCTCGCGCGCAGAAGCGAACGCATACGCAAGTAGCGCACACATATGAAAACGGTGGTCAAACCACACGTGAGGTATCGCCGCGACCAGTAGAGCGAGAGCAATAATTCTAGCCCTAGACCTCCTCTGTAACGCAAAACATGCAACCTGTAGAATTTTTTAAACGTCGTCTATGAAGATTTTTAAGGGTAAAAGTTTGACGCTATTCCACGAGCGGGCGCAATTTTGAAGCGTGACATGTTGGGTATCAATTTACTTGGCGTAACATTATATTTCACAATATAAAAAAAAATTGGGCTAACTTTACTGTTGTCTTATTTTTTTATTCAAAAAAGTGAATTTTTTCCAAAAAAAGTGCGCTTATAAGACCGCTGCGCAAATACGGTGCAAAAAAAAGTATTGCAATGACCGCCATTTTATTCTCTAGGGTGTTCGAAAAAAAAACAATATATAATATTTGGGGGTTCTAAGTAATTTTCTAGCAAAAAAAACTGTTTTAAACACCTAAAATCCAAAACGAGGCTAGTCCTTAAGTGGTTAATAACCTATTCTAAATTCCTATATATGTGTCATTTAGTGTGCCTGTGCCAGTTAGAACTACTTAGGAATTTTCGGCATTATTACCCCATATCATGATATTCATGTGATTTTTTTTTTATATATTTAATATTTTATTATTTATTGGTTGTTAATGATTTTTTACTTGCTGCTATATTGTCATCTAATTATACAATAGTGGTGCTTACCACAAGAGGGAGTGTTCTATATTGCCAAATATCATTGATTTTATTGAATAGTGGTGGTTTCTACAGTCTCATTTGAAGAATACCAGCGATTACCACCCCTGGAAACATATATTAGTAGATATTGTCTGTATAACCATTTTTGTTAGTAAGACTATAATAGTAATTGCCACTAGAGGGAGGATGTGCAATAGATGACATTACCTTATTTAATGTTTTGTATATAAACATTTAATAAGTTTTTAATCTCTAATACAGGGGTCTCAAAGTACCGGCCCGCAGAGCGGTTACAATTGGCCCGCAGGACTGATGCATACTGATACCTTTTCTGGTAAGCAACGGCCACCTGCTTACGATGTTTTTTTTTTTCTCTTCCTGGTTTACTCGGAGTAAGTTGGGCTAGCTGACGTCGGTGACATCACGTGACGTCCGCCGCTGTTGCTTCGGGGAGTTGTAGTCCACGGTTGTGTGCTCAAGCTACCTGCACCCGGTGGGTGGAGTCTGGGGAGCAGCGAGCGCAGCCAGCCTAAATACAGCCATTAGCGTTGCTATGGGGGGGTGCGGGAAGGGCTTGGGGTGTGGCTGCCTCCTTCACTCCTCCCACAGACTCCTTCACTATGGATGATGCCGCAGCTAAAGCAGATAGAGGCGAGGACAGACACAGCAGCCCCGCCCACGTCTTCATCTGCAGGCATGAGGCATGCTATGTAAGTTACTCTGCACACGGTCACTACATAGAGTTTTAAGATGCCCTGTGCCACCCCAGCCTGCCCTGTGCCACCCCAGCCTGCCCTTGGCTACCCCAGCCTGCCCTATACTACCCCAACCTGCCCTGTGCCACCCCAACCTGCCCTGTGCCACCCCAACCTGCCCTGTACCACCCCAACCTGCCCTGTGCCACCCCAACCTGCCCTATGCCACCCTAACTTGCCCTATACCACCCCAAGATGCCCTATTACGTCCTAACCTACCCTATACCACCCTAACCTACCCTATACCACCCAAACCTGCCACTATACCACCCTATACTATCATTTACAGGGGCTGGTTTGGGGTGCGCCCCATGACCGTGCGCTGCCTGCATGGTGCTGTGCAGCCTAGACAGAGGGGGCGACACCATGTTTTACCGCACCAGGTGACACCAACCCTAGTGACGCCACTGACTACAGCCAAACTACAATTCCCAGTGAGATCTTCTTGGACACCATCATGGCTGAGTCTGACTCACTGGATCGGCGTGCAAGGAGGAGGACCTGAGCTGGCAGCTGCCATCAGCCCATCGCTGAGGTCACGGTGAGAGACCCTGACACCCCCAGCTGACCCCCACATGATCATCCCATCTATCCCCCCCCCATACACCTCATTTACCCTGCCCCAGTGCCCATCCAGTAACCTCAAAATAGCCCTCAACACTGGGAGCTGCCCAAGTGCCCATGGCCTGTGGATCCTGCTAGGAGCTGGCTGCGAACCTGTGGGGTCCTGCTGGCCTCTGGCCATGGGTCCTGCTGACCATGGCCTACAGGCCAGCAGGACCCACAGGTTCCCAGCAGGACCCACAAGTTGTGGGTCCTGCTGGGAGCTGGCTGCTGGACGCTGCAGAGTAAACACTGCCAAGCATCTGGCAGTAAGCAGTGACTGGTAGCAAGCAGTAACTACCACTATATATACTAGTTTAATGTTCTTTTTGAAGCTTGAAAGTTTACATGCGGCCCCCATGGGATATAAAAACTCATCCTGTGGCCCTCAGGTAATTTGAGTTTGAGAACCCTGCTCTAATAGTTTGTAACTTTGAACACATTGTGAAATAAAAGTTTTGTATGTAGTGTTTTATTTTACAATATGATCAGCAAATGGATGGTGCAAAAACAAAATGATGATCCAATGATATACCGCTGTCTCTATAGTAACGCTAATGCTGGCTTATAAATGGAGACTCGAGCGTCACATGACTATCCTTGAAAAAGTTACGTGTCGGGTGATGCAACGCGTAGGAGTCAGTGATGCACAATATCGAGGCTGGCTAACAGCTCGATAGTAGCGGTGTGAGGACTCACCGCGCTCCCAGTGGCTGATTGTTTTAAACCCATGCACAAACTATCCAGGCTCATGTGAGTGTATCTGCTCAGGAATTTTCATTCTGAGCATTTGGTTTATACTTAAAATGAATATCCTCCCTAGGGTACTTTTCCTGATGCAGATTTTACCTAACCCTCTTTCCAAAAGCTTCTTCACCCAACTTCAGCGTTTAATGGTTAGGTTTATATGGCACAATAAAAAAAATAAAAAAATAAAAAAAAGGAGGTTGGCCATGTCCCTACTTGAGAGATCCAAAGGGATGGAGGGGGGTCTAGGCCTCCCTGACATAGGCCGCTACTACAGGGCCATAGTACTCCAACGTATCCTAAATTGGTGCTTTCATACCCGTTTCAAAATGTGTGTTTCTCTGAAGAGCCTGGCGGGCTGTAACTTATCGTATGCTCCCTGGGCTTCTCAGAGTCGGTCTCCCCACTGACTACCCATGTCCGACGAGTCTGGGACTGCACTAATGCCTTGTATTCCCTGGTCCTCTGGCTCCCCGCTGACACCATTAGGAGGTTCCCTCTTGGGGAACAGATGGCCTTTTTTGGGTCCTGGGTCGCTGACGGCAACCCCAGTTGTGGCAAGTTGAAACAGGGCAGGCTGCTCCCCCTAGAGACTCTCTGGGATAGATTTGGACACTTCCCAATGGATTGGTGTCGATATAAAAGTTACACCATTTTTTTATGACTCATGGTAGTTCCATTAGGGAGCTCAATACTCTTATGCCATATGAACGGCTGTTCATTGAGGGCCTACCCCTCATATGATCTCTGAACTCTACCAGCTTCTAGGCTCTGCCTCCACTGTCCCTAAACCAGCTTTTATATAGGCATGGGAGCGTGACTTGGAGCTGAATTTTTCAGCTGAACAAATAGCAAACATGCCAAGATTTGCACACACTAGCTTTATGAACTTCAAGACACAGGAGGCCAACTTTAAACTCTTGACACGCTGGTACCGGGTACCTGCAGCCCTGTCACACATTTACCCCTCGGTCACTGACCGTTGCTGGCGCAGCTGCGGTCAGAGAGGCACACTTCTCAACATTTGGTGGGAATGCCCTGTGATTCGTCCATTCTGGTAAGACATTCAAACCCACATAAAAGAAGCTCTCGGGGTTGATATCCCACTTTACTCAGCTCGCTTCCTCTTGCACGTCCCTGCCCTCCTTCTAAGCTACTACTAGAAAAGTACACTACCGCATCTACTGAATGCAGCCAAACGACTTATACCTCTATACTGGAAACGCCCACAGGTGCTCACTATAGCTGAGTGGCTCAAGAAGGTAGATGAGATCAAGGAGCAGAGGACTGGGTGGCGAGGTGCAAAGATAGATACGAGCGGTTTACCAGTATCTGGGCACCTTGGTAGAAGTACAATGACTCAGTGCCATCCAGTTTGGAGGTTGCATTGTTGGAGCTGGCTCGCTGAAAGTACCTACTAACCGTGATGCACATACCTGAATCCAATTTCTACAGTCCTTTATGCTGTTGATGTTTTTTCTACCACTTTTTGGTTCATGGGGCAGCTAGACCTGACAAAATCATACTATTTTCTTTATTTATTTCTTACTTACCCCAATTTTTTATACTGTTTGCTGTACTTTTCTTTCAGTTCTTGTAATATATTGCTGGTTACACTAGGCGAGGAACTTGACTTATAACCCTAGTGCCTTGGTGGGGCTCCCGCCCTGGGTGGTCCTGGAGCAGGCCTGGGCAACTGTACCCCTGGGCAGAGGTTTGATAGAGGCCTTGTTGCCCTCTTCCTCTGGAGGTGGAGCTGGTCGGGTCTCCTGTGGCCGCCTCGTGGGGGGCACCCTAGAGTTTATAAAGTTGTCCTATAGCATAAGTCATGTGCTTACTCAGGATCACTTAGGGGATACCGCCCTTAGAAATGTTGCCTTGTATGCTTCCCCAAGTCCCCCTACCCAATCCCTTTTGTTTTGCCCGTTTTTGTAGTCTGACATGTTGATGCATTTATTTCTGCATTTATTCCTGCTAATCTGCAAACTCTCATCAATGAGGCATTGTTGGCTATGTTGTATTCCATGTGTCAAAAATAAAGATTATATAAAGAAAAATAAATACTACTACTACAAACTAGAAGACAAGGTTTTAATACTTCATAAAAATGTACAAAAATATCCCAGTCAGGAACGTATGTGCCACAGGGAAAAAAAAAAAAAGTCACCGGATTAAAGGGGAGAAAGGCTGTAAATAAAACAAATAAAAAAAAAATAGGACTTTGTTTAAATCAGACATACAATTCAGTTCCCCTTTGTCGCCCTCTTACAGCCCAGCAGAGAATACGGTGTATGGTCTACACAAGGTACAGGCTTACAGGAAATCACGTGGCACATTCTGCTCAAAGGTTTTAAGGCAACTCTTTGAAATTAACGTTAAAATTTACAACACTCTGCAAAGAGGCCCAGATCTCCTCAAATGGAGATAATCCTTTGTGTGCGAGTACTTTTTTTTTCTTACAGAGTGTGGATATTTGAGCGATTGGAAAGTAGAATTTCCTGCTAGCAACTAAAATAATGTCACATTTGGTTATAAGGTATTATTGATCATCATCCAGCTGCTCCAGGAGGGTCCGTCTTCTCTTTTCCAATTCCCCTTCACTTAATTCACTTCCGGATGTGTCCCAATTACCCTACAACGGTCATGAAAAATAGTTAAATTATGGATTGTGATTACAGGACATAAAATAAAATAATCCAGGCAGATATAAAAGCACAAATAATGCAGCTCTGTATTAATTTGTAAATTGAGATATAAGTTTCCAAAATGAAATTTCCATTTGCCTAGCAAGTAAATAATAAAAAAACTAAAATAAAATTATATAAGAATATATACATACACACATATATAAAGTATTAAAAAAATATATATTTACTTAAAAATCTCCACTTACAGAATCCTTATCCTTTGTTGATTTCCTTTTAGGAGATTTCTGCTGTTTTGATTCTTTCTGCCTCGGACGTTCCTTGTCATCCTTGTCTCTGTCTTTTCTATCTCTGTCCCTCTCTCCTTCAGATTCTGGAGAATTCTGTTCATGGCACCATGGAAAGAACAAAGTGGTTAAAGAGAAACTCTGGTCTAAAACAAAAACCCTTGCATAGCTTCTAAAAACAGAGCCGTTTAGATATCCAGATATAATCTAGTAACAATTGTTGTCCATTTCAGATATGCAAGCCAGCTGAGCTGAAAACATTTCCTGGGGACGTCTGTGCCCATCCTGCTTTTAGAAAACTAGTTGTGGGACCCATTGGATGTCTGTGCTCATCCCAAAATTGACAACATTCTGAGGTGGAGGAGTGCAGCAGTAGAAGAGATGTAACAACATTTCTGGAATTTTGAAGGAATGAGTAAATTTTTCCCTGTTTTTCTTCAGAAAAAAAAAAAAAAAAAAAAGAAGGAAATTCTCTGAATAAATTGAAAAAAATAAAATAAAAAAATCAGTGTGGAGTAGTTTTACAAATTGAAAGTCATTTTGGTACACTGGAAACATGTAAAAGAGTATTTCTTCTCACAATATTTGCAAATTGCAGCTTTGCTCTCAGCAGAAATTGCACTGTGGAAAGGTTTCCAAATTCTAGATGTTGGTCTCACCATTTTACTGAGAGGAGGAAAAGAAAAACCAATTTACTGACCAGACTATAGGTAAACATTATGCTGTATGGTGGAGAACATTAATAGGAATCATTTAAGGGCTATAAAGATAAAATACTATATCAGACAAGTTTATACTCTTACCTGTCAATTAAGGCCTGAGATGATAATAACTATCATCTACTGTAGTCCAACAATCACCCAACTGTAGGAGATATAAAAGATGGAGCCCACAAGCAAACTAAAATGGGGCCTTTCCTCTGCATTATACCCTAGAGGCAGAAATGCATATTTCTCTTGTTTGAGAAGTATAGTGCTACTTGAATTGCATTCCAGGATTTGTTTGTCTTCTGCTGAGAGAACTTGCAATAATTTAAGACTGCATAAAGTCTTAGAAATCTTTCATTAAAGTGGTTATAAACCTCAGACATGAAATTTGAACAAAGGCTATCCCTCCATAGTGTATACCTATCTCTATCCAGAGCACCAATTGTCATTTTTGTCTGCTGCCTTGTTCCTCTGTTATCTGCATAAATCACTTCTGAGTTTTCCTGACACCAAGAGAAAAATGGTGACAGGGAAGGGTATAGTCTGACTGACAGCCTCAGCTCTGTTCCTGTGTGCTCTGTGAAGCGGGGTGTAGCTCTTCCCTCCACTCAGCTCTCTCCACACTGGCATAACTTCAGCTCCCAGCTTTATAGAACTGAGAGATCCTGTGCAAATTCTGCACTTTGAATGGATGTAGCATTCATTGGCATTTTTGATAATGACATTTGTTTCATCTCCGTGTATCACCTGAGGCCAATCACTTCACTGGGTATATGCAAGGGTTTACAACCACTTCAAGGTCTTCAGGTCATAGGTATTTTATCATTGTAAAAACATATTCCACACTATTTTTTTAATCAATTTTTCCAGAAAAAAAACACAAAACAAAAAAAAACAAAACAAAACAAAAAAAATACTAAAGGCTTTTGGAGCAACCGTTTTTTTTTTGTTTTTTTTCAGGCCCTCCCATCTCTGTTAACATACAAAAGTGCTGCACAAAGTGCTATACAATATAGTGCAAATTATAAACAAAGAAAACTAGTGAATTAAATTGTATCAAAGTCCAGTGAAAGCAAAAAAGTCCAATATGATGAGAGAGATCTCAAGACATAGGAGCTGTGTGCTGCATGAAGATGGGAGGAGAAAACCTTGCAACTGTGCTAAAAGTGAAACCTTTAAAAGAATATAGCAGCAAGCACACCAATAGGAGATATAAATTGGTCACAACCACTAATATAAATATAATAATATATTAAATACAAAAGTGCTGCACATAAACAATATAGTGCAAAGTATAAATAAAGATAAAAGTCTGATAAAGTGCCAAACGTGAACAGTGTGAAATCTTTAGCAAGCGTCCATTTATTCATATACCAATGTGTACCTCCAAAAACACTAAATGGCTCCTGTTTACCAGAATGCCCCTCCCATTACCGTTGAGAAAAAGTGCCCTTTATCAGTTTTACACTATACGGTTCCTCTTTTTTTTTTATGGTACACTGTTGAAATGGAAGGTGATCTGTGAGACCTGACCTGAACTGGAGGTTGTGGGCGGCACTGTGGTGGAAGCCTGGCCATATAACAAGCTTGTATTGACTGCTCTGTAATAGGGGGTCAAAGCGTTCTGGTAAACAGGAGCCATTTAGTGTTTAGTGGAGATACACATTGATATATGAATATATGGGACACTTGAAGATTTCATACACTTCACATTTGGCACTTTTTTTTGGACTTTTTTCACTTTCACTGGACTTAATTTATTGATATAATTGAATTCACTAGTTTTCTGTTATTTATACTTTGCACTATATTTTATATGCTCAGCACTTTTGTATATTAGCTGTTGTGTCCAATTTATACCTGTTGGTGTGCTTGTTGCTATATTCTTAAAACGTTTTCACTTTTAGCACAGTTGCAAGGTTTTCTCTTCCCATCTCTATTCAGCACACAGCTCCTATGCCTTGAGATCCCTTACACGTGTATGTACTATGAAGCCTGACATCAAAGGGTTGTGCTGCGGGAGTGAAACACTGAGTTATCTGCACATCAGATGTAAATCACCACATTGTTGGAATTTGCTGGGATCATCTTTATGATCAAGATGGTCAGTAAATCAAGGTGCAGGTACAGCTATTTATTCCCTTCCCAGAGGGTGTAGTTCAGGTGGACCGTCTTGCTTTGGAGCATTCATTAAACCTTCAACTAAGGGCCCTTTCACACAGGCTTTCTGATCAGGTCTGCCTGTCAGTTTTTCAGGTAGACCTGGTCGGACGCTCCATTCACCCCTCCGGGGCAGCAGATGTCAGCAGTGACGTGTCCTTTGACACCCACTGCTAACCGATCCTGTCTGCCAAATCCAGACAGATGGAGACCCTATTTTCCATCCGTCTGGCAGATCGGATGAAAACGGACAGGCGGTGCGTTTTCTTCCGATCTCCCCATAGAGGAGAGCGGGGCTCTGAAAGGACTGTCTCAGCACAGTGAGTGGAGATGGACCTGTCATCCGCCTGCTCAGCGGGGATCAGCGGATTGAACCCCCATTGAGCAAAGCGAAGTCCATCAAACAGACAAGTCAGCGTGAAAGGAGCCTAAGGCTTTTTACGTGGGAGTATGGCTGCCTTTCCTTTTACTAGTACTAAATGATTTCCATCTGCTCACACAGACTTAACAATAAGTTGAAACATATCTGTGTCCAATAAGAGTAGTTCTACAAAGTAGAAGCTTTCATTAAAAAATGTCCTCAGAGAAGCCCTACATGTGCATATTTTCACTGGAGTGTTACAGTGTTCTAACTGGCAAACAGTGAACTGTGTGTGTGTTGTGGGGATAGGTAGAGATTTTTTTCCCACCAAAAGGGTTGTTTTTTCTGAAATCATATTGGGTTATGTTAACATAAACTATCTATATAATCTCTATCTATCTCTAACACAATAAACATTGACAGGGGGATGAACATTAAAAGGGCCAGTTCACACCACATGTAGTGCGGTTTTTTTTTTCTGCATCAAAGACACATGGAAGTAGGTTAAATTGTTTTCAATGTCACAGTTCACACCCTTCTTGCTTATAGTTCCAGAAAAAAAAAAAAGTGTATAACCTGCTGCATTTTTCCTGCACCGGAACGCTGGAAAACAAATGTCCTTTAGGCTAGTTCACACCATAGAAACGCATTCCGGATGCGTTCCAGATGCTTTGCTGCATGCGCGTTTTTGATGCGTTCTAGTACGTTTTCTATGCAGGCAAGTGCGTTCTCCCCCCCCCCCTCTTTTTACTTAACCTTAAATAAGGTTTAACGTAACTGGACCTGCAAGCACTGGTGTAAACTATGCCATTGAAAACCATATAACCTTTTGATGCAGAAAAAAAAAAAACGCACTGGACTGCACATGGTGTGAACTGGCCCTTATTTAAGGTTAAGAAAAAGAGGGGAGGAATGCACTGGACTGCATAAAAAACGCACCAAAAAAAACGCACATGCAGAAAAGCATCTGGACTGCATTTCTTAGAGTAAAGTGACTAAATAAAATCCAGCCTTTGTACAGACAGCACAAAGCGCATCATCCAATTAACTCTGCAATGCATTATAAGAGTACATCTTATGAAACCACCTCTGCCACTGAGCTAAGAGTAGCCTCAATGCTAAACATTCCATAACAATAAACTACAAGACAAAAGAAAAATGCTAACGTTACACATAAGACATGGAAACAAAACTGTATATATTCTAAAATCAAGAAAGCCTGTTACATTTTGTACAATAAACACTTCCTGAATAAAAGAAACATGCTTACAGATTTATGTCTTTTCTTCTTGCTCTTCTTTTTGTGCTTCTTTGTCTTTTTATAACTTTTTTCTGTCAAAAAAAAAAAAATTAGGATAAAATAAACATACCGACCATGTCATATGAACTGCAACATGAAAAACAATAAGACATGAACTAAAATCTGTGAAGGGAAAACTACCATCATGGTTAATATGCTTCCTGCACCAACCAAACGCTAGTCTCCGTTCCCAAACAATATTGATGTATAGTTTCCTACAAAGTGATTCCTGTCGAATGCATTGCTCTGAGCCCACAATTTAGACACTACTAGAGGTCCAATAAGCTATAACTAAAGGCTAAACTTTTTTTTTCAAATTTTGGATAGAGTGGAGAGGATTTAGAACACTGGTTAAGGAGTTATTGCTGTCTTTGTCCATGTTAGGGAGATTCACCCTATTTGTCCTGTTTACCATTATTACCAAGAGTGAAAGTGAAAGAAAATCTCACATATTGAGTGATCACCAGAACAATAATAGAGGGGAATCTTCCAATGAGGACACTAGTTCTGGTGACAGGGGATTCCGTTGCTTTAGGTGGATTTCCTTCCCCTTCTTGGTTTTGCCTGCAAGTGATAGGAAATCCCCCAATCCAGCCCCACCCCCCCACCCCCCAATGAAACACAGATCACAAACAAGATGCAGAGTCCCCCTTTGGTTTGATCAGCAGCTCCCTACATCACTACAGGACATAGTAATGTAGGAACCAGTAAAATGAACCACAACGCTCAGTGGCAGACCAAGCATCAGATATTTTCAGAAGTGAAGATTCTTCAGCCACTGTAGCTCTTCAAAAGTGGAACAGGCAAGAACTGAAAGGTAGCTCTTATTTTCAAGATTTTACTCTAGTGACAGTTTCTTTAAAGTGATACTAAAGTCTCGTTTTCATGTTATATTTACCTGCCCTGTGAAATGATTTTGCACAGAGCAGCCCGGATCTTCCTCTTCTGTGCTCCTGGCCCCTCTCTCCTGTAGAGTGCCCCAACAGCAAGCAGCTTGCTATGGGGGCACCCGAGCCGAGCCGCAGCTCCGTAGGTCCATTCAGGCACAGAGCCATGGTTCGGCCCCGCCTCCTCTCTCCTGATTGCCTAACTGACTTTAATGGACATTGGCTGAGACAGCAGCGGGAGCCAATCAGGAGGGAGAGTCCAAGACGGCCGAGGCACTCGTGCACATTGCTGAATAGAAATGGGGCTCAGGTATGTATTAAAGGATCTGCTACACACACACACAATGTTTTTTTTATCTTCATGCATATGCATGAAGATAAAAAACCTTCTGCCTTTACAACAGCTTTAAGCGCGAAGAAAATGCAATCCAAATTTGACTTCGATTTCAGAGACAAGGTTCCTTTACCACAGGGCTCTCTAGGATCCTGGCAGGGACATCACCCCCCACCTCTCAAACATCTGTTTTAGAACAAACTGGTTCTCTGTATTTAACTAGCAGTAACAAAAGGGCAGTGACAGAATAAACTTTTGTCGTGCCTCTCTGGCAATTCCTCTGACTAAAGGCTGCTTACAAATTCCTCAAAACATCAACAGCCGCTAAGAGCTATAAATATATGGTTTTGGCAGTCAACTCCTCATCTCCATCACCAAGTATTATTATTATATACCGGGATGTAAAAAAAAAAAAAAAAAAAAAGTTATACACGCTCCCAAATTAATATGGCAGATACCAAACGTTACCTGATTCTCCACTGGAGGAATGTTCAGAGCCAGACCTGGAGTCCGACCTTTGCCTTGTCTTCTTTTTTGTGTGGTTCTCCTCTTCCTCCTCGGATTCCGAGCCCTGAGGAAAAAGAAAAAAAATCAAAACATTAGCAATTTTCAAGTTAGGAAGCAGACAAGTACTTTACATCAAAAAGTAAAGAAAAATTATTGTTCCCTATGCTAAAATGGAAAGATGGATGTGCAGTACTGCCTGACTGAGCTGCTCAACCTTCCATTTGTGTTTTCATACCATGTCTTGAAACATCCTCCGTTTTTGTTTTTCCTTTTTAGCAGACCCCTCAAGAATGCTAACTGCACAGTCTGAGTAGCTCCACTATGTGGCAGTAATACCATATAAAGTGGGCTTACTGCAAAGAGGAGTCTACAAAAAGCCTAAAAATACAACAGCTGCAGGCCGGTACTCACAGAGCGCGAGCGAGACCTCTTCCGATGATGTTTCTTTGATTTCTTTGAGTGTTTCTTGTTTTTCGAATGATGATGCATACATTCATGCTTGGAAAAAAAATTAAAACTTTGTCAATTACTAAAGTAAAAAACAGTATTAAAGTAATCAATATAAAATAAGTAATGTTGCAAAACAATCATGTTCAAGATGCAGTAAACATTTTTAAAAAAGGGAACACATGAGGGTTGTTAGGTCAAAATAGTTAAATTTCTTAAATGTTTTATATTTTCTATTTCACAGACACTTTGGCTCCGTTCACACTTGGGCGGCGCCAAAGTGGATATATACTTTTTTAATTGTGTAAAAGAAGCAAACTTTCTAAATATTGTAATGTTTCCCGAATAGTCTTAGCAATGCCCTTTGGCTGGAATCAGGCTAGCTGAGGAAGAACATTTCAATTTTATAGGAGGCCAACGCTATAAAATTTCTGCCTGCCATATTAAATAATTTTAGCAAAAAGGTAATCGCATGCGATATAGGAGTTATAAATAAAAGTTACCTCTATGGCATGAACAAAATCTCTAAATATCCTTTTCCGTTCTGCTTCAAGTGTGATATCTTCAAATGCTGCCTCCTTATTGAACCTTTCTCGAACCTTAAAGAGAAGACAAGCAAAAAAAAAAATCAGGTTCAGCTTACTAAAATAAATCAGTGAAATACAAAGAGGAAGGCACATGGTCCCATTGTGAGGTAGGCAGGATCTGTGGGGCTCTCCATTCAAGCAATCTTTGTACTAGCATTGCCATCCACTATAGCTGGACTCTGTCAGTGGCATCATGATAAATTCACAGCAGTTCCATGATAGGAAGCAACAAAAATGTGAACTGAAATGCTACACCACTGCTAAAAATGTCCAAATAGGACTTCATTCTAGTTAAGGGTCAGGAGGCCAATCACAAAAATGTATCCAATGTGTTTCAGGGGTCCATAAAACTCCCCTTTTCAGGGTTTTAGATGGAAAACAGTGTATATGGACTAGAAGTCCATATAGACTAGAAGTACAGATCTGTTAGCAGCTGGTTTGGCAGCCGAACCTTCACACTAGCTTTGCCATCTTGTATTGCCAGACCCCATCAGAATGGACATAACAAAGCCAGAGCAGTGCCACGATAGGAAACGAAAGCAGCATTAATGTTACCATTGAATGCTAGATTACCATAGTGGATCTACAAAAGTACAACAAAGTAACCACCTAAGCATTAGGAGCATTAGAAAAAAAGAAAGCTGCCAGTTCAGAAACATGCCTGACAGACGTATCCACCAGGAAGACAACCTTACATGCGAGGTCCCAAAGCAGTCTCCAATCCGTTCAAATGGGGGTCTCTAAAAAGCACCAGGTTAAGACCCCAGGGCAACACAGGGGGTTGGAATTAGGGGATTTATATGAGCAACACCATGAAGAATAGTCTTTATTAGGAGAGCTTTCTGGAAGAGAATGGATAAAGGCAGAAACCTGTCCCATAAGGGTAGTCAGGGCCAGACGCTGGTCAAGACCAGATTGAAGAAAGGGCAAAATACAAAACAAAGTGTTCCCTGGGACTCATTTGTCCAACAGCCATGCTGTTAAAGCCAGCAACTGAAATGCAGGTGGAATAGAGGGGGCCCTGTGCCAATGACTCTAGTCTGTGGAGGCAAAGGCTCGTCCACTATGAGTCTGATGTGTACCACTTTATTCTGGGCCACTCAAGGCGAATCAATCACTGGAACCCTTTCTACCTCTATCTTTCACAGCAGTCAAAGGAGAAACTTTATCAGAGAGAAGGCATGTATCAGACTGAAAGTCATCGAAGTAATCACCAGAGCGTCTACTGCTTCTGGCTACAAACCTGTTCAGTGTGTTATACCTGAAAGTCAGCATGTCCACATCTGGTTTAACTCACTTTTGACAGAGTCTGAAGATATGGGGGGGACGACGACGACGGACGGACGCGCCCTACATCCGTAAGCATGCAGCGATGGACAGTTACGGGTACGTTGCTTTGCCTGTGTGGGCCTCCTGTCCGCAGCACTTTGCAGGCGGGCAGTCTGCAAGTAGTCAAGTAGGCCACTGCTGCGTCATTGTCTGACTGCATCCTGACTGGGTGGCCTTACAGAAGAGGGGTCAAGTGTTGGAGAGCCAACTTGATGGCTCTAAGTTCCAAAACGTTGATGGAGTCTTGACTCCTGAGGGCCAGGTTCACCTGAATGGTAGGTAAGGCTGGCATCTGGTTGTCACCACCTTTCAGGGCCAAGGGAAGGAAGAAATTTCACATCTTCAACACAGGATTTGGAGATCCACCATAACAGGTAGAGATCTGTCTGGCTGGAAAGATACAAAAAGGTGGTGAAGAGAGAGTTGTTTGTTCTACGTTGTGAGGATGTGGAGTTAAAGTGGGACATCCTGTGTCCCTCAGAGGAGGAGAAAGAAATAAAAATGTTTAAAAAACAGCACTTGCTGGAGAAATTTTGCTATTCTACACACATTTTTACCTCTTCCCACACAGAGTCCGCTTCAATGGGCGGTGCTGCTTGTTTTAACATACTCTTGAAAGCAGACTCCTTTCTTTTCATTTTCCGGGCCTCTTCCTTCTCACGTTCTCTCTCCCTGGCCTCAGCTTTCTCTAAAAGCTAAAAAAAAAAATTAGAAAATTAAAAACACACACACACACACACACACACACACACACACACACACACACACTATAATACTGTAATGAAGCGGATAAAGGAAGCTTTACCGGTATCTCTAATAAACAAAGACTAGCTCATTATTAATCCAATCACACACACACACGTATAATCACACATTGGTTCAATTGCAGGTAAAAAATGGCTGTAAACTGCAGTTTCCCTCATATCGTTGGAATCAATAGTGTGGCTGGCAATCCAGTGATTAATGTATGTTTGATTTTAACCCTGAAGAATAGAACCCATAAAACGAAAACTTAATAAATTCTGGATATGTAAAATAAAAAATAAAATGAACTTGTATAAAGAGGAAGAATTCACATTGCAACTTGGAGTGGCAGGCAGTGTTATTTTAGTCGACCAAAAATAAAACTACTGAGAGGACTAAAATACGACTAAAAATAAAATGGCATTTTAGTCAAGAGAGTATGACTAAAACTAAATTGAAATTTGACATCAAAATTAAACACGAGTCTGTAGTGCATGTTTAAACCTAAATACCATGAATAACAATATATTCGATTTTCACTCCAACAGTTTATAATAAGTTGGGAAATTGTAAAGAAATGCTTAAATCATGCATTAGAATTTAACTACACCCATTCGATTTTTTCGGCTAAAATGTACTGGAGATCTTAGTAGACTAAAATGTACTGGGAGATTTTAGTCGACTAAATACAACTAAAAACAATTGCAAAAGACTAAAAACGGGACTAAAACTAATATCCCATTTTAGTCAAAAGACCAAGTCTAAAACTGAATCGAAATTTGCTGCCAAAATTAACACTGGCAGCAGGAGCACCGCTCTGACAGCCCTGTATTGCCGGCTGTGCATGGAAGCAGTGTGGTGCGTGTTTCAGTGCATCACACAGCTTTTGTTTTGTAGAAGCTTTATTTGAAGTGTACAAGACGTACACTTCATGCACTAGAAAGTCACATTGCGCTGCTCGACATTGCAGTGCGATCCGGGCCAGTGTGCTGCAGCACCTAGCCGTTGAGAGCCGCAGCAGAAACCAGAAGATTCCTGCGGCTACAATTCGCATCGGCCTTAATCGCCAGTGTGACTGTAGCCCTGAACTTTTGGAGAGCAGCTAGAGTCCATAGCTGTCATGTTCTGAGAAAAAGCAGAAAGACCAAATAGAAAAACATTTCTCTACAGTAGCATTTTCATCGAAGAGGAAGTGCATATAATTTTTCCCCTCCTAATGTCCCAAGAAATCAAATTTTCTACATTCTTCACAGCTGCTCTCTTAAAATTGTTTTGCACACAAAGTGCCTGCTGTTTGTTCAGTCATCGGTTTCAGAATGACAGTTGTAAGTGGTTTGATTAATGTGCATATGTAAATTAGATACCGCGCACACAGGCAAGATTAGAGTCGGGGAAAGAAGCACACTAGTAGAATGTACGCCGCCTTCTGCACTGCGCAACAATTAATCTAGCAAATTTGTTCTTCTGTTCAACAAGCAAATGAGAATTGAACATTTAGTGCAGACATTTGCATTGTAGCCATTTGTTAATATTAAAAAGAAAGCAATAATCCAAAGTCTAACCAAAACTATTTTTCAGCTTACCTGAAAATTAAAAAGACTCTCCAGTCAAACGAATATTCTTTATGAAAAGACGATTTTTACTTCCACTTAAAGTGATTGTAAAGGCAGAAGGTTTTTATCATCTTAATGCATTCTATGCATTAAGATAAAAAAAAAAAAAACTGTGTGCAGCAGGCCCCTAATACTTACCTGAGCCCATCTCTAATCAGCGATGGTGCAGGAGAGACTCGGCTTCCCAGGACTCCCCTTATTGGATAAGACAGCAGCGCGGCGAGACTGGCTCCCGCTGCTGTCAAAGTCAATTGATCCCTATGACCAAGCTCCGGGGGGTGGAGTGAAACGCATGGAGGGCGGGCCTGGTCGGAGTCCAGGCTGAGGTTGCATCTCCATTCATTGCAATAGGACACTATAGATGTGTGACTTCTAAGGGTTAACCTTCCTTCCTCGAATCAAAGTCTGTCAGCCAATCAGGAGAGAGAGGGGGTGGGGCCGGATCACGACTCAGTGTTAGAATGGACACAGGGAGCTGGGACTCGGCTCAGGTGCCCACATAGCAAGCGGCTTGCTGTGGGGGCACTCAACAGGAGGGAGGGGCCAGGATCACAGAAGAGGGACCTGAGAAGAGGCGGATCCGAGCCACTCTGTACAAAACTACTTCACAGAGCAGGTAAGAATAACATCTTTATTAAAAAAAAAAAAAACCCACCAAGACTTTACAATTACTTTTACTATTATTTTTCAAAAGTATTGGGACACCTGCCTTTACATGAACCTTATTGGCATCCCAGTCTTAGTCCATAGGGTTCAATATTGAGTTGGCCCACCCTTTGCAGCGCTAACAGCTTCAACTCTTCTGGGAAGGCTGTCCAAGGTTTAGGAGTGTGTCTATGGGAATGTTTGACCATTCTTCCAGAAGCGCATTTATGAGGTCGGGCACTGATGTTGGATGAGAAGGCCTGGCTCGCAGTCTCTGCTCAAATTCATCCCAAAAGTGTTCTATCGGGTTGAGATCAGGACTCGTGTGCAGGCTAGTCGTCAAGTTCCTCCACCTCAAACCTGATCAATGTCTTTATGGACCTTTCTTTGTGCACTGGTGCGCAGTCATGTTGGAACAGGAAGGGGCCATCCCCAAACTGTTCCCACAAATTTGGGAGCATTAAATTGTCCAAAATGTCTTGGTATGCTGATGCCTTAAGAGTTCCCTTCACTGGAACTAAAGGGCCAGGCCCAACCGCTGAAAAACAACCCCACACCATAATCCCCCCTCCACCAAATGATTTGGACCAGTGCACAAAGCAAGGTGCTCTAGAACATCCCATTTGCCCTTGCTGATAAAGATACAGAATGACTTTTCAGCATCGCTTACCACCTGCCTCATGCCTGCATTCTACACTTTGCCTGAGAGGAATTTTGGACCACAAGTCCCATGTTTTTTTTTTTCGCACTCAAAAGGAGATTCTCAGGCTGAGACGCAGAGATGTGAAAGACCCCGGGAATGTAAAATCACACGAAAGCGCATCAATTTGTAATTTGAAGAGAAAAATACTGAGTAAACCTGAACCACTAAGAGCTAAAGCTAGCAATATGCTAATTACATGTAAAGACATCAATAAATGCAAAAAGATATGAACTTACACTGTTGAAAGCAAGTTTGATATTTCCAGCATCTAACGTGGTGGCTCTTTTTGTCGAGCTAATAACCATGACAAAATCTTCAAAGCTTGTGCGGAGCTCAACTACAAAACCTTTATCCTGAGAGGAAAACAGAATGAGGACATTGTCTAAAACACAATTACACATCACTTGTCAAAGTTTGTAATGCAAGTTAAAATTTCAGTGAATGCAATCAATGAAAGAAAACTGGCCAGTCACCAGAATTCTATTATAATGAGGGATGAAAGGGCTCCACTGATAGCAGGCAGGGGTGAGGGAGATCTCAGTTCTTTTGATGCTAGCTTTAGAGGGGCTCATTATTTTAATTGGCGCTGTCTGTAGTGAGGTTGTTCTACCAAAGTGCTGCAGCAGTTGTGTGTTAAATTGTAGTTTTGGGACTGGTGTTCTACTGATGGTGAAAATGCATGGAGGGCGGCCATTCTAAACAATGGTGGCCATAGTAGTGGTTCTCTCACTGGGAAAGCTCTGGCTCAAGCTCACACCTACCCTTAAAATATCTTTGATGATCTTTTTCTCATCATGGTATCGAGCCTTCAGACCTTCCACATAGAATTTGAATAGGTCTAATGCTGTGGAACCTGTTAAAAATCAAAATGAAGAAAGTTTCATTTTAGGAAAGAAAATGCCAGGACGAGCCTTAGATGGCTTAAAACAGTATATCCCACTAATAAAACATTACATGACTAACACAGGCATACATAAATAAAAAAATAAAAAAAGTTTTTATATTCAAAAGGGGCAAATAAGCTTGGGGAAAAAAAAACAAAACACAAAAGCTGCTATGTATTAAATAGCTACTCTTAAAAATAGCTTTTTTTTTTGGAAATTGATGCACTTTTAGATGCACAGTTGTCAGTATTGTCTACATGAGTAGTGAGACTGCCAACACGCAGGTAAGAACTTATTGTGCAGACGGAAGTAGAAGAGTTGCTCGCCATTTCTTTCCTTCTTCCACTCAACTCCTTTCAACAAGATAAAGCCCAAGTACCCTCCACTCTCCATAGTTAATGAGCCACTATGCCTTAGGAGTTTGCTTCTAGGCAAAGATGAGCTTGGGCATCCTCTAAACTTGTGTTTTTTTCTCAACCCCAATGAGCTGTGGGCCGGGTCATTCCAGCCCTGCAGACCTCTGTTTACATAAGCTGTAGGAAGAGAGTGAGCCAGCCAGCAGCTCACTGGAGTAAAAAGAGAGCGCAAACTTGGACTTTGACAAGGAATTAAATCAGAGGATCTCCAGTCTCTCTCCAAAAAAAAACGTAAAGTAGGCAGCTGCAAATACTGACATCAATGAATGCAGGCTTTCTGGCAAGCCCCCATTTTTACTTTGGTGATGGGTGACACACAGCTGGGTGTTTGATCATCATTTCAACATGGTTTAACAATGGACTTTACACATGTACTTTAGCCGCATATAATTTTTTGCAGAAATCTGCAACCTTTTTATATATTGCACTGGTATTTATGTTTGAAATTCATCTCTAGCTGAATTTTAGGTTTTGCACAATTGATGGCACTTATTGCACTTTAATTAGTACATGTTTTATTTTATTTTTTGCACATTTTTTTAAGCAATATTATGGTATTGATTTCCTATATTGTTCATACACTATTGATTGCACTGAATGCACTTTAGTAATCTTTGCACCTGTTATATGCATTGTGTTGTATATAGCAAGTATATTATTAGCGCTGCACTTCCTATTTTCCTACTACATATGCGCAAGCCCCGTGAATGGTCCATAGTCCTCTGGGACCTGTGATGTGTCCCAGAAGACAGCGGAGAAGGAGGGCCCAATCTTCCAACTCAGACTCTCTCCTTCTATCCTCATGTTTTACCTACTGTTCTAAGTTAGGCCCTTAAAAGGCAGAAATATTGACTGACTATCTACACTCATCCAAGTGTATTGTGGTACTGCAGTTACCACAAAAGGCACTTTCTATGAATTCACACATACCACAATGCCCAGTAACGCACTACATTGAGTTGTAGTGTGCCGTGTCAAAAAACATGCTGCATGTCCGTTCAGCTTATTATGTTCAAGTGGCTACCTTAATGCAACACCTCTTAACTGGCTGCCTTAACACAACAGGCATTACAAAACACGTGTGAATGTGTCCCAAAATGTCAGCTTGGTCTTTCAAGGGCTGCAACAAGGCATAATCTAGATCAAGACCACAAAAGTTGGACCGTGTCTACCTTCTCAGCAGCACCAAGTTAAATTGGTTAGCTTCTGCAGAAAAAACAGGCAAACAGCTGTGTTTGAGCCCCACCTTCTGTAATTTGGGAATACAGCAAGCATAAAAAGGTATATGATTGGTATATGTATGCGCAGACATTATGGAGGTAAAAACACTAGCAATTACCTGGCTGACCAAGCATGTTGGCAAATCGGATGTCAGAACTGACTGTGGGGTACAACTCCATCCAAGAGGACATCGAGTGTAAGTGACCATGTTCATGTAATTCATCTAAAAACACCTAGAAAAAACACAGAATCCGCACTATTAACTGCAAATTATTATTGCCGCTATAAAAACAGATATCCTACTTATTCAGTAGATATGCAAGCTGCTATTGTCAATTTGATTTTGAAGCTGTATGCTTCAGGGTCATCGTTACAACTCTTGCACCTTTTGGGCATATCCCAGACCTGGAATTAAACAATGGCAACACATGTATTTCTATCATATTTTTCATATGGACAGCTCAAAAATGTGTCAGTGAGCAAATACTTAAAGTGATTCTAAAAAGGTACATTTTTATTTTAAAACATCTAAGGCCCTGTTCACACTTGTGCGACCTGAAAGTTGCGTGATTTTGCCGCGACTTGAAGCAACGCCCATGTAATCTTAAGGTCTATGGACCTCAAGTTGCATCAAAGTCTGACCAAAGTAGTGCAGAGACTACTTTGAAGTCGCTGCGACTTGAAGTCTCACAGATATGAATGGTACTCATTGGAAGTCATAGGGTACAAAGCAGGACAAGTTGCACAAGTGTGAACGGGGCCTTATATTTGCCTGCTCCGAGCAATTGTTTTTGACAGAGCAAGGCCGATCCTCTTCTGGGGTCCACTGCTGGTGCTTCTAGCTCCTCTCCCTTTCCTAGTGATCCCTCGATTATGAACCACGCTCTGCATGCCCATAGACATACACAGTAGGTGATGGGAGAGGGGAGAGAGAGGAGTGCTCTTGAGCTTAGCGCTGGATCAAGATTAGGCCCAGGTAGGTATAAAGAGAGGACTGGGGGGAAAAAGCTGCACACAGAAGGTTGTAAAATCAGAAGGTTTTTTTTTTAATCTTAATGCATTCTATGCATCAAGATAAAAAACCTTCAGTGTGCGGCAGCCCCCCTCATACTTACCTGAGCCCATGTCGATCCAGCGATATAAAACAGAAAAGAAAGAGGGAGCACCAACCTAGTGCATTACCACTGGTAAACTTAATGCAGCATAAAAACAGTAAAGATTATATTAACAAACGAGCTAGTATAAACAGCTTTCAAAAGGGCGCAACAGCGCTGTTTCTGTGGATCGACACCCCAGGACCTGTTGCCGAGAGGATAAGACCAGCGCAAATGGCTGATGGCTTACGCGTTTCGGGGGAGCACCCCTTTCTTCAGAGCCTAAGCGGGCAATGGTTGGTCTCTCGAATTGCTCTCTCTATAAATGTATGTGCCTGTGTCTACCCCACCCAATTAGTGACGACTCCCCCTCCCACAGATATTAGGCACCACCCACCCATTCGGGTTAACCCTCTCTATCCCATCCCTCTGAGTGTGGTTCCCCATTTTTAGCCAAAATATAGATGGCAAACATAACTCTATGTGTTCTGCTAAAGAGATAATGGTAGTAGTAATACTAATATAAAAAGAAATTGATTAAATTGAAAAAATAAATAGATATAAAAAGATATAAAAAATATATATAAAATATATATAGAAACACTGGACCAGTAGGTCAATTCCACTCTCACCATATGCTATGTGCAACAGGGCAGGGGAAGAGGGATTGGGTGCATCAAAGCGAAGACACCTCACCTCCTTCATGCAGCTCTAATTGTGTCCCCATGCCTCCGATCTGCTGGGGTGGATGATGCCGGGCTCCTCCGGCTCCCAGGAGCCATAATGGTGCCGTATGCCATGTGTGGAAGGCACGCTATTCAACAGGCCAGGAAGTGCGGGCGTACCTGCGTTCCACCCGCAACTTCCGGCCGATCGTGGCGTCATTTCCCCCTCCTCCACAGGCGTAAGAGGTCACTGTGCACCAGGAACACGGTCCGGAAGCGTGGGTGTGTTTGCGTTCCACCCACTGCTTCCGACCGTCAACCTGTGGTGGATGATGCGCGCGCATCTAAGTACGGGCGCGCGCTCTCCACCAATCGCTCCACTACCAACATTATCAACATTATCATTGGCAGAGGAGCGATCTGGCAGGACAGGCAGCATTCTGGCGAGGACTACTAGCAATGCTCAACCTACTTTTCTCTAAAGAAACATTGATGAGAAATAGAGGGGAAAAGGAATATATAATATTTTAAAAACTTAATAAAAAAAAAAAAAAATTAATAAAAAAAAAAAAAAATTAAATAAATAAAAAAAAAATAGAAAAAAATAAAATATATATAAAAAAAATAAAAAATTAATAAATAGAATTGAAAATATTATAATGTAAATCTCGATTCCCAAATAAGGAAGTGGAAAAAAGGGGGGATAATGGAAAATGGAATCCAGAATTCTTTTCTGTTTTTTATAGCTTGAATACCCATTGTTCAAATGAGGGCTGCAAGATGCTAGGCTTCTATAGGTGGCTGCACCACATATCCAGTTCATGGACACCTGAGCGCAGGAGAGGTCTTTTTCTTGTGTTGATCCAGCGATATTGCAGAAGGGTCTCGGTTGCCCAAGACTCACCCTCCCCATTGGCCGAGATGGCAGCTCTGCACCACTGGCTCCTGCTGCTGCCAAAGACAGTGAGCCAATGAGGAGGGGGGGGGTACGGCAGGGCCGAACAGCATCTCTGTGTCTGAATGGACACAAAGAGCAGCAGCTCGGCTTCCCCCATAGCAAGCTGCTTGCTGTGGGGGCACTCGGCAGGGGGAAGGGGCCAGAAGCGCCGGTGAGGGCCCCGAGAAGAGGATCGGGCTGCTCTGTGCAAAATCACTGCAAAGAGCAGGCAAGTATAACGTTTTGTTTTTTTCTTTAAGAACAAACACAGGACTTTAGCATCACTAATGCAGGGAATGCATTGATAAAATAGAAAAAACACAAAAATAAAAAAAAAGTTAACCTGGAAAGATTCTCTATTCTTCCTCTGGCGACGTCTTTCCCTTAGCAAAGTTTTTTGTTTCTCTTCCTCCTCTTCCTTTTCCAAAGCCCGAATATGCTCTTCAAAACATATTAAGGCATCTTCTTTATCCATATCTGCAAAAAAAAAAAAATTAAAAAAAAGGAATTCATTTTCAAGCTGCACTGAAATAAAAGTAATATCAGAGGTTCCCCTGCACGGAACTAAAATATTACTTGCTTGCGGGTGAAAGAACGGAGGAACAATTTTAGTTTCTAGATTTAGAAAGGAGTTTCTGGATTCTGAAATTCTTCCATATTCCATACTGTACAGTGTTTTGTCCATGTATGGAGAGAAGTCATTTACAGCAACCAATCAAATTGCACTCAATAGCCTGCCTCAGGTATTTAAGAAGTGCATTTTATTTTGCTTGCAGGTAATGGTAGAACTCCATATGAAATAAACAGTTGGGCTCGATATTGCAATCCATGTGTGAATCAATAAAACATAAAAACAGTGATATTAACATATATAGTGTTCATCTTGATAAATATCACTTATCAATGTATGAAATGAACTGTAAGGATATTTTGATTAATCTGTATATTGTGAATAAAAGACCAATAATTTAAATCATAAAAAAGCTTCTGTGCAAAGTGATACTATGATATTCTTCTTTAAATATTCTTATTTGAGTGAGACTTGCACCCCTGTGCTCCCCACCTCGGGTTTGTGCTCACCTCAATTGATGGGACCTCACAACTAAGTTTGGTCAATTTAGTCACCCAGGACTAATAAGATGTCCTTTCTCCTTCCAATCTGTCTGTGTATGCCTCCTAATGACAATAGTTTACCCATGCATGCAAGAGAAAGAGCTCCACATAGTGCTTCAAACTCTTTAAAAAATGTATTGCACTCACATGTATAAGGTGCTCCAGTGCACAAACTATGTACAGCGTGATTAAATCCAAAGCTCTGTGACAACAGCTCTGTTATGCCAATAAGTAACTCAGCGTCTTGTTCCACCATGTGCCCCTTCCCTATGCGTTACGTCACATGGGTCACGTGACTTCCTCAGAGTAAAAAAACACCCAGTTTTGAACTACCTCTGGAGTAATGCCCACCAATACTGACTGAGACTTCAGGAAAAAAAAAAGCCAACACAGGCCACTTATTGTATACATATTATGTAAAATGCATGAGCGTTGTGGTCACAAGTCTGTTTGCGCTTGACAAAAAAAACCCCAAAAAATAAAAATATCTTTAACTGTAATCTGGTTTGCTGGCAATAGCAACTTTGTAAGAAATCTGGAATAGGGTGAAGGTACCCCGGGCCATTAATATGTCATCATAGTAAAGGAATACACACTCTGCAGTTCCTCATCTTCAGCAAAAGTAGGGTTGTCCATGAGGTACTGCTGTGCTTCTGACCATGTTGTACAATAGGTTACATTTGCCATATTATCCAAGATATTCTTCAAAGCTTCCCAGTTCCTCTTTCTGAGCTGCTTGGCTTGTTCCTGAAAGACAGAAAAGCACAATTTTTCATGAATAAAATGAAATGCAGCAATTTGAAGCGACACGACCAAATCTTCCACAGGGCAGCAACAATCTAATACCTTGTGTCAGCAGCCCATTGACATAATGTTCTGTAAAAAGGTCACAACGCTGGAACGCGAATACGTGAAAACATGTTCACTGAATAACGGTTTTTATTTCTCATGCAGGGAAGGATTGCCTACACGCAAAAAACAAGATATGTATTTTCTGCCATCAAAACCATTATTTCCAGCAGAGTCGGTGCGTACATCTCATGAGCTTGCTGAATGTCGCCAGTATATCGCTCTGCAATCTCCCTCAAAACACCTTCAGAATGTTCTCTAGATAAACATTTCTGACAATGAACTAAAAACACACAATATCCAAGCAAGATGCTTTTGATTAAAGGCTTTCTAAGCAAAAAAGGTAGAGCACCATATTTATACCACAGAGCAGAATTTGCTAGAACACATTCGTTATTTCGCTGTACTAAATTTCCAAAAGGCCCCTTACACACAGGGCGGGCACCGCTGGAGTCCGCTCGTTCAGCAGGGAATCTGTCTGTTGATCCCTGCTGAGCAGGTGGTTGGCTGATCCTTGTCCGCTTTGCTAAGGCCAGATGGTTCAAATCTCGGACGGTTCAGCAGGAACTAGCCAAGATTTGAACAGTGTGTGTGGGCAGGCTGAATGTACCAAGTTGATCAACTTGGGTACAACCCAGCCTGCCGGATTTACTTGAGACCATCGATAGCTGCTGCTATAGCCGCTAACAATATTCACCATCTTCTCCTGGCGGGGATGGCTTTGCACCGTGAAAGAATTTTGCCTCATCTATGACCTGCCTTATGCAGAGCAGACATAGACACAGCCTGCTCTCCTCTATGGGTGGTCAGATGTAAAACGGACTGCCTCTGTTTACACCCAACTGCCATCCGATCCGATAAGATGGGGAACGCATCCATCTGTTTTTAGCAGAGAGGATCGCATATCAGCAGGTGTCAACGGATACAGGGCAGATGTAAAACGGACACATGTGCGTTGACACCCACGGCTCCAAAGAGGAGACTGGAGGGCCTGATCGGGCCTACCTGAAAAACCGATAGACTAACCCAGTCGGCCGTGTGAAAGGGCCCTGTGTTAAGCAAGGATCGCACAGACTCACTCTCTAGTGGTGGTCTGCATATCAGGCTGAATCTCTGGGAGACATAGGGACTGCATCTATTGGCTACTCTCACCATTAATACCCTATTTTTATTATTCATTCATTGCATACTCTGAGTTGTTGATTCAGAACAAGCTGGATGATCAGAAATTCTGACTACACAAGATGCATGCTTGCTTCAGGTTAGTTAGCATGGTACTCAAGTCAGACCATATGTGATTTCTCTTATGTTAAAGGGTATGTAAACACTCATGTCACTGACAGGCCCCCCCCAGCACCCCCCCCCCGTTTTACTCACCTGAGTCCTGTATTCCCCCCGCCGGGGACGCGCTCTTCCCCTCTGCCCATTGTCTCGGCTCTCGATTGGATAGATTGATTACAGCGCAACAATTGGCTGCCGCTGCCCTCAATCAAATCCAAATGACGCTGGCGCTGGGGGGCGGGGCCGAGTCCCACATTCGATGTCTGTAGACGCCACATGCTGGACTCCAGAGTGCGCCTGCAAAGTAACCCCCGGGAGAGTGCTTCTTCTAGGGGTTATATGATGCGTGGAGGAGCTACCAGTGCCGCCGGGGGACCCCAGAAGGCGAGGATCAGGGCCACTCTGGGCCAAACGAACTGCACAGTGGAGGCAATGTTTGTTTAAAAAAAAAAAAAAAAAAAAAAAAATTTAAAACGAAGCCTTACAATCACTTTAAGTCTCTGCATGCCGCCAAAGACCCTAATATGCTTATAGCAAGGTATGAATTTTTGAAAATCATGATGTCTTGGTTTTTTAACTCATTGTTAGTGTCTATATACACTTTAACGTATAATTAAAGCCTTTTTTTTTTTTTTTTTAAATACCAATAAAAAAATATTTTTGCATTAGAACAATCGACTCCATTAAAAATATTTACTAAAATCATACTTTTCTTACAGAAAAGAACCTGCATGCTGCCTTCCTGTGCATTGCATTCCAGAACCTCTTGTTGGAAATCACTAATAAACTCAGTACTATTCATTAGCTTACATTCATCAGAACCGCATGTCCCATTATACATAGTGCCAGCACACATGAATGTCAGCTTCGAGAAATTTAATGTTGATGTGAGGTGCTCCGCCCCTGTAGTGCTTCAGGGAGCACGTACATCAGAGTGGCTGAAAATACCCTGAAAGGGGAAGAAGCCACCCTGAAAACAGAACATAGGCAACAGGAGACCAGCATAAACTAGAGCAAAGTAAAAGAACAGAGCAAGTGGCAAATATTGGATGGATGGAGAGCGTCTGAACAGCAATTTTCAAGTCTTGCCACAGACTCTTAATTGGACATAGGTCTGGACTTTGACTAGGCCATGCTAACACATGAATATGCTTCGATCTAAACCATTCCATTGTAGCTCTGGCTGTATCCTAGGGTCGTTGTCCTGCTGGAAGGTGAACCTCCGCCCCAGTCTCAAGACTTTTTCCGACTAACAGGTTTTCTTCTAAGATTGCCCTGTATTTGGCTGCATCCATCTTCCTTCCCTTCAACTCTGACCAGCTTCCCTGTCCCTGCTGAAGAAAAGCATCCCCACAACATGATGCTGCCATCACCATGTTTCACAGTGGGGGTGGCGTGTTCAGGGTGATGTGCAGTGTTAGTTTTCTGCCACACATAGCATTTTGCTTTTAGGCCGAAAAGTTCAATTTGGGTCTCATCTGACCAGAGCACCTTCTTCCATGTTTGCTGTGTCCCCCACATGGCTTCTCACAAACTGCAAACGGGATCTCTGCAGCTCCTCCACTCCAGAGTTACCATGGGCCTCTTGGCTGCTTCTCTAAATAATGCTCTGCTTCCCTAGGCTGTCAGTTTAGGTGGATGGCCATGCCTTGGTAGGCCTGCAGTTGTGCCATACTCTCCATTTTCTGATGGATTGAACAGTGAGATGTTCAAAGCTTGGGATATTTTTTTTTTTTTTTTTTTTTTTATAACCTAACCCTGCTAAAACTTCTTCACAACTTTATCCCTGACCTGTCTGGTGTGTTCTTTGGCCTTCATGATGCGGTTTGTTCACGGAGGTTCTCTAACAAACCTCAGAGGGCTTCACAGAACAGCTGTATTTATAGGGAGATTAAATAATTACACACAGATGGACTCTATTTACTAATTAGGTGACTTCTGAAGGCAATTGGTTCCACTAGATTTTAGTTAGAGGTATCAGAGTAAAGGGGGATGAATACAAATGCACGCCACACTTTTCAGAGATTTGTAAAAAAATGTTTTAAAACAATTTATCATTTTCCTTCCACTTCACAATTATGTGCCACTTTGTGTTGGTCTATCACATAAAAACCCAATAAAATACATTTACATTTTTGGTTGTTATATGACAAAATGTGGAAAATTTCAAGGGGTATGAATTCTTTTCAAGGCAATAAGACCTGCTTGCAGTACATACCTTATTTTGCCACAATACTCTCTAGAGCCCTCAGCCCTGATGCAAGCAGTGTGCTTACTCTTGGGAGGAGTTATGGAAATATTAGAATATCCTAATGAGTGTCAGTGCATGCCAGTCTAGGGGAGTGGGTGTTCCTAGGCGGAGTCCATTGCATGTAGTCTGTCCTAGGTAATGCCCAACTGAAATCCAAAAAATGAAAGGGGTGCGCTAGTGACCATAAGGCTGGGAGAGGAAAGGGCTAGACCAATGGGTAGGCATCCTCGGCCCTCCAGCTGTGTTGAAACTACAAGTCCTATGAGACATTGCAAGACCCTGACAATCACAGGCATGACTCCTAGAGGCATGATGGGATTTTTAGTTTGACCACAGCTGGAGTGCCAAGGTTGCCTACCCCTGGGCTGGACATCCTTCAGCCAGGAAATTAGGATGGCTTTACTGAGGTGCTGCAGCTGCTAATCTACACTGTGAAACGCTCACAGTGTGCAGTGAGAGCACAGTAAGCTATTTTAGTAGAGGCAAGAGGCCTGTAGAACTGTGCAAGACTAAAAGGTAAGGCTGAAGTTCAGAATAAATAGGAAGTCAAGTGTCTTTGGCAGAGAAACAGAAATGTGCAAGGGAAGTAAATCTCAAGTAACAGATTACATATTAGCATCTGTTTCTATTTTACAGTAGATGCCTAAAACTCAATTACAACAAATATGAGGATATTAAATGTGTCAACCAAATGTGTGTTTTCTAAGCCTGACTGAAAAATCACAGTGATCCCAAAGAGTCGGCAAGAGTAATACAGATAAGTGCTGTTGTGTAGTCCTAAATATATGCATCACCGCAATAGCAAAAACTAACAACGCTACAGAAGATGGTTACCTTTTCTTTCTTTGAAAGATAGAACAAAACATCTTCATAAATTTCAAGACGGTCACGTTCAGAAATTGCATTCCAGACATCTAGCTCGTTGAACATCTGCTCTGCTTTTCTGATAGGCAGAAGGAAAATACATTGTAATAAGGAGGCATGATGACACCACACACATACATATACACAATATATATATATATATATATATATATATATATATATATATATACACACACACACATATATATTCATCATCAAATAATAATAGGATGGCATAAAGTCTTACTTGTATCGGGTGGTTGAGGTCATCTTCTCATGGTTTTCTAGAAACCTCTGGTAACCTTCTTTAGCCTCTTTGTATTTCAACCTGGCTTCCTCTTTCTCTTCTTTTTCTGTTTGTACCTTGTATGCATTAAATGCCTGTTTCTTCTCACTTAGCTTTGTCAGTGCGCTATAGAGAAAGAATGTGAGGAACATATAAAAAATATTACAGAAAATCAACCAGATTTCTTTTTTTTTTTTTAGGATATCATGATTCACGTCAAAGATTATACTCTATACGCTTACGTGGATGGAAATCCTAAACATTTACTATATGAGAAGAAAAAAAAAAAAAATATACCAGTGATCAAACTGGACTTCCTATTCTTCTAAAAATATACATACATACACATTATAATTATATATCAAACTGGACTTCCTATTCTTCTAAAAATATACATACACATTATATATATATATATATATATATATATATATATATATATTTAAAAAGGTAAACAGTTTCCACACAGAATGTACACATAAAAACATAAAATAAAAGAAAATTGTATTGGGAGAAAAGGAAGTCCAGTTTTCTCATTGGGTTCCTTTTATTCATGTGGATGTTCGGTCAAAATGAAAATGAGTATTGTTTTTTTTATTCTCTTGCATGCTGTTTACACAATACTTTTTAAAACTTTTATACTAATGTTCTTAAAATAACACAAATACATCTTATATGGTCAAACTGACAACTGACTACCACACCTATATGAGCACACTGGACATTTGATTAAAAAACCACAGGCATTAACACTAACACTGTAAAAATTTGGGTTTGAAATGCCTGTATGTTGTTGGATTACCAGTACCCATCACCTTAAAGATCTAAAATGAAAGCACAGCTAAAAAGGCAAAAGTTTTTTTGTTTTGGATAGAGTGGAGATGGATTAGAGCACCTGTCAGTTTTTAATGACGTCTGTGCCCCCGATTTGTCCTATTTTCAATTATCATTAAACGCAAAGAGAGAAAAAAAAAAAAAAGAAAATTCCAAAACTTCAGGGCTGTTCCCAGAAAAGTAATAGAGGGGAACGCCTCCAATGGGGACTCCATTTCTGAATTCTCGTAATCTGCCTGGTTCCTGCTCACTTCCTATTTTGATTATGGGACAGGATATGAAGGGAAATTTCACCCATGGGACACAGATGGAAAACAAACTGAAAAAGGTTATGACCCTCCCTTACTCTATCCAAAATAAAATTATAGTTCTACTTTAAATTTGAAATGATGTCCCCATACTTTTGGCCATATACAGTAGTGTAGGTGCTATGGTCCAGTATCCACAAACTATGGGCATCTAAAGATTAATTACATCAGAAGCAATTTATATTAGGCACAATGCCTACAAGTGATGAAATGGTGCTGTGCAGAGGGAGGAGGGAGGAGGAGATGGTGAAAAGTCAATGGCCTGACTCATTCATAGTCAGGTTGAAAAAACACGTCAGTCAAGTTCAACATAAATTTGTGCACATTTTTGTTGTTGGAGGCAAGTAGAATTGGAAAACATGCAAAAGAAGCAAAAGGAAGCAAACACTCCACTTGTGCCGACAGAAAATGTGTAGATTTGAAACTTTTTTTTTTTTAAATAAACCAACTAGAAAAACTAAACATCGTCCAGAGCAGAAGAATAAAGAAAATAGGCCAACCAAATAAAAAGTCTCTTCGAAAACACAAAGTTTCCCAAAAAATACAATCAAATTGCTGCTTGCATCTGCCCTGTGAATACCAAAATTTGATTCTAAGTTATAGTTACCTATATCTTGGATCATTGATGATCATCTTCATAGCTTGTTCCCAAGAAGCAGTAGACGGCACACGCTAGAAGGCAAAATAAAATGACTTGAAAAACTGTGCTCCATCAATATTGATCTGCATATATCCTGCCATGAAAATAAATGCCAAAGCTGTACTGAACTGACAGTAACAGAAAACAGTTGACTGAACCCTTCAGACTTGTTACAGCGTAGTTGGAAGCTATTGTTCAATTTGTTTATGTGAAAGATAAATATGTTCCAGTTACCTATATACAAGGAAGAAGCTGCTGGCTGGGCCCATCTTTTAGAGCAGGCACCCTAGCAGAATTTCACATTCCTAGCACATGCAAGTGGGGCAACTTCAGGCAGGCATTGGTACATATACTGGCCAAAACAATAAAGATATTCTAGAATAATCCAATTTTTACACTGCAGGACTGTTTGAGCATTAGGCAAATTTTGCCAATTTTAAATACATGGTTGTTGTCACTACATTTTTGCCGTATGATACCAATGGAAGCAACTTCCATGGCACCACATGCAATGAGCAGAGTCATCAGCCTTCACAGAGGTGATCTAGGAGCAATAATGAGTAGACTCAGTCAGCCAAGACTGGGCAATACTTTGAAAACCTAGCATTATCCCGGCAATATGACTGACAGTAGTCTGCCTTAATGCCAGGAATATTGCATAAATCTCAAGGGGACTGTAAAGCTGAATCTACAATTGCACCAAGTATTGGTCTTTATAGGCTAGCGAACTGCAACCAAGCCAAATGAGTAGGTTTGTTTAATATACATTTACTCGAATGTTTTTACACCGCAAAACTTTAAGCATCAGAAGCTGGTGACATCTCAGATATGTTTCACTATGTAGGTGCACTTCTGCGGTTGTATTTGAATGGGTACCAGAGCAATCATGACTGATGAGAAGGAACACTTCATTACTGGACAAATCCTAAACAAGTGAAAACCTCGTGTCATTTTCAACATTAACCACTTCAAGACCTGGCCTTTTTCTGATATTTGCTGTTTACAAGTAAAAAGCAGTATTTTTTGCTAGGCTATTGTGGGCATCCAGTGGCTTCAGGACTTTAAGGGACCAGAACAGCAATAAGAGAGAACTCCTGATCTACAGCATCTCACAAAAGTGAGTACACCCCTCACATTTTTGTAAATATTCTATCTTTTCATGTGACAACACTGAAGAAATTACACTTTGCTACAATGTAAAGTAGTGAGTGTACAGCTTGTATAACAAAATAACTTAACACAGGGTCATTGTCTAAACCAGTGTTTCTCAACTCCAGTCCTCAAGGCGCCCCAACAGGTCATGTTTTCAGGATTTCCATTATTTTGCACAGGTGATTTGGTAAGTTTCACTTCCTTAGCAATTACCACAGCCGTTTCATCTGAGGGAAATCCTGAAAACATGACCTGTTGGGGCGCCTTGAGGACTGGAGTTGAGTAACACTGCTTTAAACCACTGGCAACAAAAGTGAGTACACCCTAAGTGAAAATGTCTAAATTGAGCCCAATTAGCAATTTTCCCTCCCCGTTGTCATGTGACTCGTTAGCGTTACAAGGTTTCAGGAATGAATGGGGAGCAGATGTGTTAAATATGGTGTTATCACTCTCACTCTCTCATACTGGTAACTGGAAGTTCTACGTGGCACCTCATGGCAAAGAACTCTCTAAGTATCTAAAAAAAAAAAAAGAGTTGTTTCTCTACAAAAAGATGGCCTAGGCTATAAGAAGATTGCAAAGACCCTAAAACTGAGCTGCAGCACAGTGGCCAAGACCATACAGCAGTTTAACAGGACAGGTTCCAATCAGAACAGGCCTCGACATGGTCGACCAAAGAAGTTGAGTGCACATGCTCAGCGTCATACCCAGAGGTTGTCTTTGGCAAATAGACGTATGAGTGCTGCCAGCATTGCTGCATAGGTTTTAGAGGTGGGGGTCAGCCTGTCAGTGCTCAGACCACACGCCGCACACTGCATCATATTGGTCTGCATGGCTATCATCCCAGAAGGAAGCTTCTTCTAAAGAAGATGCACAAGAAAGCCCGCAAACAGTTTGCTGAAGACAACTGGACTAAGGACATGGATTACTGGAACCATGTCCTGTGGTCTGATGAGACCAAGATAAACGTATTTGGTTCAGACGGTGTCAAGGGTGTGTTGCAGCAACCAGGTGAGGAGTACAAAGATAAGTGTGTCTTTCTTGCCTACAGTCTAGCATGCATGGTGGTGGGAGTGAAGCAGAGCATGATCCCCTCCCTTCGGAGACTGACTTGCAGGGCAGTATTCCAACATGATAACGACCCCAAACACACCTCCAAGATGACCACTGCCTTGCTAAAGAAGCTGGTCGTCTTGGAGGTGTGTTTGGGGTCGGACTAGTGATGGACTGGCCAAGCATATCTCCAGACCTAAACTCTATTGAGCATCTGTTGGCCATCTTCAAATAGAAGGTGGAGGAGCGCAAGGTCTCTAACATCCAGCAGCTCCGTGATGTCGTCATGGAGGAGTGGAATAGGACTCCAGTGGCAACCTGTGAAGCTCTGGTGAACTCCATGCCCAAGAGGGTTAAGGCAGTGCTCAAAAATAATGGCGGCCGCACAAAATATTGACACTTGGGACCCAATTTGGACATTTTCAATTAGGGGTGTACTCACTTTTGTTGCCAGCGGTTTAGACATTAATGGGTGTGTGTTGAGTTATTTTGAGGGGACAGCAAATTTACACTGCTATACAAGCTGTACACTCACTACTTTACATTGTAGCAAAGTGTCATTTCTTCAGTGTTGTCACAAGAAAAGACATAAAATATTTACAAAAATGTGAGGGGTGTACTCACTTTTGTGAGATACAGTACATTTCAGGTAGGGGACTCAAAAGGTTTTGCCAACATAGTTTTTTTCAATATAGATTACCTTGTATAAAATATTCAAATCAGTGGCAGGTTTTTATAAATGAGATACCTTTTCTTTGAGGAGTTCCTTAAATGCTTGCTTAGCTTCTTCCTTTGTGTTCCATGTATATGTCTTTTTAAGAGCCTTTTCTTCCTCCTCTTCAATTGAAGCCGAGCTGAATTAAAAAGCACGCAACCAGGTTTGTAATGCAATAGGCCAATATGGATAATCAAATATAAATCAAATCAGGGAAACTGTAGCACCACACAGACACACATAGGTTGTTTACTTACTCTGCTAAGACCTCTTGTGTAGCAGATTCCTCTACAATGCCACTGCTGCAGACTTCAGGGTCCTTCTCTTGAATGGAAGACGACACAGAATGGGCTTGTTCTTCACCAGAGTCATTGACCATAGTCTCAGAGTCTAGGGCAGGTGTTGTGGGGGTGGACATGGTAAGCTCTGCTTCAGCAGCCACTGCCACAGGTGCAGGTGTGGGTGTAGGTGTTGGTGTGCTTGCTACCTCTACAGCCACCGAAGCCGTGTTTATTTGTACAGGTACAGGAGCAGGAGCCGGAGCAGCAGGAACAGGAGTGGAAGCTACGGTTTCTTGAGAACTGCAAGAAAAAAAAAAAAGGCACACTTGAACAAAAATCAGGTTTACCCAAGAATACATTTTAGGGCACCTTTTAAATAAAAATTGTTTTTTTATTTATTTTTTTTTTTTTCTATAGAGATAGGAGTCAGCAGTTTTTTTTCCCCTCCTGCAGTCATTCTGCTATGAAGTTTACAAATTGGATGAAAATTCCTTTAGGCCCGGGTCACACGATTTTCTGCTTGAAGCTTGTAGCTCTAAAAACGCTCAACAAGCCAAAACCCATTAATTTTAATGGCCCGTTCACATATGAGCATTCTGTCATCTGAAGCAAAATGCCTGTCGCTCACAAAAGTACATGAGCTTCTTTTTGGCAGATTATAAGCGTTTTTGGCCCCATAGATTTCAATAGAAACGCCTGACTTTAACGTTTTATGAGCAGTTTCTGCTGAATTAGCAGCTCTCCACCCCCAATTTCCACTCCTCCCCCTAGTGCTTGCTATTGGCTAAAACAAAAACACTTGAAGCTGTAAAACGCTTGTAATATGCTTTCTAAAATGCTTGTAAAAAGCACAAAAAGGCTTAAAAAAAATAAATAAAATGCCCAAAAAAACACCAGTAAAATCTATACGCTCAGGTGTGAATGCAGCCTTATAGATATCACCTATAAAGATATGAAGGATTTAAAAAAAAAAAAAAGGGCCTACATGCAATAGAAACTGGAAATCAAAATTAGAGAACAATTTATTTTTTTTCAGAAATAACGTATTATTGCTCAACATTTGATGGGGTTTTTGCTGTGGCTATACCACGCTAATAGAGCAGTGTTTTTCAAAATAGCCGAGGCACTTCAACAAAAAAAAATTAAACAACTTTATTTTGTAGAAAACACAATGAATCAAAATTACAGAACAGCAATAACCGTAGAACGGAGAAAGATAACAACTAAAATTTCTGAAGGTTACAACAATGAACAATTAGTAGGAAGTGTACAGGCCCTTGCACATCTACGGCCACAGGACATCACTCGTGTCTCACACTGTTCTGGTGCGATTATGTTCCACTCTGTAGGTTGTTCTCGAATTTTGATCTCCAGTGTAAATGAGCTGGCCGCTTAATGGAATACTACTGATTAATAATTCTGTATATGGCCAGCTCAAAAACTACAAGTCATTGCAAGTGAATGATAGTATATGGTCATTGATTCTTTTAATTATACATGATCCTTAAATCCCAGTCTAGCGCTAACTTTAATCTCCAGTGGTGGAGCCATTTCGATATCCAAATACAGGAAGTCCCCGCGTTACGAACACAATAGGGACTGTAGGTTTGTTTGTAAGTCAAAGTCGTTCGCAAGTCGCAACACTGCATTTGTAAGTGTAACTTCCGGTCGGAACACTGCATTTGTAAGTGTAACTTCCGGTCGGAACACTGCATTCGTAAGTGTAACTTCCGCCTGTGCATGGATGTGGGATGTTCTGGGCGCTCGTTATGTTATCTGGGGCTCTTCTGGCCATGCAGTACATGTAGTACTGCAGTATGGGATGTGTCCGGATGTATCCAGCGTGGAGCACAAGTGGCCGGCATTTGAGGCCATTTGTAAGTAGGAGTCGTTCGTAACTCGGATGTTCGTAACTCGGGAATTGCCTGTACATATACATTTTTTGGAATTTAAAAATAGCGCTTTGCTTAAAGTGGTTGTACACCCTGTACAACCACTTTTACCTACAGGTAAGCCTATATTACCTGTAGGTGTTGTAAATATCTCCCAAACCTCCACGGTTTAGCAGATATCTACAATAAAGCTGTGCGCCGATGTCTACGGCACATGCGCACTTTAGAAAAGGCAGATTGTGCCGATCCTAAAAGGGGTCATGCCGTGACTGGTGGCTCCTGCGTGCATGCGCGGGAGTGATGTCACAGAGCCGGAGTTCACGGCCCCGGAAGGATTGGGGTGAAGATGGACGCTTGCTGTTAGTGGGGACAGAAGTGACATTGCAGGCTTCGGTTTCAGGTAAGCAACACATAATTATGTTTTACCTTTGCAGGAAAATAAAGAGGACATAAACCCATCAGGGTTTACTTCCTCTTTAACAACCAGATTCATTTTCTGACGTTCTTTAAGATCCTTGGGAGTCAGCAGTAGCCAGTGCTTGTGCTCCCGATATCGACAGCTAAGACCTGTAAGGGGGGGCTCAATAGAATGTTATTTACCATAGAAACTGTTGAAGTGCTATAGGTCAGATTTTAAGTCTGTTGTTGTGTGCTGGGCAGCACATTCAAATTTAAGGGCTGTCATGACAACTTGTATTACTGGGCCTGTGTTAAACGTAATACAACTAACAGCCCTGGTGTAAACGGGACTTTAATAATGCTTAGCCAAAGATACAAACATAGAAAACCATATATAATATATTATTTTATACTTGTTGGTTAGTAAATTTAAAAAAAGTAAACAAAAACCATACCTGCTGCTTTCTTCTTTAATCATTGCTGTAAAAGAAAAAAAAAAGAAAAAAATGTAAAAGGTGAACAAATAAACTAGAATTTCTACTTAGAGAAACAATATGGTAAGGGTTCATTCATGTTAATATGCAATATTCTCGCTTTCCCTGTTTGGCAATGTGCCAAATTCAGCAAAAAAGGGGATGTATGGGTTATGATCGCAATTACCTTCCAGATCTTCGAGCTCTTTAGGTTTGGCCCAACGAGATTCCTTTGTTTGGGAATTGTAGAAATATGGTTTTCCAGAGTCAGATTTAAACTCCTTCCAGGGACATTTGGATAGTAATTGCTAATTAAAATAATGAAAAATACATTAACGTTTACCAATGATTTAGATAGTCAAGATTATATATATATATATATATATATATATATATATATATATATATATATATATATATATATATATATATATATATATATATATATATATATATATATATATATATATATATATCTTGACTAAGTATGAAAAATAACATTAACACTAAAAAGTTCAGAAAGACATACATGGATCCCATGCATCACCACATACTTTTTTTACAATACAGGAAACTGTCACACAATCGGAGAACCAGAAAGTATTACAGAGGAATTCTCACATACAAAAATTAAACAGTAGATCTTTACACAAGCCAGGCCATTAGAAGCACAGGTGCTCCAATGATACTAAAGACTCATGTGCATAGACTTTGGGGGTGTCTCTGCTGCTATTCTTTGCCATCAAAGCAAAAGCAGTTCTAAACAGCTTGGTATTTAAAAAACCAAAAACTCTACATGGAACAAAACATCTCAGAAGCATATTGCACTTGAGCATTTCTGAAACCTAGGCATCTTCCTTAATTCAGGAAAACCTCTTTACTTTCTGAACACTAGGTATTATGTGGCTATTTCAGATAAAGCTTTGGAAGCAGACAACTGATGTACTTTCTTGCTAAACGTTTGCAGCGGGGGTCAGCAACCCATCGATTGCGGGCAGATGACAGGTAGATTGCGTTTCTTCCTTGCCGAACCCCAGAACCTGGACAGGCACAGCGGCAGCATTTACACAAACTGATCCCCTGTATTTTCCTCCTGCAGTAGTTGAAAGTTGGCTTGACCGCCCCCCCCCATCTGCTCCCCTGCATCGCTTCCTTCCCCACCTCTCCCTTCCACCGGTTGCTGAGGGGGATAGTCTTAGGATGGCGTGCAGACAAAGCATTCATAACTGAAGCTTTACTATGCTCCAGTTAGTCCTATAACTGGGGGGGGGGGTTGGGTGGAGTGCATTACCCAAGTCGGATGATGTGAAATTCAAGGTTTCCCTATGAAAGCAGTCTTAACTGATACTACACAAGTCTGTCCGACTTTAGAAAAAGTTCCTGCACTACTTTGGTCCGACTTTGATACGTCTTCAATAACATAAAGTGTAAAAAGTTGGATCAAAGCCAGATTCCAAAATTGCACTGAAAGTCGCACAACTTCGTAGTTGTAGGGTGAATGCGATATTGCGGCAGACAATGACACTTTGTGAGAATCAGTGACAATACAGTGATCAGTGCTAAAAATACACAGTAACTGTACTGACACTGGCTGGAAAGGGGTTAAACATCTAGGGTGATCAAAGGGTTAATGGTATGCCTAACCAGTGGTTTTGTGTTTACTATGTGGTGCTTTTACTAGGGGTTGGAATGGTTTTGTAGGGAAACAAAATCCAGCATATCATCGCTGACAGGACAGAACTCTGCATTGTTTACAAAAGCAGAGCCCTGTACTATCTTTCTCCCTGCCGATCAGCGGGTGCCAGCGGTCATCCATTGGTCGTCGTCTGCTCTTCAGCTTGTGCTGCGACTAATCACAGCACAAGCGGCGCTGTAAAGTGCTGGATCAAGTAATAGGTACGTAATCGTGAACAGGAGAGCCACTTGGCTGCTGTATTGCGATGTTATGTGGTCGGCAAGCACAGTTGCATAAAAATGAGAAACCAACCAAGAACCATCCTAATTCTACTGGGAACGATCCTAAAATCCAGCAGGTTGGCATAAGGGCAGGTACATAAAACTAGATAATGGAGATTATAGCTAAATAACTGGAAAACTTATTTCCACACAGGGGTCTGCTTTAGTTCAAAAGTCCACCACTGTCACCATTAGGCTAGAAGCTGTATACACCAGTCTCAGATGAAACAATAGGATGTAATGTAACCACTGTTTTAGCATAAGCTAAGAAAAGGTCATATTTAAAAAACAAACTTATTTTTAAAGAAATTAAATGCTGCTGCTTACAGAATGGGAACTTCCTAGCTGAGCAAACACACAGTACTTCCACAGCAGGAAAATAAGAATTGATGCTTCCACTTGACAGCTTGTTATTAAACCAGCAGCAATAAAATATGATTTACCTCGGCTGGGGTTTTCATTTCATCCGGTTTCTCCCACGTAGACTGCTTGGTTTCAATATTATAATAATATGTCCTACCATCTGGTGATTTATGTTCTGTCCACAAAGATTTCTACCAGAGGAAAAAGTAAAATGCCAAACGTAAGGGTGGGAATATAAATCAATGGCACAGAAAATAAACAAATGAATTACTGGCGTACTGGCTTGGTGGGCTCTTCGTTAGCGGCAGGGTTTGCTGAAATGGCTGGAGGCGCAGAAATTACAGGATGTGGAGCCTAAATATTAAATGAAATCACATTCAGAAAGGGCACAACTGAGAAATAGAAACAGATATAATTTTTTTGTGCACACAAATTTCATCAATGTTAATTACATACCTGCGTGACTGGCGGCTGAACTAAGGGGAAAGAAAAAAAAATTTAAATAAATAATATTTCTTGTCATGAGAGTTTATTATGGAATGGAGAACATACCCATATATAGGCAGATGATTAAGTGACTCAGATAGAGCAAAAGAGGGATATTGGAGAGATTGGGACTTTGAATATACCCTTACTTGTCACTTATTATATGCAATTGAAAGCGATTATATATATTTTTTGTATAAAATCTACTGTCATTTTATTAAATAGCATTTAGAAGACCATATAGCGACCATCTGTATCATCAGCAATATGACATGTATTTTAATACATCATAAAAACAAGCAATCCGTATTCTTCAGAGAGGTCAATGCATTTTGAGAATATACGGCTTCTTCAGGACCCACAAGGATTTGTGTATTGAGAAAGCTTATTCACAATAATAAAAACAAGTCTACAAAAGATCCTAATCCTAATAACAGCATATGTTGCATTGTACAAAGATACAGGTCTGAAATCACTTCATATGATACATGGATACAACTCTGAATTCTAAATATCTTATCCACATTCCTCATGCATAGTATTGATTGCCACAAACCAAAATAATAAAAACTTTTACCCAAAAATAAAAAAAATAAAAAAAAAGGGGATGGATCTCAGAGATAGAGTGTAGAGGAGAAGTTATTAATCTTCTAGGCCCGTTTTTCTTACTCTCTTTTGCAGACTTGTTTTTACGATTGTGAATAAGCGTTCTCAATACGCAAATCCTTGCGAGTCCTGTAAAATCGTTTTATCCGCAAAAGGTGTAGATCTCTCTGAAAGATATGGATTCCTTGTTTTTGTGATGTATTAAAATACAGGTCATATTGCTGATGAAACGGATGATCGCGATATGTTCTTTTAAATGCTAATAAAATTATAGTTGTGTTATATACAATATATAGCTTTCATTTGAGTAGAATAAGTAACAAGTAAGGCTATATTTCTAAGCTGTGGAGTGTTGTTAAGCAAACTCAAGACTTTGTGATTAGAAAGTAAAGTGCATTGCCTATAGAAACCGCTTGTGTAATCCAGATTTCTAGCAAGGACCAAAAAGTGAAAGGCACTTGCAGGCTGTTATGGAAGCCATTTATAAAAAGTCAGGAATGACAAACAGCCTACTGTTCATTACTACACATTGCATTCCATACAACGCTATATGTGTCTATGCTTTACTATTCAGCAAGCTGTATAAATTAGCAAGGTCATGTAGGTTTAGTTCAAAGGAAACCTGTACCGAGAAAATATGGAGGAGGAGGTCATTTCTGTGCTCCCCTGAAAATGCCAGCTGCCTGGTTGTTATGCTGATCCAAAAGTTTTAGGGCCAATTCACACCACAAAAAAGCACTCTGGATGTGTTTTTGCTAACAGTTTGCACCAGAATGGAGTGTGGTGTGTTTTGTCATGTTCCAGTTTAGTTCTGTGCAAAAAAAAAAAAAAAAAAAAAAAAAAAAAAAAGCATGTTGTACATTTTTTTCTGCATCGGTGTGATTGGAATACAGTCGAACCTTATTTAACGAGTAACACGGTTAACAAGCGTTTGAAAAGATGCACAACTTTTTTTAAAAAAATACTGACTCGGTTTGTGAGTGTTGTCTTGCAAAACGAGCAGAATTCAAGCTAATGGGGTGTGCAGTACTGCATTTGGCCAGAGGTACGGGGGCGTCGGTGACACTCGGAACGGTTCGGAGCCGTTCGGAAATACTCCGCTCCCAAGTGTTTCCGAGCCTTTCCGAGTTCAGCCGAGCTGTCCCCGAGTATTTCCGAGGCTCTCCGGCGCCCCTCCCCCCACCTCTGGCCACATGCGGGTATTGGATGCAATAGAAGTCAACGCGGAAGGAATTATCTTCGTTTCCATTGACTTCTATGGGGAAACTTGCTTTGATATGCGAGTGCTTTGGATTACAAGCATTCTCTTGGAACGGATTATGCTCGTAATCCAAGGTTCCACTGTACATGGAAAAACACGCCACGGTCTGAATTTTTGACGCAGAAGAAAAAAAAAAAAGTGTATATGTAACAAGTTACACCTCGAATATGGGTGTAACATTTTAGGTGAACTTATCCATTAAATCATATACAAGACAATGACAATGAGTTTTCAGATTAGGAGGGCTGACTTCAAGTAGAACTATAGGCAAAACTATTTTTTTTATTTAGTTAGAGCAAGGGAGGGTTACAACTCCCGTCTTTTTCTTCGCCATCTCTGTCCCATTGCATAGATTTCATTTTGCTTCCAGTCCCAAAGCCAAACAGTAAAACCCTGCAAATTAAGGGTATTCTTTAGGGACCCCCAGGTCACCAACGTGTCCCCACTGGAAGATTTCCTCCTCTATTACTTTTATGGGGGCAATCCAAAATGTTTGTTTTTTTACTTTCACTAATAATGGTAAACAGGACAAATAGGATAATTCTCCCTAATGGCCATAGACAGAAATAAAAACTGACAGGTGTTCTAATCCCTCTGTACTCTATCCAAAACGTAAGAAAAAAAAAAAAAAAAAAAAGATTTTCAGTTTAGTTATACTTTTATTCTAACTTTCAGGTCAGTGGCAGTAATGAAGCTAGAGACAGCCAAGTGTCTAGCATTCTTAACAGGGAAGGTGAGCAATGACAACTCCATTAGTTTTCTCAGCACGGGTTTCTTAAAGAATATTGAAAATTAGGCAGTAGTTTTGAAAAAAAAAAAAAAAAAAAAAAAAAAACACAGAAAAAGCACCATTAGGCTGGTGTCACATGTGTTCTGACACCTTGCACATTGCCGACTAGCATGCAAGGTTTTTACACTGGTTCATGCAGTTAGGCACCTATGTCCATGTTAAAGAAACAGCTTGCAAGTGAAAGCATGTTTACTCTGAGACACTGCATGGGCCAGTAATAAATGCACAGCATAGTTTGATAGGCCAGAGCAATGATAGAAGCCTGCTGTAGTGTGTGCATGCAGCGTAGATTTAAAAGAAAAAAAAAAAAAAAAAAGTGACACCCTTAAATGAATGACAAGAAAGCACAAAGTATCAGTGGCTGAGGTATACATTAACCACTTGCTGACCCTGGCTTTTCCCGACAATTGTTTATAAGTTCAAATCAGTATTTTTTGCTAGAAAATCACTTGGAGCCCACACACATTATATATATATATTTTGTTTTAGCAGAGACCCTAAAGAATAAAATGGCAGTCATTGCAATATTTTATTTCACACTGTATTTGCTCAGTGGTCTTTCAAATGCAATCGTTTTGGAAAAAATACACTTTAACCACTTGCCACCCAGGCTAATTCTGACACTTCTCTCCTACATGTAAAAAGCATAATTTTTTTGCTAGAAAATTGCTCAGAACCCCCAAACAATATATAGGTTTCTTCAGCATAGACCCTAGGGAATAAAATGGTGGTCGTTGCAATTTTTTATCTCGCACGGTATTTATAGCAATTTTTCAAGAGTGTTATTTTGGGGGAAAAACCCCCGAAACACTAAAAGTTAGCCCGATTTTTTGAATAATGTGAAAGATGATGTTATGGCGAGTAAATAGATACCCAACATGTTACACTTTAAAATTGCTCACAGTTGTAGAAGGGCACCAAACTTCTGTTATTAAAAATCCCCATAGGCGACGCTTTAAATTTTGCTTGCACATTAAAAGGGACAGGAGCAGCATATTTTTTTTTTTTGGGCTAACAAACGCTTTAAAAGTTAACCCACTTTTTTTTGTAGAATGTGAAAGATGTTACGCCGAGTACCTAAATAGATACCAAAAATGTCACTCTTTAAAATTGCGTACGCTCGCCGAATGGTGACAAACTACGCTACTTAAAAATCTCTAGAGGCGATGCGTTAAATTATTTAACAGGTTACCGATTTAGAATTAGAGGTCTAGTGCTAGAATTATTGCTCTCGCCCTAACGATCACAAGGATACCACACATGTGGTTTGAACACAGTTTACATACGCAGGCGCAAACAATACCTTGTTTATGCCCGAAAGGCAGACATGACGTCAGACGTCACTCCAGTCCTCCAAGGGCATAGAGCCGAGTGGGGGCCATCCTGGCCCCACCTCGGCTTCTTGCCTAGCCATCGGCCGCACCTGGTCAGTCCCCAGGTTACCGACGGCTCCAGTAAGCTTGGGAACCACTGGAAAGCGGCGGGAGGGGGCACCTCTCCCACGGCCTATAAAAGTGACCCCGTGGCAAATCAGCAGCAGAGACCACTTTTATCTGAAAGCTGTCCGCCTGCTATAAAGATACCAGGGGTTATGGCAGCTAGCTAGCTGCTGCCATAACCCCCGGTATTTAATGTCAAAAGCATGTCAGTAAGTGGTTAGGATGTATATGCACATATTTAATAATGAAGACACTAATGTGATTTTCTTTGCATCAAATAAGAGTGAGATAATAAACATTAGTACATATAACCCCTGCAGTTCTGTACTTGCAAATAATATGAAATCTAATGGTATGAAATACACAAATACTGTACAAGTAAGGTCACATACCAAGTGTAGGATCCAAGCTGTTCACACCTGGCTGTCAAAACAAATTAAGAAACTGAATATGTATTCCACGGTAAATGAAAGCCATTATTGTGTAAAGATGACAAATCAATATTCCATAAATGCCACATCTTTATAAACAAACACACATACAAATGCCATACATATTGATCTGCAAAAACACTTGCATTCAGAAGAACACACACTTTATCCAGTACCTAGTGTTAGGATGAAAGCCCATTCAACAACTAGGAGGAAATTCAAGCATAGTACATCCACACACCGGTCTCTGTAATAAAAGCTCCACCCACCCAAAAGGGGAAGTGCCACATTTCCCCCTCCTCTCCCACTGACTATTTTGGGAACCTAGTTCGCAACCCTCCCACTCCCCCCAGTGCCAGGTACACTAAGACCAGCTGCTGACCTTAAGAAGTTTTAAAGTCTCATGGTTTTTCATTCTATGCATGAATGTGAAAAACCTTCTGTGCTGCAGCTGGCCCCCCCCCCTTTTTCTTACCTGAACCCAATCGTTCCAGCGACGAACACAAGTCCAGCAGCTCCAGCCGCTGTCTCAGGTCCTCATTGGAAAGACTGATAGCAGCAGGAGTCATTGGCTCCCGCTGCAGTCAATCAAATCCAGTGACACGGGAGCCAGGGGGTGGGGCGTGATTCCTGCTATCTGCATCAATGGATGCAGCAGGACCCGGTAGAGTGTCCGTATGGGTGCCCCCATGGAAAAAGTCTCTCCGTGGGTGCACCCAATGAAGAGGAGGGGCAAGGATGGCCACTGGGGGACCCCAGAAAAGGAGGAGGGCAAAACGCTTGCACAGAGAAGGAAGGGAATAACATGTTTTTGTTTTTTTTTTAAATAAACTTTACAAGCACTTTAATTTTTTAGGGGGAACTGAAGCTCCTCTAACTTGCTTACTTCAATATGGCAGTACAAACCAGTCGTGCTTCCTTTCCACATAGTAATGTTTCAGACTACGTTTAAAAAAATGCGTGAAGTGAAGGCGCAAAAACTTACAATACCCAATGACAATAAATCTGTATTAAAAGCACAGTCTATACAAGTCCATGTGCTAGGTGATGGGAAGGGGTTAAAAGTCCAAAGCAAAACAGGGCTGCCATCATATCGGAACAGAAACCAAGTTCCAGGAAGCTGCAGAGAGAACAAGGAGAGAGGCGCCTCGCGACTCAGGAGCGTCACCAGGACATTCCAGTTCTGATAACCACAATGCCTATTACATTTAGCTTAAATGTGACTTGACACCTGTATGTTTAATTAAAGTTTATTAAAACGTCTGCACCGGCACCTCTCTCCTTGTTCTCTCTTCAGACTATGTTCAGCCCAGTGTTAATTTTGGCAGCAAATTTTGATTCAGTTTTAGTCCTCTGCAATTGTTTTAGTCGTATTTAGTCGACTAAATCTGCAGAACACTTCAGTCAACTAAAATAAGTTTAGTCCACTAAAATTAAGTAGGTTTATAGTTAAAATTGTAATGCATTAATTAAGCATTTCTCCAGAATTTCCAAACTTATTATATACTCCTAACTAAAAAATTCAAATAGGTTATTTATAGTATTAAGGTTTGAAAAAACTTGCAGATACAGATTTAGCCACTCTGGATGGTCTAATGCACAGTGCTGTGGTTTGGCCGCAGTGGAGGTGTACTCGCAGTTTTCCTGCATGTTAGTCCTGGTTATAGCTAAAGTCCCATAGCCTACTACCAGGTTGCACATGTTTGTAGGGTTTTCTGAAAGTGCACCAAAGATGCAGCATGCAGGACTTTTGATGGGCTTTCAGAAAACCCTACAAAAATGTACAACCTAATAGTAGGCTATGAAACTGCGGCTGTAACCAGGACCAACATGCAGGAAAACTGAGTATACCACCACTGCGGCCAAACCACAGCATACCAGTGTGAACCCAAAGGGTTGTTTACACTTGCAGCAGGCACTGTCACTCCACTGTAAAGTGATCCATGCTCAGGTCACTTTTCAGAGGCATTGGACAGGTGATATCACATTTCCTCACTGCCTGTTTTAACCTCCTAAATGCCAATCCTTCAAGATATGGTGACAAAAGGGAAAAAGCACAGCGCCTCTAAGTGCAGTATTTAAAACATTTATTAAGGTAAGTATACAGCTCAACTACTCACAAGTGAATAGAGGGCAAGTGCATTGTGATTATTTGTTCCTGCAGTGTAAATCCGGGGAGAGCCAGGGTCTGTTCCTGGGATTCAGCTGGTGGCTTGGATGGTGGTTTCCGACACTGGCGGCTCAGCTCGGATAATAAGGGATGCTGAAAACTCAGGAGTAACGTCACATCTGGTACACAGAACAGGGGAAACGGCTTCACTTTCGGAGCATGCCTGCTCCTTCCTCAGGCCCAGCCCAGGTAAGCCCACTTAAATGCACATAGAACCAAGTACTATTATATAGTCTGAAGAAAGCTCTATGCTTGCAGTTAAGAAAAGGTTCTGCTGAGGGACAACATAAGAAAGAGGAGGAAGGATGGAGATGACAGGAAGGGATTGAAGAAGTGGGAGAGTACGGTCACAGCACTGAACTGCTCACTCAGTGCCCGGCTTCATATTTGGACTGCTTGATTGAAATTTTCCTCCCCCACACATCCTCTTCACATATACAGCACATGGAGGGGCTGCACAGAGGGAGGAGAACAGATCCAGGGGAATGTGCTGTCCAGACGCTCGTAGCCAAGGCTGAGTGAGAATGGAAAGCAGACAATCGTGTGGTGTGAGAAACCAGAAGTTCACGTCCCTCCACATTTTTGTTTAGTTTTTTTTTTGGAATTGATTTGATTTTCGTCAGTTTGTCAATGGACGAAAATGTGCTCTACCTTTCGTTAGATTTTCATTACTGTAAAAATGCAGCTGACTAAAAGGTTTTCGTTGACAAAAGTAACACTGGTTTAGCCCAATCGCAAGGTAGAAGCCCCTAGCTTAAAAAAGGGCTAGACATGGTCCTAAATGTTGCTGTGTGAAAAGAGCGTGAGACTGGTTTGTACTGCCATGCTTCTGTAAGCACTTTTAATGCAGAAAAATACCCGTGTGTGCAAATGACCATATATATGCAAAACCATAGTAAATCCACAAATGCAAAGGCATTCCATATAAAAATATAATTTGCAATTGTGTTTGATGTGACCAAAATCCACATTGTAGAGTCTGATAAAGTCCTCAATACTAAAACAACTGAATAAAAACAGGCCTAAGGCTTATAAACCTATTTGTAAGCCAGCAACCCTTATACTCGCCTGAGCCCAATCCCAAACAAGCGATGTGTGGTTGGAGTGGGGCCTAGCTGCGGTCTGTCTATGGACACAGGCAGCGTGGCTAGAAAATTGAGCTTGCAGTTGTGCCACCATAAGAAGTGACTTCCTATGGTGGAACTCCCAGAACAGGAGGAGCCAGGAGCGCTGGCGGGGAACCCTAGAAGAGGAGGAGGATGAGGGCTGCTCTGTGCAAAACCATTGCACAGAGAAGGTAAGTATAACATGTTTATTATTTATAACAACATTTTTTTTACCCTTTACAATCACTTCAGACTTTTGCAATATAAACATAGCGGTTATACCAGAATTCAGGCTGTCCTGAACAACCAGGTTTGAACTTAAAGGGGTTGTAAAGCCTCAAGGTTTTTCAACCTAATGCATTAAGGTGAAAAACCTTCTGTAGTGAAGCAGCCCCCCTATGCTTACGGAAGCCCTTTTTGATGTTAATAATTTTAATGTGTACTACCCACATATTGGAGGCCACACTCGCATTCCAGGAGGTATGTCATGTGTGTGGTACCACATGTGATGAACTTAGGTATTTCATATACTTGTCCAGCTGCTCTAGATTGAAAGCCTGTGGTTTTTTCTTTCCTCTTTTACATGTTCTACATGTCAAACATTTACCACATTTAAAAAATCCAACCCGATCGAAAAACTACCAGGGAACTGAGAATAAGACTACGAGAACACATTAATAACACCAAAAAGGGCTTCCGTAAGCATAGCTTATCATACCACTTTAGGAGGTTCCACAATAGGGACCCTTCTAAATTATCTTTTTGTGGTATTGATAGAATAGAGACACACTGGAGGGGTACCAATATGAAACAGACCATCTCACAAAATGAAACTCAATGGATATACCAATTACAGTCATTAACACCAAAAGGGTTAAATGTAGATCTAGATGTGAACTGTTTTATAAGTAATTATTAAAAAGAACATTTTAGTAATTTTTAAAAGGATTTAATTTTTAATGTTTTTACTTTTATGGTAAGTAGTAATTTGAATATGCTATTGGCTTGTAATATGTACTAGAATGTATTTACTGTAATTGTGAAATAATGTTTAAAATATGAGACCACTATGGAAGTTGATATGTAAAGCATAATAGTGTATTTATAGATTGTATAGTCCCTATTAAGAGCACCTATAGATATCTTTTGATACATTGGGATAAGATAAGATACTATGTTTTAATATACCCGATCGATACACCGTAGGAGTATTGGGATGATCACCACATAACTTCCTGCGAAAATGACACAATCAAGTACATCACATGCATTAAAGGCTGATTATTTTATTGAAGGTACTTTATTATTTCTTGTTTACTGGATCAGCGCTGAGTATAATATTCACTTGGGGTTTTTTTTTACCTTGCACTACAGCAGCAGACCAAAGCACACATTAAATTCAATTTTTTTTTTTTTTTATAAAAACTCTTTATTACAAAATGAAATTCTATTTTTATTCAATTTATTTTAGCAATTGTAATTTAGCATGGATATCTATCTATATGTATTATTTATTTTTTTTGGATGATGGTAAACTTCAAACATGAAATCCAAACCAAGTACATCCTTCTATACTATGTACTTATCTCTATCCAAAGCCGAGTGTGATTTCTGTCTGCTCCCTAGTTCCTCTGTTATCAGCATGAGTCACTTCTGACAGCTTTTCTTGACACAAGAGATAAAAAAAGTTGATGGGGCAAGGAGAGCTCTAGCACACAGCCTGTGACCAATAACCCCAGCTCTGCAAATTCCCCACGTATGTATGTGTGTGTGTGGGGATGGGGCAGGGTTTAGCTCCTCGGCCTGTTTTTCACAGCTGAGAGATCCTGTGTAAATTCGGGATTTTAAATGGATGTAGAGGACATTATGCTGTAGATAAAAAGGTACAACTTATGTGGGAGGATTTGTTTCATATGTGTATCACCCGGGGCTGGTCACTTCACCAGGTATAGGTAAGGGTTAAACAGCCACTTTAAAGTAGAAAACCCTAACAAAATGACTGTCTACCGCATACAATTGTAACATTAATATGTAGCAAATTAAAAAAAGCCAAGAAACTTGTGTACATACCACCTGCATGCTGCCAGGCATCGTACCCGGTGCCACATGCGCTGGCATCATCATTCCAGGAATGAGGGGAGGAATCATTGGAGCCATCTAAACAACACAAAACATGTTATAAGATGGTGGAAGACAGAATTAACGTGGAACACGGAATAAAATTTTACCAAGGAAGAAAAAAAAAAAAAAAAAAGACCATCACAGGGTTAAGCAAATTGCCAGGTATCCAATGAATAAAAAGGCAGCACAAAAGAGGTTATACAACATGATAGGTTTGGGACCCTGGCACTTTGTGTGGAAGCAGTGACCTCTTCACAGGTCTGACACATCTCCCGCTGCGCCAAAGCATGAGCGGTGTTAACTGCAAAGCTCTATTTCCAACTCAGATGGGGACTTGTCAGACCTGTTGGAGTAGTTTTTCTAAAATGGGAAAGCACAAAACCTGGTGCAGCTGTCCATGGTAGCCAATCAGCTTCTAACTTTATCTTGTTCAATTAAGCTTTGATTAAAAAAAAAAAAAAACCTGGAAGCTGATTTCTATGCAGAGCTGCACCAGTTTTTGCACTCTCCAGTTTTAGTAAATCAATCCCTTAAGGCCATTCACACCAACAAAACTGCACATAACTGCGCATGTTTGACTGCATGTTTACATGCATTTAAAACATGTTTGAAGCACACTTGATGCACGCTTTGCATGCATTTTCAGTGCATTTTGCAATACATTTTTGGGCTTAAAGAGGCATTATGCAGAGCATCTGAAGCATGTTACCTGCGTTTGTGGTGCAGAAAAATGCAACATGCTCTACTTTTTAACTGCGCTGAACTGCACTGCAATGATATGAACCATGCACATAGGTAGGAGAACACAGCCAAACCACACGTGAAAGGAATCCGGATAGACAAAGTATTGCAGCAAGGAGAGTAAAACACAAAACGGGCGCATAAGATCGAGATAACCCCCCGGCAGAGGGACCAGTGGAGTCAATTATGGATCTAGTTACACCAATCGCACTAGATTGAAGTTTTCAGAAGCTGAGGACCAATACCTTAATACCTAAAAGAGCGCAGTTTGACCTTATGGTCACTCCCTGAGGTGAGCGGCCATTTCACCTGAAAGTGGCTTTTGCAGGCTTTTATAAGAGCTTTTGTGATTTGGGCACATTCATCTTGCAAAGGCTGGTTGATTTTGAATGGAGCACCACCATGCATAAAGTGGACATTCATGATTGTTTGGCACTCTTTGAACACATTCTCTCACCTTTTAAAGAAGTTTTCAGTGCACTTCTGATTGGACACTTTCATATAATTTTTTGCTGCGTGAATATTTTATTGATACAAGTTTATATTTCTACATTTTTATGCAATAATATGCAAGGGGATTTGAACAAGCGCACCATTTACACAATTGCCATACTCTATAATGTTTGAGTTCACCATTTAATGGTTGCAGCTGTTCCGTCGATCACTAGGAATTCTTTATGTTTATCACCACTATTATATATATTTTTTTGGGCATAGCAGTGCTTAAGTATTCCATTACAGATATGCCTATAGGATTACCTTCATTTTGGACCATCTATGCAGTTCAAAATGCATCCAACCCCCCCCCCCCCCCCCCAGCGGCCAAAAAGCATTACAAAAGCGCAGATTTAGCGCTAACGACCGGGGCTGCCAGTGGGCAAGTAATCTTAAAGGGGTGTTAATGCTGATTCAATGTACAATAATGAGGCTGGAGACAAAGGATTGACAGACAAGCTGCACTGCTGAACTAAGAATATGAATAGCCTAACTAGGAACTACAGGGGTCACCCATTTAGCAGCCGTATGAAAAGTGTGTGTAAATTGCAAGAATGTCTGAAAAGAATTGCGAAATCCTTTAGCGGTTAAAACATGAAATACACGTACATTTCAACGGTGTATTTAGGTAATTGCTTGGTGTTTGGCTTCCCCTCACAGGAATACTGCTACTAATTTCTTTAAAGCAGTTGTAAACCTCAGACATGAAATATGAGCAAAGCACATCCCTTTATAGCGTGTATATTTCTCAATGAAGCGCACTAAGCAGGGTGGATTTGATTTAAAATTAAGTCGATTAAAATCACTAGTAAAAAGGCTTGATTTAAATCATCATTTTTAAAGAGCAACTGTCATCTCTGTCCCACAGCGGCTCCTCCTCTGACCCTCTGTTGACTCACCGACCATCCCATTAACTTTAATGGGATTTTCTGGTGATGCGGCAGTGACATAAGGTGAGGGACGTGGCGGCAGCAGGTGAGGGGATGCCCGCTAACAGGCGTTGCCATGATGGATCTGAAATGACAGGTGCTCTTTAAATGTAAGGACTTGTTCTTGCTGGTAGTTAGAATCTTTAATATTTGCAAACAAAATGAAGGTTTCCTATTTAGAATAATAAGCTGTCAGGTTAGGAAATATTCCCAAACGTTCTCTTTTATGGCCTGCTACCATTTTGCTCCTCAAGGGAGGGATAAAGCACTTCAATTTATGTACAGAAAGATCACAAGGTTTATAGTGCCTCGTTTCGTCCGAGCGGATCGGTTTGTTACGGTACGCTATTTTGAGTGTTTCCATTATGTAAGCGGCCCATACAACCGAACCGCACCATTCTGGGTCCTGCTTCAGATGTGGCGCCATAGAAAAAAAATGGTACGGTTCGGTTAGGGCGGAGCTACGATACATTCCACTGATTGGCGGACGTGTGACGCCATGCTAGGCATTTTTTCTAAACCCACGTATGGCCCCTGGCGGTCCAACTTGCAGTGGAAACGCTCACCCGAATAGGCCGGACCATTCTAGACCTTCAAAACTGTACCAACCCGAACCGATCAGTGGAAACGAGGCATAAGCTGCTTAGAAGGTTTCACTTTCATTTTTTACTGCTTGACCTTCCTCCTCACACTTAGAGCCTGGTACAGATGCATTTCTCTTCAAACAATCATAGTTTGTAGTATACATAGATTTGCAAAACAATTCCATAAAGAAATATTTCTGAACTTTGTTTTATCTCATGATTATTGTGAAAATGTGTGAATGCATCAATACAGTGCATGTTATCTCAGCTTGCAGAGCTTGGATTCATTGAATAAGTTTACCAAAAATATAAATATTGCAGAACATACAGACTCATGCTACATAACAAAGCTCCATTTCATGCTGAATAAACTAAATTATTCATGTATCTTAAATAGAAAAACTATTTTTAGATTTTTACTCCAAAAGCAGTTTATTAAAATAAATTGGATAAAAATCCAAAAAAAATCAAAACTTTTTAATCCACCTTGGCACTAAGTGTAATTTCTGTCTGCTGCTTTGTTCCTCTGCTATCAGCATCAATCACTTCTGACAAGTTTTCCTGACACCAAGAGAAAAATGGTGATGGGGAGGGAACTCCAGCCGATTGACAGTCTCAGCTCTGTTACTCCTAATCCTAGGGACCTGCTTCCTGCACAAAGTGCAAAATAACTGACTGCAGAGAACAGGGACACTGGAAGTTCAGCACTCACAACCAGAGTATTGATGATATGGAACATGACCTTTAAATAGCGTCCACTAACAAAGTCCAATAAGGTTTCATTACATTACCTGTCCCATTTGATGAGCACCCATTGGTCCCATCAAAGGTGGGATCATGCCTGGTGGTGCCAGATTTGGTCTTGGGGGTAAGCCACCCATTCCCATTGCAAAATGGGCAACGGGGTTCATCTGGTTCATCTGGTAAAGATAAAAAAAAAATAAGAGGTTTACAAAACAAATGCAATGTTCTCATTAGCATACATAGAGCCTGCCATTGCTGACCTCCCCCTGAAAAAGCTAGTTGTCAGTCAATCGGACCTTTTTGCTTCAATACTTAAGTCATTGATCAATTCCGACTCTACCTAGACTTTTATGATTTGCATAATTGAGTTGGTGACTCAAAGAAAAAAAAAAAAAAAAAAAACGCCAGATTTTGACAGTAGCACTTTCACAAGAACCCATCCAAACCAGTGGGAGTCTGCTTACTGGTTTACTACCTCATCTGGAAAAGCAATGGCAGATATATATATATATATATATATATATATATATATATATATATATATATATATATATATATATATATATATATATATATATATATATATTTATTTTTTTCTTGGCCATTTTTCAGAGAATATGAATGATAACAAAAACTTTTCTTTCACTCCTGGGTTGATGTTTGGCTGAACTAGGTTTACTCTTAAAATCATAATGGCAACAGAAACTACCCAAATGACCCTGATCAAAGTTTACATACCCTGCTGATTTTGGCCTGATAACATGCACACAAGTTGACACAAAGGGGTTTGAATGGCTATTAAAGGTAACCATCCTCACCTGTGATCTGTTTTCTTGTAATTAGTGTGTGTGTGTATAAAAGGTCAATGAGTTTCTGGACTCCTGACAGACCCTTGCATCTTTCATCCAGTGCTGCACTGAGGTTTCTGGATTCTGAGTCATGGGAAAGCAAAAGAATTGTCAAAGGATCTGTGGGAAAAGGTAGTGTAACTGTATAAAACAGGAAAGGGATAAAAAGATATCCAAGGAATTGAGAATGCCAATCAGCAGTGTTCAAACTCTAATCAAGAAGTGGAAAATGAGGGGGTTCTGGTGAAACCAAAACACAGTCAGGTAGACAATCTAAAATTTTAGCCACAACTGCCAGGAAAATTGTTCGGAATGCAAAGAAAAACCCACAAATAACTTCAGGTGACATACAGGACTCTCTGAAAACATGTGGTGTGGCTGTTTCAAGATGTACAATAAGGAGGCACTTGAAGAAAGATGGGCTGCATGGTCGAGGTGCCAGAAGAAAGCCATTACTAGGCAAATGCCACAAAGTATCCCGCTTACAATACACCAAACAGCACAGAGACAAACCTCAAACCTTCTGGCACAAAGTCATTTGGAGTGATGAGACCAAAATTTACCTTTTTGGCCACAACCATAAATGCTACATTTGGAGAGGAGTCAACATGGCCTATGATGACAGGTACACCATTCCTACTGTGAAACACGGAGGTGGACTGCTGATGTTTTGGGGATGTGTGAGCTACAAAGGCACAGGAAATTTGGTCAAAATTATTGGCAAGAAGAATGCAGTATGTTATTCAACTGCTCAGTGTCTGCCAACCCTCTACTCCAATCCCTACACTGGCTCCCAATCACCCAGCGAATTAAATTCAAAATACTAACCACAACATACAAAGCCATTCACAACTCTGCCCCGAGCTACATCACTAATCTTGTCTCCAAATATCACCCAAATCGACCTCTCCGCTCCTCTCAAGACCTCCTGCTTTCAAGCTCTCTCGTCTCCTCCTCCAATGCTCATCTCCAGGATTTCTTCAGAGCCTCTCCCATCCTCTGGAACTCTCTACCTCCATCTATCCGGCTATCCCCTACTCTTGCTACCTTCAGGCGATCCCTGAAAACTCATCTCTTCAGGAAAGCCTATCACATCTCCAACTAATCTACTACCACTTCCACCAGCTCATTCCCCACAGTTACAACCTTTTGTACCACCTGCCCCACCCTATTAGATTGTAAGCTCTTCTGAGCAGGGCCCTCTTAATCCTCTTGTATTTTATTGTATTATAACTGTATTGTCTCCCTTTTATATTGTAAAGCGCTGCGTAAACTGTTGGTGCTATATAAATCCTGAATAATAATAATAATAATCAAAAAATACTGGAGGAACATTTGCATTCATCAGCCAGGAAGCTGCGCATGGGATGTACTTGGACATTCCAACATGACAATGATCCAAAAACACAAGGCCAAGTCGACCTGTCATTGGCTACAGCAGAATAAAGTGAAGGTTCTGGAGTGGCCATCTCAGTCTCCTGACCTCAATATCATCGACCCTCTCTGGGGAGATCTCAAACGTGCAGTTCATGCAAGACAGCCCAAGAATTTACAGGAACTGGAGGCTTTTTTGCCAAGAGGAATGGGCAGCTTTACCATCTGAGAAGATAAGGAGCCTCATCCACAAATACCACAAAGTCATTGATGCTAAAGAGGGCAATACACGGTATTAGGAACTGGGGTATGTAAACTTTTGATCAGGGTCATTTGGGTAGTTTCTGATTTAAAAAGAGTAAACACAGTTGATTGATAATAAATGGCTTCAGCCAAACACTAACCATGAGTGAAAGAAAAGTTTGTGTGTTATCATTCATATTCTCTGAACAATGGCCAAGAAATCATAAAAATTCTGCCAGGGTATGTAAACTAATGAGCACAACTGTGTACACACACACACACACACACACACACACACACACAAACACACACATTTTCCTTGTTTTGGATAGAGTAGAAAAAGGTTAGTTCGACTGTGTAGTTTTTAATGCTGTTTGTGTCCACACTGAGTTCATTAACCTTCTGTTTTTGTCCTGGTCACCACAACAAAAGATGAGATTTCAGAATTTTACAGTTGCCATCAGAACAGGAATAGGAGAGAAATCTTCCAATGGGGACACGTGATCCCGTGACAACCGGTTTTAGAGGGGAAATACCCAATGAGGCATTGGGATTCCTCGCTTCTTATTGCGTACCCAATACAGCAAGTCCAAATGGACACAGACAGCAATAAGTTAACTCACATGGGCTTAAAACCTTCCTTAAGACCCCTTTCACACTGGGGCGGTTTGCAGGCGTTATTGCACTAAAAATAGCACCTGCAAACCACCCCTAAACAGCCTCCGCTGTTTGTTCAGCGTGAAAGCCCGAGGGCTTTCACACTGAAGCGGTGCGCTGGCAGGAGAAGAAAAAATCTCCTGCTAGCCGCATCTTTGGAGCGGGGAAGGAGCGGTGTATTCACCGCTCCTAAACCGCTCCTGCCCATTGAAATCAATGGGACAGCGCGGCTATACCGCGGCAATAGCCGCGCTGTACGGGTGGTTTTAACCCTTTTTCGGCCGCCAGCGGGGGGTTAAAACCGCACCGCTAGCGGCCGAATATCGTGGTAAAACAGCGCTAAAAATAGCGCTGTTTTACCGCCGACGCCCCCTACCGCCCGAGTGTGAAAGGGGCCTAAGCCTGGTACACACAGCAAGTTCTTTTGTTTGTTTGTTTTGTTTTAAACAAAAAACGTGTATACCAGGCTTAACTCTACCCAAGTGCCGGTTCACACAGGGGCAACACGACTTACAGTGCGACTTTGCAAGGCAACTTGGAGGCGACTTCAGTGCAACTTTGAGCGACTTACAACGCGACTAAGTCGCCTCCAGGACAGGCGACTTTGCCTGTGGCCAATCAGCTCTTGTGACATAATTGTTGTACCTGGGTAAATTCTTTTCTTCTTCCTGTTAAGTCGCTTCACTATAGACGAGGATCCGACTTCAAGGTGACTTCCATTGAAATCTATGGGTACAAGTCGCCTTGAAGTAGTACAGGAACCTTTTCTGAAGTCGGAGCGACTTCAGTAGTGTACATTAAGACGGCTCTCATTAAACTATAATGGAATTTCTGATGTCAAGCGACTTGGGGTCAGATCCCAAGTCGCTATAGTTTGAACCGGCACTAAAAGAAAAGTTTTGGCCACGCGCGAGCACACAGACACACACCACCTTAAAGCAAAATTATAATCAACTACAGCACTGCTGTATCCCAAAGCTCCATTACCAGCCTGATATGTTGGGCTGGTCATCTTCTGGGTACTTTATCCTCTGACTTTTTCATTGCCCAGGCCGAGATGATGTTACAACTGCACATAAGCCTTTATCTAATTTATCTTGGCTCATCACAGCATGTCTTTTCCACACTAAACTGCCTGTTCACAAGTCATCAGCTTGTCCCATTGCCTCAGACAATCAGAGGAAGCTTTGTATTCATTCACAGAATACAAAGGCTGCCTGTGAATGGCTGAGCACCACTCAAACTGACTCTGCATTGTTTCGGTGAGAGAAGAGAAGTCCATCATACAGCCAGAACCCAGCACTGTACTGTATGGAACTGAAGTCTCATACAGTACAGCACTTCGTGAAGAATATTAATTGTTTGGATCAGCTTGGTCCAAAACAAACTAAAGTCACAGAAAACCTAGAGATCAGCTTTAACCTCTCATTGCCAGCCACCTCACTTTCAACACATTGAAAGCAATGAACAGCTAATGAAACAATTAAAATGGCTAAACCTCTTTACAGTCAAACTAAAAAAAAAAAAAAAAAGGAGGTCACCTTTGGCAGAGATCACTACAAGTGTAAAGCAGTAGAAATGTGTACAATCAATCATTCTCACATTACTTAGGAAAGTTAAAAACCTATTTTAACAAGAAATCTATCGTTCTGACCATGTGTAATGTAACACCCATATTTAGGGTGAAAAACGTGATCAGTTATCAACCCTCACCCCAAACTGCCCTGTCCTTTTACATGATTGTAGGGTTCTTCTCCCTGCAATCTGTCAAACAAATCTCCCTGTGGCTTCACCTGGGGAATGAGAGACAAGCGTACTATGAAGGTAAATATTCTATAAAGATATCCTTCCTAAAACGAACATGGAGGCCACAGTTCCATTGCTGACTTCTCATTTTGTAAATGCTAGCTGCCTGCCAAGTTACATGATTTCTGAAGTACCTGTCAGATATATAGTATTGTTTTGATTCAGGGAGTCAGAAGGGGTCAGAACAGTCAGGCATTTTCATATTACTCTTAGAAAAGAAAGATCTTTGCAAAAATTATGATGGAAGACATGTACAGAAACATTGAGAGAAGACAGAAAGCACACACAGATGAAGACTGCAAAACTAAATAGAAACATTCAAAATGATATAGGATTCATGTGAACGATCAGCTGCTAATCATAATGCGCAGTACAATCTCACAAACCTAAGTTCAGAAAGTTCTGGAGTTTTCCAAGTTCTATGATAAACAAAAAAAAATACCAAACAGTTCCAAAAAAAAATCACTCATGAAAAAAAAAAAAAAAAAAAAAAAAAAAAAAAAAAAAAATTACTTACAAATTGCCCTCTCATCATGCGAGATCCATTTGGAAAAAGTCCCGGCTGACTTGGTCCATTTGTACCATCGCCAGATGCCTGAAAGAATTGCACACAGATTGTTCATGTAGGTGAGCTTTACAAGGATGAGGCGTGCTTCATTGTCAAATCATAACTTATATCATACTTTCTCACAATTGTATGAACACTTTTAGGAGTGCTTTACTAGTCAAAGCTTTATGACCCGGACACAGGAAAGTGAAAGCACAAAGCATACCACTAAAATACAGATCACAGCACACAGGTGTGAGAAAAACCACTGTCAACATGCTACATGTGGCACAAAAATCAAATGTTATTCTTAAAGCAGTAGTAAACCGCTGGGGTTTTTTTTGTACCCTGAAAGGTAATGTCATAATGTGCCAGTATGTATCGCATATTGGCACATTATGTTAAACTTACTTGAAAGCCAAGCCTTCCAGTGCCACTCGGTCACCACTGCAGGTGCTCCCATCTTTACATCAATACAAAAGCTAAATCATTAAAGTAAATTCACTAAAGAACACACACATTTGTTATTTATCACCTGCCATTAGGCAGTCGGTATTTTAGCAATGTACAAAATAGAGGTCGACCGATATGGGTTTTCCCCTGGCCGATGCCGATATTTAGAAATCTCGGTGGCCGATGGCCGATATGTGATGCCGATTTTTTTGGGCCGATATATTAGGCCGTTTTTTTTTTCTTTTTTTTCCCCCTTCATCTCATAAAATGTAACAGTTAGACCCCTTTCACACTGGGGCATTTTTCAGGCGCTTTTGGGCTAAAAATAGCGCCTGTAAAGTGCCTGTAAAACGGCTCCCCTGCAGTCTCAGTGTGAAAGCCGGAGTGCTTTCACACCGAGGCGATGCGCTGGCAGGATGTTAAAAAAAAGTCCTGCAAGCAACATCTTTGGAGCGGTGTATACCACCACTCCTGCCCATTGGAAAAGAATGCGCACCGCTGCCGAAGCGCCTGCAAAGCGTTTCGGCAGCGGCGCTTCAGGGGCGCATTTAAGCCCTTCCTCGGCTGCTAGCTGGGTTATAAGCGCCCCGCTAGCAGTTGAATAGCGCCGCTAAAATGACGGTAAAGCGCCGCTAAAACTAGCAGCATTTTACCGTCAACGCATGCCCGCTCCAGTGTGAAAGCAACCTTAAGTGATACAGAAATTTTTTTACATTTAAACATTTATTAAACAAAACAAACCTCCAATCAGTTCACTTGTATGTAGAATTTAGGAGAGAAAAAAAAAACAAAAACTATATCTTAAATATTAAATATACAAAAACAGGTAATCAAAACTTTTGGACGAAAAAAAATGGGCTAACTTTACTGCTTAGTTTTTTTTTTATTAATGTATTTTTTAAAAAAAAATTGCGTTTGAAAGACCGCTGCGCAGTTACCGTGTGACATAAAATATTGCAACAACCGCTATTTTATTCTCTAGGGTCTCTGCTAAAAAAAATATATATATATATATATATAATGTTTGGGGGTTCTAAGTGATTTTCTAGCAGAAAATACAGGATTTTTACTTGTAAGCAACAAATGTCAGAAAATATTTTGTCTTTAAATGGTTAAACTGAGAGCTTCTAACACACTGAGTTCAGTCCATTCATAAGTGTAAACATTGTATCCTTCAGGTTCTTTTTATCAGATTTGGCAGGCTGCCCAGAGGATGGGAGAAGTCTCTTCACAGAAGATTTCAGGCAACTTGCACTGACTTCTATTACAGAAGTTACTAAAGCTTTTTTATCAGCACAATCGGCCGATGCCGATTAAGTGAAAAAACACCAAATATCGGCCGATATATCGGTCGACCTCTAGTACAAAACAATGAGAAGATCTCTGCACTGGCCATTAAATTAAAGCTCCATGCGCACTGGCTTTTTTTAAGCTTCTAAAAGCCAATAATGTTATCCTATGTGTGCATGCTCACTACTTTAGGCTGTTAGTATGTTTTGAGCTTCAGCATCTAGGAGCCAAAATTTTTTTTAGATTTAAGTGTGCCCACTTACAGAGAAACGAAGGGTTTATAATTTTATCATAGGTGTATTTTAAATGATAGAGACAGAAAATCAACCAAAAATACAGAAAAAACACGATACATATGTTATAAATTGAATTGCAGTTCAGCGAGTAAAATTTGATTCCTTACCAACCAACAATAACACTTTCTCCTACAGACTGGCTACAGTATGTATCCATGTGGTACACAGATTAGTCCTGTCAATTTAGGAAGGTGCTCCTAAAGACAATTCATTATGTGTATAAAATACACCTGTCCACAGAACCTTTCTTCCATTCAAATCTCACCATCATGGGCAAGACCAAAGAGCTGTCACAGAACATCAGGGACAAGAATATTTAAAAAGGGCCCAAAATACATCCCTGGGAATTACAGACCAGTTAGCCTAACATCAATAGTATGTAAACTCTTGGAGGGGATGATAAGGGACTATATACAAGATTTTAGTAATAAGAACGGTATCATTAGCAGTAATCAGCATGGATTCATGAAGAATCGTTCTTGCCAAACCAATCTATTAACCTTCTATGAGGAGGTGAGTTGCCATCTAGATAAAGGAAGGCCTGCAGACGTGGTGTATCTGGATTTTGCAAAAGCATTTGACACAGTTCCCCATAAACATTTACTGTACAAAAGAAGGTCCGTTGGCATGGACCATAGGGTGAGTACATGGATTAAAAACTGGCTACAAGGGCGAGTTCAGAGGGTGGTGATAAATGGGGAATACTCAGAATGGTCAGGGGTGGGTAGTGGGGTTCCCCAGGGTTCTGTGCTGGGACCAATCCTATTTAATTTGTTTATAAACGACCTGAAGGATGGGATAAACAGTTCAATCTCTGTATTTGCAGACGATACTAAGCTAAGCAGGGCACTAACTTCTCCGCAGAATGTGGAAACCTTGCAAAAAGACCTGAACAAATTAATGGGGTGGGCGACTACATGGCAAATGAGGTTCAATGTAGAAAAATGTAAAATAATGCATTTGGGTGGCAAAAATATGAATGCAATCTATACACTGGGGGAGAACCTCTGGGGGAATCTAGGATGGAAAAGGACCTGGGGGTCCTAGTAGATGATAGGCTCAGCAATGGCATGCAATGCCAAGCTGCTGCTAACAAAGCAAACAGAATATTGGCATGCATTAAAAGGGGGATCAACTCCAGAGATAAAACAATAATTCTCCCACTCTACAAGACTCTGGTCCGGCCGCACCTGGAGTATGCTGTCCAGTTCTGGGCACCAGTCCTCAGGAGGGATGTACTGGAAATGGAGCGAGTACAAAGAAGGGCAACAAAGCTAATAAAGGGTCTGGAGGATCTTAGTTATGAGGAAAGGTTGCGAGCACTGAACTTATTCTCTCTGGAGAAGAGACGCTTGAGAGGGGATATGATTTCAATTTACAAATACTGTACTGGTGACCCCACAATAGGGATAAAACTTTTTCGCAGAAGAGAGTTTAATAAGACTCGTGGCCACTCATTACAATTAGAAGAAAAGAGGTTTAACCTTAAACTACGTAGAGGGTTCTTTACTGTAAGAGCGGCAAGGATGTGGAATTCCCTTCCACAGGCGGTGGTCTCAGCAGGGAGCATTGATAGCTTCAAGAAACTATTAGATAATCACCTGAATGACCGCAATATACAGGGATATGTAATGTAATACTGACACATAATCACACACATAGGTTGGACTTGATGGACTTGTGTCTTTTTTCAACCTCACCTACTATGTAACTATGTAACTATTTAAGATTGTAGACCTGCACAAGACTGGAATGGGCTACAAGACCATCAGCAAGCTGCTTGGTGAGAACTGTTGGAGCGATTATTCACAAATGGAAGAAATGCAAAATAACCAACCGCCCTCTGTCTGAAGCTCCATGCAAGATTTCACCTCATGGGGTAAGGATGATGAGAAAAAAGAGGGATGAGCCCAGAACTACACGGGAGGAGCTTGTGAATGATCTCAAGGCAGTTGGGACCAGTCACCAAACCAACCATTGGTAACAATACGCTGCCATGGATTGAACACCTGCAGTGCCTGCAAGGTCCTCCTCCTCAAGAAGACACATGTACAGGCCCTTCTGAAGTTTGCCAATCAACATCTAAATGATTCAGAGAAGGATTGGGAGAAAGTGCTGTGGTCAGATGAGACCAAAATTGAGCTCTTTGGCATAAAAGAGGGAGTCCACCCAAAAAAAAATATTAAAAGCCAGCAGCTACAAATACTGCAGCTGCTGACTTTTAATACATGGCCACTTACCTGTCCCAGGGTCCAGCGATGTCGGCAGCCGACGCCGATGAATCGCTCGACTCTCGGCAGCTGCCGCCGCCATCCTAGGTGAGGGAATCAGGAAGTGAAGCGTTGCGGCTTCACTTCCCGATTCCCTACTGCGCATGCGCGAGTCGCGCTGCGCGTAGTCACTGGTCCCCGCTATCTCCTGGGACCTGTGTGTTTCCCAGGAGACAGCGCGGAGGGACAGGAAGAGGCATAGACTCCCGTGGGAGTCTATGCCGGAAGTGGGTGCAAATACCTGTCTTAGACAGGCATCTGCACCCCCCTCCCCCCTGAAAGGTGCCAAATGTGACACCGGAGGGGGGGAGGGTTACGAAAAGCGGAAGTTCCATTTTTGTGTGGAACTCCGCTTTAACTCGACTCGCCGTGTTTGGAGGAACAAAAATGCTGACTATGACCCCAAGAACACCATCCCTAGAGTCAAACACGGAGGTGGAAACCTGATGCTTTGGGGCCGTTTCTCTGCTAAAGGTACAGACCGACTTTGCCACATTGTGGAACCAATGGACGGGGCCATTTATTGTAAAATCTTGGATGAGAACCTTCTTCCCTCAGCCAGAACACTGAAGATGGGTCATGGATGATTCTTCCAGCATGAAAATGACCCAAAACAAACACCCAAGGCAACAAAGGAGTGGCTCAAGAAGAAGCACATAGAGGTCATGGAGTGACCCAACCAGTCTCCAGACCTTAATCCTATAGAACATTTATGGAGGCTGGAAAGAAGACTCCCGCGCGCATGTGGGGGAGTGACGTCATCGCGGCTCCGGACACTCGCAGCATCGGAGCCGTGAACCTGAAAAGACACGCCGAGGGGAAAAATGTCAACTCCCTCTGCAGTAACCAGGATCCGATGCCGGCGCCTCGATCGAAGGCAAGTGTTTCATAATGAGCTAGTATGCGGCACTAGTTTGAACTGGCACTGAAAAGCAAGGAAAACTGCAATATAAATTTTAAAAATAAATAAATAATGGGCTTAACATGGCTGTTTGCATAAAAGTTAACACATTTAATGCCACTATTACTTTAGAGAGCAGTAATAATAATAAACAAATATTAAAAGACAAGCTTGCCATAGGCAGATTAGGTTATATGCTATATATACTGCAGATCAGTGGTTACGTTATACAGAATTCTATCAAACAGTAGCAAGCTTGTAAATGTGAAACATAACTGAAAGTGATACTTTCACATTGAAACAATTGTTACATAACTGCCAAAAAAAATTTAGTAACAAAAATTGTTTAAAAAAAAATAATTTTGTAATAGCAGCACTGGCTTCATGGAAGGGAAAGGAAAGGAAAGAATATATATATATATATATATATATATATAAAATCTCCTTGCTCTTCCAGGTTTGCTTATAACCATTAAATAGTATGCAAACCCAACACTTCATATTCCTGGTATGTGCCTGCTGTACTATGTACGTGTATGAGAAAGTATCCTGTTCTCTTTGTATTGGTCAGTTCTCTAGCTGTGCTGGGAACTCCGTGTACTCTCCTCCAATGATCACACTTGTCCTGACACACCTCCACTGCACAGCCATTCACTGGGAAGATCAGTGTGCTGCTGGTGCTTCTCCTCCAGCTCTATGCAGCTGAGAACAGAGGAATGTGATCACTTAACCACTTCTGAACCAGCTCATGACGATATACATCGGCACTTTGAAAAGGGATATCGTTATGGCAGCAGCTAGCTACCATAACCCCAGTATCCTCTTCTTCAGTGAGTGGTCCGGTTTCAGATAAAAGTGGTCTCAGCAGCGGATTCGCCACAAGATCACTTTTATCGGCGGAGGAGAGCGCGCTTTCAATGGCCAGCAGAGGAGCCAATCAGCGGGTCCAGCAGACTCGATGTCCGCCTTCCACCCACGATCGTTCCCAGCAGTAACAGAAGGGGGATCTACCTGTGTAAACAAAGCAAATCTCCATTCTGACAGGGGAGATCACACAGATCCTGTCTTTCTGCTAAGCAGGAAGACGGATCTGTGTGTTGTCCCAGTGAGCCCTTACCCCAGTTAGAACACACAGTGAAGGAACACAGTTAACCCCTTGATCACCCCTGATGTTAACCCCCTTCCCTGCCAGTGTCATTAATACAATAACAGAGCACACTTATAGCACTGATTACTGTAGTAATGTCACTGGTTCCCCCAAAAAAAAAGTGTCAAAAATGTCCGTTAAGTGTCCGATCTGTCAGCCGCAATGTCGCAGTTCCGCTAAAAATCACTGATCGCCGCTATTACTAGTAAAATAAATAAATAAAAATGCCATAAATCTATTTTGTAGACGTGATAACTTCTGCGCAAACCAATCAATATACTCCAATTGTAAGTATGACATCCACGTCGCAAGGCCTCACAATTGTCAGTGAAAGCAACGCTGTGCTGCATCGCAAAAAATGGCCTAGTCATTAAGGGGTAAATTCTTTTGGGGCGGAAAGTGGTTAGAGTGGGTGTAAACCCTCAAATATACCCAGTAAAGATAACAGCCTCAGATGAAACACAGAGATGAAACTAATCTCCCTACATAAGTTTTACTCGTATATCTGCTGTCTTCATCTGTATATATCCTTTAGAAAGTGCTCTTCCTGTTGAAGTTTTTCTCTTTCTGGTTAGCACTGGGAGTGGATTATTGGCATACAGCCAACTGGAGGAAAGGCACACCCCCTACCCCCTCATAGGCAAAGGAAGAAAGGAATGTCCAGAGCTTTGCTTCTTTTGGCAAGCTGACTGCAGAGGCACTTTGTGGTGGTTTTTTAACCCTTTCTCGGCCGCTAGCGGAGGGTAAAACCGCCCCGCTAGCGGCCGAATACCAACGGTAAAGCGTCGCTTACAATAGCGACGCTTTACCGCCGACGCCCCGCTCCAATGTGAAAGGGCCCTTATTTTACTTTTTATTTTTACATTGTCCTTTTTTAAAAAAAAAGTTTGGGTCACTTTTATTCCTATTACAATAAATGTAAACAATCATTGTAATAGAAAAAAAAGCATGACAGGACCTCTTAAATATGAGATGTGGGGGTCAAAAAGACCTCAGATCTCATATTTACACTAAAATGCAATAAAAAAAAATAAAGTTTTTTTTTCTTTCCCTTTAAAGCGGAGTTCCACCCAAAAGTGGAACTTCCGCTCATCTGATTTCCCCCCCCCCCCTCCGGTGTCACAGTTGGCACCTTTCAGGGGGGAGGGGGTGCAGATACCTGTCTAAGACAGGTATCTGCACCCACTTCCGGGAATAGACTCCCACAGGAGTCACGCCCCCTCCCGCACTCCCCCGCTGTCTCCTGGGAAAGACACAGGTCCCAGGAGATAGCGGGGACCATTGATAAAGCGCAGCGCGACTCGCGCAAAACGCGCTAGGTGGGAATCGGGAAGTGAAGCCGCAACGCTTCACTTCCTGATTCCCTCACTGAGAATGGCGGCGGCGGCGGCGGCAGCACCCGAGGATCGAGGGACGGTTCGGTCTCGGGTGCCGACATCGCTGGACCCCGGGACAGGTAAGTGACCTTATTTTAAAAGTCAGCAGCTGCAGTATTTGCAGCTGCTGACATCTAAAAAAAAAATGTTCGCGGGACTACCGCTTTGAGACCATTGGACGGAAGTGACATTTGCTTCCGTCATCCAATGTTATGGAGCTGAGTGAGGGCCATCTTTTCCTCAATCGACTCCATGCTACTGAGGGGACACCATCAGATCATCTCCACCACTACTGGAGGCTTCAGCAAGCGGCGGAGACGACCGAAGCGCGGCGGGACCACTTTTCCCACCTATAAGTCATATTGCGGCGAATTTGCCACAGCGACCACATTTACCTTAAAAAGAGGACTGCCCACCGTTGCAGAAAATACCGACATACAGCTACGGCGGTTTGCAGTAAGTGGTTAAACAAAAAAAAAAGTGAACTTTTACAAATACTTTTGTCCCTCAGGCATTTTATGAAGCACTAAACTTGTAACAAGGCATACAAGCTGCTGTGTGGGGCACCCAGGTCAGCTGCCAAAAATGTACAATCTGTAGCACACAATCCCCGGCATTCCCTTAGTACACTTTGTATTCCATATACAGCCATGTCCAAAAGTTTTGAGAATAACACAAATACATTTATTAACAAAGTCTGCTGCCTCAGTTTTTGATGGCAATTTGCATTTACTTCAGAATGTTATGAAGAGCGATCAGATGAATGGCAAAGTCCCCATTTGCCAAGAAAATGAAGTGTATGTAAACCTGATTCATAAAAATTGACCTAGGCACATATCTCTGTAGCGTTTACTTATCTCTCTCTAAAGCACTAAGACCCGTGTCTATCTACCGTTTTGTTTCTCTGTTATCAGCATGATAACTTCTGACAAGTTCTCCGAGATGGGAAATAAAATCAGCCTGAGATTTGTGTTGGGGTGGGTACTATAAATAGATTAGCAAAGAACTGGTCTTGTCACAGCACAGCTCTGAAAGTATCTTCGTTCTTCTGCCGATGTGGTGTGGGGGTGTGTGACTTTCCTCCAATCAGTCTCCCAGCCACCACTCCTACTGCAGAATGAGGAAGTAAAAATTTGAATACAATGTAAGAATTCTAAAGAATATAGCAAGCTGAAGACAGCAGATATACAAGTAAAACTTAGTAAAGTAAAACTTATGTAGGAAGATTTGTTTCATCTCTGCGCATCATCCGAGGCTGTTCACTTCACTGGGTATAGGTGAGGATTTACATCCACTTTAATCCCATAAAAAAAAAAAAAAACTAAAATAAAATAAAAAAAAAACATCATTTTCACTGCATTTCAGTCCTGTCACAAAAGGACCAGCTGACATGTCAGTGATTCTCTCATTAACACAAATGTCAGTGTTGACGAGGACAAGTTTGAAATCATTGTTCCTCTGTTAAGCATGGTTACCTGCAAGGAAACGCATGCAGTCCTCATTGCTTTGCACAAAAAGGGAATCGCAGGCAAGGATATTGCTGCTACTAAGATTGTACCTAAATCAACCTTTTTTTCGGATCATTAAGAACTTCAAGGTGAGATGTTTCAATTGTTGAGCAGGCTTCAGGGCGCCCAAGAAAGTCTAGCAAGCACCAGGACTGTCTCCTACAATTGATTCAGCTGGGATCGGAGCACCACCAGTGCAGAGCTTGCTCAGGAATGGCAGCAGGCAGGTGTGGGGGCATCTGTACGCACAGTGAGAAGACTTGGAGGATGGCCTGGTGTCAAGAAGGGCAGCAAAGAAGCTACTTCTCTCCAGGAAAAACATCAGGTACAGACTGATATTCTGAAAAAGGTACAGGGATTGGACTGCCGAGGACCGGGGTAAAGTCATTTTCTCTGATGAAAGGTGAGCGCTACCATCATTCCTGTGTCATACCAACAGTAAAGCATCCATAGACCATTCATGTGTGGGGTTGCTTCTCAGTCAAGGGAGTGGGCACACTCACAATTTTGCCTAAGAACACAGCCATGAATAAAGAACTGTACAAAAAAATCCTCAGAGAGCAACTTCTCCCAACCATCCAAGAACAGTTTGGTGAGGAACAATGCCTTTTCCAGCATGATGGAGCACCTTGCCATAAGGCAAAAGTGATAACCAAGTTGCTTGGGGAACAAAACATTGAAATTTTGGGTCCATGGCCACGAAACTCCCCAGACCTTAATCCCATTGGGAACTCGTGGTTAATCCTCAAGAGGCAGGTGAGCAAAAAAAAAAAACCCCACAAATTCTGCCAAACTCCAAGCATTGATTATGTAAGAATGGGCTGCCATCAGTCAGTCAGGATGTGGCCCAGAAGTTGATTGACAGCATGCCGGGGGGGGAATGGCAGAGGTCTTGAAAAAGTAGGGTCAACTCAACACTACAAATATTGACTCTTTGCATAAACTTAAAAGCGGAGCTCCTGCCCCCCCCAAAAAAAATTAAAAGTCAGCAGCTACAAATATTGTAGCTGCTGACTTCTGATAAGACACTTACCTGTCCAGGGATCCCGCAACGTCACACCCCAGACAATTTTTCAATTGGCTCTCGGATGCTGCCGCTACCATTCCTTGTAAGGGAAGCCGGCAGTGAAGCCTTGCGACTTCACAGCTGGTTCCCTTCAGCACATGCGAACCACGCCGCACTTTGTGAACGGCACTTGGCGGCGGGGGGAAGGAACTCACAGGGAAGTGGGGACAGGTGCCTGTCAAAAACAGTGTATAGCACACAGTCCCCATGTTATCTCCCTATAATGTACAATGTATAGGGCACAGTCCCCAGGTCATCTCTCTATAATGTATAGGGCACAGTCCCCAGGTCATCTCCCTATAATATACAATGTATAGGGCACAGTCCCCAGGTCATCTCTCTATAATGTATAGGGCACAGTCCCCAGGTCATCTCTCTATAATGTATAGGGCACAGTCCCCAGGTCATCTCTCTATAATGTACAATGTATAGGGCACAGTCCCCAGGTCATCTCTCTATAATGTATAGGGCACAGTCCCCAGGTCATCTCTCTATAATGTACAATGTATAGGGCACAGTCCCCAGGTCATCTCCCTATAATGTACAATGTATGGGGCACAGTCCCCAGGTCATCTCTCTATAATATACAATGTATAGGGCACAGTCCCCAGGTTATCTCTCTATAATGTACAATGTATAGGACACAGTCCCCAGGTCATCTCTCTATAACGTATAGGGCACAGTCCCCAGGTCATCTCTCTATAATGTATAGGGCACAGTCCCCAGGTCATCTCTCTATAATGTATAGGGCACAGTCCCCAGGTCATCTCTCTATAATGTATAGGGCACAGTCCCCAGGTCATCTCTCTATAATGTATAGGGCACAGTCCCCAGGTCATCTCTCTATAATGTACAATGTATAGGGCACAGTCCCCAGGTCATCTCCCTATAATGTACAATGTATAGGGCACAGTCCCCAGGTCATCTCTCTATAATGTATAGGGCACAGTCCCCAGGTCATCTCTCTATAATGTACAATGTATAGGGCACAGTCCCCAGGTCATCTCCCTATAATGTACAATGTATGGGGCACAGTCCCCAGGTCATCTCTCTATAATATACAATGTATAGGGCACAGTCCCCAGGTCATCTCTCTATAATGTACAATGTATAGGGCACAGTCCCCAGGTCATCTCCCTATAATATACAATGTATAGGGCACAGTCCCCAGGTTATCTCTCTATAATGTACAATGTATAGGACACAGTCCCCAGGTCATCTCTCTATAAACGTATAGGGCACAGTCCCCAGGTCATCTCTCTATAATGTACAATGTATAGGGCACAGTCCCCAGGTCATCTCTCTATAATGTACAATGTATAGGACACAGTCCCCAGGTCATCTCTCTATAATGTACAATGTATAGGACACAGTCCCCAGGTCATCTCTCTATAATGTACAATGTATAGGGCACAGTCCCCAGGTCATCTCTCTATAATGTATAGGGCACAGTCCCCAGGTCATCTCTCTATAATGTATAGGGCACAGTCCCCAGGTCATCTCTCTATAATGTACAATGTATAGGGCACAGTCCCCAGGTCATCTCTCTATAATGTACAATGTATAGGGCACAGTCCCCGGGTCATCTCTCTATAATGTACAATGTATAGGGCACAGTGCCCAGGTCATCTCTCTATAATGTACAATGTATAGGGCACAGTCCCCAGGTCATCTCTCTATAATGTACAATGTATAGGGCACAGTCCCCAGGTCATCTCTCTATAATGTACAATGTATAGGGCACAGTCCCCAGGTCATCTCTCTATAATGTACAATGTATAGGGCACAGTCCCCAGGTCATCTCTCTATAATGTACAATGTATAGGACACAGTCCCCAGGTCATCTCTCTATAATGTACAATGTATAGGACACAGTCCCCAGGTCATCTCTCTATAATGTACAATGTATAGGACACAGTCCCCAGGTCATCTCTCTATAATATACAATGTATAGGACACAGTCCCCAGGTCACCTCTCTATAATATACAATGTATAGGACACAGTCCCCAGGTCACCTCTCTATAATATACAATGTATAGGACACAGTCCCCAGGTCATCTCTCTATAATGTACAATGTATGGGACACAGTCCCCAGGTCATCTCTCTATAATGTACAATGTATAGGACACAGTCCCCAGGTCATCTCTCTATAATGTACAATGTATAGGACACAGTCCCCAGGTCATCTCTCTATAATGTACAATGTATAGGACACAGTCCCCAGGTCATCTCTCTATAATGTACAATGTATAGGACACAGTCCCCAGGTCATCTCTCTATAATGTACAATGTATAGGACACAGTCCCCAGGTCATCTCTCTATAATGTACAATGTATAGGACACAGTCCCCAGGTCATCTCTCTATAATGTACAATGTATAGGGCACAGTCCCCAGGTCATCTCTCTATAATGTACAATGTATAGGGCACAGTCCCCAGGTCATCTCTCTATAATGTACAATGTATAGGGCACAGTCCCCAGGTCATCTCTCTATAATGTACAATGTATAGGGCACAGTCCCCAGGTCATCTCTCTATAATGTACAATGTATAGGGCACAGTCCCCAGGTCATCTCTCTATAATATACAATGTATAGGGCACAGTCCCCAGGTTATCTCTCTATAATATACAATGTATAGGACACAGTCCCCAGGTCATCTCTCTATAATGTACAATGTATAGGACACAGTCCCCAGGTCATCTCTCTATAATGTACAATGTATAGGACACAGTCCCCAGGTCATCTCTCTATAATGTACAATGTATAGGACACAGTCCCCAGGTCATCTCTCTATAATGTACAATGTATAGGACACAGTCCCCAGGTCATCTCTCTATAATGTACAATGTATAGGGCACAGTGCCCAGGTCATCTCTCTATAATATAGAATGTATAGGGCACAGTCCCCAGGTTATCTCTCTATAATGTACAATGTATAGGGCACAGTCCCCAGGTCATCTCTCTATAATGTACAATGTATAGGGCACAGTCCCCAGGTCATCTCTCTATAATGTACAATGTATAGGGCACAGTCCCCAGGTCATCTCTCTATAATGTACAATGTATAGGGCACAGTCCCCAGGTCATCTCTCTATAATGTACAATGTATAGGGCACAGTCCCCAGGTCATCTCTCTATAATGTACAATGTATAGGACACAGTCCCCAGGTCATCTCTCTATAATGTACAATGTATAGGGCACAGTCCCCAGGTCATCTCTCTATAATATACAATGTATAGGGCACAGTCCCCAGGTCATCTCTCTATAATATACAATGTATAGGGCACAGTCCCCAGGTCATCTCACTATAATATACAATGTATAGGGCACAGTCCCCAGGTCATCTCTCTATAATATACAATGTATAGGACACAGTCCCCAGGTCATCTCTCTATAATATACAATGTATAGGGCACAGTCCCCAGGTCATCTCTCTATAATATACAATGTATAGGACACAGAGCTCCCAGCATTCCCTTCGTACACTTTATACTCCATAGTCTGTGATGTGCCATGTCTAGTAGAAGGTATACTGCCCCCTAGTGCACGTTTCCCAGCATGCTGTGTTTATCAGGACACCCAGGTAGTACTGGTAGTTGCACACCGTGCCCCAATCATTCCTCTCTGCTCTCATATACCAGGCCTGGACCGGCCCGCTGATCATATAATAAATCCGGAGATCTGATAACACACAGCCAGTCCCCCCCCCCCCCCATCCATTCACACAAGGCTCTCTCACCATGACGCCCGCTCTCCGGCCTCCTAGTAAGGGACACGCGCACTGGTGCCCGGCACAGGAAGTGCGGAGGACGGCGCTCACTGACGTCACCCACCAGGAAAGGGGGCGCGGAAAGACGCAGAACGGAGACGTCACGGAGCGACTTTTACCAATAACTGCGCGCTTTGCTCAGCCTCCCTAAAAAGACGCTCTGTCATTGGCTGACCTGAGGGTGTACCATTGCCTGGCTTCACGAGCGCGAGTTCTTGCTTAGTGTTTACCGTACAGCGGCGCCAAGAGCGGCTGACAAGGTAAATGGTTGGTGTGTGCGAGACACCCCGGACACCGAGCTAGGGAGAGAGGGCATAGCGGCTGCCGCACAGATTCCCCACAGGTGCCGGAGGGGTGTGAGGAAAGGTGTAGCAGCTGCGGCGGTAAAGAAATCAATAATAGTCACCGTATTCAGGAATACCAACAGACATTGTATTGTATATGTACGTATACTAACGAGAGCGGCCAGCGGAGGACACATCCAGCGGATAGGATACATCTCTCCGTCTCCCGCCCGCTCACTGACTGACGGACGGACTGATATCGCTGGAGTTGCAGGTTCGGCGTTGTGCGCATGCGCGGAGGGGGTTCCTGGGCGCTTCAGACGGAAGGCGAAATAGTGCGCGGAGGAATATATGAGAGCGCCCCTAGTGTCCTATAGAGGAACTGTCACACTCATACCATGAGCGGCCAGCGTCTGCTGTGGGGCTTTTTTTGGGCCTGTTAACCCTTTTGCTGCCAAAGCTCAGCTTTCAGCGCTGTCACACTTTGAATGACAATTGCACGGCCATGCTACGTTGTACCTTTTTTCATATTTTTTTTTTTAGATAGCGTTTTCTTTTGGTGGTATTTAATCTGCACTTGGGGTCTTATATTTTTTTTTTGCTAAAAAAATGAAAAAGACCGAACATTTTTGGGGGGAAAAAAAACTTTTTGTCTTAGTTTCTGTTAAAAAAATTTTTTGTAAATAAGTAATTTTTCTCCTTCACTGATGAGCACTCGTGAGTAGACATAATCTCGGAAGTGTTAGAAATCCCACATGCCCGATCCCGCCAGGAAGATGCAATTGCACACCGCTAATCGCAGGCAGAGAGACATTTCCTGATCTGTGCAGGCTGCGGACCCGCAAATGTCTCCCGGCCTGCGATTAGCGGTGTGCATTGTCCTCTTTCTGGTGGGATCAGGCATGTGGGATTTTAAATACGCCCGAGTCCATCTCTGCTGATGCGGCGGCACTGATGGGTACTGATGCGGCGGCACCAATGAGGCTGCTCTGGTGGGCACCGGTAAGACGGTACGGATGAGGAAGCACAAATATGCAACACTGATGGGGCTGCTCTGATAAGTGCCCTGATTGTCAGTGCAGATGTTCCCGCTGAGGAATGCCACTTACCGGCTCTCCTCTCCTCATGCGCTGTCAATTGTAAGGGAGGAATGCCGATAATTGACATTTCCTGTTTATGCCGCGTACACGCGATCGGATATTCTGGTGGGAAATGTTGGATGTGAGCTTGTTGGCTGAAAGTCCGACCGTGTGTACGCTCCATCGAACGTTTGTTGGCGGACTTTCCGCCAACAAATGTTGTCTAGCAGGTTCTTAAATTTTCTGCCAACAAAACATTGTTGTCGGAAAGTCCGATCATGTGTACACAAGTCCGACGCACAAAAGTTAACGCATGCTCGGAATCAAGCAGAAAGAGCCCAAAGGGTGGCGCACTGGCTATTGAACTTCCTTTTTATCAGCTCGTCGTACGTCTGGTACGTCACTACGTTTGTAATTGTTTGCCAACATTTGTGTGACCGTGTGTATGCAAGACAAGTTGGAGCCCACAAGCTTCGAGCAAAAATCCACTTTTTTTTTTTTTTTTTGTCGGAAAGTCCGATCGTGTGTACGAGGCATAACTCTGTGATAGAGCTGCACGATTAATCGTTAAGAATCGGAATCGCGATCTTTTTCCTTTCTCGATCTTCAAAATAGCAGGTGACTATTCTTTTTAACAAGTGCAGAGAGTTCTCACAGCTGGGAAAAAAATAAAATACAAAATCCAGGCAGCCTGCCAAGTTTAATCACAACACTCAAATAAGTAGAAACAAAGGGGGTTATTTACTACAGGAAAATCCACTTTGCACTGAAAGTGCACTTGGAAGTGCAGTCGCTGTAGATCCGAGGGGGGGCATGCAAGGAAAATAAAAAACAGGATTTTAGCTTGCACATGACTGGGTGATAAAATCAGCAGAGCTTCCCCTCATTACAGATCTTCCCCTCAGATTTACAGCAACTGCACTTCCAAGTGCACTTGCAGTGCAAAGTGGATTTGCCTTTCGTAAATAAGCCCCAAAACATCTTTTCATTCTTTTATCAAAGGAAAGAACTTCAGTGTGTAAATGAAGGGAGTTTAACCATTTAAAGACCAAACCTTTTCTGACATTTATTGCTTACAAGTAAAAATCATTATTTTGTGTTAGAAAATTAATTGGAACACCCAAACATGATATCTATATATATATATATATATATATATATATATATATATATATATATATCTATATCTATATCTATATCTATATATATAGATATATATATATATATAGATATATATATATATTTTTTTTTTTAGCATAGACCCCAGAGAATAAAATGGTGGTTGTTGCAATATTTTACGTCGCATTGTATTTGCGCGACAGTTTTTAAAACAATTTTTTTTCAAAAAAATACACTTTAATGAATAAAAAAAAAAAAAAAAAAAACGAAACAGTAACGTTATCCCAGTTTTTAATTTTATTTTTTTGTATAATGTGAAAGAAAATGTTACACCTTTTATTCTAAGCAAAAAAAATTGTGATTCTCATTTTAGCCAGAATCGTGCAGCTCTACTCTGTGATCAGCTGTGATTGGACACAGCTGATCACATGGTAAAGAGCCTACGTCATAGGCTCTTTACCATGATCGGTGATGTGCTGTGTCCGAGAGACAGAGCGCACCACTGATCGCCGTGCCAAAAGAAAGAAAATTAACGCAGCCATCTTATTTCGGAATTCTGAGCTGCAATATATTAACCGCTTGCCGCCCGCGTAACATCATATGTCGTTGTGGACTCTGAGCTGTGATATCTGAATGATGGGTGGCAGCTACCAAGCATCATTCAGATATCTTCTCTTAGAGCTGGCGATTCCCTTCACCATAAGAATGATCATAGCGGCTGTTCGGCCACTTGATCGTTCTTATAGGCGGCAAGAGGGGACTCACCCCAACCCCCACCCTGCCGCCCTCTGGTGCTTATTCAGGCTCGCTTCTGCCATCGGCGAACCGTAGAAGGGATCCGCCGGGCCCCGGATGCTGAGCATAGAGATTTCCGGCAGGCCAGATGGTCCCTGGAGTCTCTATGATCGTTCAGAGGCCGGGCGCAATGTTATGACCACTACACCATCTGCCTGGAGTTTGCAGGTTCTCCCTGTGCCTGTGTTGGTTTCCTCCGGGTACAACGGTTTCCTCCCACACTCTAAAGAGATGCTGGTAGGTTAATCAGATCCTGTCTAAATTGGCCCTAATATGTGTATGAATGTGTGTTGGGGACCTTAGATTGAAAGCTCCTTGAGGGTAGGGACTGATGTGAATGTACAATGTATATGTAAAGCGCTGTGTAAATTGACTGCGCTATATAAGTACCTGAAATAATAATAATGACATCACGCCTCAGCCTCTGCACTCGAAAAAAATGGTGCCGCCTCAGCTGGGAAGCTGAAATCTGTTTTTTTTTTTTTTTTGTTCCCAGCCTAGAGGTGAGATGTGGGGACTTATTGACCCCATATCTCACTGTAAAGAGGACCTGTCATGCTTATTCCTATTAAAAGGGATGTTTACATTCCTTGTAGTAGAAATAAAAGTGTTAAAAAAAAAAGAATATTTAAAAAGTAAGTGTCAAAATAGAAAAATATAAGTAAAATTAACAATAAAAAAATAAAAAGATTTAAATCGCCCCTGTCCCCGCGTGTTTGCTCACAGAAGCGAACGCATACGTAAGTCGCGCCCACATATTTAAACGGCATTCAAACCACACATGTGAGGTATTGCCGCGAACATTAGAACAAGAGAAATAATTCTAGCACTAGACCTCCTCTGTAACTCAAAATATGTAACCTGTAAAGAATTTTAAAACGTCGCCTAGGGGGATTTTTAAGTACCGAAGTTTGGAGCCATTCCATGAGCGGGCGCAATTTTGAAACTTGACATGTTGGGTATATTTATACTCGGCGTAACTTCATCTTTCACATTATACAAAATAATTGGGCTAACTTTACTGTTTTTTTTTTTTTTATGCACGTAATAGTTTTTTTTTCCCCAAAAAAAATGCGTTTGAAAAATTGCTGCGCAAATACCTTGCGCGATAAAGTTGCAATGACTGCCATCTTATTCTCTAGGGTCTCTGCTAAAAAAAACATATATAATGTTTGGGAGTTCTGTGTAATTTTCTAGCAAAACAATTATGATTTCTCCAAGCGTCTTCCAGGACAGCCATGAGACCTTGGGCTCCTCCTACCAGGACAGGAAACACGTTACCCCCACCAGATAAAAGGGCGGTCCTGCAGGCCCATGTCAGTTATTTGTGTTTCCTCCGGACGGGGGGGTAACATGTTCCTGGAACCTGGTCCCTAGGTCTCATGAGCAGGAGCACTATAGGGCTGTTTGGGGCGTTTCACTAACCTCTCCTCTGCCAGTAGCAGCACTCCGCTGGAGAGGTTGGCTGTGCTGCAGTCTCCTGTGTCTCAGTGCCTGGAGAGGGCAAGGACCGGCATGGTGTCAGCTCCCATAGTGCTGTTCTTAGGAAAGCAGCGGTTCCTCTCCTCACAGGCAGCATGGCCAGTTGTGTGAGGAGAAGCAGGAATCTGCGGCGCTCGAGTAGGGGGCGGGGCTTCTGTGCTCCAAGCTGGCCCACAGGAAGTACTGAGAGCAGGTCACTTCCGGGGCATACGTCGGCGCCGGAGATGCCGGTTCCAGTCTCCTTAAACGGCGTGAACAGGAGACACTGGCCGCTGGTGTCTTCTGGTGAAAGCAGCCAGGCTGTGGAAAGCCAGAAAGGGGCAAGATGGATCAATCTGTAGTTTCTACACAGGCAGTCGATGCGCCCAACACCAGCACCTCACAGGTAAGCCTGAAGTGTTATGTCACTATCTTGCCCTCCCTGTGAGTGTTCCCTCCCCCTCCCCTCTCTGTAGTAGTGGGTTAAGGGGACACATTTCCTCCCTCCTGCATATGGTGGTTCGGAGTGGCGAGGTGGCTATGAGTCTCATTATGGGTCACTTATCTTTTTGTCATACAGACCAAGACCCAAGACGAGACTCAAGCGCACTTGTGTGCGCAAACAAATTGAGCTCCTCGTGGAGCAAAGCCGTTTGTCGCAGCTGTATAGATGGCCTTGTAAAGGATGATCCGGTTGCCTCTTGTCAGAAAATGCTAACCTCTGTTAGGGACGAGCTTGCGTCCACCTTTAGTTCTTTTAGAACACTTATTGACAAGCTCCAGACCCCTGTAGAGGGTCCGTCCACACAGAGAGCATCAGTCAGCACTCCGCAGCAGGCAGAGAGTGAAGACTCTGATGCTGAGGTCAGATCTACCCGTTCTTCCCCTGAAGAATCAGGGTCAGATATAGAGCCCAGGGATAGAGAATCCACTCGAGGCTCGAGATTTAAGTTATCTGTAGAGGATGTGGATGACTTGTTAAAACGCTATATATACCACCCTTGCATTGAAAGAGGAGGAGGTTCAGTTATCCAAACACGATCTTATGTATAAGGGATTGCATAAGAAAAAACCTAGAGTTTTTTTCCAGTTCATAGTTCATTGGTTGATACTGTTAAACTGGAGTGGGATAACCCGGAGAGAAAACCATTCTTCTCTAGTAACCTAAAAAGAAGGTTCCCTTTTGATGAGGACACTGCGCAGCCATGAAATAAAAAACCGAAGCTAGACGCACCTCTTTTTCAAAGGTTTCAAAAAATGTGGACCTAGCGTTCGATGATATGGGCACGCTTAAGGATGGACAAGAGGGGGGATATCCTTCTCCACAGAGCCTGGGACTCAGCAGTTGGGAACCTGAAACCAGCTCTAGCCTCCACGTGTGTGGCCAGAAATCTGGAGGTTTGGTTGACTCAGATTCAGTCACACCTGTCAGCGGGTACCTCGAGAGAGTAGATTTTGAAGTCCTTTCTTCTCCTCTTTCAGGCTGTAGGTTTTTTGGCAGATTCTTCCGCAGAGTCGGTAAGAACGTCGGCCAGGACTTCGGCTTTAGTGAACTCGGCCAGGAGAAGCATCTGGCTTAAAACCTGGTCAGGGGACCCAGCCTCCAAATTACGCCTTTGTGGGCTTCCCTTAACAGGCGATCATTTGTTTGGCCCAGGACTGCAGGAGGCTCTGGAACGCACGGCTGATAAGAAAAAGGCGTTACCAGAGAAAAAGAGAATTCCGACAGCCAGAAAACCTTTTCGTGGCCAAGGCAGGCAACAGAGTCCTAGAGAAAAGGACAGCAGGCCGAAAAAACACTGGACTGGGCACAAAGGCACAGGCAAAGGGGGAGTGCTGTTTAACCCTCCTTAACAGCCCGCCAAGCCACAGTGACTTGTGTTCCCTGGTGGGAGGAAGATTGAGGGCCTTCATCCCACAGTGGGCAGCAGTCACTTCGAGCCCCTTCATCCTGGACCTAGTGACCAACGGGTACAGGCTGGAGTTTGTTCACCAACCACCAGAACGTTTGTTGGTCACATTTCCTCCACAAGATCAGGAGAAAGCGAGGGCTCTGGGTCTCCAGTTCGGAGACTTATTAGATCAAAAAGTCCTGATTCCTGTTCCACAGTCAGAGCAGGGCAAGGGATTCTATTCCCATGTATTTGTGGTCAAAAAGCCGGCAGGAAAGTTTCAACTTATCCTGAATCTCCGGAGTTTAAACAAGTCCATCAGATACAAACCTATACGGATGGAGACGGTTTTTACTATCAAAAACCTACTATACCCAAACTGCTTTATGGCCAAGTTGGACTTAAGGGATGCCTATCTTCACATCCCTATCCATCCAGCCTTCCAAAAGTTTTTGAGATTGGCAGTGAAGACTGGTATGGGGACCCGACATTTTGAATTTCAAGCCCTCCCCTTCGGTCTCTCCTCAGCCCCGCGCATCTTTATGAAGGTGTTGGGGGAAGCGCTGGCTCCACTAAGGTTAAAGGCGATAACTGTTATCCCTTACTTGGATGACCTCCTGATAGTAGCAAAGACATACCAGAGGCTGTTGGAGTATCTCCAGGCTGTACAGGACTTTTTACAGTCCCTAGGCTGGCTGATAAACAAAGAAAAATCGCCCTTGATCCCGGCCCAGAAAGTATGTTATCTGGGTTACTATTTTTTGAACCAAAGAGTTTGTCTTCCTCAGGAGAAGATTACCAAAGTGTTCCAGACTATGTCAGCATTGCAGATCAACCAGTCGGTCTCTCTGAGACAGGTGTCGAGGGCAGTGGGTCTTATGACCTCATGTTTTCCCGCAGTACCATGGGCGAGACTCCGTCAGCGTCCGTTACAAATGTTTCTTTTAAGAAACTGGGACGGGGACGTAAGGTCCCTGGAGTCAAGGATCCGGCTTCCCAACAGGATAAAAAGAAGCCTGTGGTGGTGGAGAGCTGGTCAGCACCTAGCAGGAGGTCTCCCATGGGCCTTTCCCATATTCCGAAGGATTACCACGGATGCGAGTTCCTGGGGATGGGGGGCCCATCTCAGCAATACAGTAGCACAGGGAGAGTGGTCCTCAGAGGAGGCAAGGGCCTCATCCAATCAAAGAGAGCTGCTTGCAGTCCGGAGAGCCCTGCAGTCTTTTCAGATGGAGATCATGGGTCACAACCTCCAAATTCTGTCGGACAATATCACAACAGTCGCATATATCGACAAGCACGGAGGCACAAGAAGCCGGATGCTTCAGTCCATTGCCCAGGAGATCCTCTCATGGGCAGAGGGGAATCTAGCTTCAATTTCAGCTGTACACCTGAAAGGGACAATCTGCCAGGCAATTGCTTATCTCAGCCGTCACAGGATAGACCGAGACAACTGGTCCCTTCATCCCGAAGTCTTTGCAGACCTTACCTAGAGATGGGGTTATCCCGTAGCGGATTTATTCGCAAACCGAAACAACCGCAAGACGGAGATATTCTTTTCCATGAGCGCGGCAGACCAAACCTTGGGGATCGATGCTCTGGCAAACCCGTGGCCTCCAGGCCTATGGTATGCATTCCCGCCAATTAGACTGATTCCAGAAGTCCTCTGGAAGTTTCTGCTGGAAGAGACGGATCTGATTCTAATTGCCCCATTTTGGCCCAAGAGGCCATGGTTTTCCCTGCTACAGTCTCTGGTTTCAGAGCCTCCGCTGAGTTTTCTGAAAAGGGAAGACTTATTATTGCAGGGTCCAGTGTCACACCCTCAGGTGGTTTCCTTAAACTTGACGGCCTGGTAGCTGAAGAAAAGATACTGAGCGCCCAGGGGTTCTCTGACAAGGTAGTCGAGACTCTCGTTAATTGCAGGAAGCCGGTTACTAGAGCCATATATTCCAAAGTTTGGAAAAGGTTTAATTCATGGTTATCTGAAAATGAAAGATTAACCCATGATATACCGTCTATTTTGGAATTTTTCCAAGAGGGTTTCGACAAAGGTCTTTCAGTTAGTACCTTAAAGGTACAGGTGGCAGCTATTAGTGTGTTCCTCCAGTTTTCTCTCCTGGAAAATACCACTATAGCCAGATTTTTCAAATCCATCTCTAGGGCCAGACCAGTAGTGGTGAGAAGTTGTCCAACTTGGGATCTGTCCCTAGTACTCCAAACTCTGGTAGAATTTCCATTTGAGCCTCTGGGAAGTATTTCAGTTAAGTTACTTACATTAAAAACTGTGTTCCTTTATAGCTGTTATCTCAGCTCGTAGGGTAAGTGAGTTGCAGGCCCTATCGGTTAGGGAGCCCTTCCTTACGATTTTTGAGGATCGAGTGGTTTTACGAACCGATCCAGGTTTTTTGCCCAAGGTGGCAAGTACATTCCACCGATCTCAGGACATTGTACTGCCAACCTTTTGTAGTTCGCCACAGGGCGACCTAGAAAGAAAATTTAGTTTTCTAGATGTAAGAAGGATTCTCTTAGTCTAGCTTGAGGTCACCAAGACCTTTAGGAAAACTGATGCCTTATTTGTCCTCTTTTCTGGAGTTCACAAGGGGAATAGTGCATCTAAAGCCACATTGGCTAGATGGATAAAACAAGCCATCTCTGAAGCTTACAAAATTAGGGAGGTTCCCACACCTTTTGTTACTGCGCACTCAATTAGAGCTTTGTCTACGTCTTGGGCTGAGAGGGCTGGTGCCTCACCAGAACAAATTTGCAGGGCTGCCACATGGTCCAGTTATTCGACCTTCATTAAACATTATCGCCTGGATCTCCTATCAGCTCAGGAGCAGGTGTTTGGTCGTAAGGTCCTTCAGGCAGTTGTCCCTCCCTAGACTGGTAAGTTCTGGCTCATCGTCTCATGGGCTGTCCTGGAAGACGCTTGGAGAGAAGCTGAGTTAGACTTACCGGTAACTCCTTTTCTGAGTCTTCCAGGACAGCCGGATTCCCACCCGATATTGTCTAAAGTTATGTGTATTATGCATATGTTTTGCAGGGTCCTACGGTTCTTGAGAAGACTGACATGGGCCTGGAGGACCGCCCTTTTATCTGGTGGGGGTGACGTGTTTCCTGTCCTGGTAGGAGGAGCCCAAGGTCTCATGGGCTGTCCTGGAAGACTCTCAGAAAATGCGTTACCGGTGAGTCTAACTCAGCTTTTTTCCATGTAGGAGAGAAATGTCAGAATTGGCCTGGGTGAAGGAGGAACTAAGCCCAACTGCAGACAAAGAAAAAAATGTTTCCCTTACAGTGGGTCTGTGCCCACAATGCAAGGGTTAAGTGCTTGTTTTTTTCCCAAGAGAGAGGGGAAAGCCTTATATTCACCTGATCGTCCGCTCCACCGGCAAACGGCACTCCCCCACGTTCCAGCGGTGGACTGTTCCTAGTGTCCTTCCATCCAGAGCAGGTCTATGTAGCCTGCTCTGGGCTTGATGACGACAGTAACTGCCCACCACTCAAGACTGCTAGAGAGAGGGGGGCAGGAGCTGAAGGGACCAGTCTTGTGCAGAGAGGATTGGAGGATCAGGTAAGTAAATCTCCCTTCATCTCTCCCCTATTCAAAATTGAGCAATTAACCCTTGCAGTGCGACCACAGCCCCACTGTAAGGGAAATTTTTTTTTTGCCTGGAGTTCAGTTTTAAATAAAAACAAAAAACAAAGCAGGGAGCAGGCATGCTCTTTTTTGCAGAAGAGACGAGTAATGTATCTTCTGCACTAAATCAAACCTACCTTCCTGTTTGCAGTTATCTGTAGGATATACACTGAGTTGCACATGTTTTTGTCCTGGCACAGTGCCTGTGTGCCGGGATGACTGTACTCCTGCGCATGCTAAAGAGTGATATCATATTGCGCCGGCCAATCAAGATTGCATGAAGACTGGTACCCAGAAGATGCTGGCAAGGGACCTCGGACTGTTGAAGCAGAGCTATGTATTGCAGACTTTAGTTACACTTTAAATTGTTTTTGGCTATAATGGTGCTTTGATTTTAGATCCATACAAATAGATACTTGTTTTTGAAGTGTTTTTCTTCACAGTAACAGCATTTTCATTCAAGCAGGTTTCTAAATGGATACCTCCTATGTGACCAGTGCCAGGCGGTTAAGGAGTACCAACCGTCGTTCTACCTCCTACACGAGTGCCACATCCAATAGTGTCCAGAGCCAGGGTTCAAAGGGAGTAACTCTTCAAGACTCAATGGTTAGAAACTTGGACAGTGAGTTATCTGAGGCAATCCCTCACAAGACAAACTTCCTCCGGGAGGACTCTGTGCTGTATGAGGAATCGGAGCAGCCTGAACACAATGGCACCGTCAAGTCACAAGTGGTCACTTCCAAGAAAAGTAAAAGATGGCCATCCAGATTATTCTCCATGTTCTGCTGCCTTGTGATTGTCAGCATCCTCGCTGTTCTGCTTGTATTTGCTTATATTATACTGCAAGGTGATTTTTTTACATTTTTCTTTAAAACAGCTACAGTTCACATGGGGCGACCATGATTTAGTTTACAGACCTAGTCCCAGAACTCCAACTAAACAATTGTAGCGGTGTGTTGCTACTAGTTACTAACATCCACGCATATTCACCCTGCTGCCAGACATCCATACGTCACACTTGTAGACCATGAAAAGTCTTTTGCTTTGTTTAGTTGTTTTATTTGGGGGATTGAACTTGGTTGGGGGAAGGGATATGGGATGCCCATAGAACAAATTGGTATTTGCAATGTTATAGCAGATCCGGCTTTACATTGACAAATGTCACTAGTGGTTTACTCATTACCTTTGCAAATGTTATAGCGGTTATGCTTTACATTTCCTTGAATAGAACAAAAATTGTGGACTCTAATCTTGACAGCGTTACTTCGGACCATTCTCCTCAGTACTCCCCCTGCAGACTTCAACCTCCAGGACACTTCTCCTCCTGCACAACACTTTTCTGTCACAGCATTAGACATCCTGTCCCACCATCTTGAGCTGACTAGGCCTCACTCTGAATAAGTCCTAGGAATAGCTTTACTTGATTATTCTTAATGGGCCAGGGGCCTGCAGTACCCCTTCTTGGTGGCCCTGAACATTTAGTTGGAAAAGATATTTGATGATTGGCTACTGATCCCAGCAAGCCCGGCTTGCAAATCCGGTGCCCTCAGGCTGCAATGATTTAGCACATAACCCCACAGTCTCTCCCTCTGGCTCTGCACCCAGCTCCCCTGGCATGCCTCTTCCAGGTCTCCACTGTGCTTCACTCACCGACTCCTGTCCTGAGTCCTTCCTGAAGGATTTACCCGGACCGTGTGGACCAACTGCTTCACCAGCTCCTGTTCCACGACACCTCTCCATGACCGTGTAAGGAGACGCTCCCTCCTAGCCCCCGAGCTCCTCCCGCACCCCCCCCCCACCCAAATGAGGGTGTTCCACCTGCACACGGTCTAGCACTCCCTACTTCGGTTCACCCAGCCGACAACTCTTCCCCCCCCCAAGCAGGCTGACCGTGAGTATATGTAGGAGGCCTGCCCCCTGCCAATCCTAGTTGGGGATTGGTCAGGGCTCCTCACATGTACTCGATGCCACTCCAACTCTCAGCCCTGCCCCTCTTCCAGAACATTCTCACTGAAAGCAGGGGAGGCACCCAAAAGCTGAAGTACATGTCAGTCACACCAACTGCTACACTAACCACTACCTGCCCCCCAAATCAAAAGCAAACAGGCCTAGCTCACAGTATAGGCCTGCTTAAATTTACCTGCACTGACAGAACCTACAACACTACACCTCTAGCACCTACCTATGGTAGAGGGTGCTACACAATGAAAAAGTAAAAGATAGTTTTATTGGGATCGAGTTTTGGTAAATACATTGGGGGGATGGGTGACGGTTTTATTCTTTGTTTTTCTTTTCTGTTGGTGAAATAATGACCTCTCTTCTATGTGTAGAAATGCGCTATGGAAAAGAGAGTGACGATGGAGTGAAAACAAGTATGTTCGGTAAGAAACATTGTATGGGTGGTGGCCCAGTACCAGCCTGTATTATCCCTTCATACTCTGGACGTTTTTCAGTGGTCATGGAATACTGTACTCGTGAATTGTATATCATTGTTGGCACAGCATTTTTTTTTTTTTTTTTTTAAAGTTTCCCTTGTTTGCTTTTATAAAGTTTCATGCTGTTTCTACATCTGCTTTTACATTTTTTTTTCTCTGCCTGTTAACTCCCCTCCATGTCCATGCACACTAGGCATTTTCAGGAGTTTAGTAGATGGGGAATTTAGAGGCAGGAAAAAAAACCCCATCACTTAAAAATTCAGGAGAGGAGCGTTTGAGCATAAAAACTCTGAAAAGCACCTTTCATAACATGTTACATCCGTATCTGTGTAAATCAGCAGCCACTGCACCCCCCCAACAGGGGACCTTCTCTCCGAACCCACTGTCAAAAATTAAAAAGTGCGCGGCCATGTGGGGCTCCGCCCCTTGGTCACATCATTCAGAGTTCTGTGAATGAGAGAGAACTACAGCTACTGTCAACCATTGCAGCTGAGGGCTTGTAGCTCTCCATAAACTACGAGGACGCTGGTGAGCACTCTATTAGTTCCTTGATTCTTCCTGCCATGTAGTACATGACTGCCCTACGAGGTATGAGCAGACTTCTACACTGACAGTTGAAAGGAGCCTGACACTGCACCCGCAGCCTGCTGTTCTCGGGTGCAATGCTTTACAGACAGGCTCCTTGTAAAAAATAAATAATAAATGCACTTTTTTTTTTTACTTGCAAAAAGATGTGAATTTATTATTTTTCAAACAAGGTGAACGTATCCTTTAACATTCATTACCACATGTTGGCGCTAGGTGCATTTCCACATTTATGCATTCTAATGGCCAGGATTCTGGTCAATAGAATATATTAATGCCAGACATGGGAATGTGCATGCAAAAGCAGCTTTTTACCACATTTTGGCTGCTGCTAAAATCCTGTAGGAGAAAAAAGCGTCCATAGCATACAGCATGGATGAGGCCTAAAATGTATGAAATAAAAATGCCAGAATAGTAGAAATACCCCCAAGATGCTCTCTTTTTAGATACTACACTGGACACCTCAAGGTAATCCTATTTTTTTTTTTTTTCCGCGTTTTTTTGGAAATGGAGAATCATGCTGGTATTGAGGGGGTAAACCATTGAACCAGGTAATGGTGCACTAGATACAGTGCACCATTAATGTATAGGTCAGGGGTAGACAACCTTTTGAGCACAGCGTGTTCAAAGAAATTGAGCATGCCGATTTTATAACAAAAAGTCAACTTCACACACTCAATCATGAAAAGGATTTTTTATAAAGTAAATGCTGTAAACTACTTGAGTATTTTTAAGAAATGAACACCCTGCACTCTCATGCTTCAGATCACCCCCAATTAATGCAACACCACACCTCAGATCACTGTCCCCTCTGCACATCTGTCCCACCTCTGTAACCCCCCTGCTTATCTGTCCCACCTCTGTAACCCCCTGCACATCTGCCCCACCTCTGTAACCCCCTGCTCATCTGTCCCACCACTGTAACCCCCCTGCTCATCTGTCCCACCACTGTACCACCCTTCTCCTCTGCCCCACCACTGTACCACCCTGCTCATCTGCCCCACCAATGTTCCTCCTTTCTCATCTGCCCCGCCAATGTTCCTCCTTTCTCATCTGCCCCACCAATGTTCCTCCTTTCTCATCTGCCCCACCAATGTTCCTCCTTTCTCATCTGCCCCACCAATGTTCCTCCTTTCTCATCTGCCCCACCACTGTACCACCCTGCTCATCTGCCCCACCACTGTACCACCCTGCTCATCTGCCCCACCACTGTACCACCCTGCTCATCTGCCCCACCAATGTTCCTCCTTTCTCATCTGCCCCACCACTGTACCCCCTTTCTCATCTGCCCCACCACTGTACCCCCCTGCACATCTGCTCCACCGCCGTACCCCCATGCTCTTCTGTCTCACCGCTCAACCATCTTCTCATCTGTCCTAACACTGAACTTATCTGCTCATCTGCCCCACCACTGTACCTCCTGCAAATCTGTTCCCCCTGCTCTTCTGCCCCACCACTGTAACCCCCTGCTCATGTGTTCCACTGATGTACCTCCTTTCTCCTCTGTACCCCCCTGCTCCTCTGCCCAACCACTGTAACCCCCTGCTCATCTGTCCCACCAATGCACCTCCTTGCACATTTGCCCCATCATTGTACACCCCTGCTTTTCTGTCCCACCGCTAAGCCCCCTTCTCATCCCTCCCACCACTGTACCTTCCTGCACATCTGTCCCACCACTGTAACCCCCCTGCCCATCTGCCCCATCAATGTACCTCCCTGCACAATCTGCTCCACCGCCATATCCCCGTGCACTTCTGTCTCACTGCTGAATCACCTTCTCATCTGTCCTAACACTGAACTCATCCGTCCACCCACTGTAACCCGTTTTCTTATCTGCCCCACCAATGTACCTCCTGCACATATATCTCCCTCTGTACCCCCCTGCTCTTCTGCCCCACCACTGTAACCCCTTGCTCATCTGCCCCACTGCTCATCTGGCCCAACACTGAACCCCTCTGCTCTTTTGTCCCACTGCTGAACCCCCTTCTCATCTCTTCCACCCCTGTACCCCCCTCTCCCTCTGCTCATCTGCTCCACCGCTGTACCCTTTTCTCATCTATGATATGCAGAGTGGTGAAAGGAAGCAGAGATGAGACACATCTACCTGTCCTGGCACACTCATCCTGTTGATCCCCCTCTCGCAATCAGCCCACCTGCTTGTATGTGATGTATGGGATGTATGTGATGTCACATACAAGCATCTGGAATGGATGTGCAATGATGAGCTAAGGTCAGGGGCATTTTCTGAAAGCAGTGGGCCTGTGTGCAGGATCATAAGGTGGGCTCCCGCAGTTGAGAAAAGGTGCAGCGCTCCACGCCGCAGCAAAAGTTGAGTGGGATTTTCATTGTGCTAAATACTGGCTGTGGCTTCAAGGGACACAGAGTGCAGGGGGTTTAGTAGTAAGTGTTGCAAAGGTTCAGGAATAATTTCAACAAATTTCCCAGAAGCGCAACAGTAATTCCACAAACTGTCATCTGATTGTGGTTTTCTCAATCACAGTTTAATCCCTTCTTTCTGAGTAAGGATGAGCTCAGGCGTGTTCGCAAGCCGCACATGCCGAGGCTGCTATGAAGTCGGCACTGCACAGCGCTAATTGCAGGCAGTGAGAAATTGTCCCGCTGTGCGGCTGCATCGATTGGGAAATGTCTCACTGTTTGTGATTAGCGCTGTGCAGTGCCGACTTCCTGGCAGGCTTGGCACGTGCGGCTTGCGAACACGCCTGAGCTTATCCTTATCTCTGAGATTGGTAGTGGCAACCAAGCGAGTCACCTTCCTCCAGATTGTGGATGGGGCTAACAGGACTGTGATTGGCTTTAGTAGTGGCCAATCACAGTCGTCCTCCTGGAAACAGGGGCCGCCCTCCCCTGACCCACCAAACAATGTTTCCCATCTTTTACAATGTGTGGGGGCACATTGCCTCCCCCTCAATGCAGGTGCGGTGTGGGGAAATCTGAAATTGGAATGCATTAGTGTCTCACTGACACTTCCTTGCGCTGCTCTGCTGATGGGGAGGGAGTCGAGAGCCGGCAGAAGAGGCTTTGCGTGCTGCTTGCGGCACCCATGCCTGGGGGTTGCCTACCCTTGGTATAGGTCATACACTGATGGGTTTAAAGGGGTTAATGTACACGTCACATACAATAGGAGGATGAAGATGAGGGGGTAATGTGCAGGAAAAGTAAGGTGAAGGTGTTAGTATTTAGGTGCTACAGGATGGAGATAAGATGCACAGAAGGAGGTAAGGGGGAGCAGGAAGGGTTAAAAAAAACCTATCCCTCATTAAAATGTATCAAATCTGCTGATGCCCACCCTTCATTCATTAAATCCTTCATAAGAGCTTTCTTCCACCATTGTGAGAGTAAGAGGAGGGCCTTCATATGTAACCACTAGAAGTGTTTACATTTGTAATTGCTATGATTGGCCATCACAGCAATCCTAAGGCACAGAGCCACTGTGATTGGCTCTGTACATGTTGCTTATGATTTGTGCTTTCTGCAATCGGAGGAGGTTGATTTGCTAAAACTGGAGAGTGCAAAATCTGGTGCAGCTTTGCATGGTAGCCAATCAGCTTCTAACTTCAGCTTGTTTAATTAAGCTTTGACAAAAAAAACAAAAAACTGGAAGCTGTTTGGTTTCTATGCACACATTTTGCACACCTGTGTGTGTGCACAAGTAGTAAACAGAACTCCATTTTAAAACTGTGCCCCAGAATACCATCAAATCCTCCCAACTCAGTTTTGCTAATCTACTCTGAATTATAAGGGTGGTAAAGGACGTCGCATTTGATTCTTTATGGTTGTGGCTGTGTTTGGGAGATCTGGTTACTGGAGTCACCAAGAGATGTAAAAATTCACCATGAAATAAACCATCAATAAACCAAAACCACAATTAGTGGCGGCCTGGACAAACTGGTGCTATGGGAAGCATGACTTGTTGTGGCTAAGAAGCTCTATTGGTCTTTTAGAGTGTCTTTGGGACGCAGAGCGATGCGCCCCAAACACTCCCACTGTAGCATTATGTTCCCATTGCTTAGTGTGCTACTAAACTCCTGATTGGTGCGGTCTGTTGGATGTAGGCGGTGCTTTTATTGACCTGCGACGCCACTTCCGGTTTCTCGAGTGACTCACCCGGTGGGTGGAGCGCAAGGCCTGTGCAGGCCAGGAGGAGTCGGCCAGTGAGCAGGCAAGGGCATTTTACTGCTGCAGCACTGTTAGGGAAGACTGCCTGGGACTAGGAGCATGGTATTAGCAGCAGGGCTAGTGCAGTGGGCTATTGCTGATGCACTGCATCACTGGGGAGTGAGGACCCTCATAATGGGCACAGGCACAGCAGGTGTACAGACCTGGCCGGGAACTAAGCACAGGGATGATGGTAGGAAGTGATGGGCACAGTGAGGCTGCATTTGATGGGCACAGTGAGGCTGTGATTTAAGTGGCTATTTACAGTCCTGCATTAGACCCCTTTCACACTGGGGCATTTTTCAGGCACTTTTGGGGTAAAAATAGCCTCTGTAAAGCGCCTGAAAAACCCCTCCCCTGCAGTCCCAGTGTAAAAGCCAGAGTGCTTTCACACTGGGGCGATGCGCTGGCAGGATGTTAACCACTTGAGCCCCGGACCATTATGCTGCCTAAGGACCAGAGGTCTTTTTCCAATTTGTCACTGCGTCGCTTTAACTGCTAATTGCGCGGTCATGCAATGCTGTACCCAAACGAAATTTGCGTCCTTTTCTTCCCGCAAATAGAGCTTTCTTTTGATGGTATTTGATCACCTCTGCGGTTTTTATTTTTTGCGCTATAAACGGAAAAAGACCGAAAATTTTGAAAAAAATGATATTTTCTACTTTTTTGTTATAAAAAAAATCCAATAAACTAAATTTTAGTCATACATTTAGGCCAAAATGTATTCGGCCACATGTCTTTGGTAAAAAAAATGTCAATAAGCGTATATTTATTGGTTTGCGCAAAAGTTATAGCGTCTACAAACTAGGGTACATTTTCTGTAATTTACACAGCTTTTAGTTTATGACTGCCTATCTCATTTCTTGAGGTGCTAAAATAGCAGGGCAGTACAAAACCCCCCCCAAATGACCCCATTTTGGAAAGTAGACACCCCAAGGAAATTGCTGAGAGGCATGTTGAACCCATTGAATATTTATTTTTTTTGTCCCAAGTGATTGAATAATGACAAAAAAAAATAAAAATATTTACAAAAGTTGTCACTAAATGATATATTGCTCACACAGGCCATGGGCCTATGTGGAATTGCACCCCAAAATACATTCAGCTGCTTCTCCTGAGTATGGGGATACCACATGTGTGGGACTTTTTGGGAGCCTAGCCGCGTACGGGGCCCCGAAAACCAATCACCGCCTTCAGGATTTCTAAGGGTGTAAATTTTTGATTTCACTCTTCACTGCCTATCACAGTTTCGGAGGCCATGGAATGCCCAGGTGGCACAAAACCCCCCCAAATGACCCCATTTTGGAAAGTAGACACCCCAAGCTATTTGCTGAGAGGCATGGTGAGTATTTTGCAGCTCTCATTTGTTTTTGAAAATGAAGAAAGACAAGAAAAAACATTTTTTTTTCTTTTTTTCAATTTTCAAAACTTTATGCCAAAAAGTGAGGTCTGCAAAATACTCACTATACCTCTCAGCAAATAGCTTGGGGTGTCTACTTTCCAAAATGGGGTCATTTGGGGGGGTTTGTGCCACCTGGGCATTCCATGGCCTCCGAAACTGTGATAGGCAGTGAAGAGTGAAATCAAAAATTCACGCCCTTAGAAAGCCTGAAGGCGGTGCTTGGTTTTCGGGGTCCCGTACGCGGCTAGGCTCCCAAAAAGTCCCACACATGTGGTATCCCCGTACTCAGGAGAAGCAGCAGAATGTATTTTGGGGTGTAATTTCACATATTTCCATGGCATGTTTGAGCAATATAACATTTAGTGACAACTTTGTGCAAAAAATAAAAAATAAAAATTTGTCTTTCCCGCAACTTGTGTCGCAATATAAAATATTCCATGGACTCGACATGCCTCTCAGCAAATAGCTTGGGGTGTCTACTTTCCAAAATGGGGTCATTTGGGGGGGTTTTGAACTGTCCTGGCACAACATTTAGAAGCTTATGTCACACATCACCCACTCTTCTAACCACTTGAAGACAAAGCCCTTTCTGACACTTATTGTTTACATGAAAAAGTTTTTTTTTTTTGCAAGAAAATTACTTTGAACCCCCAAACATTATATATTTTTTTTAAAGCAAATGCCCTACAGATTAAAATGGTGGGTGTTTTCATTTTTTTTTTTTTCACACAGTATTTGCGCAGCGATTTTTCAAAGGCATTTTTTGGGGAAAAAACACACTTTTTTTAAATTTTAATGCACTAAAACACACTATATTGCCCAAATGTTTGATGAAATAAAAAAGATGATCTTAGGCCGAGTACATGGATACCAAATATGACATGCTTTACAATTGCGCACAAACGTGCAGTGGCAACAAAATAAATACATTTTTAAAAGCCTTTACAGGTTACCACTTTAGATTTACAGAGGAGTTCTACTGCAAAAATTACTGCCCTCGAACTGACCTTCGCGGTGATACCTCACATGCATGGTGCAATTGCTGTTTACGTTTGACGACAGACCGCCGCTTGCGTTCGCCTTAGCGCGAGAGCAGGGGGCGACAGGGGTGCTTTTTTTTTTTTTTTTTTTTTTTTTTATTATTTTTTTGCTTTTTTATCTTATTTTTAAACTGTTCCTTTCATTATTTTTTTTATTTTTTTATCATTTTTATTGTTATCTCGGGGAATGTAAATATCCCCTATCATAGCAATAGGTAGTGACAGGTACTCTTTTTTTGAAAAAATTGGGGTCTATTAGACCCTAGATCTCTCCTCTGCCCTCAAAGCATCTGACCACACCAAGATCGGTGTGATAAAATGCTTCCCCAATTTTCCAATGGCGCTATTTACATCCGGCGAAATCTAAGTCATAAAATGCTCGTAGCTTCCGGTTTCTTAGGCCATAGAGATGTTTGGAGCCACTCTGGTCTCTGATCAGCTCTATGGTCAGCTGGCTGAATCACCGGCTGCATTCTCAGGTTCCCTCTTGAGACAGGAGAGCCAGAGAAAAACACGGAAGACGGTGGGGGGGGGGTCATTCCCTCCCACGGCTTGTAAAAGCAGTCTAGAGGCTAATTAGCCGCTAGGATTGCTTTTACATGAAAGCCGACCGCTGGCTGAAAAGAATGATACCAAGATGATACCTAAAGCTGCAGGCATCATTCTGGTATAACCACTCAAAGTTGTGAATGGCGTACCTGAAGACAAAAAAATGGTTAACAATAAAGCACAGTAAACGGTAAAGTATAAAAAATTGCATACCTGAACAGCAAACATGATAAAACATAATAACAAAACATTGCAGAATAGAATACAGTAAAAAAGAGCAGAACAATAGAGAGAATAGAGAGAGAGAACAATAAAACGACAACTATTTTTTTTTTTATTTTATAGATTTATTTATTTATTTTTTTTTTTTTTACACTTTTTTTGTAACTAACTTTTATAACTGTAACCGGTTCCAGGTTCGGGTCTCTCAAAATGCGATGGCATCTTGGGAGACCCTGTGAAATGGCGCCTAGTCTGTGCAATGCTGTACCCTACGCTAATACTCAACTAGTGCATGGTAGCGTTCAAAACATTCACCAATGCAAAGACCAGGATTGTCAGGACAGGAGGGACAATAATAGCGGGCGTCACGCCTATATCCGCGCTTGCTGCAGACAAAACATCTTTTTTGGGGGCGTTCGCTGGGTAGGGGTACTCGGGAAGACATAAAGAAAATGCCTCTCATGCAGCCGACTGCATTTGGTTGGGGATGTGAATGGGGGAAGTACGGGCGCTGCAGAAGCGGTGGGTTCCCAATTAGGATTGGCGAATGCAGCAGGAAGGGCATTATGGGCACGACGGGCCTGTGTTTGTCTTTTTGGTGGCAGCGGGACACTACTTGTGCTTGCCACCTCAGCAGCTTGAACTGCACTTATGGGACTCTCCACGTCACCAAGTGTTACTGCAGTGCTGGTTTGACCACGACCGGGGTGTACTAGGCCGCTGGCGCTTGCCAGTTCAATAAAAAGCTACCAAAAAAACTGTTAGCGATCGCAGGGATCAGGCCTGACTCTGCGAACGCTGCAGTTATGCGTTTAGTGTTTTGTAAGTGTCAGTGATGGATCGATACTGCACTTGGGTGGGCTGGGCCGGGCCAGGCGGAGGGGCAAAACGCAGGTGCTAGCAGGTATCTGGGCTGATCCCGCTAACACTGCGTTTTTGGGAACCCTAAACTGCTGGGGACGCTAGTATAGATCTGATCGGATCAGATATTGATCCGATCAGATACTATACCACTAAGGGAGGTGTACGGTGCGTGCGTGGGTGTTAGCGCTACTGGCGCTAACCTGACGCTGCCTGGGGCTGGTGTTTACCAGTTCACCAAAATGCTACCAAAAAAACTGTTAGCGATCGCAGGGATCAGGCCTGACTCTGCGAACGCTGCAATTATGCGTTTAGTGTTTTGTAAGTGACAGTGATCGATCGATACTGCACTTGGGTGGGCTGGGCGGAGGGGCAAAACGCAGGTGCTAGCAGATATCTGGGCTGATCCCGCTAACACTGCGTTTTTGGGAACCCTAAACTGCTGGGGATCCTAGTATAGATCTGATCGGATCAGATATTGATCCGTACAGATACTATACCACTAAGGGAGGCGTATGCTGCGTGCGTGGGTGTTAGCGGTACTGGCGCTAATCTGACGCTGCCTGGGGCGACGCATATCACCGCCGGGCGATCAGGGGGCTAAACCTTTATTCGGTAATAAACGGCGGGTGCCCTGACACTATAAAAAATAAACGAACTAACCAGCGTCACCCGTAACAGTTATACGGTGATCAGTGGTGAAAGGGTTAACTAGGGGGCAATCAAGGGGTTAAAACACTTATAAGATAGTATATGGGGGTCCCTGACGCTATAAAACGCTGACGGCGAACCTAAATATTTACGTCCCTAACTAGCGTCACCAGCGACACTAATACAGCGATCAGAAAAATGATCGCTTAGCGACACTGGTGACGGGGGGTGATCAAGGGGTTAAAACTTTGTTAGGGGGGTACCCTAGACCTACAGGGGGCTAACCCTAACTGTCCTAACACTGTAACTGTCACAAACTGACACCAATGCAGTAATCAGAAAAAAAAAACCAAAAAACCTGCTTGGTGTCAGTTTGTGACAGGGGGGGGGGGGGGTGATTGGGGGGCGATCGGGGGGGTATCGGGGTGTTTTGTGTGCCTGCCATGTTCTACTGTGTGTGTAGTGTTGGTGCACTCACATTGATGTCTTCTCTCCTCGGCGCCGGAACGGAAAATACCGAGCCGAGGAGAGATGACATTTCCTTTGCTGCTGTTTAGCATACAGCAGCAAAGGAATGTTCCCATTGGCCGGCGGCGATCGCGAGGGGGGGGCCACGAACGGATAGCCTCCCCCTCACCTCCGATCGCCGGGGAACAAAACAGGACCGCCTCGGGCACCGGGGGGGGGTCCGATCGGACCCCCCCACCCGCGGGAGGCAAATCACGTGCATGTACGTGATTTTGCCTGCCCGTGCCGCCTTGCCGACGTACATCGGCGTGAGGCGGTCCTTAAGTGGTTAAAGAATAAAAGTCTTGCAAGCAGCATCTTTGGGGCGGTGAAGGAGCAGTGTATACACCGCTCCTGCCCATTGAAATAAATGGGCACGGCTGCCGAAAAGCGATTCGGCAGCGGCGCTACACGGGCGCATTTGACCCTTTATTCGGCCGCTAGCGGGGGGTTAAAAGCTCCCTGCTAGCGGCTGAACTGCGCCGCTAAAATGACGGTAAATCGCAGCTAAAGCTAGCAGCGTTTTACAATCGACACCCACCCGTCCCAGTGTGAAAGCAGCCTTACTAACAGTTTAATTTTTCAGTTTGTGTCCCCTCCCCCTCTCAAAAAAAAAAATAAAAAATTTGAACACCAACGGTCCACCACTGACCGCAGTATCAGTTTTTGGTGGAGTTGGCTGGCGATGCATAGTTGTCAATCAAAAATCACTTGTGGTTAGGAGAAAACCCATAATGATTGCTTGATGAGCATTGTTATCTTTTTTGTCTTGTGTCCTTATATAATGTAGAACGGTGGTCATCAACCCTGTCCTCAGGGCCCACTAACAGGCCAGGTTTTATGTATTACCTTGGGGAGATGCAGACTAGAATACTGCAATCACTGAGCAGCAAATATCACCTGTGATGTATTTCCGTTTTCTTGCAAACCTGGCCTGTTAGTGGGCCCTGAGGACAGGGTTGATGACCATTGATGTAGAATGATTGGACATTACCTGCTCACGTGTCATATATGTGTACACTGTATAAATCTGGTCTTATGGACAATGTTCTTCATTTATCAGGGTTCTGGAGTCTGCTGGTCTTGTCCTTAGTTGCTGGCCTCTCTTGCTGCAGCTTCTCCTGGACTGTCACTTATTTCGACTCTTTTGAACCAGGAATGTTTCCCCCGACACCTCTCTCCCCTGCACGCTTCAGGTGAGTGTTTGTTTGCACTTTTTGGTGTACACCAAGTGTAGAAGGCAGAAAGTGGATTAATGTCATTATTTAGGGCACGTTCACACTGAACAAAGCCGCATTTCGGTGCGAGTTCCGGGGAGATTTGAAAGACATCTATGCGGGTTCGTGCACAGATGTCTACTAAAATAGCCCCTGAAGTCCCCAAAAGTAGTGCAGGAACTTTTTTTTTAAATCGGTGTGGCGCCGCAAAGTCGGCGTCGCAACAATAGGGACAGTGCTGTTGCTGGCAATAGGCTGTGATTTGGCATGTGATTTGACATGTCAAATCACGGCGATGTGAATGGGGGCTAAATAGAGCTGCACAATTTATCGTTAAAAAAATCGTGATCTCAATTCACCTCCCCTGACGATCTCTCCTGCAGATTTTGCCCATTCTTTCATATAAACAAGTGGAGAGACTTTATCTGCTCACTCAGCTGTCAAAAGAAAGCATCCAATCAGTCTGCCAAGTCTTTAACTTGAAACATTGTAAGGAAGCTTCCTTCTTAGATCAAAGGGATAGAACTTCTGTGTAAATAAATAATCTGGGCAGTCTGCCAAGTTTTCAACAAGTGTAAATGCAGGAAATTTAACCACTTAAAGTCTAAATCTTTTTCTGACACTTCTTTCTTAAACTGGATGTAAACCCAATGTCATCCTTTCTAAACTACTGCCATAGGGGTTATCTATAAGGATATAGATGCCTCCTGCATGTATCTTTACCTGTCAAATGTCCCCCTCTGTCTGTTATTGGACCCGAAAAAAACTGCAGATTCTGTGGGTGGGTCTGTTGTCTGGAGCTCGGTGGGTGGAGTCGTGATGTCAGTAGACTCCCCGCCCACCTCTACACTCCCCTTGTCAATATGCATTTTCTCCTGTGTATTTCTTACACTGAACTTCTGCTATGATATCAAACATCCAGTGAAAAGACAGGAAAGTAACCACATGACTTCAGCATGCCAAATCATGGTGAGGTGTGGAACAGCCATTCCTTGCAGAGCTGCTGAAGAAAGGAGTGGGGGAGGGAATTAAAAAAATACTGCATGTCTCTTAGACTAGTGCACGAGATATGTAAATCACCTGTCACTCACAGCAAGGGGGAGGATTTGACAAAGTTTTTCTCAGTTTTTCAAGAATTGTCTCACTGAACAATAAAGGGGGATTGCTCAGAGCTGGATTAACTCTGTGTGGCAAGACTGGGCTCAAATGATAGCAAATCTTATACTCTACACTTGATATTAAAAAAAAAAAAAAAAATTTCGGGTTTACATCCACCAAGTTAAAATCAATATTTTTTGCTAGAAAATTACTTGGAACCCCCAAACATATTATATATATAATTTTAGCAGAGACCCTAGGGAATAAAATGGCAATTGCTGCAATATTTTATGTCACACTGTATTTGCCCAGGGGTCTTTCAAATGCAATTTTTTGGGAAAAAATACACTTCAATGAATAAAAAAAAAATAAACTAAACAGTAAAGTTCGCCCAATTTTGCTTGTTTTGATGTGAAAGATGATGTTACGCCACAAGAATTGTGATCTATTTTCTAAGCAAAAAAATTGTGACTCATTTTAGCCAGAATCGTGCAGCTCTAGGGCTAAAGGATAAGTTCACCTTTTTATCATGGTGTAAAATACGCTGTAAAATCAAGAGAAATCCAGCAGGTTAAAAACATTGTGCAGCTTGTTAAAATGTTGCTTAGTTTAAATACGTTATCTGTAGGTCTTGTGTGGCAACCCCACAGCCTTGGTTAAAAACCGACCATCCTAGAAGCCAGGACGCACTGTATGATGCTTGCCTCTAGTGTCACAGAAACGGGGCGCTCTCCCTTGTTCAAAATTAGTGCACAGGCAATGTGCTGGCCTATACTGTAGGTAAGGCATAAAAACTAAGCAACAGGTTTAAAATCTGCACAGTGCTTTTTCTTAATTTCCCACTGTGATTGGCTGTCACAGTGGGCACATGATCGGGAGCTAACCATTCGCGGGGACCGAGAGCTGTCTTTCACTGCCCAATCACTGTGCAGTGAGCATGCTTTCCGCACAGAAACGTCAGCCACCCAACAACGCATATGTGTAACGTGGGCATTAAAGCCCACCCTTTTGGCCCTGCATATATGTTAGGCAGTTGTAAAGGGGTTAACCCTTCTGCTACCCTGTGAATTTGTTTTCAGAAGGTGAACTTGCCTTTTAAATGCGGCAATGCCAGAATTAAGCCAGCTACAAAGATCTGTGGCTCAAATATAAATTGTTTTGATTATCAAAGTCCAAAATAGTTCTTTCTGCTTTTATTTCCAGTTTTTCTGTTTTGATCTGTTTATGTGTATGAGGGTTGAGTGATTTCCAGTCATTCGCCCTTAGCTATTTGGAATTGTTTTTCTTGTTTGATCACTGCCGTATAAATAGGTGAGAAAAACAAATATCAAATTGTTAGAATAAAGGATTCCATAAACTCTTGGTTTCAGGCCATTCTAATTTCATTCTTTTTATTTTTATTTTTTTTATGGAAAATAACACAACGGTAGTTGCACCTGTTTTGATTAGATCACCGCATGGCCCTGATGATCAGAGCAGTGTGATGGTTCACTCCTTTGATTAGCTCAGCTGTGTGTGTAATTACAGCTTTAGCTAATCATCTCTGTAACTGGATTTTTTTTTTAAATTTTTATTTTTATTTTTTTACAAAGACATTATGGTTAACCATGTAAACGTGATTATGTCTGTCAGGTTTAAACACATCTGTGTATATGTAGACCCTACCTATTTAAACCTTTTTATTTTTAACCAGGGTGCTCAGAACCCTGCACAGTTCAGTAAAGGTTGTGGATCTGTGTAGCTAGTCAAACAGTGGCCCAGATAGGAAATTTAAAGCCCATAATGGCAACCCTATAGCTGGTCATAGGCAGTTCAGCAGGAACCGGGTGAGATTTGAACCATGTTTGGCCAGGCTGACTGTACCCAATTTGAACGATTGATCGACTTGGGTACAACAAGCCTGTAGGAGTTTTTATGCAATTATTGTCAGCGCCTATAACCACTGGCAATAAGCGCTGTGTGTTCTCCTGGCCGGGACGGCTCCCATGCTGGGTAAGCTAAATGGCTCCACAGGAGACATTCCAACACTGACTGTGTTAATGGGAAGAACCTATACATTTTCAATAAAATTGCTCCATTCATAAGGAAGCTCCATTCATAAGCCCCTGCTCTCATGTACAATGCTGGATCCAAATTTGGGCTCAGGTAGGCATAAGGGGGGGGGGGGGGGGCTGTGACATAGGTTTTTTTTTTTACCTTAAACAACCCTTAGGCTTTAGAACCACTTTAATGCATCTAGGGCTGAAACAACTAATCGATTATGAAATTAATCGATTACTATTTTCATAATCGAATAATCGGCCAGTAACATAATGGGGTTAAAAAAAACTAAAATGAGCCCTTTATAGTACAAAAAGAGCAAATAATCGCTACTGTAGATGTTACTTTCACAGTTCTACAGTAAAAAAAAATGAACCCCTTACAGTAGTGATTATCTGCTTTTTTTTTTTTTTTTTTTGTACTATAAGGGGCTCATTTTAGTTTTTTAACCCCATTATGTTACTAAATGTCTTAGACCTGGTTCACATCTATGTGTTTTTTTTGGTGTTTTTTGTAGAAGCGCACTACAGTTCATTAACATGGTTTCCCATTGGACACGTTCACATCTATGCTTTTTTCAGCCGCTGCGTATTTGGAAAGGGTCAGGGACTTTTTTTTTAATGCAAAAACGATGCTTTTTTGGTTCAATATGCTTCAATGGAGAAGCTGCATAAAAGCATTTAATGCGTTTTTGCAGCAATTTGTGTTTTTTAATCTGCCCAACAACAAATTGGCTAAAAAAAAATGCAAAAACGCAAATCGCCGCAAAATTACGTGCACAAAAATCAAAATGCACAGCAAAAAGCATTGCAGAAACAGATCAAAAGCAAACTGCATAGGTGTGTACTGAGCCTTATGCTGGCCACACGGATCGATTTTCAGACGAGAATATTCAGACGAAAAATCTTTGTACATTCGCTGAATGAAAGAATGTTTGAAATTTCACTTGTTTTTAACATTCTGTTTTTAAAATGAATATAATTTATAAACGTAAACCACAAACACTGTCTGAAAATTCCTTTGACCAAGAAGTTTTCTATTTCCAAATTTTCCCGTCCCACTGTGGTTGAAAATGAACGTCGACTTGACCCCCGCTAACGATTAGAAAATCGAACAAACGTACTTTAAAATTAAAAATTTTTTTGAAGGAAGACATTTGATCTCTGAGTCTGATAATATTTATCAGATCCACCTTTTAATAGTATGTACAGTACATCTCTCCTCTAATAGTATATACAGTATATCTCTTCTGTCTGTTATTCTCAGAGTGGATTAGATATTTTGCTCCCTAACCATATAGTTGGTTATGTATATTTACCACTGCATATAGTTTTTTAAAACTTTACTTATTAACTAAATTATATGCCACACTTTTTTTTTTTTTTAAGGTTATTAACCGATTAATCGAAACAATAATCGGCCAACTAATCGATTACGAAAATAATCGTTGGTTGCAGCCCTAAATGCATCGGCCCCATAATCCATTCCAAGAAGTAGTTGATGACACATGTACCCTATGTGATAATTAGTTAGGCTGGATTCACACCTATGCATTTTTAGTGCTTTTTGCATTTTGCAGATTCGCACTATAGAACGTGTGGACAGTAGTACAAACCTGCAAAAAGCACTAAAAATGCATAGGTGTGAATCCAGCCAGCATAAAGGGATGCTGCTTTTTTTGACAACCCAAGACAATATGAGTGTCTGCATATTCTATATCCCAGCCCGAACGCTTTTAAACTTTCCCAGCCATGTCCACACAACTTTTCTCTGTGTCACCTAAATCTTGTAAAGCAGAGCTAGGTATAAGGGAACACATGATCTTCCCTATTTGACAGTGCTCAGGCTTGGGTGGTAAATCACCCGGCACGATCACTGCCACATGGAAAGTCTGTGGTATCATCCTTGTAACATCTGACAACAGCTCAGACAAACTGGGGTTCTGCAACTGGGCAGCAGCGTAGGAGTGTGGCATAGTAAGTATAAAAGCCTGTGCCACTTTGACAATTAGGTCTCAATCATCTATATTTGGGGGGAGAGAGACACCTCTATCTCATTCATACATGCATGAATGGAAAGTTGATCCTGGTACACCTATAACAGTAAAAGATTGGAAACAAATTTGGTACACTACATCCCACTGTTCTATTAATACAGCAGCAGTACAATCCAATTTTATAAATTGCTCATGCGTTCCCCAAAGCTTAGCCAAATTTAAACCAACAATCTCTGATAAATGCTTTAGAGGTTGCTTGAGTACTGGTACCCTCTTGCATATATGGTGGGACTTTCCTAGAATACGGCAATTTTGAACTGACATATACCAAATTATTTTTACCATGTTTTGGAAAACCACTTTCAAAGAACCCACTAGAAGCCTTACTAAATCTCAAACCCAAAAATTTCACAAATGTTCACTTCCGGCTCTTATTCACTGCTGCCAAACAAACTTTAGCTAAAGCATGGTGATCTACTCCAAATTCCACTTTGGTTAAAAATAAAATGAATTGGTATATGTCTAACGAAAAACTTGCTGCTATTCTTTGTGATGATTTGCAAAAGTTTGAGAAAACCTGGTCCCCTTGGATCAGTGGTCATCAACTCTGTCCTCAGGACCCACTAACAGGCCAGGTTTTATGTATTACATTGGGGAGATGCAGACTAAAATACTGCAATCACTGAGCAGCAAATTATATCACCTGTGATTTATTTCAGTTATCTTGCAAACCTGGCCTGTTAGTGGGCCCTGAGGACAGGGGTTGATGACCACTGCCTAGGATTATATCCTTCTTACCTCAAAATTTTGATAGATCCATTTTGCACCTATGATATACCCTAATAACTCTTGTACATTTACTGATCAATTGTGTTCACTTTAATTGTTTCCTCCCATTTTTAACTGTTACTTTTTGTATATTTTAAAAAAAGATTTTTTTTTATATAAATTTGCATACTTTGTAATTATTTACCCTCCTAAAACTTAATAAAAATATTTATGAAAAAAAAAAAGTGCTCAAAATTAGTTGAGGCTGAATCCTTTTTGTAGTTGGTAAATAATACAGAAAATGCAAGAGCCCATCTTGCTACTGGTGTACTTTACTGGCATCCACATGGGACAAAGTCAAATTTTTACGGTTGTCCCGATACCACTTTTTTAGGACCGAGTACAAGTACCGATACTTTTTTTCAAGTACTCGCCGATACCGATTACCGATACTTTTTTTTTAATGTCACGTGACTTTTTTTTTTAACTATTTTTTTTTGGGGGGGGGGGGGTGAACGTTGTATGTGTGTGTGGTTTTTTTTTTTTTTTTTTTTTTACAATTTTTATTTTTTCCAATAATATTCTTTTATTCTTTATTGTTGGTTTTTTTTTTTTTTTAATCAGCCCTTTTGGGGGGCTTTGGTGAGATATCAGGGGTCTTAACAGACCTCTGATATCTCCCCCCTTGAGACAGAGAAAGAGACAGAGGATAGAGATTCCCCAGTCCCTTTCTCTGCAGCGTCAGCTGCACTGAGAATGAATGGAGAGAACACAGCAGCTTCTCTCCATTCATAACCTGACACATCGTAAATCACAGGAGATTACAATGTTTCAGTTATGTGAATGGACAGAGTCAGCTGACTCTCTCCATACACAAAGGAAGGAGGAGGGGGACGGAGAAACGCAGGGGGAGAACGGAGGGGACAGATAAGGAGAGCAGAACGCAGGGGACAGATAAGGAGAGCAGAACGCAGGGGACAGATAAGGAGAGCAGAACGCAGGGGACAGATAAGGAGAGCAGAACGCAGGGGACAGATAAGGAGAGCAGAACGCAGGGGACAGATAAGGAGAGCAGAACGCAGGGGACGGAGGGGACATTGAGGAGGATGCAGTGACAGTCAGCTGTGAGCGATCACCGCTGTATGTCACTAAAGCTGGTGAAAGCCGCTGGGGGAGAATCTTGTAACTCCCCCACGCGCCGATCACAGCTGTCCTCTAGGTATCGGGGGAAGCATCGGGAGCATTTGCCCGAGTACAAGTACTTGGGCAAATGCTCGGTATCGGTGCCGATACCGATACTAGTATCGGGACAACCCTACTAATTTTATAAAAGTATCAAATCTTTATTGTACAAAACATTATAAAAATCACACACATTGTGTTAACAATCCATTAAAATCAACATTATCACAATATGATCCATTAAAATCAACATTATCACAACATGATACACGAGTCCTGTTAGGGACCTCAATACATACACCTCTTAATCTATAAGTGTTTAAGTCTCCAGGACTGGAGGTGTGTGAATATCTCCACTGGACAACGCGTTTCCCTAAATTGCGTAGCTTCCTCAGGACCGGTTTATGGAGTATCATAGCGGAAAAGAACATGTGTCAAACATCTGGGGCGGACACAGGGGCTGAGACTCCTCAATATGTCTTAAGTTTGTATAGGGGACTAAAAAGACCCTTAAGTAATGTTTCTAAACTCCTATAAAGGATTCCTGTAGTCTAAGAAAACAGGCAGGTCCATTTATAGTGTATACAGTATAAATGGATATGTTTGTGTAGAGCAATATAAAATCCTCAATCCGCGCAATCAAGAAATATTCAAATAAAATATAATACATTTTTAAATAAAACACAAAGTTGCTGCTGTCACCGAAAGTGTTTTCTCTATACTTAATACAACTAATAGACCAAAAACCGGTGCTGTGCTACTTAAATATAAACAGACAACTAAGAATTCAACAGTGTACCGTGTTTCACCGAAAATAAGCCTGGGTCTTATATTAATTTTGGCAACAAAAGACACAGTAGGGCTTATTTTTGGGGTAGGTCTTGCCATGTAATGTGCTGTCTTCTCTCCCCCTCTCTCTCCCTGCCTGAAAGGAATTCCCAGTGTGAACTGGGTTAAAATGCTTGTAAAATCCTATAATCCATTCTATTACAGTAGTATAAAATGTACAATGTGTGTGTTTCTGTAATATAATTATGCCAAATACCTTCGTTATAGCGCCGCTCTGCGCTTCTGTGACCCGCCGGAGCTCTCTTCCCAGCAATTATTTCACAGAAACACACATTGTACATTATATACTACTGTAATAGATTGGATTATAGTATTTTACAAGCTTTTTAATCTAGGGCTTATTTTCAGGGTAGGGCTTATATTGCAGCCTTTCTAGAAAATAACACTAGGTCTTATTTTCAGGGTAGATCTTATTTTCGGGGAAACGCGGTATAATAAATCAGCAAGAAATGACTTTGGGGCCAGTTCACACCACATGCAGTCCAGTGTGTTGTTTGGTTTTTTTTTTTTTTTTTTTTTTTTTTTTTTTTTTTTTTTTTCTGCATCAAAAATGCATGGAAAGTAGGTTATATGGTTTTCAATAGCATAGTTCACACCAGTGTTTGCAGTTCCAGTTCTAATACTCCTGTGATGCAGTGATCCAAAATGTTAAAACGAATCATAACACAATGTCCACGTGTTGGTAAACAAAGTCCAGAGATCAAACAATGAATTGTTTATAAATGTGCTGATCCACCATATTGTACAAAAAAATCTTCAATGTGCTAGTGCTAGATACAGAGGAGCAGCACACCAGATAGATCTCTTTAATATCCCTAAAGGGGAAGCTCTGAATGTGACCCGCTGGTAAAACAGGTCAAAATATGGGGTGAGCGGCCAGAGCACACTGGAGGAGGCGAGCACTAGCAGATTGAAGACTTTTTTGCACACTATGGTGGATCAGCACGTTTATAAACAATTTATTGTTTATCTAATAGACTTTTCTTGACCAACGTGTGGACATGGTGTTATGATTTGTTTTAACATTTTGGATCACTGCATTACAGGATTATTAGTTTAAGGGCCAGTTCACACAATAGAAACTAAGTCCGGATGCGCTCCAGATGCATTTTTGCATACATGCGGTTTTGATGCAGTCCAGTGCGTTTTTTTTTTTTTTTTTTTTTTTTTTTCCCCCCTCTTCTTAACCTTAAGTGAGGACATGTGTGTCCCAGTGCATTTTTGGCGCTTTCCAGTGTGTTTTTACAGTGTTCCAGTGCAGGAAAAATGCAGCATGTTCTACTTCTTTTTTTTCTGGAACTGGAAAGCACTGGTGTGAACTAGGTTATATATTTAATGTTCCATGCGTTTTTGATGCAGAAAAAAAAAAAACGTACTGGACTGCATGTGGTGTAAACTGGCTCGAAGTCATTGCTTGGGTGCAACACACTGATTTATTATACATTATTATACACTGTTGAATTTTTAGTTGTCTGCTTATATTTAAGTAGCACAGCACCGTTTTTTGGTCTATTAACTATGTGTGTATGTGGAGGACTTGCAATGTCAGAGCCAGCCAAACAGAACCACTTGTATCGCTGAAGGAGCTGAATATACGGCACTTCAGAGTTTTCCCATACAATACAGTCCCAGATGTATTGCCCTTTGTATGAGTCTGCCAAAGATGAATGGATGTCTTTTGGCTTACATATTGCATAAAAAGCCAAATATATAAAAAAAAAAATTTTTCTGAAAACAGACACCATAGAGAATAACATATTGGTAGTTCTAGTTTTTTTTTTTTTTATGTCAAATGTTCTTACCGCAAAGGTCTAAAACACAATTTCAGTAAAAAAACACATTAAAAGTTCATTTTAGAGAGCACAAAAACTACCCAACTTTTGGTAAAATATAAAAGCCGAGGTTGCACCGAGTAAATGGATACCCAACATGTCAAACCTTAAACATGTCGGTGCCCTATATTTTCCATAGGGGGCACAATAAAAACCCCTAATGGGTCATCAGTTCAGCGTTACAAAGGGGGTCTGGTGCTAGAATTATCGCTCTCATTCCAACATGCATGGTGAGTTTCGCAATTGACGTTTGCAGGCGTAGGCATCCTGCCACATGCGTTTGCGCGTATATGGGGGGCCTCCATTTTTTTGGAGGGGGGGGGGGGTATTTTATGTGTTTGGGCGTAACTTTATTTTTTTTTACAGTTAAAAAAAAAATTCTTTTTTTACTTAACTTTTTTCCCCATCCCCTATGCAGGGTTGCAGGTGGGGCATTTTCAAAGTGTGTCTTGCGGGTTTTTTTTTACATTTTTGGGAGGTGTCTGTTCTCGTGCAGGAGAAACTAACAAAAAGCGGAAGCACATAAAAAATGCAAGCACTACGCTTTTGATATGTTTCTGCTGCGTTTCCATTGAAGTCTGTGGAACCAAAAAACACAACCTGTTGCAGGCAGAAAAGTCTCTGACCCTTTCCAAAAAAATGCACAGGTTGAAAACACACAGATGTGAACGTGACCCATAGGAAATCATGTTAAATGCGCTGTAGTGTGTTCCAGCAAAACTGGAAAACACACTTCAAACATAGTTGTGCACCAGGCCTTAAAGCAGACTTTGCTGTGGTAGGTTGGCACTGCATCAAGTGACAGATGTCGGGGTGTATTTTGTGGTAGTGACATCTCAGTAGATGTGTCTGATGCCATTCCCGGAAGATACATTTCTTGACTGAGGACCTTATGATCAATGCATCATCATAGGCGTGGTGACCCCCATACTGCTCTAAACATAGAATTACTTTTTTTTTTTTTTTTATTGAAGCAAACCTTTTCTGCATTTCCCTTACTAGCCAATTTTAGGATAAATGTGGATATGTCTTAAAGCATTGGTGTGTTTTATAGCATTAGAAGATATGGACAACCTACAACACAATCGTGCAGCAGTAACACTTTTTTTATTTGTGCCATACAAATCTAGAATTTCCATTCCTCTTATGTAGATTCAGTGGAAGGTTTTCCTAAGCAGCACAAAACTGTTTTGCTCTTGGATAGTCTCCATCGTTGGCTGTGCTGAAAATTGTCTGTGGGACCAATTTTATAAACATTTCACAGAAAGGACAAAGAAGAGCTGCTGTGAATCTTTTCCCAGTCTCTCATCTCTGGAGCATTTTGCTGTGCCTGCCGCTTTCCATCAATTATTTGATGTTGCATTTAGAAAGAAAACAGTCATAAAAGTGTTTGTCCCTATGGCAAAGGTAATTTGAATTCCTGCCCACAGTGCTATTAGCGATCGTTCCGTCATGGCAAATACAATGTGGCAGAGCAGATACGAAGGCCGTCTTAACACGCTGCACTGAAGAAACTGGTCAGCAGATGGTGTTCTTGGATAAGCTGACTTTATACTGGTGTATGAGGTTGGCAAAGCAAAACCTACAAGTTGTCTTCTGTCTTCTCACAGTCGGTTTTGCACTTAAAGAGATGTTCCCCTACAAAAAAATTAAGTCAGCAGCTACAAATACTGTAGCTGACTTTTAACATTAGGACACTTACCTGTCCATTGTTTCCGCGATGTCGGCGCCCCAGCCGATTTTCGGATCCGCTGTCGGGTGCTGCCGCCGCCATTCCTGGTGAGGGAAACTGGCAGTGAAGCCTTTCGCTTCACAGCGGGTACCCTACTGCTGATGCGCAAAGTGCGCTGCACTTTCTTTTTGGCCCAGCCGCGGAGGAAGGAGGGGGGGGGCCAAACCTCCGAGGGACGGCGCCCTCTCCGGAAGTGGGGAAAGGGTACCTGTTAGTACCCGTTCCCTCCTCCCCAGTAAAAGGTGCCAAATGTGGCACTGGAGTGGGGGAGGAGACAGATAAGCAGAAGTTCCACTTTTGGGTCCTATTTATGTTTGATCTACCACAGGCGTCTGTTGGCAGTCTGTCTGCTGTGCATCTCCGGAAATAAAACCCAACTTTTTAACACTTACAACATTCACACTTATTTATAAAGAAAACCCGAGATTGCTCGCTGTAGGCACTGTACTCCTATGCCATAGTTGTACTGTCCTGGTGGACAGCCTGCCACATGGGGACAGACTGCCCTGCAAAGCCTGTCCATTAAGGGAGATTGCTTTAAAGAGAAAATACCCCAGAGAGCCTGACATGTGGAATGAGACAGATTCAAAGAAAGATGTCATTCCATATGAAGAGCAATATTACCTTGAAGAGCCTGCCATGAGGTGGATTATGCCCTAAAGGATGTGCCACGTGAAGGGGTACTGTCCTGGGAAGTCTGCCACATGAAGAGACCCTGCCTTAAAGGGTTTGTAAACCTTTGTTTAAAAATATAAAATAACAAACATATCATACTTACCTCCACTGCGCAGTTCGTTTTGCACAGTGTGGCCTCGATCGTCTTCTGGGGTCCCCCGGCGGCTCTCGCGGCTCCTCCTCGCATTGGTAAACCCCCTGGGAGAAGCGCTCTCCCAGGGGGTTGCCTTGTGGGTGCGCTCCCGAGTCCAGCATTTGCATCTATAGACACAGAATGCCGTACTCAGCCCCGCCCCCCTGGCGCCCCGTCATTGGATTCGATTGACAGCAGCGGGAGCCAATGGCTGCACTGCTATTAATCTATCCAATCAAGACCTGAGAGCCTTGGGCAGAGAGGAGGAGCGCAGCTCTGCCGTGGGAACGAGGGGGCTCAGGTGAGTAAAACGGAGGGGGGGGGGGGCGGTCAGTGTCAGAAGTTTTTTCACCTTAATGCATAGGATGCATTAAGGTGAAAAAAACACGAGGGTTTGGACCCCTTTTACGTTTTTAAGGTTTTAAGTGGTTGGTAAACCCTTACATATACCCAGTGAAGTGACTGGACTCAGGTGATACACAGAGATGAAGCAAATCCTCCTATGTAAGTTGTACCTGTTTATCTACAATGTTCTCTACATCTGTTTAAAGTTTAGAATTTATAAAGCTTGTCTGAGAGTTCAGAAAAAAGGGGGCAGAGAGCTGAAGTTGCACTCTGCAGAGCTCAGTGAGGAGAGCTCTGACAGTGATTGTCACTGTCCCCCCCCCCCCCCCCCCTTTTTTTCACACAAGAACAGAGCTGAGGCTGTCAATCTGCTGGAGATCCCTCCCCTGTCATCATTTTCCTCTTGGTGTCAGGAAAACTTGTCAGAATTGATTCCTGCTGATAGCAGGAGGAACAAAGCAGCAGACAGAAATGACACTCTCCATGTTCTTAACTGAGACAAGTACACACTATAGAGGGATATGATTTTGTTTTACTACCACTTAAAGTGGAACTTTAGTCAGAAAATTAGGTCCTGCTAGATCAGGCTGGCCCCTTTTGCAGGTATAGCTCTGTAAAACATTAAAAATAAGTTCCTATACTGTTTAAGATCTAGTAACACACACTGTCTCACCCTGCTCTGCACATGCTCAGTTGCTCTCTATTTTTAGACACTGACAAATTTGTAGAGGCCGAAAGTGGAATTAAACCCTCCATCCTTTACCGCCAAGGGAGCTGCTTCTGTTTGATCTGCAACTGCCATGGTGCTGCACATGTGATTCGTTATGGCACCAGACATTTGATGGTTTGACAGTTCTCGGTTGAGGAAACAAGCAAAGGTGACAGTTAGCAATCCTGCGACCTCAGAGCCGGTTCACACAGGGGCGACTTGTCAGGCGACCTAGCCGCCTGACAAGTCGCCTCCCGTTCTGTACAATGGAACCGTTCTAATAGGAGCGACTTAGAAAAAGGTTCCTGTACTACTTTGGGGGCGACTTGGGGCGACTTGCATAGACTTCTATACAGAAGTCGTTTTGCAAATCGCCGCGGAAGTCGTTTGCAGGTCGCCTCGCTGAGGCGACCTGCAAGTCGTGCCGCCCCTTTGTGAACCGGGTCTCACTGGTGCATGTGCTCTGAATGAAACAGCCACCAGTGCCGTTCCTTTAGAGCCCTGTGCCATAAGCAGTGGCTCCCATGACGTCATGGCTCTGGACAGTCATAGATCTGGAGTCCACGAACCTGGAAGCAAGACCTTGGAAGATGGAAGCAGCCTTCAGCTCTGACATCTCGGAGCAGGGGGGTTCGTTTTAAGGTAAGTTTAACATAATGTGCATGTATGCGATGCATACTAGCACATTATGGCTTTACCTTGCATGGTAAAAAAAAAATGTCCAGCGGTTTACAACCACTTTAAGCTGTGTTGAGCTACGTGTGCATTCCCACTGATTCATATGGGAAGAGAATTAGATCTGACACGAACAAATGCCCATCAACACAAGCCTGCAAAATATTGAGAGAACTGCTAAAATACCTGCTGTGTGGAGAAATAGTCTGTTTACGTGACCTGCAAAGGGAAGTTTTTAACCAGTAGTTCCTGTAATTTAGGTGATACTTAGGACCTGATCTCTGCAGTTAGCACTGGTTGGGAGAAAAACGGGAAGCATCCCTGCATCGCTCTTTGGGTTAGTGAAGAAGACATTAGTGCATTGTGCCTTGGTAATCTTATCCCACTGTACCCTAAATTGCCCCAATAATTCAGAAATCCCAGCCACGAAAATTCTTGTCTGTAGCAAAATGAGGTAAAATTGAAGGCTTGGTTGGCAGAATTTCGAAATCAATGGTGGCATCATCGGATCACAAAACGCACAAATTTTCTGATTTTCAAAAGAAAATTCTTTCGAAATTCTTTCGTCAGTTTTTGTCCGTCGGACTAGCATACAGACGAGCGGATTTCTGGGTCCGGCGTAGTTACGACGTAAAGATTTGAACATGTTTCAAATCTAAAGTCCGTCAGATTTGCGGCTGGAAAACTCCACTGAAAGTCTGGGGAAGCCCACACACGATCGAATTGTCAGCCGGCTTTGGTCCGTCGGCGTCCGTCGGACTTTTGTAGACGAAAAGTCCGACCGTGTGTACGCGGCATTAGAGTTCCTGCAGAGTGGAGCAAATAAGGGTCTGAGCCTCAGCACATTGAAAAATCAGGTTTCAGCTCTGTTTGTATATCAGTAAAGAAAACGAACGTCCAATCCATGGATAATTGGACTCTTTAAATCCTTGAGCAGGCAGAGACAAATACAAGGTCCGGCCTTCCAAAATGGGACCTGTCATTCGTGCTACAAACTATGTCAGCGGACCCTTTTGAACCACAGGAAAATTGCACTTTAAAAATGCTGACCCTTAAAGCAGTCTTTTTGGTGGCAGTTACTACAGCCAGAAGAGTCTGTGAGATAAAGGCCCTATCAATCAGACCTCCTTTCTTTCTTTTTTTTCTTTTTTTTTTCTTCAGGTTTTCCTGGATCGCATAGTTTTTAAGATGGATCCAGCCTTTTTGCCTTAAGTGGCCTCAAAATTTCACAGGTGAAAATATTATTTCTTTATTGAACATCATGGGACACAGAGCCTTAAGTAATTACTTAATGGGTTATAGGCCACCTTCAGGTGATGGACACTGGTTATACCCAATCCAGGAAGTTCACTCCCTATAAAATCCCTCCTCCTTCCAGGAGCACATCAGTTTTTTTCGCCAGTGTCTAAGGTGTTGGTCACGAGTGAATGTGTGAGAGTGCGATGTGCTCTGAGGAGCTCCACTGGAGGGATCCATGCTGGATTTAAATGGCCCCCATAAAGACCAGATCCATCCAAAGTGCCACTAAGGCCTAAAAGGATGGTACCTGGGGCCTCGTATCCGAAGCACAAGGTTTTTGCCTGTAACGCCTCTCTTTGTAGGGCTGGACCACAGGAACCCAGGGCTTAGGTCTTGCTACATTACCTAAAGCTTTCCTGATGGGGTGCTTTTACAGGTCCAGGGGAGTTGGAACCCCGTTTTAGGGACCCAGTCCTTGAAGGTTTGCTAAACACAGCCCGCTGTGATGGGTTGGATTGTCTGTTAATTCAGCAAATCCTGCGGCGGGGATAAGGTAAGGGAAGAAACTTTGGTATTAAAAACACCTATGTATTCCTCCATTAGGGAAAAAATGTTATCATGCCTTAATTCTCCACTAGAGGGAGTCTATGCACATACCTTAGAGCCCTTGCACACTGGGGCGGTTTGCAGGCGCTATTGCGCTAATAATAGCGCCTGCAAACCGACCCGAAAGTGCCGCTCCTTGCATTCCAGTGTGAAAGCCCCGAGGGCTTGCACACTGGAGCGATGCGCTGGCAGGACGGTAAAAAAAGTCCTGCCAGCAGCATCTTCGGAGCGGTGAAGGAGCGGTGTGTATACCGCTCCTGCCCATTGAAATCAATGGGACGGCGCGGCTATACCGCCGGCAATGCGCCTCTGAGGCGCTTTGCGGTGGTATTTAACCCATTCTCGGCCGCTAGCGGGGGGTAAAACCGCCCCGCTAGCGGCCGCATACCGGCGGTAAAACGCCGCTAATAGCGGCGTTTTACCGCCGACGCCGCCCCCCGCCCCAGTGTGCAAGGGCTCTTACTCTGTTGTCTTCACTGTAAAGCTCAGTCAGTCTGTGTGTGGCTGCAGCAGCACGTGCAGGGAGATTCTTCTCGGGTAAAAACATTTTGCCAAATGTCTTCTCTTCTCTCCCCTGAAGGGACCAGGGGTTAGGGGAACATCAGCGGTGTACCCCCCTTATATCCCGAGGGTGCCGAAGTCCCGCTGGTACTGCTAATGTTGTTAACTGTTGAAATGCTGTTTCTGTTGTATGTACCTTCTACAAACAGGTCTCTGCCTACCCCCCCCCCCCCCCCCCTCGTGTTGGGTCTGTGGACCCCAAAACGCCGCACACAAGCGCAGGAACATTTTAAATGTAAAAAGGGGCAGAATTTTTCTCGGAGGGGGCGGGGCCTAAGCGCGGTGCCATGAACGTCCACGCGGACACACGGCAGGCATGAGCAGGTAAGCTACAGCTGTGACAGTCTCTCCTCTGCTGACGAGGAGAAAACAAGCAGCCTGCTTGTACACAAGAGAACACAAGAGCTGTGGGACATGTGAGGGTTGCAAACTGGCATTCCTGATACAGGAACGACACCTTTTTCCCAGCACTAGGCTGAACTTTATAGCGGCTTTAAATGTCATGACTATATTCAGCGATTTAAGTGCAATTTGTAAAGTGCCTCTGTTTTTTTACTTGGTACTATGTCTACCAAAAAAGACACCACAAAAACCAAAAAAAGTAAAGGTTTCACCCCCAGGGGTTAGGATCTCAAGTCGCATTTCCACGCTGTCATCTTCGCCTGAATTGCCAGTTATGGCAGTCCAGGGTGAGCCATTGGAACAAATTGATGGTGCAACTGCTTCTCACATCTCAGCCCCCTGAAGATGTCCTTTCCTCCTCCCTGCAGGGTCTGGAAGAAAGATTAGCGGCTTTAATCGCATCCTCCATTCAAATGGATAGGAAGCGTGCTAGATCCCCCTCCCCCACTTCAGAACATTTTCAAGGGAAACAGTGGGTACAGGATGAGGTGTTACCCTCAGTCGATCAGGAGGAAAAACAAACCAATGATTCCTCTGCGGACAAAACAACGGTAGATGAACATTTTTCAGCCTCTCAATCTGAGAAATTGCTGATACAATCTTGCGGAGATGGTTTGCTCCACTTTCATGCTACCCCTAACGGAGTCTCCTGAAAGCTCGGTTTCTTCCTTGCATTCCTTAAAACCTTCTCAACCTTTGCATGCGTTTCCTGCACATGCATTACTAGAACAGCTTATTTTTGCTGAATGGGATCGCCCGGATAAGCATTTTCTCCCTCCTAAGAGATTTTCAATTCTCTACCCCCTGGAGGAGAAATTCTCCAAAAGATGGAAAGTGCCAGCAGTTGACGCTGCGATTTTTCCAATGTAAATAAAGCCCTAACTTGCCCTGTAGACAATGCACAAATACTTAAGGATCCAACAGATAAAAAGTTGGAATCCCTGTTAAAATCTACTTTTTTTTTCATGGCAGGTGCCGTTGCTCAGCCTGCATTCGCTGCAATAGGCATCTGTCAATCCCTAAGGCTCGATTCACATCTATGCATGTTGCTTTTGAGCGTTTTTGGAGTTTTTTTTGTGATGCTTGCCACGTTTTTGAGCAGCGTTTTTGTAGCGTTTTTACAGCTTTTTTGCCGCGTTTTGCGTTTATTTTTTTTTTACAGTTTTTTTTTAGACTGTATACAGTCTAAAAAAAATAAAAAAAAAACAAACCGCCAAAAGCTGTAAAAACGCTGCAAAAACGCTGCACTTGCGTTTTTGATGCTGGTCCATTGAATTCTATTACATGCAAAACGCTGCATTTTGCATGAAAAAAAGTCCCTGACCCTTTCCAAAAATGCAGAGGTACAAAAAGGCATTGATGTGAACATGTTCCATAGGAACCCATGTTAAAAAATTCCCATGCATTTCTGCAAAATGCATCAAAAAATGCGCTAGTGTGAATGGAGCCTAAGGCCTCTTTCACACGGACGATCCGTATGTCCGTTTTTCATCCTTCCGTTTTCGGATGAAAAACGGACATACATTCATCCCTATGGAGCGTCGGATGTCAGCGGTGACATGTCCGCTGACATCCGACCGCTCCGATCCGAAACGTGTAACGGAGGAAAAACCTACTTTTCCATCCGTTATCGGATCGGGTGACGACGGACACTACGGTCCGTCATCATCCGATCCCCCCCATAGGGGAGAGCGGCGCTCTGACAGGTCCGTCGCTGCACAGTGTGCAGCGATGCACCTGTCATCTTCCTGCTCAGCGGGGATCGGCGGAGCGATCCCCGCTGAGCAAGCGGATGTTCACGGGGCGGATCATGACTGATCTGCCCTGTGTGAAAGAGCCCTTAAGGACCAATTTAAACAGGCCCTTAGAGAGCTTCCTACACAACAATCTCGGGATTTGGCTGAACTACCAAAAGCATTATGCTTTTTCATAGATGCCATTAAAGATTCTATTCACCAGGCGTCCCGCCTTACACTTATGCTTGTGCATATGCGTACAATCCTGTGGTTTAAAATTGGTCAGCTGAAGCACCATGTAAAAACCTCCTAACTGGGTTCCCTTTTCATGGGGAGCGACTATTTGGAGAAGACTTGGACAAATATATCCAAACAATTTCTAGTGGGAAAAGTACTCTTTTGCCAGTCAAAAGAAAGTATAAATGCCCTTCATTTAAACGGGCTCTTTCCCCTACATCAGGGGCTACGGCCTCTAGGCAGTGGCGACGGCCTCCACCGCCAGACTATAGAGGAAAAACTCAGAGTCAGACCCAGGCTCAAAAGAAGTCCAGGGGTCAGAAACCTGCAAAGCAGACTCCTAACGCCTCATCATGAAGAGGCAGTCCCCCTCACCAAGGTGGGGGGAAGACTTCTGCAGTTTTCAGAAGTCTGGAAAGGGGAAATTCATGAAAGATGGGTCATCTCCACGGTAACGCTGGGGTGCAAGCTGGAATTTCGGGACTTTCCACCGTCTCGCTTCCTGAGGTCAAGTGTTCCCAAGGATCCAGAGAAAAGACAATCTCTGTTTCAGGCACTGGACCGACTAATATCTCAAGGGGTGATCGTATAGATCCCCACAAAAGAGCAAGGTCTGGGGTTTTATTCAAATCTTTTTATGGTACCAAAACCAAATGGGGATGTCAGACCCATTCTAGATCTAAAAAGTCTAAATCAGTTCATGAAGATCGCTCCTTTCGCATGGAGACGATCAGGTCAGTCGTTTCTATCCTTCTAGGAGGAGAACTTCTGGCATCAATCGACATCAGGGATGCATATCTGCATGTTCCTATATTTCCCGCTCACCAAAAGTTTCTGCGGTTCGCGTTAGAACAACAGCATTTTCAGTTTGTAGCCCTGCCCTTCGGGCTAGCCACAGCACCCCGGGTGTTCATATTAGTGCTGGCCTCACCTCTAGCCAGGTTAAGGGCACAGGGCATAACAGTCGTAGCATACCTAGACGCTCTATTACTAATAGATCAGTTGGTGGCTCCTTTGGAGCAAAGCGTACACACTACAACCAACTATCTGAAAAGTTTGGGTTGGATTCTCAACCTAAAGAAATCTTCCTTAATACCGCTAAAAAGGCTGGACTACTTGGGTCTGATCATAGATACAGCCCAGGAAAAGGTGTTCTTGCCTCAGCCAAAGATCAGCTCCATAAGAGAGCTGGTGCAGATGGTCAGGTCAAATGGCGATCCCTCCACTCGCCTTTGCATGAAGTTGCTAGAAACCATGGTGGCTTCATTCGAGACTGTTGCAAAACAGTATCCTGTCTGCTCGGAACAAAACAATTCAAGCTTTAGACTTGTCAATGCAGCTGTCCCCAAGAGTGTCCCAAAGCCTCACTTGGTTACTAACCCAGAATCTGCTGAAAGTAAAATACTTCAGACCAGTCATCTGGAAAGTGGTAACGACAGATGCCAGCCTTTCAGGCTGGGGAGCAGTACTAAAAAAGACAACTGTCCAGGGACAGTGGCCAAGAACCGAAAAGAACCTTGCCCATCAATATCCTAGAGATTCGGGCAGTACGTCTGGCTCTAAAGGCCTGGACTTTCAGGTTACGGGATTGTCCTGTCAGTCCACCAATGCCACAGCTGTGGTTTATATCAATCACCAAGGGGGCAGAGAGAGGTGAACCATATTCTAACTTGGGCAGAAAGGAATGTTCTGTGCCTATCGGCAGTCTTCATTCTGAGCCAGCAGGGGAGGAGGAAATTTAAAGAAGGCTGGCGCTGTGTTTCCTACAGAGGGGAGGAGCCAAGGTCTCTCAGGTGGCTGTCCTGAAAGACTCCAGGAAAGAACGTTACCAATAAGTAACTTTGTTTTTCCAGCAGGCTCTTCCTGATTTAGCTTGGCTCCTCCCACACCACAGAAGCAACTGAAATTCCAATTCTAAAACTGGAAAAATGTTAAAGTGGACTTTGCTTTGTGTATCCTGATGATGTCTTGAGGTTGATTTCCAGGAATTTAGCCATTTGTAAAAAGTGAAGGCACACTATATGAGTTAAGTCCAAGGAGGTGCATGACCTCTACTAAACTTATCTTTTATTTACACCTGACAGTTTTATTACACTCCTGGAAGATGACTGTTGCTGTATTTCCAGGAGCCTGACACTGATGCTTCAGGTCTAAGCATTGTCAATATTAGAGTCAGTGCAGCTGTCATGTCTGCCCCTCCTCTACTCCTGCCTAATCACATAAGCTATTATATTATGTGAACTTCACAAAATACAAAGGCTTCTCGGAATAGGCATAGCTGCATTAAGTGGCTTTCTCTCCTCTCTCACAGAGTCCTAAACCTGTCAGATATAAGTAATAGAGATAAGTTCAGTAGATGTCATGCACCTCCTTGGACTTAATTCATAGTGTGCCTGCACTTCATACAAATTGGCTGAATTCCTGGAATTCAGCTTTAACATTGTCTGTCCTCCCCAACAAGATGTACTACTTCTGCCAAGAGCAATGTATTGTGGAGTTCTAACATCAGAATTCTTCACAGAGAGCCACACCAGCCTTGCATTTCATAGTTGTGAGATTGGGCTGACTTTGCGCTGTCTACAAAGGTACCCCTGCTACTAGAATCTTCAGCATTCAACACTTACTGGTGTGTTGGATGTCTGTGTCTTACAGCTGTATGCTGTCATTGAATCCACAGGCACTATGCTGCTAGTATGTCCCTTCAGCTCTTCAGGGACAAACTAATGATGTAGTTGCTAGCTGGAATCACAGCATGCAGGGGGAAGATGCAGGCATCCGACAAACCCAGACAGGGCCACTTTAAATTAGCAATGCTATCTAAATTCTAGACCACTAGGCATATTTATTTTATTTTTTTAAACATTTTTAAAGTGGCTGAGTTGTTGCGTGTTTTGTAATGTCGGAAAGGATGAATTGCCTGTGTTCATGCAAGGCATCCTTCAAGCACCATCCATGGCTCCCTCTCATGAACACGAGGACATAGCTAATTGTAGCTACTCTACTCTACGTTTTATGTTATTCGCCCAGGCAATAGGGAGAAACCGAAAATGCTTTATTGGTTCCTCTGTACTGATTTCCAATAGCTTAAAAAGAAGTAATTACTGAGCCAACTGGATGGCTTAGAGAATTGTTGAGAGGGAACAGTTGCACCACAAACCTTTAGGCTGTTTATTGGCTTCTGACTATTTAAAATGTTTTATTGAAGGAATACTAAACATAAATTACAAAATGGTTTAGGTAATCAAAGAATTGAAATAACATTCACAGAATAAATCTGTAAAAATGTAGGTTCTCAGAAGAGAGGCTATTTAAAAGAAAGCAGACTTAAAGGCATAATTGACCTTTAGCGAAAAACTGCCTATGCAGGTAAGGGGCTCCTGTAGATAAAAACAAACAAACTGCAGCTCTCGCTAAAGTTGAATAATGCCCTTACTGTAGGTGTGGACCATTTATGTACCTCATGAAGCCTGACTGAAAAACTCCTAGAGAACACATCATACGGTGCTGCTTTGTTGCTAGGATGACGCTAAGACGCACTTAGCTGTTACGGTTCACATCCACCATCACAGAAGCGAGCTCTCAAATCTGAGCTCAGATATATATATATATATATATATATATATATATATTACAGTATCTCACAAAAGTGAGTACACCCTACACATTTTAAAATATTTTATTATCTTTTCGTGTGACAACACTGAAGAAATGACGCTTTGCTACAATGTAAAGTAGTGAGTGTACAGCTTGTATAACAGTGTAAATTTGCTGTCCCCTCAAAATAACTCAACACACAGCCATTAATGTCTAAACCGCTGGCAACAAAAGTGAGTACACCCCTAAGTGAAAATGTCCATATTGGGCCCAATTAGCCATTTTCCCTCCCAGGTGTCATGTGACTCAATAGTGTTGCAAGGTCTCAGGTGTGAATGTAGAGCAGGTGTGTTAAATTTGGTGTTATTGCTCTCACTCTCTCATACTGGTCACTGGAAGTTCTACATGGCACCTCATGGCAAAGAACTCTGAGGATCTAAAAAAAAAAAGATTGTTGCTCTACATAAAAGATGGCCCAGGCTATAAGAAGATTGCCAAGACCCTGAAAATGAGCTGCAGCACGGTGGCCAAGACCATCCAGGGCAGGCTCCACTCAGAACAGGCCTTGCCATGGTTGACCAAAGAAGGTTTAGTGCATGTGCTCGGTGTTCTATCCAGAGGTTGTCTTTGGGAAATAGATGTATGAGTGCTGCCAGCATTGCTGCAGAGGTTGAAGGGGTGGGGGGTCAGCCTATCAGTGCTCAGACCATACGCCGCACACTGCATCAAATTTGGTCTGCATGGCTGTCATCCCAGAAGGAAGCCTCTTCTAAAGATGATGCACAAGAAAGCCTGCAAACAGTTTGTTGAAGACAAGCAGACTAAGGACATGGATTACTGGAACCGTGTCCTGTGGTGTGATGGGACCAAGATAAACTTATTTGGTTCAGATGGTGTCAAGCGTGTGTGGTAGCAATCAGGTGAGGAGTACAAAGACAAGTGTGTCTTGCCTACAGTCAAGCATGGTGGTGGGAGTGTCATGGTCTGGGGCTGCATGAGTGCTGCCAGTACTGGGGAGCTACAGATCATTGAGGGAACCATGAATGCCAACATGTACTGTGACATACTAAAGCAGAGCATGATCCCCTCCCTTCAAAAACTGGGCCGCAGGGCTGTATTTCAACATAACGACCCCAAACACATCTCCAAGATGACCACTGCCTTGCTAAAGAAGCTGAGTTTAAAGGTGATGGACTGGCCAAGCATGTCTCCAGACCTAAATCCTATTGAGCACCTGTGGGGCATCCTCAAATGGAAGGTGGAGGAGAGCAAGGTCTCTAACATCCACCAGCTCCGTCATGGAGGAGTAGAAGAGGACACCAGTGGCAACCTGTGAAGCTCTGGTGAACTCCATGCCCAAGAAGAGGGTTAAGGCAGTGCTGGAAAATAATGGTAGCCACAGGGGTGTACTCACTTTTGTTGCCAGCGGTTTAGACATTATTGGCTGTGTGTTGGGTTATTTTTAGGGGACAGCAAATTTACACTGTTATACACTCACTTTACATTTGTGGAATTTCTTCAGTTGCGTCACATGAAAAGATGTAATAAAATATTTACAAAAATGTGAGGGGTGTACTCACTTTTGTGAGATACTCTGTGTGTATGTATGTATGTATGTATGTGTGTGTGTGTGTGTGTGTGTGTGTGTATATGTATATAGATAGATAGATAGCTAGCGTCTTAGTCCGTAGGGTTCAATATTGAGTTGGCCCACCCTTTGCAGCTATAACAGCTTCAACTCTTCTGGGAAGGCTGTCCACAAGGTTTAGGAGTGTGTCTATGGGAGTGTTTGCCCTTTTTTCCAGAAGCGCATTTGAGAGGTCGGGCACTGATGTTGAACGAGAAGATCTAGCCTGCAGTCTCCGCTCTAATTTATCCCAAAGGTGTTCTATCGAGTTGAGGTCAGGAGTCTGTGCAGGCCAGTCAAGTTCCTCCACCCCAAATTTGCTCACCCATGTCTTTATGGACCTGGTCCAAATCATTTGGTGGAGGGGAAGATTATGGTGTGGGGTTGTTTTTCAGAGGTTGCGTTTGGCTCCTTAGTTCCAGTGAAGGGAACTCTTAAGGCGTCATCATACCAAGACATTTTGGACAATTTAATGCTTCCAACTTTGTGGGAACAGTTTAGGGATGGCCCCTTCCAGTTCTGACTGTGCACCAGTGCAGTAAGCAAGCTCCATAAAGACATGAATGAATGAGTTTGGGGTGGAGGAACTTGACTGGTCTGCAACCCTATTGACCTTTGGGTTAAATTAGAGGGGAGACGGTGATCCAGGCCTTCTCATCCAACATCAGTGCCTGACCTCACAAATGCACTTCTGAAAGAATGGTCAAACTTTCCCATAGACACACTAAACCCTGTGGACAGCCTTCCCAGAAGAGTTGAAGCTGTTATAGCTGCAAAGGGTGGGCCAACTCAATATTGAACCCTACAGACTAAGACTGGGATGCCATTAACGTGTGTGTGTGTAATATAAATATAAATATATATATATATATTTTGCAGGTGACCCAATACTTTTGGTAATACTTTTGTGTGTGTGTGTATACATATTACCCTCCCTTACTATTTCCAAAATGGGTATAAAAAAAGATTTGGTCTTTTTTGGTTCTACTTTCCATATTATAAAGTTAGTAGTTTCTAAATCACATCTAAGCTCCTTCCTTTTTTTTTCTTTTTTTTTTTTCTAGTTCTAGTTCTTTTGTAGTGAGTAGTAAGAGATAAGGATTTGCAATCTGGACACGCCATAAAAGCTGACCGCTGTGAGGTCGATTAAACATGAGCAGAACATGAAGCGCTGTCGGAAGTATTTTATTGCAGTGAGCATTTGTACATACTGTGAGCCATGTGAACTTTTCATTTTAATTTGTTTTTACAATTCATTGTCAAGCAATTAAAAAATCTCCAGGAGAGACGGCCTCCGAGCAGTAGTTTGGCACCATTAGTTTTGTGGCATATATATTTGTGGGTATATAAATTAAAAAAAAATAAAAGTTACTCCAGTTGTGTGTTCATTAAAAAAAGCATTAAGGCAAAGCTACCATAGTGAAGTGCCGAAAACAAAGATTCTCATACAAGAGTGAAGCCAGTAAAATACCTTGTGTGGGGTGTGTGTGTGGTGTTGCTGTTGTGTGGTGTTGTTGTTTTTTTTTTTTGGTTTGTTTTTGGTAACTGGATTTGGTTGGCATGCTGTGCCACAGTTCTTTGGAAACAAACTAGCCTTATGCTGCGCACACACGATCGGAATTTCCGACAACAAATGTTCGATGGGAGCTTTTTGTCGGAAATTCCGACCGTGTGTAGGCTCCATCGGACATTTTTTGTCGAAATTTCCGCCAACAAAAATTTGAGAGCTGGTTCTCAAATTTTTCAACAACAAAATCCGTTGTCGGAAATTCCGATCGTGTGTACACAATTCCGACGCACAAAATTCCATGCATGCTCGGAATCGAGCAGAAGAGCTGCACTGGCTATTGAACTTCATTTTTCTCGGCTCGTCGTTTGAGCCAACATCCGTCGGAAATAAATCCAGGATTTTGTTGTCTGAATGTCCGATTGTCTGTCTGTACGCGGCGTAAGGGTACGCAAGCTGGGATCACCTAGTATCAATGGCTTCCTATAATACAGAGCCAGTATGTCCCAGGAGTCCATGCAATTGCCTATACAAAACCAGCTTCTTGAAAACAAAAGCTACTTCAGTGCTGGTGACTCAAAGGGGTAATTTACTAAAATTGGAGAGTGTAAAATCTTGTGCAGTTCTGCATAGAAACCAATCGGCTTCGAGTTTTTTTTTTTTGACAAAGCTTAATTGAACAAGCTGAAGTTAGAAGCTGATTGGCTACCATGAACAGCTGCACCAGATTTTGCACTCTCCAGTTTTAGTAAATCAACCCCATAGTTTCACTGACACCGGATAGTACAGGCAGCACTATACTTCCAGCACTACGAGAATAAAGAGCTGTAGCTCTTTTCTGCCCCCTTTTCCCATTAAAAAGTCTTTTTATTCTTTTCACAGAATTTTTAATGTGTTCTGTGTATGGACAAAGGGATAGGAAGGGAAGATGAATAACAAGATCTTCCTATGCTCATTCACAGAATGCTTTGTACTCTGTGAACAGAATATAAATTTGCGAATGGACAAGGGGAGGGCAAACAATGGGTTCCTTCATCCCTACAACACTGCTTGTACTTTTCATGTGAAATGGCGTTTGTAGCTATACAGCATTGGTTCAGCTTTTACAAATTCCCACATCCGGCACCCACTGTGATTGTACACAGCAGGAGCCTGTCAGCAAGTCCCAACCAATGATTCATGGCCTGGGGCCTGCTGATCAGCTATGTCCAATCACTGCCCAGAGCTCTGTGCTGACAAGCAACACAGAGCTCTGCACAGAGAGAACAATCTCTGTTTCTCATACCTGCAAAGCAGAACATAAAAAAAAAAAAAAAATGTTGTTGTTTTTTTCAAAACTTTTCAGTCCTTTTTTTTTTTTGTTTATATTGCAAAAATCGAACAAAGTGGCGATCAAATACCACCAAAAGAAAGCTTTATTTGAAAACAAATGATATAAATTTAGTTTGGCAACAGCGTTGCATGACCGAACAATTACCAATTAAAGTAGTGTAATGCCAATTGGCAAAAAAATGGCCTGGTCATGAAGGGGGTAAAATCCTCCAACTGTCAAGTGGTTACACAAAGCTATTATGTGTTTGGGCAATGTTGAGGGGTTCCCCTCTTGGTACCTACCTCCTAGTTCGAGCTTATTGTCATAGCAGGTTTTGCTTTAGCTTTCCCACCTAAATTCCTCTTCTTCATGTGGTTTTGTTAGGGAACATTGTTGTATAATGTAAAGAACCTTAGGATAAAATCATTACTAAATATTCTCTTTTAATATTGCACATTTTGATGTGTCTACTATGGCCATACAAACATGCAGGAATATTTTTCTAAAAAATGACTTCTGGCTATAAGTTGAATGGAACACCACTTTATACTATCCCAGGTGTCTGTTGTTTTTCTTGTATAATGTGTAACTTGTTATTGCATATACTAATTGTAGAGCTCTATAATTATTCTGTTTATTCTTTTCTTTTCTCTACAGGAAATTGACAGGCCATTCTTTCCACGTGGGTTACACCATGGCAATATTAAATGGCGTTGTTGCCGCTCTCACTGTTCTCTGGTGTCTACTCTGAATGTAAAGAATGTTCTTCGAGGATCTCCATTCTTCTACTTGCAAGGAATGTCCCCTTTTTTTTGGAACCCATAATTGACAAGGACAAGGGGACCTGTCACATGAATTAAGTGTACAAACTGTCAGCAATGCTATAGAGCAGGCACCTTTTCTACAAGTACCTTTCACATGCATTAAATCTGTTGTGGTGAACCCAAGAAGTAACCCAACCCCCCCCCCCCAACCTTCTTGCCGTTCAACAGTTTATGCCAGTACCAAAGTTGTCTGCTCCCACATTGTATTGTTATTAAGTAGTAGTGAAACCTAGTTCTATTGGGGGTTTGAACTTGACTCTGAACCATTGAGTCTAAATGCACAGGACCGGGGGCTCCACAGGGGCACCAAAAATTATTTTGGAGATTTAAAAGATACTTGCAGACTCCTCCTATTGGTGCCTGTTCCTTAGAAAAATATTTATTTAGATTTTTACACTTAATTTACATGACAGGTTCACATTTTTTCATTTTGTGTCCATGTAGTGCCAGAAGGTTTTCCTGATAGCTGGGTTTTCAATAATTTTTTGGTGCCATGTGTTGTGGTGTTTTTTTTTTTTTTTTTTTTTTTTTTTTTTTAGTGCCATAATGTTTTAATAATGTAATTTTTATAGTCTTTTTTTTTTTTTTTTTTTTTTTTTATTCGATTTTTAGACCAGCTGTTTTTATTTGTGGGCAAAAAAGGTTGTTTAAGCTATTCATTAAGCAGTACAGGTCAGTTTTTTAATAGAATTAACGATCCTGTGGGCTTCACCCCTGTTCTTTGGGGCAAAACAAAATGTATAAAATAATGCAATCTTTTCGCTCCAGTATTTTTGCTATTCTAAGGAATGTAATACTTCAAGACAGGGCAGACAAATCCATTTAGTTGGTAAAAAGTAATAATTACCTTTCCTGTATTCTTTTATACATGCTTTTAAAATATGGCCATGAAGTAGCTGTAGACTTGGGGCTGTCCACTACTTTCTTTAATATGCCACAGACTGCTTGTGTAAATACAACATTCCATGTGTCCTACAGTTTTTCTATCCACATAACGACCACCCTATAGCAGATTTACTGCTACAGGCATGTGTATAGAGATGTGATTCTGCACTTACGCCCAGTGGGTGTGCGTGCACCACTTTTGCAGAAGCCGATCAGCAGATGCCAGCCAATGAATGGATGGAGTTCTGTAAACAATACAGAGCTCCGTTTTGATAGCCGGGGTGTGATGGATTTTCTTTCCCTGCTTTAAATCCATCACATCCCTTGGTAAAGGCACCTCACAAAGTACACACATAAACACTGGTTAGGCACACATATAACATTTAGCTGTTTAACCCCTTCCCAGCCAGTGTCATTAGTACCATGCATATTTTTTAGTCCTGATCACTGTATTCGTGCACCCACAGTGTCAAAAGTGTCGGTGTCCGATGGCCCCCGCAATATCGCAGTCCCACTAGAAGTCGCTGACAGCTGCCATTACTAGTATAAAAATGTTGTGTTTTTTTTTTTTTTTTTTTTCTTAAATTAGAGCTTTGTCTTGCTTATCTGCCTAACCCCCCCCCCCCCCCCCCTCCTCCGCTGCCACATTTGGAACCTTTTTGAGGGGAGGGGGAGGCAGGTACCTGATTTTAACAGGTACCCGCTACCACTTCCGGCTGAGTTCACCACGGCAAACTCAGGTGGAAGTTTGCCCCCCTTCCCCCGCAGCCATCAAAGTTCATGTGTAGTAGGGAACCAGCTGTGAAGCCGCAAAGCTTCCCTGTCTGTTTCCCTCAGCGGAGATGACAGCGACAGCACCTGATAGCTGATTAAAAAAAACAGCTCGGGTGAAGACATCGCTGAATTCCAGGACAGGTAAGTGTCCTAATAATAAAAGTCAGCAACTACAGTATTTGTAGCTGCTGACTTTTATTTTTTTCTGCAAGAGCTTGGAGCTCTGCTTTAAATTTTTTTTTTTTTTTTTTTTTTTTTTTTTTATTGGATATGTTTTATAGCAAAAGGTAAAAAAAAAAGAAACATTTTATTTATTTTTTTCAAAATCTTTGGTCTTTTTTGTTTATAGCGCAAAAAACAAAACAAAAAAAAAATTGCATTGGTGATCAAATACAACCAAAAGAAAGCTCTATTTGTGGGGGGAAAAAATGACATAGATTTTATTTGGGTACAGCATTGCATGACAGCGCAGTTTCTGAGGTAAGGTAACGCAATGCTGCATGACCTGGTCATAAAGTGGGGTAAATCTTCCGGAGGTCAAGTGGTTATATACTGTCTAGAAGGCATCTTACCTTAATAAGGAGCCAGAGAGCATCTAATTATATTAATATGCGAAAGGGTTTTGCAAATTAGATTTTTATGATTTGTCCAGTCGTTAGAGAAATTTACAATTGTGTTTTTATTGTTTTCCCTGCCTTGCAAATGCAGTATATGATCTATAAATATCAGATATGCTAATAAGGTAATGTTAGGGTTTCTTGTCTTAGGTTCTCATAAATATTCTTAAACGTTGTAGTCATTTTACCAACTAGCATAAAACATGAGTAATGTGTGGCATCTTTTGTGATCTTGCATCTGCTTGTCAGTACTACAAAGCACCTTGGTCTGCTTAACAGTCAGTATAAAGGTCAGTAGAGTATTATCACTGGGTTTGTCTAGTCACTGTGACATCTAGACAATTACGTGGGTGCCACCCAGACATCAGTTTTCAGTATTTGTTAGATTTATTCTTGTAAAGTCAACCCCTCCTGGCATAAACCATGCCTAATAACTATGCCAAATAGGAATCAACTTTTGGTGCAAGTGTCTTAGTCTTTAGTGTAATATGTTTGCATTATACCCTTTCAATCCCAAGCCCAGACTGTACCCTCTGTCAAATGGCAGAATATCGGTGTGCAGTGGAGGCTCTGGTGAGGAGGGTTTAAAGCTCCAGAAAGGAACATAGTTGAATTTCAACTAGTTAAAGCCTTTTTCATAGCCTGCCTCAGGGCTCATATAGAGGGTTTCACAGGGATGCAAGATTTATTTGAAGACTAATGTAGGTACCAGCAGGCCACACGGGTAATGCTTCAGAAATGTTATTTTAGGCACATTGCATACTAGCACATTATGAAATGCTCACCTTGGAACAAAGTCCTCCAGTACTGTGCTGTCACCGCTTCGAGGGCTGACCTCTTCCCCCTGTCTTTCTTCCCGGGTTCGCTATGTGATTGACCGGAGCCGCGATGACGTCACTCCCATGCATGTGCCCAGGAGCTCTCGGTTCCAGCACAAAGCTCTGAAGGTCCGGCAAGGTATGCTGGACCCTCAGAGCGCATGCGCCAGTGACGTAACTTGCTGCATCCAGGGTGAATATTACCAAAACGGTGCATGTTTAGAGGATATTTATCTTGCTTACTGACAAGCCTTATTCTAGGCTTACCTGTAGGTAAACATGACCAAGTGGGGTTTACTATCGCTTTAAGCTGTGTACACATGAATTGAAATTTGTCTTGTTCAGCAGGGACCAGCCAAATTTTGATCTGTATGTAACCCTTCCTGTTTAACAGAAGCTAGTTGTTAGATCAACCAGATAAAGTGTGTATATAAGGGCGCTCTGAATAGCAGGGCTAGGCAGATTATGTCTATATTGAGTAGAGGTATTCAAATGATGAGGTCTTCAAACACTTATGCCCCGTACACACGATCGGACTTTCCGCCAACAAAACCGTGGATTTTTGTTCGAAGGTTGTTGGCTCAAACTTGTCTTGCATACACACGGTCACACAAATGTTGGCCAACAATTCCAAACGTGGGAAAGCGGTGACGTACAAGACGTATGACAAGCCGAGAAAAAGGAAGTTCAATAGCCAGCGCCGGCTCCTTCTGCTTGATTCCGAACATGCGTGAACTTTTGTGCGACAGACTTGTGTACACACTATCAGACTTTCCGATACCAAAGTTTTGTTGGCATAAAATTTGAGAACCTGCTAGCAAACATGTTGGCGGAAAGTCCGAAAGCAAATGTTCGATGGAGCATACACATGGTCGGACTTTCCGACAACAAGCTCACATCCAACATTTCCCGTCGGACAATCCGACCGTGTGTACGCGGCATAAGGGCAGCACTCAAAAGAGGGGAGCAATTTCTAGTAAAAGACAAACCGAAGAGAAGGCACCTCTAAGTGCTGAATTAAAACTTTTAATATCCCCAAAAAGGATTAAAAACACTTACAGGATATAAGAATGAAGGGAGCATTTCACATGGTTTTTAAGGCACTGGTGGAGCAATCGCGCTGTCAGAGTCAGAATGGAACATGAATCCCGGGAATTACGTCAGCGGGAGGGGACGACAACCAGCGTGGACCGCACATCGGAAGTAGGTCATCAAAATGGGACGCGTTTCGGAACTGCTGATTGGTTCCTTCTTCAAGCCAATGACTACGGGTTAGCAGAAGCATAGCTTCTTATAATCTATGGGCGGGAGTGGAGAAGGAGAATAGTGCAACGTTATCCCAGGATTACAATATACTGTGCTTTATGGACATAGATAGCTGCACAAGTGCGGAAAAGCACAAAATTTATCCTTTACACAGGGAGGGAAAACAAGTTCTGGGATTCACGTTCCATGCTGACTCTGACAGCGCGATTGCTCCACCAGTGCTTCCAGAGCTTGTGGCTTCCATCTGCTGGTCACCCTAGGATCTTCTGCTGCTGCATATCGACACCCCTGGAAACCTATAACACACTGGGACCTTCCTGCTACCGGATCACCTGCCTTAAAAACATGTGAAATGCTCCCTTCATTCTTATATCCTGTAAGTGTTTTTAATCCTTTTTGGGGATATTAAAAGTTTTAATTCTGCACTTAGAGGCCCCTTTTCTTCTGTTTGATTGTTAGATCAACGTCTGTTGAACGGGACTACTGGAAAACCTTGTTCAATCAATTGCTTACAGCCAATCGGCTGCAGCACTGATCCGGTATATTCTGACCGTAGACAGCCCTTAGGGGTGATTCCTGCATTCACATTGCTTGTTTGTTTTTTTATTCAGCCTGCTAGCTGAAGGAAAAAACTAAAAGTGTGTATCCAGCTTTACGCTGGTTTAATGATGTCTCACTCCTCCTTCACATATAAGAGTGTTTGGGTAGGGGGTTTGACAAAAGTGAGTGTAAATGGTTCAGGGGTAGGCTTTAAAGACTGTACTCTTTCAGGCTCTTGAAGAGGCTTAAAATACTATGGAATTTTAGATGGGCTCTGTTTGTAAACAAAATATTATAATTAGACAAAGAAATAAAAAAAAAAAAGATAAGCTTATATATTTTAAAGGCATCTGAATCATTCAGTCCCTTCTAATATCTCTAGGGGATATAGCCATGAGATTTCCTAAAAAAAAATTAAATAAAAAAATATGTCACGCCTCACCTGTCTTCTGCAGCCAAGGGCACTCTGGGTTTTACCACGTAAAATAAGTTATTGTTTCATGATCAAAGAAAACTTCACTTTAACTGCAATATTTTTCAGTGTCGTTGCTAAAAATTGCACTTGAGAGAACAATGATAACCTTTTAGTAACACTTTATGCCTTTTGTATTGTGTACTATTGCCTAAGGAATATTTAGAAAAAAAAGAGTTGTGAATTGATTTAATTTGATTTATGCGTCGCTAAATAGATTCAGTGTTTTTTTGTTTGTTTTTTTTTACTTCGCTCCAAGAAAAATGCCTTGTGTAAGATGACACCAATCTAAAACTCTAGAAAAACGCTTTGTAAAAATGTATATTTTTGTCACTTTGGCTTCTATTGTACAGACTACAATTTTTCCATTTAACTAATGTGGTATATTTATTTCCATTTTAATATAAAGCATGTCTGAGGGCTTGTGTGAAAGCATTTTTTTTTCTTACAAGGAGGTATTTTGAATTTTATTAAGGAAACCTAATTTTTGAAAAAAAGAATAATGCATACTACTATTCTGAAGTTTATAATATAAAATTCTGAGTTCTGATGTTCTTGTGTTTTATTATTTAACAAAAACGACTCAAGGCACGCTTCAATCAAACATGTTGCATTTAAACTGGAATGGCAATACAACTCTGCTGGGTATATAGTGGGCACTGTTAGTGTTGGCTTTGCTTGACTTCTTCATAATCAAAATTGGGATTGAATTTTGGTGAAATTACATTGAACTTGGTATAGTAAAAGAGTATTAAATACCCCAAAAAATGTAATATATTGTAGCTTACCAATTCTTCTTTTTTTTTTTTTTTTCTAAGATATGTTTTAGAGCTGCACAATTCTGGCTAAAATGAGAATCACAATTTTTTTGCTTAGAAGATAGATCGCGATTCTTGCGGCGTAACATCATCTTTCACATTAAGGCTAGGTTCACACTGCTGCAGTGCGAATTTAGCGCGACTTTGATCCGATTGTGTTGCGAATTTGCATTGCGAATTCTTTGTGTGTTCTTGCGATTCTACTGCAAATTTTGCAATCTATGGAGCTGAATTCACATCGCACACGGATCAAACTCGGACAGGACCCTTTTTTTACGCAGGTTAGATTCGCAACGCATTGATGTGAATGGCACTCATTGAAAACAATGTTATTAAAATGACTTGCGAATTTGAGCGATCGCAGCGGCTAAAATTCGCAGCAGTGTGAACCTAGCCTTAAACAAAAAAAATTGGGCTAACTTTACTTTTTTTTTTTTTTTTTATTCATTGAAGTGTATTTTTCCCAAAAAATTGCATTTGAAAGACTGCTGGGCAAATACAGTGTGACATAAAATATTGCAGCAATTGCCATTTTATTCCCTAGGGTCTCTGCTAAAATATATATAATAAACATTCCAAGTAATTTTCTAGCAGAAAATATTGATTTTAACTTAAGAAGTGTCAGAAAAAGATTTAGACTTTAAGTGGTTAAATTTCCTGCATTTACAGTTGCAGGAAAACTTGGCAGACTGGCCAGATTATTTATTTACACAGAAGTTCTATCCCTTTGATCTAAGAAGGAAACTTAGTTACAATGTTTCAAGTTATAAACTTGGCAGACTACCCAGATGCTTTCTTTTGACAGCTGAGTGAGTAAATAATCTCTGTACTTGTTTATATGAAAGAATCAGCAAACTCAGCAGGAGAGATCGTCAGAGGGGGTGAATCGAGATCACGATTTTTTTAACAATTTTGTGCAGCTCTAAAATGTTTATAGAGTTTACATTAAAAACACATTATACATGAGAGGGAGAACAATGCAAAAACCCATGAGTTTCCTAAAATACAGGGCTCGACACATCAAAGTCATTGACACATCAGGACAGCTATACAGCATTTCGTAATCAGGATCCTGGATCTAAATAGGCAAGTGTGTGTGTGTGTGTGTGTGTGTGTGTGTGTGCTCTCTACCCATCGGTCCCATACTTTATCAAAGGTCTGTGGTTTCTTTCCAAGTTCAAAAGTCAGTTTATATAGCTGAAGACTGGCATTTACTAGACCTGCCTTTTTCAACCAGCGTGCCTTCAGTTCTCTTCTGGAGTGCTTTGGCAAAATACTTAAAATTTGCCCAAAACATTGTATACAAGCCAGAGGGTTGATCAGGCCTGCCTTTTAGTTACACAAAGCCAAAGGTTTTCATTGTGCACCATTACTACCTTTCAGCTACTGGTGTCATTGGTTGATGAGGAGGACGCCGGGTTCCTGCACAGCATTTTGTCCCTCCCCTGCCCTTCTTTATCAGCACTGGAGTCACATTAGCTGAGTGAGGAAGAGAAACTGAGGGAGGGGAATACTAGTCAGTACCAGTGTGCAAAGGTATATTTGCTTTGGAAGGATAAATCGCCTCTACTGTTTGGATCCTATGTGTGTGGATGTTGCTGCAATATGAAAAACTGTTAATAGTGTTTTTTTGTTTTTTTTTACATTTTAGAATGGGGTGCTTCGAGACTGGATAGTTTTAAAGGGTGTTTTGACTGAAAAAAGGTTGAGAAACCCTGGTGTACTAGACCCTTCCAGACATCATTTGACAGGGAAGAAGTCCCCTTTCATGTCAATTGAATAGTTTTCTTGGCATAAAAATAAAGGATTTGTAATACAATTTTTTTTTTCTTTTTAACATTTTTGGAGATCTGAAGATCATCAATAATCCCCAGTAAACCATTTTTGGAGGGGTAGCATATTGGGGAAGCCCTAGAGAAAAGGATATAAATGCATTAATCTCTGACCAGAAGGCATATACAGTACATAAGAACATGTTCCAGTTTTAGTGTATTAGAAAGCCTATTTAAATGAATATATTATGCTGTGCGAAATATTGCGCATTAATGCACCTCAACAGCGTAAACCCAGTCATACACTTATGTCTATTGCACCACAATCTTGGCAGCCTGCTGGCCTTCCACTGTAAATACATAGCAGGTCTTTCTGACCCTCTGGAAACTCACTAAAACCTTACTTTTTTGAAAGTCTCTACAAAGATATTTGAGGATGTTTTAGAATTAATTTCTTTAACATTCATACAGGTAGAGAGGTCAGGCATGGTGAATTATTTCTCTTGCTGCATGTAGGGGGACCCAATTCGCGTTGCCAAAGGTGGCGATCACCAGCACGGGGATTTGTGTGTGTAAACACACAAATCCCCTGTGCTGTCAGAGGAGAGGAGACATGTTGGTTGTTCCTAGTAAGTAGGAACAGCAAAATGTCTCCTCTCCTACTCAGGCCTATCCCAATACAGTTAGAACACACTGAGGGAACACGCATTTAACCCCTTGATCGCCCCCTAGTGTTAACCCCTTCCCTACCGATGTCCTTTACACAGTAATCTGTGCATTTTTATAGCAATGATCGCTGTATAAATTTCAATGGTCCCAAAAATGTGTCAAAAGTGTCTGATCTGTCTGCCGCAATGTCGCAATACCGCTAAAAATGGCAGATCACCGCCATTACTAGTAAAAAAAAAAAATAATAATAAAAATGCCATAAATCTTTCCCATGCCTAAACTGATGAAGAAATTTGTTTTTTAAAAACATTTTTGGTGACATTTATTATAGCAAAAAGTAAAAAGTAATATTTTTTTTTTCAAAATTGACGTAAATTTCGTTTGGGTACAGCATTGCATGACTGCACAATTACCAGTTAAAGTGACGCAGTGCCAAATTGTAAAAAGTGCTCTGGTCAGGAAGGGGGTAAAACATTCCGGGGCTGAAGTGGTTCTGAACGCTGAAGGTTTTTTTTTACCTTCATGCGTTCTATGCATGAAGGTAAAAAAAAGAAACACCTGTGTGCAGCTCCCCCCACCCCCTGTAATACGTGCCCGATCTCGATACAGCGATGTCCACCAGGGCCGCAACTCTCCCGGCTCTCTCCCTCATCTGTTCTATGCATGAAGGTAAAAACCTTCTGTTTTCCCATTGGCTCCCAAAGCTGTCAACAGCTAGTGAGGAGAGAACGGGGGACTGGGCTGAGTCCTGTCCTGTGTGTCAATGGACACACAGTGGGGCTTGGGAGCGAGCATGCACGAGTGCCCCTATATTAATGGGGGCATTTAGCAGAGGGACGGGGGGGACAGAGCGCCAGCGGGGGACCTGGGAGGAGGAGGATTGGGGCTGCTCTGTGCAAAACCACTACCCAGAGCAGGTAAGTACAGTATTATTTTATTTTTTTTTCACTTTAAAGTGGAACTAATGGTTAAAAAAAAATGCACACAAGCAGTCCATTTATAGCAAAATAGACATGCTTTGTCTTTTCTGCAAGGTAATAAACTTTCCTGCCTGTTCACACAGTCTTCTTTACAATGTACACAAAGCTGTGCATCTTGGCGTACATTCTCTGCACAGTATCTGTGTTCTGGGATGAATCACCACTGGAGCAGGCGCAAGATTTACATTATACTGTTCCAGTCAATCAAAGCGTCAAAAGAGCTGTATAAAGCGGGAGAAAAGATGCTGCACCATTGCTGGGAGGCTTCCAGCCCTGCATTATCTGAGCCGAGGCTGATGTTTTCACACAAATTGGTCCTGCCCCGAAGGGCTGTAAAAAGTCTAGGAAAATGGAACTTCTGACTTAAACACCATTGAACACGACCTGGTTAGCAGTATATGGCTTGCTATTTCTGGATGTGGATATGAATTGCTATTCATGGAGTTATTTCTAATATGTTTAAATCAAAGTTGTGCAAGCTGAATTTATTGCAGGAAAATCAGAAAGTAATCATATGCTGAGTTTTACCATCATTTCAGATCATTTTCAATCAGAATAGATGTGGCAAAAGAATAGCAGGGCTGGAGGAATACAAAGCCTACTTTTACAGGCATTTTGAGCTTTTATTTCAGCTTGAAGAAGCTTGTGCTTTTTTATACTCCTGTGCACGTTTTTATTTAGCTTCTTCAAGCTCCTTTTGAGCTTTTTTTAGGAATTGTGCCACGTACACACGAGCGGACTTTTCAACCGGACTGGTCCGACGGACAATCCGACCGTGTGTGGGCCTCATCGGACCTTCAACGGACCTTTTCGGTCGAAAATCCGACGGACTTTAGATTTGAAAAATGTTTCAAATCTTCCCGCCGGACTCACTTCCTATCGATTCCTATCGGGAAGCCGTTAGTCTGTATGCTGGTCCGACAGACCAAATACGACGCGGCAGCTACAGCACCTGCCCGCGAGAACATTTTCAGAGCGATCGTATCGCACTGGTTCTCGGCAAGGGGGTACTGTACATCTCGCGCAAAAACACATTTTCCTATTGCGGCGAGAGGGAGGCGTTTATGTCCCTTGGGTCTGGTATGGATTTTGAGGGAAACCCCCTATGCCGAAAAGGGCCTCTTCCTGACAACCCTGGCTGTTGGTTGTCAGGGTCTGCGGGCGGGGGGGCTTATCGGAATCCGGGAGCCCCCTTTAATAAGGGGGCCCCCAGATCCCGGCCCCCCACCCTATGTGAATGAGTATGGGGTACATCGTACCCCTACCCATTCACCTGGGGGAAAAAAGTGTCAATAAAAAAAACACACTACACAGGTTTTTAAAGTAATTTATTAGGCAGCCTCGGGGTCTTCTTCCGACTTTGGGGGTCTCTTCCAGCTTCTTCGGTTCTTCTCCCGTTGTCCGGTTCTTCTCCCGCTCTCCGGCCTCTTCTCCCGGTGTCCGGTTCTTCTCCCGCTCTCCGTTTCTTCTGCTCTTTTGCAGCTCTTTTGCTAACGGTGGCCCGGTCTTCTCCGTCGTCTTGTTCCCTCTTCTCTTCTTCCGATGTTGACACGACGCTCTCTCCCTCTGTAATGCTGTGTGAGCGGTGTGCAATGACTTATATAGGCATGGGGCGTGGTCACCCGGTGACCCCGCCACTTATGACATCACAGTCCCGGGGCATGATGTTTACATTCCTTGTAATAGGAATAAAAATGACACTTTTTTTTTTTTTTTTTAAAGAACAGTGTAAAAATGAAAGGTATAATAAAAAAATTTTTTTAAACAGGCCTCATCCCGCCGAGCACTCGTGCAGAAACGAACGCATACGCGAGTAGCGCCCGCATATGAAAACGGTGTTTAAACCACACATGTGAGGTATCATCGCAATCGTTAGAGTGAGAGCAATAATTCTAGCCTTAGACCACCTCTGCAACTCAAAATATGCAACCTGTAGAATTTTTTAAACATCGCATATGGAGGTTTTTAAGGGTAAAAGTTTGTCGCCATTGTCGCCAGTGGGTGCAACTTTGAAGCGTGACATGTTGATTATCAATTTACTCGGTGTAACATCATCTTTCACAATATAAGATTGCAACGACCGCCATTTTATTCTCTAGGGTGTTATATCCCCCTTATATTTATTAATTTTTTTTTTCTAAGTAATTTTCTAGCAATAAAAAATTATTTTAACTTGTAAACAGCAAGTTTGAAAAATAGGCCCGTTCTTACAGTGCTTAATGTCGCAAACATTCAACAGACACTAGACACAACTCATGGAAGTGGAGGTTGCATATTTCCTGTCACATCTGTATTTACGTAAGGGTATCTGGCCACAGTTTTTTTTTTGTTTTTTTAATCAACCTTAACTACTTACTGCCAGAGATGTTTTTGCAGACATATTTTAAAAATAATTTTTGGCCTGAAGATTACATAAACTCCCCCAAACAGGTTTCGCTGCCCTCCTTCCCCCACAGCCAGCCCATTGACAGAGTGCAGAGTGATTTGCGCATGTGCAGTAGGAAACCAGCTGTGAAGCTGCTCGGCTTCACTGCCAGTTTCCCTTAGCCAAAATGGCGGCGCCAGCACCCAAGAGCCGATTCAAGAAACGGCTCAGGTGAAGACACTGCTGGATGCCTGGGCAGATATGTTTCCTAACATTAAAAGTCAGCAGTTACAGTAGTTGTAGCTGCTGACATTTAATTTTTGGAAGGGGGGGGGGCGGAATTCACCTTTTTTTTTATCATATAGGGGACAAAAAGTCCCCTATGTGATGATTATTTGTTGACAGGTTCTCTTTAATGAGACATCCAGGATAAAGACCCTGCATTTCACCTGTTTGCTCCACTGGAGCCAGGCACCCCCTGTCTGTCAGTGGGGGGAGGGGCGGTATTTGAGGGAGTTGGGGGTCTGTCAGTAGAGGGAGGAGGTGGTATTTTGGGGGTCTGCCAGTGGAGGGAGTGGTGGCATTTGGGGGGGGGTTGGGGGTCTGTCAGTGGGGGGAGGGATGATATTTGGGAGGGTTGGGGGTCTGTCAGTGGGGAGATTGGTGGTTTTTGGGGAATTTGGAGGTCTGTAAATAGGGGGGATTTGGGTGGTATTTGAGGGGTTGGGGGTCTGTCAGTGGAGGGAGGGAGGGGTGCCAGTGATAGATCCCCACCCCTCCAACTACCAGTCACTGCCACCAATGATGGACCCCCACCATTTCCACTACTCTCTCCCGCTCCCCACAGACATTCCCCCAACTACCCCCTTGCCCCCACTGATGCACCCCCAACTGCAGACCTCTCCTCTACCCCCCAACTATTGACCCACACCCCACCAACTATCACTCCCCAACAGACCCCCACCCCCCCATGGACAGACCATCACAATCCCCCATATACCACCTAATCCCCCCCCACCGACAGAACCCCAACTCCCACCAATACCACCCCTCCCTCCACTGACAGACCCCCAAATACCACCCCCTCCCTTCACTGACAGACCCCCAAATACCACCCCCCTGACAAACCCCCAAATACAACCCCCTTCCTCCACTGAAAGCCCCAAAATACCACCCCCTCCCTCCACTGACAGACCCCCCCCAAATATTTACCCCCCACTGACAGACCCCCAGGGGGTGGGTGTCTGGCATAAGTGGAGCATAGAGAAGACATGCAGGGTCTTTAGACCCTGGATGTTTCAATAAAGAGAACCTGTCAAAAAATTATCATCAAATAGGGGACTTTTTGTTAAAGTTAGAGGAGTTCCACACCCCTCCCCTCCAAAAATGTAAAGTCAGCAGCAACAAATACTGTTAGCTGTAATAGCTGCTGACTTTTACTATGAGGGAACTTACCTGCCTAGGCATCCAGCAGTGTCTTGACCTGAGCCGATTCTCAGGTGCTGGCGCCGCCATCTTGGCTAAGGGAAACCTTTGCCGGCTTCCTACTGCGCGAATCATGCTGCATTCTGTGAATGGGCCAGCTGCAGGGGAAGAAGGAGGGGGCAGAGCTCAGGTGGGAGTGGGAGTGGGTACCTGTCAAAACCAGGTAACCGCTCCCTCCTCTCCCCCCCCCCCCCCTTTGGATGGAGCTCCACTTTAAGCAAAAAAATAGTTGCACACAAGCACATAAAATTCCCCCCACCCCCTTATTTTTTTGTTTAGAGGCACCCCCACATATATGCATGTAAGAACGCAAACACACATGGCAGGGGCGCCTACGATTGAAAACATTGATTGCGATATGCATGTTGCATATTGCTGCACACACCAGAGTAAGAGCCATATTTCTAGCACCAGACCTCCTCCGTAACACTAAACTAATGACCTATAGGGGCTTTTGAAGCGTCTCCTATAGATACTAAAGGGCACTGAAGTTTGTCGCCATTTCACTGGCACACGCAAATTTAAGGTTTGACATGTTGGAGTCAGGTTGCAACCTCATCTTTTATATTTTACCAGAAATGTGGGCAATTTATTGCATTTGTTTCCCCTTTAAATTCACTTTAGTGTGCTTTTTACTGAAATTCTGTGTTTTCTAGACCTTTGCGGTAATATGGTGTGACACAAAAAATGGGGGGTTTATGTAACCTTGAGGCCAAAAATGTTTTTTTAAACACGTCTACCAAAAAAAATTCAAAAACCGCTCTGGCAGCGAAAGGGTGAAAGTTGATAAAAAAAAAAAACTGTGGAGGCCACATGATTCCTGTGGAGAGTGGAGCACCAGTCTGCAGCCAGATAACCTTAGGGCAGTGATGGCGAACCTTGGCACCCCCAGATATTTTTGAACTACATTTCGCATGATGCTCAACTACACTGCAGAGTGCATGAGAATAATGGGAAATGTAGTTCCAAAACATCTGGGTGCCAAGGTTCGCCATCACTGCCTTAGGGGAATGCAGATGTGACAGGAAACATGTGAGTTCCACTTCCATGAGTTGTGGCTAGTGCCTGTTGAATGTTTGTGACATTAAAGTTCATAATAAAAAAAAAAGTTGGAGTGGAGGTCACGTTTCCTGTCAAATGTGGAGCTCTAGTCTGCAGCCAGACCCCTTGCGCAATATTAGGCAAGCCAACAGGAAGCTCTACCTGGTCAGCACTTAAAGCAGGTAGGTAGGCAACCTTTGAGAGGTGAGGTGAAGATCTTCTCTATCAAAGCAACCCTGAAATAGTAGCAGGCATAAACAATTATTTTATGACCCTTGATTGAGGGATTCCTTAAAACTGCCCCTATAAGTTTTTCTTCCAAAATAATGACTCCAACTGCTTGATATATTTAAAGTGTGAGTGTGGGAAAAGGGGATTTTTAAGTGCCGAAAAAAACAATATCAACTACCACATTAGATATTTAAACAGATTTGGCAAAGTTTTATTATGTACAAAAAGTATTTAAAAACCACATGTATGATATCATAAATATAATAACACATTGGACACTATCTGACCATTCTAGGCAAACAATACGTAAGAAGTTAATGGATCATGGATCAATGCATTTTGACCACAATAGAAGAGAGGGCTTCTTCAAGATCCAGTTTGCAATGTTGTCAAAATCTGATAACGAACAGATAATAACATATTAATTATACAGTAATAGAAAATACATAGAGTACAAAACAAAAGACAACATTAGCAACATGTATTGTTATTACATATTGCTGGTGAGTCACATCTAACCGGGGGAAGGAAAAGGGAAAAAAAAGGGGGAAGGGAGGGGGGGGGATAAAACAAACAGGCGACGATCATGGAATCAGCATTTTGGGGAATCAGAGGCAAGAAAAATAATGGAGAAACTTGTATAAATGACAAAAAAAAGGTCTTGTTAAACCAGTACCTTATAGGGTGATCAAAAAGCCCATATCAGCAATCCACTATGCCTGACATGGGGGAATCCAATCAAAGATATGTGTCCAGAATTATATTCATGAATGTGCAAGACGAAGAACAATAAAGATTCGCTCACATCACCCCCCCCCCCCCTTTCCTTCCCCCTGGTTGGATGTGACTCACCACCAGCAATATGTAATAACAATACATGTCGTTGCTAATGTTGTCTTTAGTTTTGTTTTCTATGTATTTTCTATTACTGTATAATTACTATGATATTATCTGTTAGTTATCACATTTTGACAAAATTGCAAACTGTATCCTGAGGAAGCACTCTCTTCTATAGTGGATGAAATGCATTGATCCATTAATTTCTTACGCAATGTTTGCCTAGAATGGTCGGATAGTGGCAAATGTGTTGTTATTTATATTTATGTTATCATACATGTGCTTTTTAAATACTTTTTGTACAAAATAAAACTTTGTCAAATCTTTTTAAATATCTAATGTGGTAGTTGATATTGTTTTTTTGGCACTTAAAAATTCTCTTTTCCCACACTCCCCCTTACAAGGGAATGTGGGGACTCCCTTTACATATACCTTACTTGCTATAGGGGATAGTGCCAGTCATTGTTCTGAGGTTAATCTCCCATATAACCATATATTTAAAGTGGCTACAGTAGCACCATTATTTAACAACCATTAACATAAATACTAAAAAACAAATAAAATGTATCAATCATCAACAGACTTGTATTGCCAGTAAAAGGTCTTTCGGTGTCCACTAACTAAAATCTTATCTAAGCACCATCCCTGTCCCCAGTTGCACCTCCACTGGCTTGAGTAGAGTTCCAAACTGGGTAAATACAGTATAATTACTTCCACCAAGGGATGGAGCCCCTGGTAGAACCAACAGTAACCTGCCAAAAGGGAGCAACATACCAACCAATGGATCCCATTCTGTAATGATTCCAAATCTTCCAAAGACCCCCAACCTGCCATGATGGGAAAAACACTCTCTTGATGCTGACAACTGAACAAAAGGTGAGCGCCTAAGGCAATGTCACCCTCCACCCCAGCCAAACTTTACTTGGTGACTTACCAGCAACATTCTGTCCCTACCCCCTCTGACTACCCCCTACCATCTTAACTATTGACTGCCGTTAAGAATTCTTGTTCTTACACTTCTACCTTTTCCAGGCCGATTCCTCCCCTTGTCATGTAGCCCCTCTGTCAATTGTCTACTCCAGGGCTAACTTTACAATATAAATATACCTTATACTTTAGGTGCTGTGTTACAGTATTCCATAAAGCTTGTTGGGTTAACAGTCTGCCTGCCTCATTTCTCGTTCTTATATCTTGAGTTTAATGTTCTTGTAAGATTTTGATTTTAGATAATAATCTTCTGCAAAGCACAGCAGTTGGGCATCAGTTGTATCATAAACCTTTTAAGACTAAACGAACTTCTTGACCTTGACTAAATTCATCCTTGTCTACTTTTTTTCAAAGCTTGTGAGTTTCTTTTTCTATCTAGTGAGCAGTTGGAATGCTAACCAGGAACCTGGCCTCTGAGGTCATCTTGTCTAGAACTTTAATGAGCAGCTCTAATTTATAAATATCAGTATGAGCCCTGAATATTTTTTTTGCTTTTGGTTGTATAGCAAAAGCATGGTGTTTTATCTTGCTTTTTGTCCACCTTATCACCTCTTCCAAAAGACTTGTGTGTAGGAGCAAGGGTCATCTAGGACAATAGGGCCTACTAACAGACTTGCTAATAATGAAGTTTGAATTGTTAATCTCATATCCCTTCTCTAGAAAGCCAAGAAACTCTTTGATTTAAATATATTAGCATGTATCAGTCTAACCGTCTCTGTTCCTTCTCATATTGATCATTTTGAAAGGAGTGCAGGGGTCAGGATTACATAATGCAGAGTTCAGGATCAGGAATAAATAAGGCACAGAGTCAGGATTAATTAGCACACAGGATTCAGGGGTCAGGTCCGATTAGTTACATATTGCAGTTTTTGTCAATCATCTGTCGGGGCCCAACATTATCACTGGGAGCCAGGTACTGTAGTTTGCAGTGCGCAGGCTCCAACTTATCATACTTCGAGCATCAATCCAGAACCTGTGCACAGCAGCAGGGATCCTTGCATGCTTGGAAACATTCATCCTGTCATGGTCCAGGGTCAGGCTCAGACACCAGTAGCTATAGCAGTTGAGAGGCTCCCACTGACCAGCAGGATAAATAAATGAGCAGTTCACCCTGGCAGATAACGCAGGCTCACTTAAGGTGTGGAGTGTAAGCACTAACGTGTTCACCAGAACTCCTGATGGTGGAGAGGTTTTTCTGATTGTTAGTGCCAGGTCGCAGTCCTCAGAATCATACCACCAGGAGGTGAGCAAGCTGCTGTCCAATAACAGATATAGCAGGTAGGAATCAAGCAGGATAGTCAGTAAACAAGCTAAAGGTCAGTAACAAGTGGTTGCAGGTTGGGATCAGACAAAAGTGTAGTTGAGGAACAAGCCAAAGGTCAGAAAAAAGTGGTGGTGAAGATACAGTGGCAGCAGGAGTGGCAAGAGTGAGGGTTCAAAGTTCAAGAGAAACAAGTTCAAGGCAGGATCATACAAGGAATTGTCTAGGAAGCTGTCCTGCATCCCAGGTGGCTCAGCAAGAAGAGACTTTGCCAGACACAGCAGAGGTTTCAAGTTAAGACTCCTGACATCCCCACGCACATGCAGGGCGCTCTAATGGCGCCATTATTCAATTGCTGCTTTAGCAGTGTGACAAGTTGGAGCTTGCACACTTCAAACTTTATGTTGCATGGCTTCCTGGGACAAATCTATCGAGGGCTGTTTCCCAGGGACAGACCCCCTAAAAAAATCTGTGATCATGGGTAGTGATGCCATTAAAGTGATATAGGGTGGCAAACAACCAACCAAAATATGCATGTGGCACATTCCACAAGAAAGGGTTGGTGGAACTTTGCAAATACGCAAGATCTTTCAGAGAAGGTTTTTTGGAACTCATGGGAAGAGATTAAAGGTCAAGCTTTCTATTAATAACTTACAAACACTTGTGTGTATGTGGCCTAAAAGGACTGCTTCCCTGAACTTACCTGAAGACGGGTGAGTAACAGCGCCAATAAACATTCAATAGCTTGCGGTATTCTTTAACAAATATTTAAAAAAACTATTTACAAAATGTTTGTTCTGCAAGTTTTATGCTTGCATAAATCTTGGCAATAGGCTTCAATAAGCTGCTTGGTAAAACCCAGAATGTTCTCTTTAACAATGATGCACACCCCCAGACAATGCTTTAGATGCAGAAGGCAAGCTACAGATTCAGCGCTGTCACTGGAGTTTATAATCATTAGCAAAACAGTGAGTCATCCCTCACAGACACTACAACAACAAACCTCTGTTGTTTAATGTCATGTGAAATTGCCCTTAATTACCTTGTTACTACTGATGAGCGAACACTTGAAAAAAATTAGCAAACCCCCAAAATAACCCCAAAAGCTTTTGAAGTCTGTAGGAGATGGATCTTTTTATTTTTTCAAAGGCCAATTTGAAAGCTTTTGGTAAAATAAACATCATAGGTAGCTGAGCACTGCCACGGGGAACATGTTCCAAAGCCAAAATATATATTTTTAAATACAGTTCAACGGGGAGCAGGTCCTTGCAAGCAAAGTGGCTTGGGGGATCCTTTGTAACATCATTGGCCAAGTATGGTCATGATCACATTGGATTGTGACCGTCGTGCTTGTGTCAGTGGGTTGTAGTGGCATCACTCATCATGATTGGCAATAGATCTACATCATTGGATTAGGTGATTGGTGCTGGATTTACACCATGGAGCACCAGATGGAGGTTTGGGCAAACTGGCCAAATCTGTCCATTTTGTTTGCCTTTGCAATTTGGCAAATTGCAAACAGCTTGGGTTTGGGTCGAACTCATGGTCAACCTGAAGCTCATCTCTGCTTGCCCAGATAGCAAGAATAACTTTCCACAAATTTGTGGCAGTGTTGAATTGTAAGCCTTGTTAACTTGCTGCACATTTTCACTGGCAAGTTGTACACTTGCAGAGACCTTGAAGCACAAGTTCTTGTTGACACTTTTCCAATTTGTGGCTAATTTGCGTAGCAAGTCTCTAGCAAGAGCAAAGTTGCAGTGGTGAGTCTACAGCAAGAGCTCTGCAAGTCACAGTGCCCCCAGTGGTGGGATGATTATTGCACAACATAACTGAACCAGCACTTGCAGCAGACTTGCAGAATGTTTGCAAAGGAAGTTGATCTGGTGTCATGCAATGCACACTTGCTGCAATTGTGCGACAAACTTGTGAAGCCTGGCAAGTCTAGCAATAGCTTAGCAAGTCATTTTCAAACTTGCAGCTCAATAGCTTGCTATCTGGGTTTTAGCTAAAGCTTTGCTAGCTACATTTATACAGAGATTATAGGTAAACTGTGGTGTGTTCTTAGAATACACAACCATAAATCACAAACTCCTGCTTATGAGAGTGGAATTTTGATTTTTTTGTAACTCTGCTATCTGGGTTTTAGCTAAAGCTTTGCTAGCTACATTTATACAGCAATTATAGGTAAACTGTGGTGTGTTCTTAGAATACCCACCCATAAATACCAAACTCCTGGTTATGAGAGTGGAATTTAGATTTTTTTGTAACTCTGCTTGTTTTCCTTTTGATCCTGTCAGTAGAGATGTTACTTTTCTACTTCCTTTAATGGGCCAAGCTGTCCAGAAAAAGTAGCAGTCAGAGGGTTTGGAACAAACCATAACACTGCCGAAGATGCTTACAACAGACAGCTTTTATTTATATGGTTTATATGGAGTTCAGCTTTAATTTGTTTACTGCTTACAGTCTATCTGAAGCTGGCAATACACAGACCAGATTTAATCTGATTCCTACTTAATCAGTTAAATTCCATTCCATGGATGGCCCTGTTGGCACCATGCAGCTCAACAAAAATATATATATTTTTAGATTTTTTTTTAAAATGTTAATGCTTGAAACCTTGAAAATGATATTTTGACATGAAAATATTTGTTCTACCCTAATGCAGGGCAACCATTCCAGGACTACCCCACAGGCAGCTCCCGCTGGGCCCCCTTCTAATCCAATGGGGCCTAACCTGGTACAGAAGTACTGCAAGTACCTCCCTATCAGCAGTCTGGATTTATTAGCAGGTAATTGAATCATGCATTTGTAAGCTTGTTTTATGTAGCTAAGACAATGCATGTCTTACAGGAAACAGGACAATACAAGTACATAGAGATAGGATAGACAAACATCTTGTCATATCATAGAAAACATGTACTATACACTATAATACCACAGCGCAACCTGCTGCATAAATAGGTATAATGCATACAGTGTATATTGTTCATTTTTTTTAAGCAACTTTACATTACATGTTGTTGTTATTCCAACACCCCTTCTCAACAGCATGTGCTTTGTCAAATTACATTCATCTTCTTCTGGAAAAAACTATGACATTCATTCAACAAAGGCTTGGTGAGTGCATCAGCAGTCATCTCCTCTAACAGGCAGTATTGAATGTCAATAACACCTTACTCTTGATTGTCCCTCAGTAGGTGATAATATACATCGATGTGTTTGGTCCTAGGACTGACCCTTTCTGATTGTGTAAGCTTTATACATCCCTGGTTGTATTCAAAAATTAGAATTGGTTTTGACATGTCTATCCCAATGTTCACAAAAAGTTAACGAATCCATATCGCTTCTTGACAAGCGTGTGCTGCTGCAATGTAATCTGCTTCAGTTGAAGATAGAATAACAGTTATTTGCTTTCATCTAGACCAACTTATGGTTCCTTCCCCATACTGGCAGATGAATCCACTTTTGGATTTGCGGTCTGTGCAGTCCCTGGCCCAATCAGCATCCACATATCAGACCAGTTTTGGATCTGATGTTGCTGGTAACCATAACTTCATCTGAATTGTTCCTTTGAGGTACTGCATCACTCTTTTTACTGTGTTCCAGTCACGCTGACAGGGAGCTGAAACTTTCCTGCATAGTATGCCCACTGCTGGTTGAGCACCCAAATACATAATAGGCCTCTTGCCAAATTATAGATCCTCAACCATATACATAGAACAAAATCATTTAAACCTTAATTAGTTATTAATCACTTTAAGGGTGTATGTAAACAGTCCACAATTATTAAACAGTCCATAGTTGTGAAAAAAGTCTTCAATGCAGTGAAAAATAGATCATGAAAACCAAACACAAAAATCAAACACAAAAATAAAAATAAAAATAAAGATAAAAATAAAAATTGTGACTTGAGTGTATTCAACGTCCTTGGTGACTTAGTGCTCCCCCTCAAGGGTCCCCACTCACCGGATCCATTCACCCCAAAGGGGTAATTCGCATATAGATGTAACCTCTACGATCTCCTTGCCGGCGTGGTGGATGGATTTCCCAGGATGGTCCTCAGCATATACAGGATGATGAAGCTTTGTCACTCATGTAGAAAAAAGGAATGGTGGACTGCCATAGTGTAGTAATTAATATTATATTTATTCCGACATAAAATTCTTTCATTAAAAATACTACAGTCCAGGTCAACTGGCTATAGTAATACAGCAGCAAAAAAATTAAATGTATCCGCACACCATAGCATAGGTATGCAACCTAAATGTGCCTAGCACAAAACTTTCTCATAAATAAAAAAGTTTCCTAGCCGGATAGCCCGTAACACAAGGTGGAAGTAATCCGAGCGTCTGCGCTTCACCTGCGTTCCACCGGCCTAGTATGCGGAAATGACGTAGCGTGCGTGGCGCCGTCGTGCGCGTTTCGTCATAGACGTCCTCAGCGACGGTCGCTGAGGACGTCTATGACGAAACGCGTACGACGGCTTTCATGATCTATTTTTCACCGCATTGAAGACTTTGGACTATGGACTGTTTAATAATTGTGGACTGTTTACATACACTCTTAAAGTGATTAATAACTAATTAAGGTTTAAATGATTTTGTTCTATGTATATGGTTGAGGATCTATAATTTGGCAAGAGACCTATTATGTATTTGGGTGCGCAACCAATATATATTTAGGTTCTCAACTGTATAGTCACCTATAGGTTTATTGGCACCTATGTCCATTTGAGGTATCAACACGTGTTTTTTAATCACAGGCACAGTATTACATACTTTTGGAATGTGTACACGTATATGATTGGCATACCAGTAATGCACTATTTACGGTTGCATTCACATGAAATGTATGTTTAAATAGGGTAGGCATATCTACCAACACTATCACTAATAATTTTCATTATCAACTTTTCACTATCATAGTATTTTTCATATTTTCTAATTTGTACACTCACGGATGTGGAGGGAGAGTTGGTACTTCACAGTTGTTTGGTATTTATTTATCCAACTTACCTAGGTGGGGCTACTCGCTGTGGAGCTTGTATATCGGTCTCAACTATTACGGGTACTCTATATCACTCACCTGCCCAACCAAACTTTAGGGAGCGCCACCACCCCATCTCTATATATATATATACTCTTCTGAAGTTTACACACAAGGTTGTCTCCTTGCTCAAACCCTGGTGGTTGCTTCATGTAGAGATCTTCCTTATTGTCTCCATATAGGAAAGCAGTTTTAACGTCTAGGTGTTTCACTTGCATGCCCTTCCTGGCTGCAACGCTAAGAAGCGATGTGATGGTGGAGTGTTTTACGACCGGAATGTTTCATTGTAATCTTCACTGAATTTCTGGGAGTAACCCTTGGCAACTAGTCTGGCTGTGTATTTGTGGATATTCCCTTCTGCACCTAACTTTAATTCTTCATCTGCTGCCTTTCTCCATTTATTGGCTTCATGTTTTGGCAGCTTTTCTATGTCTTCCCAGGATGTTGGTTCAAGTATGCTGTGTGTTTTGACAGTGTATGATAGCTTGTGGGGTGGTATCCCCTTTGTAGTCCGAGTGGATCTTCTGACTTCAGGCAGTTCTGCAGGATCTGGTGGGGAACTTGATTTAGGCGATGTGATTTCCAACTCTTGTTCTGACTCCTGTAAAGGTATGCTTTGGTCGACCTTTTTTTCTGGTTCTTATTCACTTCACAGCGTTCAGGGATCAGTGTTTCTGATGATAGTCTCTCATCAAAATAAACACTATAGCTGATTGTCACTTTGTCAGTCTTTGGGTGTAGGATTCTGTAACCCCTAGTTTGATCACTGTAACCTTCTAGAATGCCCTCTATGAATCTGTTCTCCGGCTTGGATCGCTTTTAACTTGGAATATAGACAAATGCTTTATATCCAAACACTCTGATGTGCCCTAAGCTAGGCTTTGATCCATGCCACATTTCGAATGCAGCATAGAGTACTTTTAATGGCTTTTGAGGGTAATCTGTTCTTTAGGTAGGTTGCAGTCATGACTGCTTCTCCCCAGTACTTGCGAGGTAGGTTGGCATCCGACAACATGCATCTGGCCATTTCTATAAAAGTGTTATTTTTCCTGTCTGCTACACTGTTTTGTTCATGAAATAAATGTTGTAAATTGGAGTTCTAAACGAAATATTATCCGAAAGTGATTACGGATACCCTCTATTTATTCCATATATGTATTAATTTGTCTATTCCTATAGTTAGCTAGTCTATTAAAACTCTGATAGTTACTGTTGATAGCACAATAATATAAGGTTAGCTATGAAAACAAACACACTGCTTAACTACTTCAATACAGGGCATTTTCACCCCCCTTCCTGCCCAGTCCAATTTTCAGCTTTCAGCGCTGTCACACTTTGAATGACAATTGCACGGTCATGCGACGTTATACCCAAAATAAATTTTGATCATTTTTTTTCCCCCACAAATAGAGCTTTCTTTTGGTAGTATTTGATCACCTCTGCGTTTTTTATTGTTTCTGCTATAAACAAAAAAAGGCCGACAATTAAAAAAAAAAAAAAACACAATATTTATTACTTTTTGCTATAATAAATATCCCAATTTTTTAAAGAAAATAAAAAAATGTTTTCCTCAGTTTAGGCCGATATGTATTCTTCTACATATTTTTGGTAAAAAAAAAATTGCAATAAGCGTATATTGATTGGTTTGCACAAAAGTTATAGTGTCTTCAAAATAGGGGATAGATTTATGTCATTTTTATTATTTTTTTTTTTTTTACTACTAATGGCAGCGATCTGCGATTTTTATTGTGACTGTGACATTGCAGACAGATCGGACACTTTTGACACTATTTTGGGACCATTGACATTTATAAAGCGATTAGTGCTATAAAATGCACTGATTTACTGTGTAAATGTCACTGGCAGGGAAGAGGTTAACACTAGGGGGCGCTGAAGGGGTTAAATGTGTGTCCTAGGGAGTGTTTCTAACTGTGTTGGGGAGGGGACTGATGAGGGGAGGAGACCGATCAGTGTTCCTATATACAAGGAACATACGATCAGTTCAGCTTTCCTCTGACAGGATGTGGATCTGTGTGTTTACACACACAGATCCACGCCCCTGCTCTGTGATGAGCAATCGCGGGTGCCCAGTGGACATCGCGGCCGTCGGGCACGTGCATTAGGTCCCCAGTGATGTGGCGCGCTCTCCACAATGCCGGGAAGCCGAGGACGTCATATGAAGTCCTCCCGTAGGGAGGAAGGGTTCCTCCGGCCGTCATTTTACTATGGCCCCGGTTTGGAAGTGGTTAATAAAACAACGTCCTATTTATTCCCCAGGAAAATAGGAAAACGCTAACATGAAAATACTAAAGGAAGATATTACAAAGCATATAACAAGAAAAACATCAAATATACTTTTCGAAAAGCTGTCCTATAGATATGGTATCCTCAGCTGGGCTTGAGATTGTAATAGAGAGAGTCATCAGGCTAGAGCCAAGAGCGCAAAAGGGACGACTTCCCTCCTGTGTGCACTTTTTAAACTTCATCCATACACCGTCCAGACCCAACCCCATTGCCTGCCCATTTAGGTTTCTAACGAATAAAAGCTTTTGTTCAACCTTGCTTCTCTCAGATGAATAATCCGATATGCTACAAAGCTTTGATTTGCAACTTGTTACATTCTAAAAGCCACCTGTCTCCCTCCACCAGGTAGTGAAACTCCAGAAATATGATATTAAACCATATTGCCTTTCAACATTATCCGCTTTGCGCCTAAAGGGCGCATATCACCCTTCTTCATACACGGCTCCTATGGAACAGTTCATAACTGTGTTAACGTGTTGTGCTTCCCAACATGTGCTTCAGAAACAGCTCCTATGGAAAGTCCATAACTATATTAACGTGTACTTCAGAAACAGCTCCTATGGCACAATCCATAACGGTCTTAGCGTGTTGCCTTTCCCAACATGTGCTTCAGACACAGCTCCTATGAAACAGTTTGTAACGGTCTTAACGTGTTGTGCTTCCCAACATGTGCTGCTTTGCCACTGAGTGACAGACCACCATCATTCTTCAATGACAGCTTCCATGTCACCATTCTGTGTCTTCTCCTTTCCGGTATCTTCACGACGGGGTGCAATACAGGCAAGGGGTGTTCATTCACTCACCATTCACCAGCACACACTCAGAGCAACATATTAACCAGCTTTCAGATACAGAGTCTCAAGGAGGTCCTTAATCGCCCATATTACTAACCTAAAATACACATATGTCACACTATACCATAACATAAATCAACCCATTACCATAATATATGCATATATATGTGACCCATCAAATTATGCATCTTGCTCCCAACCTCCTATAAGTCTTTATTGTAAATACGGGTCAGGATTAGGCAGGCTTGCTCATAGTGGTCTTTCCTACCGCAACTTGGCATGTCCGTGGTACTTCAGGACTCTGAATTGGCAGCAAAGCCTCTAACTTGTACGAAGAGACCTTACCGTCAATTTGTCCCTCAACTTGCATAGATAAATGGGAGACCCTTCTATATAAATGTCGAGTCCAACAACATATAACAACTTGAAACAATGACAAACCCACAAAATTCCATCCCTGTGCCTGGATTTCAGAGACCATGCCCAGGGCATACCATGCACCTCTATCTACTGTTAGGTTCAAGGAACACCCTAGTTCCACGACTAACGTTATATCGGTTTCCTTTAGGACAAAGAAACAAACTCGTCTATGTCCCAAATAATACCCAGGTGCTTCCTTCCCAGCAATGATCTCTCCATCCAGAACCCAGAGTGAAATCTTCCCAACATTTCTTGTTCACCACCGTGTATTGACCTGGCACAGAAAGGACATCATGGTCATGCCTCCAACAGAAGGAAATATCAACCTGCCTCCAGCTTGAAGTTGGCTGATACCTCCACCTGCCCCTGCATGCACGCCAGAGCCCATGACAGATTTCTGTCCTGTACCCTCACACTCTCTACCAACCTCTCAACATGGTTGACAAAATCTGGAGCAACTTTAACCTGGGTATTTATGTGACTTTATTTAATGTTTCATAAGGATGCCACCAATCTTTCTGAGTAACAAAGCCCCGCTTACTGTCTGAAGCTATGGCTGAGAGTTTGTTCCTCAGGAGACCGATGTCCACTCTATTAACAACACCCATCCCAGCTCCTATTCCCCCCCAATATAGTGCTGAATACATCCCTCCTCTTTCGGTTACTCCTCAGAAATAAGCGTCCTGAATGCCTTCTGTGTCCGCACATCTCTGGGAGTAAGCCACTGGTACAATGTCCGTACTTGATTAAGTGTATACTCAGCACATATAGGGTAATAGGCTTTTATCAACCACTGTGAGATGTTGAAGCGCCATGTGGTGAAGGTATACTGTGCCCTGGTAGCCAGCGCTTGTTCCCTTTATCTAACGGAGCATGCTCCTGTATGTAGTCACTGGCATTGCCTGTGCAAGGTTCCAACCTCTCAGGTGAGACGTCAACCAGGCATATCTCAGATTGAGACACCACCCCTAAAAGGAAATTTTCACCCCATTGATGTGTCACCTGGCGACCTAATAATTCAGTTATGTCAATACATGTCACACATTGAAAACCTTTCCTTCTTTCAATTCCTCCCTACAACAAAAAAACATATTTTACATTTCTTGTTCTGATGGATTGGATAGGTTATATTCCTTTCCTTCCCCAACCTCCAACCCATTGCACTTGTATTCACAGTATGTTTGCATTCATAAATGACAGGAGAGACTCCGGCAAAATGTTTCACAAGTCTTGGTGCTGGGCAAAGTCTTTCAGATTCAGCATTAGCCCTAAATTGTCCTTAAGAAAAAGAAACCTTATATTGCAAGTATTAATCTGAATCTTTTCGTTTGTCCCTTCTCTCCTGAATGTTTATCCGAACAAATTTGCAGTGTGGTGTGGCACAGACAAACTGCCAACCAGATGAGCATCTTTCATCTCAGTTCCAGAAACCTCTCCAATCTCGCTCCACCAGGACTCTGGAAGTGAAAAACAAGAGCAGAATCAAATTCTTATTCACAATATCAGCTCGCTTGCTATGTTTACTTACAGTTCCCTCCTTGGAACCCAGGAACTTAGTATTCCTGGCTTCTGCAACTCTAAACAAATGATCAAAACAACCATGATTTCTTTAGGCTGAACCCACTCTAAAATGCGTCCCCATGGTATGAACAAAACTATCAAAAAAAGAGAACGTGAATGTTGCTTCTCAAAAAATTCTAGTTTTAAACGCTAAAAAAAACAATGCATTATCTGTACCTTAAGACCTATGCATTAACTCCCCTTTCAGGTGGACAAAGACTAAACCTTTTGGAACTTTTTCCACCTGAATGAAAATAAAAAACAAAGAAAAAACTATAATAACTCCAGTGGCTAGAATGGCTTCCTATCAACTCTTGTCTTAAACGAAATGTATTCAGCTGCTAATTGAGGACATAGCCAATGAACCTGAACAAAACAAAAATAAAATAAATGAACAAAAATTAAAAATGTAAAAAAATAAATAAAAATAAAATAAAAAACAAGAAAAAATAATTTTAAAAGACAAAATTAAAAAAAATAAGATTTTTTTTTTTTTTTTACAAAAAATTTAAAATAAGAAGAGAAGAAAGAAAAAAAATAATAATAATCGTAACAGAAAAATATTGAAAAAACAACAATCCAGAGGCTTAGCCTTAAAAATACTAAAAAAAATCAAGGTCCTCTATAATATTCCAAACATGAAGGGCAACTCACATCTAAACCTTATTCATAGCAAAGAAACATTAACCAAAAAAATTCTTACCATCCATGCAGCTCACTAAGGGCTGCTAACATTGTTTCCAATGTTTTTTTATTGTCTGAGTATTCACTAACAATGGACTCGTCAGAAGTCTCCACTGTTTCAACTCCTGAATCACTTTCAAGCGCAGTTACCGCACTTTTATTTAAATACTCCTCATTCAGATCTCTAACATTAATTCCCACCATAACATCATCACTTGCAGCATCACTAGCATTTGGCTTTTCTACACGTCATTCCAGAGCCTCTATCTTTGCTAAGCACTGAGCATGTGTGGCCTCTAATTCATTCATTTTCTGTTCCAATACACATTTCTCAGTCACTAGTTTTTCAATGTGATCACGAACATCTGCATCTGCCTTTGCAACCATTGTTAATATATTCTTAGTTACACTTTGTACCTGCTCCAATAATAGCTTTCTCTCAGTACACCATTTTCCTTCTTTTTGCTATAGCAAAGTCTTTCATTTTCAATAACATTGGCCATCTTGGCTTTCCTGCCTTTTTCCGAAGACTTTTTATGTTTTATCTGATCATTATGAATATTACATTGTCTCAATAGCTCATTAAATTGGTGCGTTAAAGCATTTTCTGCCACAGTGTTAAAATTAACACAGGCATATCTCTTAATAAAATCTTCAATGACCTCCATTGACTTGCTAATTAGTCTACACTGAAGGTACACTGAAGGTTGTTTAACCAGTCTATACAACAGCACACAAGACACACAGAGACACAGGCACACCGATAAAGCTATTTAATAGCTAACATTGACTTGTAGTTCCACAGCAGGAGACATGCACACTCTTAATCAATGCCTTACTATCTCCTTATTACCACTGATTTTTAGCCCCCTTAGATCGCAGGCCACATTGAACTTCTATTGGAACAGAGAGCTATTTTACTCTCTCATGTGGGGAAAAATAAATATAAAAGATAAACTAATACAAAAAAAATAAATAAAAAATAAAAATCAATATTTCTCCCACTTTCTCCTCAAAGATGTGTGATATATCCTGTCAATCTGCAGGCTATATCAGATAACCAGGGGTGATCAGCCCCTCACTCGCCAACACGCTTGAACAGCTACACAGGCATAAAACAATTAGCATTAGTAATACAATAAACGTTAGCACACACACATATACCAGCCAAAAATCTCACCAGATTTTGCACGTCCGCTCACTGATGAAATATTTCATAGAACTTTCAGGACCACTCACGCAGGGCTTCAGAATTCACAAACCAGTGCAAATCTTGTCCACAGTAGAGAAGGCTTCCAGTTCTAGGTGTAGTTGATTCCTTAGCTTATAGGGACTCAAGACAAAAATACATTAGGGTTTGGATTCTGTGCAGAAATAAATTCCACATTGGGCTGCCAATTGAAATAAATACTGAAATTGAAATAACTTCTAAATTAAATATTATCCAAAGGTGATTACAGATACCCTCTATTTATTCCATATATGTATTAATTTATTTATTCCTATAGTTAGCTAGTCTATTAAAACTCTGATAGTTACTGTTGATAGCTGTTGATAGCACAATAATATAAGGTTAGCTATGAAAACAAATACACTGCTTAATAAAACAACGTCTTATTTATTTCCCAGGAAAATAGGAAAACGCTAACATGAAATACTAAAGGAAGATATTACAAAGCATATAACAACAAGAAACATCAAATATACTTATCGCAAAGCTGTCCTATAGATACGGTATCCTCAGCTGGGCTCGAGATGGTAACAGAGAGAGAGCCATCAGGTTCAGAAAGCCATCAGGCATGAGCCAAGAGCGCAAAAGGGATGACTTCCCTTCTGTGTGCACTTTTTTAACTTCATCCATACACCGTCCAGACCCAACCCCATTGCCTGCCCATTTAAGTTTCTAACAAATGAAAGTAGTTCCGGGGCAGTCCTTCTGAATATATTATATTTCTGTCCATCCTGCTGTATTGGTCTCTAGAGGCAGCATTGTCTATGTATCATGTCTGTGTATCAATGCCTTTGATCCTTTGATCTTTGTAACCCACCTTCATCAATTATCCTGGCCGCCATGGCCCTCTTTGAAGTTTGCTTGCATAGCGTTATCACATCAGATAGTCCGGAGCCAAGCTTTTGTTCAGCCTTGCTTCTCTCAGATGAATAATCCGATATGCTACAAAGCTTTGATGTGCAACTTGTTACATTCCAAAGGCCACCTGTCTATCTCAACCAGGAAGTGAAATTCCAGAAATATGATATCAAACCATGTTGCCTTCCAACAGTTCAGGAGTGTATGGTGTGGGTTTCTGGTGTACTATTCCTTGTCTCTTTAGGTATCAGGCCACTTCTTTGCTCATGTATTCTCCCCCATTGTCAGTGCATATTATTCCTGGTTTCCATTGGAATTTGTTGCTAGACATGGCAACAAACTCTTGAAGTTTCTCTAAAGTTTCATTCTTGTGTTTCATCAGATAAGTAGTTGTGTACCTGGAATAAGCATCAAGGAAAGTCAGTAGATATCTGTTCCTGCCTGACATGGGAGTTTTCATTCGACCGCGTACATCACTGTGTATGAGCTGCAGGGGGTGGGTAGTTTTTCTTTGAGAAGACTGGAAGGGAAGCATGTGTGGCTTTTGCTTCAATACAGCATGAGCACTTTGCAAGATGCTATTGTCAAATCACATTTGCTGCATATGTCATAAGAGACTACATTGGCTTGCTGGTCTGTGGTGATAAGGATTGGAACTTTTCATTGAAAACAACATAGATTTGTTTATAAAATCCACATACACACATTGTTGGGGGTCCTGACATGTGTCACCTGTGCAGGAAGTAAGGGAAAATCTCCCTCATGGAGAAATAATCATCAAAAATTTTTTGTTGGAGTTTCTAACCTTTCCTCACTCAAATATGCTTTTACTTCTGCCTGTGTGAGTTCCCCTCACTTTCTGCTCTTTCTGACACCCATCAAAATGGACAGGAAGTTGGGAGATTTTACTTCATGCCCTGTTTGTTAAAAATGTATCAAATAGGAAGTGAGTCGAAATCTCCCAGAGGGGAACAAAGATCACAATAAAGTGCAAAGAGAGATTACACAAACACTGGTAGGTATAACATTTAGTGAAGTAATGACTAATACAGATAACAAATGTAATAATATTAGAAAATATAACAAGAATATTTAGCTAAAGATGGCTTTTCCTCCACGGAGTCCCACCCGTTTTTGCGGCGTGGCAAAGATGATCAGATCAGACGTTTGCATGATAGCAGCTCTGAGATGAGACTGATTATTCCAAGTTTTAGCTGTGTTATTTGGAAAATCTGTATGCAAGGAAATGATAAACCTACCCTGCAAGCAACATGGCCTTTTAAAGTGGTAGTAAAGCCTTCTCGGCTACTTTTACCTACAGGTAAGTTTATAAAAAAGCTTATCTGTAGGTAAAATGAATATCTCCTAAACGTGCACCGTTTAGAAGATATTCCATAGAGCAGCAGTCGGCGACGTTGCCAGTGCATGCGCACTGAAGGAACGGCACACTATACCATTGCTTCAGAGGTCTGTGCTGGAAACCGTGATGTCAAGTGATGCCATCGCGGCTTGGCCAGTCAGATGGCCGAAGCCTGCGAACCCGGAAGCAAGACTGGGTGCAAATAGAAGCCCTGTCATCGGTGACAGCGCACCGCTGGAGGGCTTCATTTTAAGGTAGGTCTCTCATAATGTGCTAGTATGCTGTGCATACTAGCACATTAGGACATTGCCTTTCAGGGGGATTTTTTTTTTAACAAGCTTTACTACCACTTTAAGGACTAATCACTTTGTAATGACATTCCTTTGGTATGAAGTCAGCTAAGGTAACCAGGCTTTGGAGGCTTTCTTATATATTGATAGATAGATATTGTGAGACAACTTTAATGAGGAAATATGAAATTTCCCTATCAGGTGGCTATGCTGTTCCTCCGTAGATACATTGGAGAAGTAAATGTAGCCAATCTAAGACAGGAGGTGTGTTACTGGCCGGTCACTAGATGAAAATAAATGAATTAAAGCTTAAAAAAAAAGAAAACTGATGCAGCCACCACATACAGTGATTAGTAAGCTAAAATATATTTTTAGGGGGGGTTTGGTTACTCTTTAATGTAGCAAAGTTTCTAACTTTCTTTTGCTGGAGCTGGAGTTTAAAGGGTTTGTTCAAATGTCTTATTGACCACAACACCATGGCACTCTCTTGTCTATAGACTGTGAACTTCTGGATGGGGCCCAGTGCTGGCAATCCCCTCCCTCCCCCCAATAAATGTGAGCACTAACCTGACCCCCTAAGCGTAAACTCCCTTGCAAGCCGAAAATCTCCCCCCCAAAAAACTCCCCTCTTCCAATACAAATCCACAAATCAACCTTGGCTGAAATCCCAACCCAGCACAAATCTTTGCCCCCCCCATCCCCCTCCCAGCCCAAATCCTCTCCCTCCCCAAATCCCCTCCTAGCACAAAGCTTCTACCCCTCTGAGTAAAAATCACCCCCCCCTCCGAAACCCATTTTCTCAGCACAAATCATCCCAAAGCCCTCTCTCCCAGCTCACCCCCCCCCCAAAATCCTTCTTCTTAGTTCAAATCCCCCTTCCCTGCACATCCCCCAGCACATATCCTCTCCCCCCAAAAAAATGTTGCCTCCTAAAAAAAATATTTTGCCACTGGCGCCCCCCAAATGCCTCCTCCCAGCACAAATCCTCATTATATAACAGTGTAAGATATGACAATGCTTTATATAATAGGCAATAATTGATAATAACTGCCTGGTCATATACACAAAACAAGGAGTTCTCTGATGACCGCAGAGGCAGAGAAAGAGTAATGGAGCACATGAGAAGTAGGCATGTATATGCCAAGTTATCATTTTTGTATTAGCAAGAGACAATTAATGCTCTTGCAGTCATATGGCCTACATGGCATCAAGATTAATAAATTGTAATTATAACGTTCATGATGGCCACATCAAACTTCGGTGTTTAAAAAAAAAAAAAACACTTTTGCCCCTCGGTGGAGAACTGCTATCAAACTGAACAGTATCCATTTCATTGTCATCTATAATTTCTGGAATATAAATTGTGATACCAGCATTGTTGTCAAGGAAACGGGAGTTGGGAGAAGTGTGGCGGAATGAGAATTTGATACAGTTGAGGAAAAATCATTTAAAAAATCTCCGGAAGAAAATGAAACCGTTTAATAGAAGACTTGTTAAAATAAAGTGATTTGCTAACCGAAGATAGAGCGGAATAAGTTATAATTGTTAAAAAAAAAAATGAAGACTCCGTGGAATCACAGACCTATGACTGCTAACCCATATTTGAATGATTGTTGATGCCCCAAGGATGTTGCTATAAAACACTTCAGAGACTTTGAGAATATGTCATATTGGGTGGGTTGATTCAAGCCTGCATTGATGCTTATCATCACATATGGGAAAGGGGTGAATGTTATGGGCCAATGTCAAAACTTACTTTTTATTTTTGCAAATAAATACAGGGAGTCAGTAGTTAAGCTAAACAGATATAAAAGACACAAAGTTATGCAGTTCCTTAACCACTTCATATCCGGGCCATTTCTGACACTTTGCTCCTACATGTAAAAATCATCATTTTTTTGCTATAAAATTACATAGAACCCCCAAACATTATATATGTTTTTTTAGCAGAGACCCTACAGAATACAATGGCGGTCATTGCAACTTTTTATCTTGCACGGTATTTGCGCAGCAATTTTTCAAACGCGTTTTTTTTGGAAAAAAAACAGTTTCATGCTTAAAAAAAAACAAAACAGCAAAGTTAGACAATTTTTTTTGCATTGTGTGAAAGATGAAGTTACGCCGAGTAAATAGATACCTAACATGTCACGCTTCAAAATTGCACACGCTCGTGGAATGGCGCCAAACTTTGGTACTTAAAAATGCCCATAGGCGACGCTTTAAAATTTTTTACTGGTTACATGTTTTGAGTTACAGAGGAGGTCTAGGGCCAAAATTATTGCTCTCGCTCTAACGTTCGCGGCGATACCTCACATGTGTGGTTTGAACACCGTTTTCATATGTGGGCGGGACTTACGTATGCGTTCGCTTCTGCGTGCGAGCTCACGGGGACAGGGGCGCTTTAAAAATTTTTTTTTTTTTTTTTATTGTTAATTTTACTTAAAATTTTTTATTTTGACACTTTAAAAAAATATTTTTTTTTTTGATCACTTTTATTTCTATTACAAGGAATGTAAACATCCCTTGTAATAGGAAACTGACACGATCAGTCCTCTTTACAGTGAGATATGGGGTCAATAAGACCCCACATCTCACCTCTAGGCTGGGAAGCCTAAAATAAAAAAAAAAAATAAAACGATCGCCGCTTCACAACCGAAGCGGCGCCGTTTTTTTGAATGCAGAGGCCGGGCGTGACGTCATAACATCGCGCCCGGCCTCCGAACGATCATAGAGACTCCGGCGACCATCTGGTCCGCCGGAAATCTCTATGGTGAACATCCGGCGCCGGCGGATCCGCTATCCGACTCACCGATCGCTGAGGTGAGTCGGTAGTAGCACCGGAGGGCGGCGGGAGGGGGGGGGTGTCCCCTCCCGCCGCCCGTAAGAACGATCAAGCGGCGGAACAGCCGCTATGATCGTTCTTATGGTGTACGGAATCGCCGGCTGAAAATGCCGGTATCTGAATGATGTCTGTAGCCTCAGACATCATTCAGATATAAGCCCTGAAAGTGGAGGCCGTCATATGACGGCCTCCGGATGTCAAGAGGTTAAAGTGATTTAAGGGTTTGCTTTTTTTTTTTTTTTTTTTTTAAATAACAAACTAATCATACTTACCTCCACTGTGCAGCTCGTTTTGCACAGAGTGGCCCCGAACCTCATCTTCTGGGGTCCCCCGGTGGCTCTTGCAGCTCCTCCCCACATCAGATAACCCCCTAGGGAAAGCGCTCTCCTGGGGGGTTACCTTGTGGGCATGCTCCCGAGTCCAGCATTCGGCGCCCATAGCGGGAGCCAATGGCTGCGCTGCTATCAATCTATCCAATCGAGAGCCGAGAACCCCCGGGCAGAGAGACAGCGTGTCCCCGCCGGGTCAAGTTCCAGGGCTCAGGTAAGTAGAACGGGGGGGGGCATAGGATGCAGTAAGGTTAAAAAACACAAAGGTTTACAACCCCTTTAATCTTTAATAAATTATTACATTTATTCTTTAAATGCAAGTCCTGCAAGTAGCTGAATGTGAACTGGTATCAGCCTCTTGCAGTCCCTGTAAAGCAGGGCTGGAGTGTGAGAGGAGAAAGCAGCACAAGAAGCTAATCAGTTATTTATGGACAAGAAGCATGCTAATAGGGATAAAGTAGAGTGACAGAGAGATGGGCTTGTCCCTGTGCTGCTTCTCTTTTCACTGTCCAGTCACAGGGGTCCAGGAAGACCCCAGAGGAATGGGTTGAGTGATGCTGGCCATGACACTGAGAACATCTAGTTGTAGAAATAAAGTATTCCAGGGAAATCTGGTACAGTACTTGCAGAATCTCCATTGGGCCTTCCAGGATTCCTAGGATCATACATAACTGTCATGTGGCTGTGTGGGTTTGAACTTGGATCCTTCCGCTTCTGTGCTGCAGCTCTGTTCTTCTACCACTGGGGAATCTGAGTCTCTTCAGCACATATCCTGCTTGGTGTTTCTGTTCCTGGGACTCTCTAGCTCCACCTGCTTTCCAGCTGCAGTCAATCTGCAGTCAACTCAGCTTGTAAATTGCGTGACTTCCTGTACTCAGTGCCCGTTTGTTGGTTCTGTTTCCTTTCGTGTGTGCTATACTACTAAACTACTGAACTCCTGAACTTTTGAGCCTTGCCTGATTACTGGACTACTCTCTTTGCCTGGCGATTCTGTACTATTTTTCTAGTCTGTGTATGCCCCCGCCTGTCTCCAACCACGCTTCTGTATTCTGACTTTGTATCTTGATGACAAGACTTGTTGCTGACCCAGCCTGCCTGACTACGCTACGCCTCAACTCCTAGACAAAGCTCCACTTTGATCTAAAACTCTTAACAGGGACCTCACATAAACTACCTTCAGGATGTCCAGAGTTCCCAGTAATCATGCTGGGTGTGTCCTCTGACCAGAAGGCTATTTAAGCACCAGCCTTTGAAGTGGTTGGTGCTGTGTCTTATTGGCATCTACCCAGCAGCTGAAAGTGCTATAATACTTACCTGTCAGTCGCCTGTTTGTTGCTTATCTGGGGTGATCTGACTACTCTCTTGCTTGTCAGCTGCCTTGACCCCTGCCTGTACTCTTGCCTGCCTGCCAAAAAAAAGGACCACTAGGGTTCCTGGCCATCTCCACAATTAGGAGTTCTGGTGAAGACCAACTGCCAATTAAACTCTGCTCTGGATTAGCCTATGTCACCTGCCAGGGAGCACCATAACAAAACCCTTGGATTAAAGTTGGCCTTGTTATTTTACCTTTGAAAGGGCTTTTCATTTTATCTTGTTATTTTTTGCTGGGATTCTGCTTTAAAGAAGGAAATCCACTTTTGTAAAAAAAAATGGAAACCTCTTAATTTTAGGAAAACGGTCTGCATATGTTTTTTTTCTTTTTCTACTAAAAGTGCAACTTCTGTTTTTCTACAGTTAAACAGAAAGACAGACTGAGAGAGCTCTGAATCCTCCAGATGCCTCAAACAGTGGCGGCTGGTGCTCAAAATTTTTTTGGGGGGGCGCAAACAAATAAAAAAATTCTGAAAAAAGACCCATCAATTGCAGCCACTGCGCCATCAAATGCAGCCACATGCTGATGGGCGGGAGTAGAGATCATAGGAATAAGCTCATGTGTGGTGTTGTCCTTTCACTGTCTATTCACAAGTGTGAGCAGAGAAGTAATCTAACTGTGTTGCTTAACTGCAGTAGATAAAAAGTCAGATTACTTTGTCAGTTAGGGCAATTCTACTGATGTGATAGGGCCATTCTAGTATACAATATACTATACACATATACATTATACATTAGTATAAATTGCTGACCTCCCACAGTATACATACGTCATTACTTTGACATTAAATACTGCTTCCCGATTGTTTCCGAGCTTACCGGAGGTGACCGTTCACTGGGCAGGAAGTCGAGTGAGGGCCAGGGGCAGACTGATAACTCATGGGGCCCCCGGGCAATAGGAGATTATGGGGCCCCCAGGCAGAGATTATGGGGCCACACAGTATACACACACACAGTATAAAATCACACAGTGTACACATACATGTACACACAGTATACACAGACAGATGTAAAAAAACCACAGATTTATACATACTGTCCCTGGTTTTACTGAGGCTGGCAACCCTGATGGGGCCCCCTTGTGGCCCAGGGCCCTCGGGCAGTGCCCGAGTGGCTCAATGGTCAGTCCGCTCCTGGTGAGGGCAAGACTCTATGCCCTTGGAAGACTGGAGCGACCTCTAATGTCACTTCTGGTTCTGAGGCATAAACAAAAGATTTTTTTTTTTTTTTAAAGTCAAAATGTAAAAAAAAATATTTTTCTTTTGCTTTTAAAGGTACATGAGAAATTTGGGTTCTTTTTGACCCCAGATCTCTCGCAAAAGAGGACCTGTCATGCTTATTTCTATTACAAGGGATGTTTACATTCCTTGTGATAGGAAAAAATAAATAAAGGGACAGCGTAAAAATAATTGTAAAATAAATAAGAAAAAAAAAATGTAACGTGCCCCCATCCCTCCGTGCTCACGCGCAGAAGGGACTGCATAAATAAGTCACACCCGCATATGTAAACGGTGTTCAAACCCACACATATGAGGTATCACCTCAATCGTTAGAGCGAGACCAATTATTCTAGACCTCACCTGTGACTCTAAATAAACCTGTAAACATTTTTAAAGCGTTGCCTATGGAGATTTTTAGTACCGTAGTTTGTCGCCATTCCACGAGCGTGTGCAATTTTAAAGCATGACATGTTAGGTATCTATTTACTCACATTATACAAAATAAACTGGGGTAACTATTGTGTTTTTTTAAGGTTTTTTTTTTCACAATAAGTGTATTTTTTCCCAAATAATTGGATTGGAAAGACAGCTGCATAAAATATTGCAACAATCGCCATTTTATTCTCTAGGGTCTCTGCTAAAAAACATATGTATAATGTTTGGGGGTTCTAAGTAATACTAATTTAAACTTGTAAACAAAAAGTTCCAGAAAAGGCCTGGTCAGCAAGTGGATAAATATATTTGTATTATTTATTTTGTAAATGAATGGTATAGTAGATATTGTAGTATCAGCATTGGTTCTAAGCCTATTATATTTGTTTGCTTATCGGTTTAATTTGCTTGGGGCTGAATCATTTCTGATCTTTTATTAATTCATTTTGAGTTTTAAAAAATGTATTAATAACTATATTGATATTAGTGTATTTACACAGTTGGATAATCACAACACAGGGGGAATGTTAGCTTTATATAAAAAATGTTTATAGCTATAGAGAGATGTCACTCTTTTCCTGCCCTGAATGCTGCTGAATATTGATTGCTAGCGATGGGAGCTTCATCTCGCAGCTTCAATTAGCAAGGGAGCAATTCCACAGGGACAGACAGGCAGCTTCTTAGCAATCCCTTTTCGCTAGTGGCAGAATCGTCTATCTGACATCAGCCTTATGCAGGTAAAACAGCTCTTATATACAGTGCCTTGAAAAAGTATTCATACCCCTTGCAATTTTCCACATTTTGTCATGTTACAACAAAAAACGTAAATGTATTTTATTGGGATTTTATGTGATAGACCAACACAAAGTGGCACATAATTGTGAAGTGGAAGGAAAATGATAAATGGTTTTATTTTTTTTTTTACAAATAAATATCTGAAAAGTGTAGCGTGCATTTGTATTCAGCCCCCTTTACTCTGATAAAATCTAGTGGAACCAACTGCCTTCAGAAGTCACCTAATTAGAGTCCACTTGTGTGTAATTTAATGTCATTATAAATACAGCGGTTCTGTGAAGCTCTCAGAGGTTTGATAGAGAATTTTAGTGAACAAACAGCATCAGGAAGGCCAAGGAACACATCACACAGGTCAGAGATAACGTTGTGGAGAAGTTTAAAGTAGGGTTAGGTTGTATAAAAAAAATATCCCAAGCTTTAAACATTATCCGAAAATGGAAAGAGTATGGCACAACTGCAAACTTACCAAGACATGGCCGTCCACCTAAACCGACAGGCCGGGCAAGAAGAGCATTAATCAGAGAAGCAGCCAAGAGGCCCATGGTAACTCTGGAGGAGCTGCAGAGATCCACAGCTCAGGTGTGAGAATCTGTCCACAGGACAACTATTAGCCACGCACTCCACAAATCTGTCCTTTTTTGGAAGAGTGGAAAGAAGAAAGCCATTGTTGAAAGAAAGCCATAAGAAGTCCCGTTTGCAGTTTGCGAGAAGACACGTGGGGGACACAGAAAACATGTGGAAGAAGGTGCTCTGGTCAGATGAAACCAAAATTTAATTTTGTAGCCTAAAAGCAAAACGTTATGTGTGGTGAAAAACTAACACTGCACATCACCCTGAACACACCATCCCCACCGTGAAACATGGTGGTGGCAGCATCATGTTGTGGGGATGCTTTTCTTCAGCAGGGACAGGAAAGCTGGTCAGAGTTGATGGGAAAATGGATGGAGCCAAATACAGGGCAATCTTAGAAGAAAACCTGTTAGAGTCTGCAAAAGACTTGAGACTGTGGTGGAGGTTCACATTCCAGCAAGACAACGACCCTAAACATACAGCCAGAGCTACAATGGAATGGTTTAAATCAAAGCAGATTCATGTGTTAGAATGGCCCAGTCAAAGTCCAGCCCTGAATCCAACTGAGAATCTGTGTCAAGACTGAAAAATTGCTGTTCACAGACGCTCACAATCCAATCTGAGAGCTTGAGCTTTTTTGCAATGAAAAATGGGCAAAAATGTCACTCTCTAGATGTGCAAAGCTGGTAGAGACATCCCCAAAAAGACTTGCAGGTGTAATTGCAGTGAAAGGTGGTTCTACAAAGTATTGACTCAGGGGGGCTGAATACAAATGCATGCTACACTTTTCACATATTTGTTTGTAAAACAATTTGAAAACCATTTATCATTTTCCTTCCACTTCACAATTATGTGCCACTTTGTGTTTCACATAAAATCCCGATAAAATACATTTACGTTTTTGGTTGTAACATGACAAAATGTGGAAAAGTTCAAGGGGTATGAATAATTTCTCAAGGCACTGTATGTACTTCACCTGTGTATTTAGCTGGTTTCCTGGAGTACAACTCAAAAGTTTTGAAATTACCCTACTTTAGGTAGGTAAAGATGAACCCTGTGACCTCCTTTAGGTAGGTATAGATCAGTGGTCTTCAAATTGTAGCCCATGAGCCAGATGCGAACCCCTTGCTTGCACTTGTCCAGCCCTTGGGGCACTCTTTCTCCCACTAACACCAACAATGAGACACCATTGGAACAACAGTGGGACTTAGACCGGGGGGGGGGGGGGGGGGGGCATTAAAGTTCATGTGCGTGTAAAGGCAGGTGTCCTAATACTTTTGACAATATAGTGTATGTCTAGGTGCGGGTGCGTGCCCCGAATTCATACTGTCTGCGTTCAGGGTCACGCACCCGCACCCACACGGATGTCATATTGGGAGCAGCCGCCATGTCTGTGCAGCTACTGCATCCCAATTGCCATCAGTGTTACGTTGCATCACTGTGCGAGTAAATACGGCCCTGCAAGGACGTACACTATAGTACACCCCATGTAAATGAAGCCTTATGGGGTACACAATTCAGAACTGTCCATACAAAAAGGGACAACTGAAGGTGACCATGGCAAGGCATTTATAGGATTATTTTCAATGATTACATCAATATATACAGTACATTTTCAAAAAAATCTTACACCAGGAAGTACATTACCCCCTTCCTGCCGAGCGTACGCAGATATGCGGCCTTGGCTTTAGGTGGTTATACCGGGATGATGCCCGCAGCTGCTACTGTTTTTTACAGCGGGCGATCGGCTTTCCAGGCATAACAACCGGTGGGGCTAAAAGCCGCTCGGTTGATATCCCGGTGGAGTGGGAGGGGACATCCCCCCTCCCGCCACCTTCCACTGCTCTTACCGGGCCTCCCGTCCGACCGGGAGACCCAATCCTGGATCAGCCACTTCCGGCGACTAGAGACAGACTGGCAGGAAGCCGGAAATGGCTTCCTTCCACTCTTCTCTCTGTAAACACGAAAGTGACGTCACAACGTCACTTCCTGTTTACTCGGCTGCCAATGGCGTCAGTTTTTAAAATATACAGTATTCAGAATCGCCGTCTTTTAGACCCCCGATCCCTCCATAAAGAGTACCTGTCACCACCTATTACTGTCACAAGGGATGTTTACATTCCTCGTAACAGCATTAAAAGTGATCAAAAAATGTTGTTTTTAAAAAACACAATGTAAAAAATAAAATAAAAAATGAAATAAAAAAAACCTTTTTTTAAAGCGCCCCCGTCCCCGCGAGCTCGCGCAGCAAAGAAAATGCATACGGAAGTTGCGCCCGCATATGTAAACGGTGTTTAAATTAAATCACACATGTGAGGTATCGCCGCGATCATCAGAGCGAGAGCAATAATTCTAGCACTAGACCTCCTCTGTAACTCTAACCTGATAACCGTTTTTTTTTTTTTTTAATGTCGCCTATAGAGATTTTTAGGTACCGTAGTTTGTTGCCATTCCACGCAATTTTAAAGCGTGACATGTTTGGTATCTATTTACTCGGCGTGACATCATCTTTTACATTATACCAAAAAAAATGGGCTAACTTTACTGTTTCGTTTTTTTTTTAAATTCATGAAATTGTCTTTTTCCCCAAAAAGTTGCGTTTAAAAGACCGCTGCACAAATACCGTGTGACATAAAATATTGCAACAATCGCCATTTTATTCTCTAGATTCTCTGCTAAAAAAAAATATACATAATGTTTGGGGGTTTTAAGTAATTTTCTAGCAAAAAAAAATACAGATTTTAACTTGTAAACACCAAATGTCAGAAATAGGCTTAGTCATGAAAGGGTTATGCTTATTTTGATGCTTGGTGATGACAGCAGGTACCAAAAATAGCAGCAAATTTTACAGTATCGTAAAAATATATTCCAGGATCACTGGCTTTTTCGTCAGAAGTATGAATAAACCCTGTTGCACTGTGTGACCTATAGCAAAAGATGAAATTAATGAGCTAGCAGTACATTTGTATGGAACATGATGTTAATGTACTGTGTATTCTAATTGTCACGTAGTAATACCAGCTGGGTCATAAGGGGAAGCAGAAACATCATAAACCCCAGGGGACAACAAGATTGTGAGAATACGTTGCGTTATATAAATGTATGTCATCAATCACTTAGCTCGTTATAAACCATTTATGTAAACCGCTCGTGACTATCCATAGATTTGAATTCTGTTTTGCAAGTTGCAATCATGCTGGAAGGTTAGAAATTACCATAAACGAACTTGTAACTAATGAAGATCTGCAAAGTGTTAATGAGGCCTCCAGCGCCTGCTAACACTTTATGAATGTCAGCAACTCAGCTACACATTGTTTTGCCCTTATTTGCTTCCACTGAGATGTCTTAGTACAATAGGGAAATACACAATGTTTAGTATAACACTTTTGTACATGGTAAATAGTTAAAGTGCATGGAAATCCCAACAATGAATTACCATTAATGCTCCTTTTTTGGTCTGTTAAAGTTTATCTAAACCTTAAAGTTTTACTAAACCCACAACAGTAAAATCAGTCTATATATGCAGAAAAAACATGCTTGTTATATTCACTGTGGAACCTAAGGGGTTAATAATGCACATCGTGTAAAAAGGCTGCTCGATCCTGTCTTCTCTGATCCTCCCCTTCTTCCATCTCCTGATAGTACAGAGGCTTGGAGGCACTCTACACATGCTCAGTTTGGTGTGTATTGCTAGAGAGTTTTCTTTTTTTTTTTTTTTTTTCCTGGGAGGGTGCATGTGATCAGCACAGGGCCAATCAGCACTGTCCAAACAGAGAGTCAGGGGTCCTGTAGACTCATAGGACAGTCAGAGGAGAATGGAAACTCCTCCTACAAGCTTTAAAGTGGAACTTCAGTATTTTTTTCATCTTTCCATCTATTAAATCTTCTGCCCTTGTTGTTTTAACTTTGGATAGTAAAACATTTTTTTTTATGCCAGTAAATACCTTACATACCTCCCAACATTTTGAGATGGGAATGAGGGACACCTACTAGCAATCGTATGTAGGCATAGGACACGCCCCCTGCCATGCCCCCTTAAAGGGGAAATAGCCAAAAAAAGGCTTAATTAAATCCACAATTGCTTTTTTTTTTACCACTACCATTTCTTTATATTGGCTTTTAAAATTGAAAAATGCAGCAATTTAGAATTTGGATGAAAGGTTTAGCACTGGGAAACACTTTTTGAAGGATAAAAAGTGCATTTTATATACAACTATATAGATCAGACCAAAATGAGGGACAAATAAGGGGGAAAGAGGGACAGAGTGACATTGCTCCAAATCAGGGACAGTCCCTCAAGATCAGGGACAGCTGGGAGCTATCCCTTATACAGCCCACTTCCTGTTTCTTGTCTGGAACCGAAACATAAACAACTTGTGCTCTGCAGACAACACCCAAATGAAATATGCGTCCTTTTTTCCCCACAAATAGAGCTTTCTTTTGGTGGTATTTGATCACCTCTGCGTTTTTTATTTTTTGCGCTATAAACAAAAAAAGAGTGACAATTTTGAAAAAAAAAAATATTGTTTACTTTTTGCTATAATAAATATCCCCCAATTTTTTTAAAAGAAAACAAAGTTCTTCATCAGTTTAGGCCAATATATATTCTTCTACATCTTTTTGAGAAAAAAATCGCAATAAGCATATATTGATTGGTTTGCACAAAAGTTATAGCACTATGGGAAAGACTTATGGCATTTTTAAGGCTTTTTCATTGTTATTTATTTATTTTTTTTTTACTAGTAATGGCGGTGATCTGCAATTTTTAGCGGTATCACGATATTGCGACGGACAGATTGGAAACTTTTGACACTTTTTTGGGACCATTGACATTTATACAGTGATCAGTGCTATAAAAATGCACTGATTACTGTGTAAATGACACTGGTAGGGAAGGGGTTAACACTAGGGGGCGATCAAGGGGTTAATTGTCTGTTCCCTTAGTGTGTTCTAAGTGCATGGGGATAGGACTGAGTAGCAGAGGAGACATTTCGCTGTTCCTACATACTAGGAACAAACGACATGTCTCCTCTCCTCTGACAGCACAGGGATTTGTTTGTTTACACACACAAATCCCCATGCTGGCGCTCGTGCACACGATCGTGTGTGGCCGGCGGCGATCGCACGTGGCTGGCGGCGACTGCGTGTTGCCGGCGCATCGGGTCCCCCGTTGTGCAGCGGGCACGCCCTCTGGCGGCTCTTAAAGGAACCCCGTACCTGTACGGGGTTACCCGCAGGGGAGCCATTTTGCCCCCATATATGTATGCGAGACGGTCGGGAACCGGTTGAATAAAAGTTTGGTGTCACTTTAATAATGCACTTTTTCTCATTTGCCCCTTTTTGTTCTGTTAAACATACAATTGAACGTGTTTTGCTATATCTGTTTGATAAATTAAAGGGGAAGTACAGCCAAAGCTTGTTGGCTGTACTTCTCCTGTGGATCACAGGAGTGCAGTTTGTTTATGTATTCATAAATGTAGGCCAAAATGTATTCTGCTACATGTCTTTGGTATAAAAAATCCCTGAGAGAGCTGTACTCTCTCAGCCCCCCTCACATGTGTATATATGACAAACACACGTACACAGACACACATACACATGTACACAGACACATACACACATGTACACAGGCATACACATGTACACAGACACACACACACATACACAGACACACACACACACACATGTACACAGGCACACACACATGTACACAGGCACACACACATGTACACAGACACACACACACATGTACACAGGCACACACACACATGTACACAGACACACACACACACATGTACATAGGCACAGGCACACACACACACACACACACATACACAGACACACACACACACACATGTACATAGGCACACACACATGTACACAGACACACACACACACACATGTACATAGGCACACACACATGTACACAGACACACACACATGTACACAGGCACACACACACATGTACACAGGCACACACACACATGTACACAGACACACACACACATATGTACACAGACACACACACACACACATGTACACACACACACACATATACAGACACACACACACACATGTACACAGGCACACACACATGTACACAAACACACACACACATGTACACAGACACACACACATGTACACAGGCATACACATGTACACAGACACACACACAGACACAGGAGTGCAGTTTGTTTATGTCTTCATAAATGTAGGCCAAAATGTATTCTGCTACATGTCTTTGGTATAAAAAATCCCTGAGAGAGCTGTACTCTCTCAGCCCCCCTCACATGTGTATATATGACAAACACACGTACACAGACACACATACACATGTACACAGACACACACACATGTACACAGGCATACACATGTACACAGACACACACACACATACACAGACACACACACACATGTACATAGGCACACACACATGTACACAGACACACACACACACATGTACACAGGCATACACATGTACACAGACACACACATACACAGACACACACACACACATGTACATAGGCACACACACATGTACACACACACACACATGTACACAGGCATACACATGTACACAGACACACACACACATACACAGACACACACACACACATGTACATAGGCACACACACATGTACACAGACACACACACACAAACACATGTACACAGGCACACACACACACATGTACACAGACACACACACACATGTACACAGGCATACACATGTACACAGACACACAAACACATACACACACACACACATGTACACAGGCACACACACACACATGTACACAGACACACACACACATGTACACACACACACACACACACGTACACAGGCATACACATGTACACAGACACACACACACATGTACATAGGCACACACACATGTATACAGACACACACACACACACATGTACACAGACACACACATACACATGTAGACAGGCACACACATGTACACAGACACACACATGTACACAGGCACACACATGTACACAGACACACACATGTACACAGGCATACACATGTACACAGACACACACACACACACGTACAGAGACACACTCATAAACATGTACAAAGGCACACACATGTAAACAGACACACACATGTACACAGACACACACATGTAGACATGCACACACATGTACACAGACACACACACACATACAGAGACACACTCATAAACATGTACAAAGGCACACACATGTAAACAGACATACACACACATGTATACAGACACACACATGTACACAGACACAACACAACCCCCCCAAAGAGCCCGATGTGAGCTCAATAAAAACTCACACATTCCAACACACATTCCAAAGGCAGCACAGCCACGGAGCTGTCCTGCACCCGCCCCTGCCTTCTCCCATCCCTGCTAGACAGCTGGGCCCTTCTAGACGCTCGGGCCCTTAATAGTGTATGGGCTCTGTACCTCCCTGATGGTGGCCCTACCCGCTGAACTATCTGTGCCCGCTAAGCCCGACTCCCTTGCCCCACTGCTACTTCTATTTGTCAGGCTCTGATGGGGCCCCAGGTGAACCTGGGGCCCCTGGACAGTGCCCAGGGGTGCCCGCTCAGTAAGACGTCCCTGGTCTGGACCGACACCCGGCTCAGCCTCTCAGCAAGCCGCTAAGAGCTTGAGCCAGCCGCTCCCGCCCCCTCTACAGCACAGCAATCAAGTGGTTGAGGAGGGGCAGACCAGAGAGCCAGTGACTGACAGTCTGTAGCTCTCTGCTCAGGGAACCCTGAGAACCGAGCGAGCAGCAATGTTTGTTAGCTCAATCCTCTTAGACTTAGAGCCGGTGGGGGACCGATATGGCATTGAACCAATGCTGCATCCACCTAGCTAAGTATGACTAAAAAAAACCCCATACTTTTCTTTAAAAAAAAAACAAAAAAACTTATGGCCCTTTAACCTCTCCTGCTGAAGATTATCAGTTACATTTTTCTAAAAAACTACAGAACGTGTACCTCCACGGTATAGAGACAATAGGAAAATGATAGGATTCAGTGGTCCTATCTTGTTTCTGTTGTCCTGATGCAGAAGGGTTAGTGAGCATTGTCATCTTAGGACAGGGGGTGTGTTACTGCCAGGATCATGAGTTTCAAAAATGAAAAAAAGCTTAAAGAAAAAGAAATAATAATAATAATACAGCCACCAGATTATTGACTGGTATGTAGGTTTTTTAGGATTTGGGGAGATTTTGATAGTCTTTAAATATATAATGTCCTACAGTGTTGTCCTAGGGCAGTGATGGCGAACCTATGGCAAGCGTGCCACAGCTGGTACGTAGAGCCCTCTCTGTGGTCACACAGCTTACGGAGCCAGCGCCGCCAGGAGGGGGGGGGGATCCCACAGCCAGGCAGTCACTTGCACTGGCGGTGCAGGCACAAAGGAGCCGGCTCCCTTCCTTGCATCAGCAGGGCGGCCGATGTGTGTAAATCCCTCCCTGCATGCATCGAGGGCAGCCCAGTAGGAAGAACTTACACGGAGTGTCTGCTGCTGTAAGCAACGCCGCGATGCCTCTGGAAACTGAGTTTGAGAAGAGTGACTCCTCCCTTCCTGGACTTTGAGAGCCAATAGGAGAGTTGCTGCCTGTGCTGAAGCATGATCATGTGAAGGACTGTGTACATACACAGGTAGGACAGTGCTATGGGAGGGAAGCCAGAGGTCACTGTTGTAGGGGGAAGGGGGGCAGAGGAGGACACTACTGTGTGTGTGTGTGTGCTTGTGGGGGATGTGAAGGGGGCAGAGGACACTGCTTTGGGAAGGGCCACCCCCATAGCAGTGTCCTCTACTGGGCATCACATCACCCCCCTGAACCCTGCATTCTGAGCACAACGCATTCCTGAACCCTGCATTCTGAGCACAACGCATTCCTGAACCCTGCATTCTGAGCACAACGCAATGCATTCCTGAGCCCTGCATTCTGAGCATAGCACATTCATGAACTCTGCATTTTGAGCACAACGCATTCCTGAACCCTGCATTTTGGTTCCTTAGGGCTCATTCAGAGGGATGATCAGTCCCATCCTCTGTACAGAGCCGCTGGTAGGTTTAACTCCGTGTTGGCACTTTGAAATAAATACGTTGGTTTTATGTCATTGTTTGGGCACTTGGGCTTCAAAAAGATTCGCCATCATTGGACACAATTGGACAGGAAGTGTCTTACTGGCAGAATCATCAGGAAAAGAGGGAAAAGCCTTGGAAAAAAAGGGAAAACTAATGCAGCCACTTCATCTAAGGACTGGTAATCTGCAATATTTTACATTTTAGTTCCCAAATGACTTAAAGCGGAGGTCCGTCCACCGCTGCAAAGATTAAAAGCCAGCAGCTACACATACTGCAGCTGCTGACTTTTAATAATCAGACACTTACCTGTCCTGGAGTCCAGCAATGTCAGCACCGCAGCTGGTGTTTACATCAGCTGTCGAGTGCTGCCGCCGCCATAGCCAGTAAGGGAACCCGGTAGTGAAGCATTACGGCTTCACGCCGGGTCTCTACTGCGTATGCACGAGGAACCTGCTGCACTCTCCTACGGGCCCGTCGGCGGAAGACGGAGGAGGGAGCCGATCGGTGACGTCAATGGCCGTGGCCGGGAAGTGAGGACAGTATACCTGTCAAAGACAGGTATCCACTCCCCCCCGAAAGGTGCCAAATGTGGCACCAGAGGGGGGAAGGAGACACTTTTGGGTGGAACTCCGCTTTAAGTAATTATTCTGTGCAGCATTTTGGCTAATGCCGCGTACACATGAGCGGACTTTACGGCAGACTTTGCCCGGCGGACTTTTCGATGGACTTATTGACGGACTTTCTGAATGAACGGACTTGCCTACACACAATCCACCAAAGTCCGTCGAATTTGTACGTGATGACGTACGACCGGACTAAAACAAGGAAGTTCATAGCCAGTAGCCAATAGCTGCCCTAGCGTGGCTTTTTGTCTGTCGAACTAGCATACAGACGAGCGGACTTTTCAACCGGACTCGAGTTCGACGGAAAGATTTAAAACATGTTTCAAATCTAAGTCCGTCCAACTTTTGAGAAAACAAAGTCCGCTGGAGCCCACACACGATCGAATTGTCCGACGAAATCCAGTCCGCCGGGCAAAGTCTGCCGTAAAGTCCGCTTGTGTGTACGCGGCATAAGAGGTTTGCTTTTTAGCAGTAGGGTCCAGAGTTCAAATCCTAATCAGTTTTCTCTATCAGTGGAGGAAAGTGTTGAAATTAGTTTTTCTTTATTTCTTTCTTTTTCTTTCTTTCTTTCTTTCTTTCTTTCTTTCTTTCTTTCTTTCTTTCTTTCTTTCTTTCTTTCTTTTTTTCTTTCTTTCGATCATTTTGCAGAGTTACATAGTTGGCCAAGTTAAAAAAAGACATGTCTTTCAAACTAAACCAAAAATTAATAATTTATATAAAGAAAAAAAAATTAAACTCTTGCACTCTCAGAACCCTGAACCTGCAGTTGATCCAGAACAAAAACAAAAAAGCAAAAACCCTTTCAAACAAGGACTAAATTCCTATAGAGTTTTACAAATGTGGCACCAATCATAAATGGTAGTTTCCTACTGTTATGACAACTGAAATAATAATTTTGACAGACCTTTATCTAAAGTGCCAAAAATGACAGTTCAGCACAGCTCAAAGAATTTGATTATAAAAAAGCACACCATTATACAGTATGTACGCTGTCCATAGTGCTGATCTTGTGTAAAAGCAGAACCAGCATTCAAAAGCTTTAAAACAAAAATGATGGCCATTACCATGAAACCAGTTTGGTACAGCAGGCTAGTATTCCCACTGCAAGGAGTCCCTAAAGAAAGGGTACGTTTCCCAAAGTAACACACTCCCAGTGTCCAAGATTGGTTTGGAGGAGACGTGCTTATGAGGGCAGGATGTATGGGGAATCTGCCCAACAGTACCCTTTGAAGCAAGTTTTACTCACCTAGGTCCACCTCGCTGATCCCTTGCCTGTGCCATTTCCAGGTGCGGGGTACAGGTAATCCAGTGCTGCAAACGTGCCCACTGATGATGTCAGTGGCAGATAGTCAGTTCCCCCCCAGCGTCAGTAAGTGTCAGATTGTTTGCCGCACTATCGCAGTCCCATTATAGGTTGCTGATCAACGCCATTAGTAATATAAATGAAAAACAAATTTCAATATACAGTGCCTTGAAAAATGATTCATACCCCTTGAAATTTTTCACATTTTGTCATGTTGCAACCAAAACCGTAAATGTGTTTTATTGGGATTTTATGTGATAGACCAACACAAAGTGGCACATAATTGTGATGTGGAAGGACAATGATAAATGGTTTTCAATATTTTTTACAAATAAATATGTAAAAAATGTGGTGTGCATTTGTATTTGACCCCCCTGAGTCAATACTTTGTAGGACCACCTTTCACTGCAATTACAGCTGCAAGTCTTTTTGGGTATGTCTATCAGCTTTGCACATCTAGAGAGTGAACCTTTCCCCCATTCTTCTTTGTAAAATAGCTCAAGCTCTGTCAGATTGGATAAAGGGCGCCTGTAAACAGCAATTTTCAAGTCTTGCCACAGATTCTCAATTATTTATGTCTGGACTTTGACTGGGCCATTCTAACTCATGAATATGCTTTGATCTAAACCATTCCATTGTAGCTCTGGCTGTATGTTTAGGGTCATTGTCCTGCTGGAAGGTGAACCTCCGCCCCAGTCTCAAGTCTTTTGCAGACTCTAACAAGTTTTCTTCTAAGATTGCCCTGTATTTGGCTCCATCCATCTTCCCATCAACTCTGACCAGCTTCCCTGTCCCTGCTGAAGAAAAGTATCCCCACAACATGATGTGTTTCATCAGGCTATCAGCATAGCCTGATGAAGGAGCACGCATGCTCCGAACGCGAAGCACCGCCCGCCTCACCCCGCTCCCGGAAGTGAAGACGCAGGTCAGCACGGCGCTCCACGGAGGATCCATGACCGATATCCTGGCCGCCCGGAGGCTCTGAGGACCCTCGGCACCACTGGAACAGCTACCAGGACCCAGGTTACAGGACCCACATCCCAGGAACCCCTCCACAGGCCAGTGACACCCACATCCCCCGAGAGCACGCGGATGAAACTACTTTACATGCTGGTTTTTAGCAACTCAAATGTGAGTGTTTTTATCTATTGTAATAAATATTTTTAACATACATGCTGCACTTAGAGGGCGCCGTCCTTCTTTCTTTTTTATTTTCTCAGGCTCTGGCCTAGCAGCCCGGGGCAGCACAACACACATCCACCCAGACAGCCATCCAGACAGCCATCCAGGTGGCACAGAACCCTGATCACCTGACCTCATCCAAATAAATAGGCTCTCCCAGCAGGCCAAGGGACCAAGAAAATCCCTGCTCATTGGCTGAGACACCCCATTCATTCCTAATCTGTCCCTTGCAATGCCCTTATCTTATCTAATGCCACCAGGTACCCGGCCATCTAGTGACAGAAGAGAGAAGTGCAGCATTTGCAGAATTAGGGTGAAATCAATTGACCTCCTATCATTTATAAAGGTGGATAAAGCACCTGGACCTGATGGCATCCACCCACGGATCCTAAAAGAATTGAGCTCTGTAATTTCAAAGCCATTGTATCTAATTTTTAGGGACTCATTAATGACTGGAATAGTACCACTGGATTGGCGCAGGGCGAACGTGGTGCTTATATTTAAAAAGGGATCAAAGTCTTTACCAAGTAACTATAGACCTGTTAGGTTAACTTCTATAGTCGGGAAGATACTGGAGCGTTTAATAAAAGACCACACAGACGAGTTCTTGCTGGAAAAAAAAAAATTTTAAGCAACGGACAGCATGGATTCATGAAAGACAGAAGTTGTCAGACAAACCTGATTTCTTTTTATGAAAAGGTAAGTAAAACCTTGGACAGAGGGGTGGCTGTGGAAGTGATATACTTGGATTTTGCAAAAGCGTTCAACACAGTTCCCCACACGCGGCTCATGTGTAAGGTAAAGTCTACAGGCTTGGAAATATCAGTTTGCAAATGGATAGAAAATTGGCTAAAAGACAGAATTCAGAGAGTAGTTGTTATTGACTCTTACTCTGAATGGTCTAAGGTTATCAGTGGTGTACCCCAAGGTTCAGTGCTGGGACCCTTACTTTTTAATAACTTTATAAATGATATAGGGTCTGAGATCAAAAGTAACATTTCTGTCTTTGCAGATGACACCAAGCTATGCAGTGGAATAACGTCCTTACAGGATGTCTCCAATTTACAAGCCAACCTCAATGCTCTGTCTAATTGGGCGACTATGTGGCAGATGAGGTTTAATGTTGAGAAATGTAAAGTTATGCACTTGGGGGCTAAGAATATGCATGCATCATACATACTAGGGGGAGTACAACTGGGGGAATCAATGGTGGAGAAGGATCTGGGGGTTTTGGTAGATCTTAAGCTCAATAATAGCATGCAATGCCAAGCTGCGGTTTCTAAAGCAAGCAAAGTCCTTTCTTGTATTAAGAGAGGTATGGACTCCAGAGAGAGAGATATAATTTTGCCCCTGTTCAAATCATTAGTAAGACCTCATCTGGAATATGCAGTTCAGTTTTGGGCACCGGTTCTCAAAAAGGATATCGGGGAACTGGAGAAAGTGCAGAGAAGGGCAACCAAACTGATAAGAGGCATCGAGGAGCTCAGCTATGAGGAAAGATTAGAGGAACTGAATTTATTCACTCTTGAGAAGAGGAGAATAAGGGGGGATATGATCAACATGTTCAAATACATAAGGGGTCCATATAGTGAGCTTGGTGTTGAGTTATTCTCTTTACGATCAACCCAGAGGACACGGGGGCACTCTTTACGCCTAGAGGAAAAGAGATTTCATCTCCAAATATGGAAAGGTTTCTTCACAGTAAGAGCTGTGAAAATGTGGAATAGACCAGTGTTTCTCAACTCCAGTCCTCAAGGCGCCCCAACAGGTCATGTTTTCAGGATTTCCCTCAGATGAACAGCTGTGGTAATTACTAAGGCATTGAAACTGATCAAATCACCTGTGTAAAATAATGGGAGTCCTGAAAACATGATCTGTTGGGGCGCCTTGAGGACTGGAGTTGAGAAACACTGGAATAGACTCCTGCCAGAGGTGGTTCTGGCCAGCTCAGTAGATTGCTTTAAGAAAGGCCTGGATACTTTCCTAAATGTACATAATATAACTGGGTACTGACATTTATAGGTAAAGCTGATCCAGGGAAAATCCGATTGCCTCTTGGGGGATCAGGAAGGAATTTTTTCCCCTGCTGTAGCAAATTGGAGCATGCTCTGCTGGGGTTTTTTGCCTTTCTCTGGATCAACTGAGGGTATAAAATTGGGTATATTGGATTGTACGATATTTTTTATTTTATTTATTTATTTTTTTAAGGTTGAACTGGATGGACTTGTGTCTTTTTTCGGCCTGACTAATGCCCCGTACACACGGTCGGATTTTCCGATGGAAAATGTCCGATCGGAGTGTGTTGTCGGAAATTCCGACCGTGTGTGGGCTCCATCGGACATTTTCTGTCGGATTTTCCGACACATAAAGTTGGAGAGCAGGAGATAAAATTTTCCGACAACAAAATCCGTTGTCGGAAATTCCGATCGTGTGTACACAAATCCGACGGACAAAGTGCCACGCATGCTCAGAATAAATAAAAAGATGAAAGCTATTGGCCACTGCCCCGTTTATAGTCCCGACGTACGTGTTTTACGTCACCGCGTTTAGAACGATCGGATTTTCCGACAACTTTGTGCGACCGTGTGTAGACAAAACAAGTTTGAGCCAACATCCGTCGGAAAAAATCCTAGGATTTTGTTGTCGGAATGTCCGAACAAAGTCCGACCGTGTGTACGCCCTATAACTATGTAATTGGCCAAGGCAACTATCACTTGGCAAATAAATTTACTAGCAACCTTGCCTAAACATCAGGGTGCTACATCTATTTGTAAAAAAAAATTTGGAAAACTATTTATCATTTTCCTTCCACTTCACAATTATGTGCCATTTTGTGTTGGTCTATCACATAAAATCCCAATAAAATACATTTCCGTTTTTGGTTGTAGCATGACAAAATGTGGAACATTTCAAGGGGTATGAATACTTTTTCAAGGCACTGTATATACCATTTGTAGACAAAATAACTTTCATGCAAACCAATCAATATACACTTATTAGGATTTTTTTTTTTTTTTACCAAAGACATGTTGGTCTAAATGTTTAAAGAAATTAGATTTTTTATATTGGATATGTTTTATAGCAGAAAGCAAAAAATATTTTTTAATTAAAATTTTGGCGCATGTCTAAATCTACCCTTGAAGTGTAACAGAACCCTCCTGTCCTTTAAATCCAAGGTAGCTGCCATCTAAGCCTCTGTTTGATCTACAGTACTGTGGTGCTGCACATCAGGTACAACACCAAACATTTGATGTCACCACAGTGAGAGCACAACTAACTGTGACAGTTATCATTCATGACATGTCTTGAATGCACAATATTTTTTTTGGGAAACAGGTAAATCAATGGTTTTAGTTCCGCTTTAAGGCATGCTGTGAATGATAAGTGTCAGGGTTGCTTGTGCTCTCAATTGAACTGTCAAGCCATCAAATGGCTGGTGTCATAACTGATCACATGTACAGCACCATGGCAGCTGCAGATCAAGCAGAGCCTAAGAAAGTAGCTTCCCTGGCTGTAAAGCATGGTTTCTCAACCAGTATTCCATGAATCCCAAGGGTTCCTCCAGAGGTTGCTAGGGGTTCCTTGAGCAATGAGCAATTTCTGCCTCTCAGATAAGTTCCCACTGACATCTTTGATGATCTTTTTAGGTGTCTATAAGGTAGTAAGTCTTCCCGATGACCACAAGTGTAAGGAGCATTCTCCCAACTGACCATCACACTAATGTATCATATGTTGTAGATATAGTAAATTTTGATAGAGGTTCCCTGAGACCGGAAAGTTAATTCAAGGGTTCCTCCATGTTGAAAAGGTTGAGAAAGGCTGCTGCAAAGAATAGGAAGGTTTAATTCCACTTAAAAGTGGGGCTAAAGACATTTTACAAAAACCAATCAGGTTCCAGTTTTTGGCCCATAGTCACATGTTTTACATCTCAAATCGCATGCCAAATTGGCGGCTATTGCCGGCAATGCACCGTCCGAATCGGTGCCGCACAGATTCCCAAAAATAGTTCCTGAACTACTTTTGGCGACTTTGGGGGTGATTTGAATAGACATCTGTGCATGAACCTGCACAGATGTTTGTCAAATCGCCCCCAAAGTCGGACTGCATTGCCGATCTGAAATTGTGCGAGTTCAGCTGAACTTGTATGATTTCGAACCCGCATCAGTGTGAACCTGGGCTTATTGTTAAAAGCTTAATTAAATAACCTGAAGTTAGAAGTTGATTGTTTACTATGCACAGCTGCACCAGATTCTGGATGCACCAATTTTAGTAAATTCCCACCAATGTCTCTTCTGCAGTAAAATACACCCACCTGCCCTCTTGCAGCCTTCTGCAGCGTATACACTGAGCTGTGTCTGCATAGTTCAGCTTACATCCCTGGCGAGGTCCTTGTTTGCTAGGATGATTGACTCCTGTGCATGTGCAGGAGTGCTGTCATCCCACGCCAGCCAATGAAGGTACCCAAAGCTTGGCACCTGGGGAGTGGATGCTGGCGCTGGCGAGGGACTTTGGACCGTTAGAAAGTAATAAAAATAGTGGTTTTAATTCCGCTTAAAGCCGGGATACTAACTACATTCTTTTGAAGTGGAGCTCCACCCAATTTTTTAAGTTCGCCCCCCCCTGCGTTGCTGATCACATTGCAATGAATCAACGGAATTTTTTTTTTTTAAACCTTATAACCTTTTTTGGCCATTATACAGGTGCACTTCTGAGGTACGTCATATCCGGCCGCAATACAAAACAATACCAGCGCGTTGCGCTTTGTACGCAATGCGCGAGACTGAGAGGTGCATGCTGGTTAGCCAGAAGGAACTATGAGCAGGCTTCAGATGCCCACACTGAAGATGGGAGCATGCTTGCTAAGGAGGTGACAGTGACTAATTTGCAGAACTTTCTAACAAAAAAGAGTTCATTTACTACATATGCCAGAATGTATTATATAAGATGTGAACATTGCAGGGGTGTTTTTTTTTTTTTTAAAGGCTAGAACTCTGCTTTAATAAAAGATTGAGAAAGGATCCCCCCCCCAAAAAAAAAAAGATTTGTGGGATTATGTAGGCCCAAAGTGTGCAAAGATGGCAGCAAAAACTCTGTATAAAAAGCAATAATAAAAATGTTATTGTTACAAGGGTAATGAAAGCAACACATGGCTGGTATGATGGCTAAAATACCAACAAGGCACAAAACACAGATGCAGGTGATTACATAAGTGTAGATGGTCTCATAGGAGATGAGACCTGACCTCTACATACACAGGACACCGACGCGTTTCAGAATAATGATATACATCTCCATTTGTCCTGGACACGAGTGGATGAGGCTGTTGTTGGCCCCTCTACCCTGCTCTGGTGCTGATCTATATTGTGGGAAGGCCCTGTGTCCCCCCCCCTTCTTTTGGCTTTGTACCAATTGTTTCTATGCATGACATGACCCCATGTCATGAACAGGTGTGACTAGAACCGTGTGATCTGCGACAGAGGACACCCAAACGTATATACCGTATTTTTCCGTGTATAAGACGCTATTTTTTCCTAAAATAATAGCCTGAAAATCGAGCGGCGTCTTATACACAGTCAGTCAGCCTGGGAGACAGCCGCGCAGGTGCGTCGCTGCCCATAGCTTATCAAACGGCTTCCTCCAATCACGAGCCGTATGTTACTGACGTCAGCTGGAGCTGAAGGTGAGGGGGGAAGTGGAGAGTGCGCAGATGCAACAGGGACCGGAGTGTTCTGAGCCCAAGATGTCAGAAAATACAAAAGTATGTGATTGTCTTACTCTGCAAAATTCAGACCAAATGTAGCCAGCTATGCAAAAGAGCATAGGAATAGAGCTGCAGATAAACAGTTTGTAGCTCCCTCCACTGAGTGTAAAATCAGACAGTAGAGAAAACAGGAAGAACCCTGCATAATATGCTGGTATTTAAACATTAACTGTAATTACTAAATAAACATGTGTTCTGTTTTACCTATGTTTAAAATATTGAATTCTTAATTTTGGGTTGAAAAAGTGGGGGGCGTCTTGTATATGGGGGCGTCTTATACACGGAAAAATACGGTACGTGAAAATATAATAATTTATTAAAGAAAGTGAGTAATATAGTACAACCAACTCCAATATGACAAAGTGCAATAACCAACCACAGACAGAGACCCACAAATAACAACAGACAGATAAGTGCAATAAATGGGAAATACCAGGATCATAAACAATAGCCAGGCCAGGGTCATGCACAGCAGATCAGCAGATGGACAGGGGATGTTCCAGAGACATAAACGTAAGCCAGGCCAAGGTCATACACAGGGAGATCAGCAGATGGGGTATGGAACACAGGACAGGGAGAGGATGGATGGGTCAGACTGCAGGCAGGGATGCAAGGTAACAGGTGGGACAGGATAGGGTCCGAGACAGGGAGACAGGATCAGGTTCAGGGCACAGGATCAGATCGCTAGCAGGTCAGGAGGCAATGAAGAAATCAAGGCAAACATGTGAATGTTTGCCGGGTATTTATAGGCCTGTGATTGGCCTCAAGTGTAACAGGTATTACCAGCGGATGGAACATTTCCTGACACCCCATTTGGTTCTTACTTTGAGCTTCCCTCTGTGTATTTTGGGACCTTCCTGCTGTTGAGATGGATGCCGCTGTTGGTTTTTAATCTTTCTGGCCATTGTCAGGTCTCAACTCTTATGAGGCCATCTACATTTATGTAATCACCTGTATCTGTGTTTTGTGCCTTGTTGGTATTTTAGCCATCACACCAGCCGTTTATTACCATTGTAACAATAAAATTTGTATTATTGCTTTTTTATACATACTTTTTGCTGCTTTCTTTGCACACTTTGGGCCTACATAATCCCATGAATTTTTTGCTCGGGGGTTCCTTTCTCATTCTTGCCTGTTTATGGATGACGGCCCATTTTCTTTCAACCACACCTTCTCTCCCCTATTAAACTTTAATAAAAGATGACCACTAAAGGAACAATTTGCAAATCTTCATATTGAATAATATGCATTGAAACAGCAAGCAATTAACAATGTAAATAAGCCTCATCAAAGTGTAATTTTGGATAAATGTTACAATAATTGCTCAGAATACATCCTTACTCATCATAAACTTCAGTTTATTTTCCTTTCAAGACAGATCTTCCGCTCACCGAACATTTGCAGATGGCCTCCGCATTTATAGCCATCACAAAGGTACACAAATGAAATACCGTAATTCAGGCAAAGACAATATTTTGATTATATTACATTTAATCCTGAAAATTTAATGAGAGATGGAATTATGTTTTAAAAGAAGCACTTTTCTTAATGTAGCTGTAGAATAATTGTCCTTGGCTTGAGCGGGACAGGCGGATTTACAGTATGTTCCGCTCTCGCCAGTCGTGTTCCTGTCTTTCCTCCTGATGCCTGATTTCATAGATCTTCATCTGAAGTTAATGATCCCACATTAGTACGCCGTTTACGATGAGTAATTTGGAAAGTGGCTCTTTACCGAGTCGCTTTTTATTACAGACATAATAAATGAGTTTGCTCTTGGTTGGGTGTTTTATGCGCCGTAACATGAAAATGGAATTTAAACGCATTTTTTCAGAAATGTAAATATTTGTGTAGATGATAAAGAGATTTGATTCTCCTTCTTTTCCACAAGAAGAACTGTTTGGAGAGGACTTGGGTCTATTCCACTCTGCAGTGTTTGTTTGAGATACAGTTACTAATTATAATGAAAGCTAGCTGAACGAAGTGTGCGCTTTTTTGGCAGATAGATATCTTTATCGCTTTCTCTGTTTTGCCTGCAGCTTTTCATTTTTTTCTAAAGTGGCTTAGAAAACAGCCATGTGCATTATGCGTGTTTTCCATATTTGTGACCCTCGCAAACACATTTATAAACATTTTAATGGTGAAATAATGAATCACTGGGATTTAACCACTTGCTTACTGGGCACCTAAACCCCCCTGCTGCCCAGACCAATTTTCAGCTTTTAGCGCTGTCACACTTTAAACGACAATTGTGTGGTCATATAACACTGTACCCAAATAAAATTTTTATCATTTTTTTCCCCACAAATAGAGCTTTCTTTTGGTGGTATTTGATCACCTCTGGGTTTTTATATTTTGTTAAAAAAAATTATAAAATACAGATTTAAAAAAAAAAAAAAATACACAACCGTTTTCTATTTTGTTAATAAATTTTGCAAATAGGTAATTTTTCTCCTTCATTGATGTACGCTGATGAGGCTACACTGATGGGCACTGATATGCTGCACTGATGGGCACCGATAGGCTGTACTGATGGGCACTGATAAGGCGGCACTGATGGGCACTAATAGGTGGCACTGGTGGGCACTGATGAGGTGGCATTGGTGGGCACTGAGGGGCGGCACTGATGGGTGGCACTGAAGGGCACTAATAGGTGGCACTGATAGCTGGCACTGATAGCGGGCACTGATCGGCACTGGTAGGTGACACTGATAGGCAGCACTGCTAGGTGGCACTGATGAGGCACTGATTGGCACCACTAGTGGGCATTGATAGGTGGCACTTGTGGGCACTGATAGATGGCACTGATTGCTGGCTCTTACTACTGTGGGCACTGATTGGGGCATTGTGGGCACTGATTTGTGGCACTGGCACGTGGCACTGGCAGGCGGTATTTGTGGGCACATATGAGGCAGCTTTGCCTCCTCCTCTTCGGGACCGATGTCCCTTCAAACAGAGACGTTGATCGTCTTTTTTTTCTTCTCACACTGTCAGCGTGAGAAGAAAAAAAAAAACGATTGCCGATCCTCTGTTTACATCACGTGATCAGCTGTCATTGGCATTATATATATATATATATATATACCTTTATCAGCTGTATTTTTTATCAGCTGTTTTCTGGTATATGGGTATATGGTATATGGGTATCATTATCTACTTTTGGCCACTCATACGTTTAAAGTGCTTACTGTATATTTATCCCCATTTTATATATATATATATATATATATATCTTTTTATTATTGTAATCCTGTAATCCCTTGCCAGTCCATTTTACATGTTTTATCCTTACCCCCATAATTGTAAGCCTCTATTTTCAAATGGAGTGCTATTACAATTATCCCCACAAGGTGTCGATACCACCAAGGCATATAAAAAGGCTGTCTACAGCCTATACAGATCAGCTTGAAAAAGGAGCGCGCAGTGCCCCCATCTCATCACTGGGCACGCTCTGAAACGCGTTGCATCACGACGGTGACGTCATTCCGCCGTACACTGCGTTCCAGGCCTCTTCCTGGGCCTGCTGACTGTGTTCCAGACCTCGCTCTGGCTCCAGAGCCAGAAGATACCTGGTGAACAGGACGCCGGCTCCGCTCTATATGGCCCTACAGGATGATTCAGATGTTGCCAGCTAGTACAGGAGATTGACGTTCCACTGGACTCCACTATGCCGTTATGAAGATACCTCCATGTGAGTGTTTTAATGCATCTTGTTTTTTAAAATCATACAGCTTTACTTAAGTGGCGCCTTTTCTCTTTGTTTCCTTTTTTACATGTTTTTGGAGTTTACTTCAACTCCCTTTGCAAGGCAGCCCTGGGTACAAAAGACTGTTACCTCATACTAGAGCAATACAGCTAAAAGGACTCTTGTTTGGACTTACGTTTACATTGTATGCCACAGTTTTTGTGCCACTACCCCCTGTATGCTTGTTTGGGGAGAGAAGCAGTTCTAATGTGAGCAAAAGCTCATTGACCCTTAAAAGGTTTGCTTTAGAGCAAGAAGGATAAGAAGCACAGACTTACCTTTTAAGTGCTCCACCACCACTGTGCCAGCTGTCTGGACTCAACACTGGATCATGCCTACACACAGTTAAGAAGGTCCTACTGCCTCATACATTATGGTATCACTGGACCGCAGTGGGTTTTTAATAGTAAGAGGAAGAATACATTCTAGGGAGGTAAACCAGGAAGATCACATCTCAGCTAAGCTCTGACTGTTGCAGTAATGCCATAGGTGGAAAGAGGTCTACCTACTCACATCACAGACAACCGTACAGACCCTTATAATGAACAAGAGATGCTGCTCGACGCAAGCCCGATGTAATCCTCCACACCTCGAGCAAACCGCACAGGTGCAAGCCCAGACTGATCAATTGTACTCGTAGAATATCAAGTAATCTGGACAGCTGCACTCTGCAAACAGTATCCACCTTTTATTGAAAGATAAAAGCACTCAATTACAGCACCTTGACATGGTAGGGACAGAGAAGGAGGTCAACAAGTTTCGCTAAGCCATGTGTAAGCGCTGAGATAGCAGAACGCGTTGACCTTCTCTATTCCCACCGTGTCAAGGTGGTATATTTGAGTGCTTTTCTCATTCAGTTGTAGCAAGGTCCCAGGCCTCCTTCAGTCTAATGAGAACCTCCAGAGCCAAGAGCTGCTGACATCCTTCCATATAGAGTGGAAGGCATAGTGGGTATAGTGTAAAGTAGATTCATGGGCTCCAGACACTTCTTGAATGCGAAGAGATTTTATTTCTCTTGAACAGAACTTTGGGAGAGAGGATTAGGGCCAGGACACCCTTAGGCAGTTGGAATGTTAATTTGGCAGACTCCGAGACTTCTACAGGTAGACAGCCATGCAGGGAAAGGCATCCAGCAAGACACCACATCTGCATGTGTAGGAAGGTGTAACAGTTCCTTCACTTCCACTACAATCGCTTCTTGCAGTTCTTCAACCCACTGAGCTCCCACTAGACTAGATGATTCAATGCCACTGAATCCCTTGAGCTCTTCCAGTCTTCACTGTAGTATCTTCCTCAAGCATCACCCCCGCTCCTCTGCTGGGTCCCTGGCTTGACACACAGGGCTGCTCTGCAAGCATCACCTCCGCTGGCTGGGTCCCTGGCTTGAAACCTGCTGAAGTTTCCCGATTCTTCACTGTCCCCCGTTGGTAAGAATTCTGCTCTGGTACTTGCTTCAGCTACTCACTGTGGTCCCTGGTAATAAGCTGGTTGGTCCCTTAGTGGTGACAGCTTCCCCTCAACCTCCAACCATGACAGGTTCTGTGGCCGGCAGAACCGACTATCCTAGGTGGATTTCAAGCCGTAATCCCAACCCTGCGCTGCTCTTTTGCTTCTGGATAGGCTATCAGGCAGCCTAGCAGCCAGATGCCCTGGGATAGGCCAAAACTCTGGCCCAGCAGCCCAGGCAGTACAACACATGTCCACCACAGCCATCCAGGTGGCACAGAACACAGATCACCTGACTCCACCTGAATATATAGATTCTCCCAGCAGGCCAAGGAATTCAAGAAAACCCCTGCCCATTGGCTAAGATACTCCATATACTCCTAATCTGCCCTTGCTTTGCCCTTGTCTTATTTAATGCCACAAGGTACTCGGCCACCTAGCGGCAGAAGAGAGAAGTGCAGCAATTCTAGACTTAGGGTGAAATCAATTGATCCCTAACAATGAGCCAAGGTAACTACACCTGGCAGGTCATTTTAGGAGCAACCCTGCCTAAACATCAGGGTGCTGCACAGTAAAGGTGGATGCTGTTTGCACAGTGCATCTGTCCAGATTCCTTGATTTCCTAGCAGTAAAGTATAGTGTATGCAAGCAACTTTATAGAGTTTCAAAGACATTTTCTAAACATTTTTGTTACCAAAAATCACTGTGTAAGAGCTGAAGGTTGTGGGAGCCGCACATCAGATCACATGGATCCCACCCCCTTGAGTAGGCTCCAGTGGGCAGAGTGAAACTCGTTGGGGCGTGGCCTGGGAGGTCCAGGCTGAGACTGCCACTTGTTCATACACAGCGGGTCTTGTTCTGATGTGTGGCTCCTGGGACCTTCAGCTTTTATCTGTCATTGTCTGTCCTTCCTGGCCAGCATTCACAGCAGCAGGCACAGGACTACACTTTATAGCAGCCTGAGTGGTTCACATACACACAAAAAAGTCCTGGGCCCCCTATGCTTCTGGGCTCCACAGTGGCACAGTCTGCTAGGGCTATAGTTACACTGTTGCTACATGGGTATCAAAGCCTCACCCACTGTATTCAAAATTAAAAACAAACATTTGGGTAAAGTTCTTTTGTACACTAGACAAGGAGACACACCCTACCATCTGAGTGGGACAATTTTATTGTAAAATGTGGTTTGTGTAGCTGTTTATTTAAAATGACCTTTTACATTCTTCTCATATTGTAAAAACATATGATTTACATTTCATTTTCTTAAAAAAACAAAAAACCTTAATTAATGGTTATATTATGTCTAATGAGCACGGATAACAGACTGACTACAAAGTAGAGCTTGGCGAAAACACTGTGATTATCCAAACTGCTTGACACAGTGTTGTTGTACTCCATTGTATTTGCTTATTGTGCGCTTTGAAGAACTATTATACTATTTTTACTGGAAAGTATTTCAATGTTGTCTTGTGCTGCCTGTTTCAACTCAACCATGTGCAAACAGAAAGGTTACAAGATTATGAAATGCAGAACATTACTATGACAAATAATTACAGCTTTGGAAGGTCGGTCACCCACCAGCTTTGTGTACATCTCTTGGAGGATTCGAAGGAGGGATATTACCTCTGATGTCTGCATTCATACCTGAGCGGAGCGATTTTCAGTTGTTTTTATTTGTTAGATGATGTCAGCATATACACATATTTTAGAAGCATATTTCAAGCGTTTTCATGTATTTATAAATGGAACTAAAGGCAAAAATACTTACCTTAGCTCCAACAGGAGGCTCACGGGGCCCTTTTTGGTGCCTGCATCTTCTCCCCAGCTTCTTCTGGACGCCGGTCTTCGGCTTTCTTAGGTAGCCCATGCGGGATGACCTCACTCCCATACTTGCCAACAGTCCAGATTTTCCCGGGACAATCTCGATTTTGGGACCCTTGTCCCGATTGGAGCTTGTCCCGATTAATTTCCCAGAATTTTGCCTTTGTCCCAGGAAAATCGGGAATGTTTTAGGAAAAAAACGGCCGGCGGGCTACAGAAAGATGGCCGCCGCCACAAGGATTATTTCCCCTTGTGTTCAGTGGAGAGGGGAGGGGCAGCCAATCAGCTTCTCCCCTCTCCACTGAACACACACACGAGAAAGCCGGGAACTGCCAGGAAATGTAGCTGCCGCGCTGCTGGGGGACACAGATCGCTCTGTAAGGAGGGCTCCGCTGCTGCTGCCAGGGACACTGAAGTAAGGAGAGCTCTGTTGCTGGGGGACACAGATCGCTCTGTAAGGAGGGCTCAGCTGCTACTGCCAGGGACACTGAAGTAAGGCGGGCTCTATTGCTTGGGGACACAGATCGCTCTGTAAGAAGGGCTCCGCTGCTGCTGCCAGGGACACTGACGTAAGGAGGGCTCTGTTGCTTGGTGACACAGATCGCTCTGCAAGAGGCCTCCGCTGCTGCCAGCTGCTGGGGACACTGAAGTAAGGAAGGCTCTGTTGCTGGGAGACACAGATTTGTATGGAGGGCTCCACTGCTGGGGGACACCAGATGTAAAGGAGGGCTCTGCTGCTGGGGGACACCAGATGTAAAGGAGGGCTCCGCTGCTGGGGGACACCAGATGTAAAGGAGGGCTTCGTTGCTGGGGATACCAGATGCAAGGAGGGGCTCCGCTGCCAGGGACATAGATCTGTAAGGAGGGCCTCTGCTTCTGGGGGCACCTGATGTAAGGACGGACTCTGTTGGGGGCACCTGATGTAAGGACAGACTCTGCTGGGGGCACCTGATGTAAGGACAGACTCTGCTGGGGGCACCTGATGCAAGAATGGACTCTGCTGGGGGCACCTGATGGCATCTGGTGGCAGGCGGCGTGGCAGGTGACATGCTCAGGGTCCCACTGATTCTGGATTATAGTGAGTAGAATGATTTCATTCTATATTACAATGTAATAATAGTAATAATGCGCTTCAATCATCCTGACACCACAACAACCATGGTGCTGGAATGATTGAAGCGCTAACACTAGGTGTTTGGAGTATCTTTATCTGCTGATTTGTTAAACTCTGGAATACACATTTCTATTGTGGTGTAGGATCTGGGCCTGCTGTCCCTCCATCCCTCTTTCCTTCCTTCTCTCTCCTTCCCTCCTTCTTTCCTTTTTTCCTTCTTTCTCTCTCTCTCCCTCCCTCCCTCCCTCCCTCCCTCTTTTCCCCTTTCTTTCTCCATCTCTCATTCACCTCAGACTCTAACCACACCCCCATTTTAACCACGCCCATATAAGCCACACCCACTATAAACCATGCCCATCTTTCGGCGTGGCGCATTTTTCTTTTTTTTGCTATTCCACGCCTACAAACGCATGCCCGCCCCCTACTTATAATAAGACTCTGCCTACAGCCAAAAAAGTGTCCCTTTTTTTACAGTGTTGGCAACTATGTACTCCCACCACGCACACAGGAAATGTGCAGGAATGTACATTGATCTGCGCATGCGCAGCTCAGTGTACATTCGACAAAGGGATTGCAAACAGGCAGGTAAGTGTATTTTGTTGCAGAAGAAACATTGCACATCTCTTCTGCAATAAGAAGCCTGCCTGTTCACAATTTTTTCTTCAACTTTAGTCCCACTTTATGCCTCAGGCACTTTTGTTTTTAGCCATGGAAAAGCACTAGGAAGCTAAAGAGTTCTTATAGACTATAAGGACCCATTCACATCTGAGCACTGCTCCTGTGTCGTGTTTTTTTGTGTGTTTTTGTAGCCCATCTTTAGAGTGGCACAACACATTTGAATGGGCTTCCTTCCATTCCAAAAACGTGCCAAAGAAGCATATGTACCAAATTTTGTCACTGAGTCCATCGCATTTTGCAATGTGCATTTTGTGCGTGGAAAATTACAAGACGCGCAACTGCTAATACATACTACATTGTTAAGAAATAGAGTTGGGCTGAACACCCACCGGTTCAGTTTGCGCCAGAACTCTTGAACATTGCAAAAGTCCCCATTTTGAAGGCTTAGGTACATGTTATTATGTGGGTCCGGGTACTGCCCTAGGGGACATGTATCAATGCAAATAAAAAAAAAAAGATTGTTTTTACAGGAGCAGTGATTTTAATGATGCTTAAAGTGAAACAATAAGATTGAAAAATTCCTTTAAATATAGTGCCTGGGGGTCCCCTTAGGCTGCCTGTAAAGTGGCGCATCTGTACCATGTATAGAACATGCTGCAGCAGAACTGACATTTATAAAGGAAAATAAATGACATTTAAATTTCTGGCAATACAATACCATTGCCTGCAATACAAAACAATGTAATACATTGTTAAAAAAATGTTGTGGGATTCCCCCCCAATCCATACCAGGCCCTTCAGGTCTGGTATGGATTTTAAGGGAAACCCCATACCAAAATTAAAAACAAAAACAATGTGGGGTCCCCCCCATATCCATACCAGACCCTTATGCGAGCATGCAGGTCAGGAAAGAGGGAGGGGGGGGAGTGAGCGTGACAGTCATTAAATATGTGGGGCCACCTGGTGACATCACCTGGTGGCACCACCCCCTTGTGATGTCACTGACCGGTGCATGCTGGATCAATGGCGTCACAAGGGGGCGGTGCCACCAGGTGATGTCACAAGGTGGCCCTTACCTATTGAAGAACTGTCAAACGGCAAAGCAGGCATTCAGCGGTTAGCCTTCAACACGGGCAGATCTTTTTTTCTTTTTGTGTGCAGTGGGCTTGTTTCTTTTTGGTTGCGGTGGGCATCGTGATTGACAATGCTGCCCGGCTCAAATTGTTTGCCCAACTTTATTAAGAAATAATGGCAAATAAAGCTCATTGCACGTTCATATGTTAGTTTCTGCCCCCCTTTCCGCTACACCCATATGTAAGGGAGACCTAAATTGCCTGAAATACACCTGAAAAAATTTGCAAAAATGCTCAATTTGTGCATTTATAGACCAAGTTATTGTAGCGGTAACCCCGTAGGGGCTGATGAAAGTCGTGGCCCACATGTCACCCTGCCCAGCCCGGCATTCATTTCCCAGTCACTTTTGAGAAAATGAAAAGTCCATGTGATTGTTTTGTATTTTTATTGAGGGTTTTGTACTTGGATAAGGATAGGAATATATGGGATGCCCAGTAGAACAAACAATTGGTTAATTATATATCAATCAGTTGGGACAACCATACACACTTAGCTACTCCAGTCTCCTCCAGCACATTTCTTGCTTGCAGACTGTTACTCTCACTCTCTCTCCTGCTAGCACATGGTTAGGCCCAACTCTGACTCAGTCAAGCATCAGCAACTGCCTTTTGCAGGCAGGGACCACGGGTCCCTTTATTGTAGCAATAATTGGAAATAGGAAGTCTTTAGTAATAGCTGTCCTATGGTGGACTACTGTTCCCAGTAAGTCCTCTTCAGGCCCTGCCAGCCCTCCTGGCTGCAGCTGCCTGACCTCACTGCCCGTGACATTGCAATCCTCACTGGCTCCACACCCAGCTCTGACTGTTTCCTCTCAGTCCTCTCTGGCATGCCTCTCCAGTCCTCCCAACTGCCCATGTCTCTCACCAGCTCTCTTGGCTGCAAACCGGTAGTTCCCTCCTGAAGTTTTGCCCAGCAGTGCTAGCTCCCGCTGCCCTCTCTGACTCCTCTCTGTGCCTCCTGTTCAGGTCCCTCATGGGTTCTTGAAGGGCTCTGTCCTGCACACGAGTCCCAGGCCCAAGGTCACCCCCACCCCCAGACTGGGGAGCTCCCCTCCAAGGCCAAGACAGCCTAGCACCCCATCCTCAGTTCTTCCACCCGACAACTCCTCCCCAGCTGGGCTGACCCTGGGTATTTCAAGAAGGCCAAGTTGGGGATTGGTCAGGGCTCCCTGAGACGACACCGACAGCTCTCTTCCCCTCCTCTTCTTCTAGAATTCTCTAGAAGCAAGAGGGAGGTAACCGTGGAGTGATGCTGTCTGTGAATCACAGCTGCTGCTCTGAGCCACTCCCAGCTTCCAGCTAGGCCTGCCTAAATTTACCTGCACTGCAAAAATCCTCACCTCTAGCACCTACCTATGTAGAGGGTGCTACACTATTTAAATCTATGGTGCCAAAAATGCCCACTTCTGCCTCAGTAGTAGCTCGTATAACTTTTGTCGTGCCAGGCATTGAGCTACAGGCACCTGCAAGCTCATATGTGAACAGCCACCATTTAAATACATGGGATTTTGTATTATTATTTATTTTTATTATTTTATATAATTTTTTCTATTATTTACTAATATTTTTGAATAGAGGGGGAGCCCCTTCTGTTAGGGGACCTGGGGCAGTTGTCCCTTTTGCCCCCTTATCAATCTGGCATGGCACTGCATAAAGTCATAACTTCGACAGTGCTAAGTATGCCACTTGTGTTGACAAATATGGTCTAATGAAATTCTTTTTATCTTTTTTATGCTCATATAATAAAGGGAAGGGGTACAAGCAGCTCACAAAGCCCTTACTGGTCCTCAGACTTGTGTCCTCGGCTTTCCACACCACACCAGAAAATACAGAGCAAAGCTTTCAGATGGTCGCCTGTCTCACTAGTTCAGAACCGTTTACACATTAGAGAAATTTTGTACCAGGAACAGCGAGAATGAATGTCACACTTGTCTAACATGCTATTTTTAACTTAATTGCTCTAACTGTGCATATGTTTGGAGCTCGGTGTTACGTGCTGCCGTATTGAAATTACCTCTGTTTTATATGCATAGTAAAAAAAAAAAAAAAAATGCCTGGATTGAAAGAGCTGTCACAAGCTGACAGCAAAGGTAAGAGCAGCAGAAGTTTCCGGGAGTGACAAGGTGAGAGGGCCAAGACAAATTGGCAAAGATGTGAGCAGAAAGCAGAATTCTCATTTTGTAGATGACAGATGAAATGTGTGAGCAGAATGTATGACTGGTACCGGGGGAGCACAGATATTCTGTTGGCTGTGGAGGAACAACATGCCACATTTTTGGGGGTAAACTGTGTTCTTCCTTAAAGGGGAAGTATGGCCAAAAATAATTTTGGCTTTACTTTTGCTATAGATCACAGGAGTGCAGTTTGTTCTGTACTCCTGTGACCCATGTTCATTGCTGGTGGCTGACGTTACTCAGCTAGTCCAGGCTCAGGAAAGATCCTAACTTTAAAGTCTGGCTCCATCTAGATGCCTTGACTGGCAGCTGGCTCAGGTTCTCAGCAAACCACCGAGAGCCTGAGCCAGCAGCTCACACTCCCTGCACAGCCCAGCACTCCAGTGAGCGCTGGAGGGGCAGAGCAGAGAGCTGGTGACTGACAGTCACCGGCTCTCTGAAGGCTGAAGTCTGAGAGCTGAGCGATCAGCGGTGTTTGATCTCTCAGTTCTCGATCTTAGGTCAGTGTTTTGCAGAAACGCAGGACATTTTTTTTAACATAGGTTCCTATAGAACACATGCACATCAATGCATTTTTGGAAAGGATCAGGGATTTCACGGCGTGACGTCATACGCCACGCCCACCTGACGCACTGGGAAGGGGTATAAATGGACCCATGGGGCATCATTCATGCTGCTGGAGTCCCTGGGAGCCCTACACCTCATGCAGCTGTTAAACAGGTACAGCTATTGAATTAATTGACAACACCTTTCACATGCATTGCAATTGCATTGCACTACTTAATAAGAAAATGCGCGGTATATTTAAGGCTTTATTCCCCCCTTTTTTTCATCTTTACCTGCAGATTCAGTCTCTTCATTCGTGGTTGCTTTTAGATTCTGCTTTCGCTTTGGGGTCTTTGTACCCACGTACTAAGTGGCATGTGAAGCCAAGTTTCTCCTTTATCACATAAACAGGAATTCTTAAATGATTGAACTTATAAGGGACCCTATTACAACTATACTGTCTCTCTTATGCCCCAATGTTACCGTACTTTCAGAGACCTGGCTCTGGCCCCACACAGCCTAGATAATCATTGCCGTCAGCTGCATGGGATCATAGGCTCCCAGTTATCCATTTAAAAGAAGTTTTTTTTTATGTAAGCACATACCCCTTTTTTCTGTTGAAGGATGTAATATCCTAATTAAATACAATTATAGACATGCACTGAGATTGACATGTCATAATAACATTTTGATTGATTCACAGGAAAGATTGGTTTTAAAATCATATACAAGCTATCTATAGCTCTCTCTGTGGGTGATCCAGCTTAGTTGGGAGATTCCTGCGGGTGGGAGCATTTATGTCCAGAAATTCGCACTGATATCAGTTACCCACCATAGATCTGAAATAAAAACATCGGGGCTAGAACTTTTGGTTGGGAAATTCCTGCTATCTACACGGTTGCATCTATGTATGTATTAATATATGTACTTTAATATGTTCTTTTGGAATTTTCTTTTCTTGTTTTGCATATGTATTTTTTTTCTCTTGCTGATTTATCTTTGTATCTATTTTCTAGAAATAAACGTCAGGAAAATGCGTGGACAAGCCATGAGGCGAAACATGTAGAAGGATTGCATGGAAAACTGTATGAAGGAAGTGACATTTTTTAAAATGTTTTTCTTTTCTGTAATAAAAATATATACCTTTTTACTGAATATAGTGTGATATTCATCTGCATTAATAAGCACCCTTAAAGTCCCATATTCCCCAATATGGTTTCTCTTCTTTGGTAGTAATAAGCCTTTATTACTTATATATTGCTTATAAATATCTCCTAAACGTGCACTACTTTGGTGACGTCATTGGCACATGGGCACTGCACTCACAATGGACGACATGCCACCCATAGAGAGAGCTGTGCTGCGGTCGTGCCTCCTCGCATGTGCGAGAGTGACGTCATTGCGGCTCTGCCCGCGAACCCGGAAGGAAGACCAGGTAAAGATGGAAGCCCTGTCAGAAGTGACACTGCGCCGCTGGAGTGCTTTGTTTGAAGCTAAGTCTTTCATAATGTGCTAGTATGCGATGCATACTAGCACATTATGCCATTAATTTGCAGGGAGAAGATCTTTTTTTTTGCGGTTTACTACCACTTTATTGCACAGTGTATAGAGACACAACTCTAGTCCTTGCATACAAGGGTGGCTCCATAGGACTCTGCAAGGTAACAAGGAACCACTCTGAAACAGGAAAACTGGGGCAGCCATTATGTCACTATTTTAAACTGGAACATAGGCGAGGATTAAAAATAAAAAAAGCTTCATACACAGTAAGACCCCTTTCACACTGGGGCCACGGCCGAGTTTGCGGTAAAGCGCTGCTTGTTTTTGCGGCACTTTACCGCTGTTTAAGCGGCGATTTTCGGCCCCAACGGGGCGCTTTTTACCACAAAGAAGGGGTTAAAACCTCCCGTGTTGCGGCACTTCCGAAGTGCTTTACAGCGCTTCGGAAGCACTGCCCATTCATTTCAAAGGGCAGGGCATTTTGGGAGTGCTAAATACAGCACTCCCAATCCGCTCCAAAGATGCTGCTTGCAAGACTTTTCGGAACATCTTGCAAGTGCACCCCCCGAGTGTGAAAAGTCACACTCGAATGAATGAGAGGCGGTATTCAGGCGCGTAGCAGAGGCAATTTCCAGCGCTAAAGAGCCTGAAAACGGCCCCAGTGTGAAAGGGGTCTAAGTGATTAAATCAGCTGCTGAAAGTGCTTAAAAAATGGAGGGTTTATTATCCCTTTAAGGCTGGGTTCACACATACGCGCCCGCGGTTTCCTGCCTGGGGTCTGGTGCATCCCTGTTTACCGGTTCAGGTACGAATCAAATCCAAATTTTCTCCTGAAGTCAACCCAAAGACGCACAGGACCCTTTTGAAATGTGGACCGCGGCCACCCCGGACATGTGTGAACCGGCTCCATTGAGATCCGGTCACACTCGCCTGTCATGTGAATTGGATGTGGGGAAACCCGCATCCTATACACCATACCTCCCAACTGTCCCTGATTTTGAGGGGCTGTCCCTGATTTGAAGCAATGTCCCTCTGTCCCTCTTTCCTCCTCATTTGTCCCTCATTTTGGTCTGATCTATATAGTTGTATATAAAATGCACTTTTTATCTTTCAAAAAGTGTTTCCCGGTGCTAAACCTTTTATCCAGTTTCTAAATTGTTTTAAAAGCCAATATAAAGGAACAGGGGCGGACTGACCATTCGGGCGCTCGGGCACTGCCCAAGGGCCCCATGCCACTAAGGGGCCCCATCAGGGTTGCCAGCCTCAATAAAACCAGGGACAGTATGTAAAAATCTGTGTTTTTTTAAAAATCCCAAGATTATAGCTGCCCCGCCTCTCCAGTACCTTTTCAGTGTGTGTATGTGTATTCTGTGTGTGTATATTGTGTGTCTGTGTGTGTATACTGTATGTGTGTGTGTATACTGTGTGGTCCCATAATCTATTGCCTGGGGGCCCCATAATCTCCTATTGCCCGGGGGCCCAATAATCTTCTCCTATTGCCCGGGGGGCCCCATATTCTCCTATTGCCCGGGTGCCCCATGAGTTGTCAGTCCGCCCCTGTAAAGGAATAGTAGTGGTAAAAAAGAAGCCCTTGTGGATTTAATTAACCTTTTTCTGGTTTATTCTCCTTTAAGGGGGTGTGACAGGGGGCGTGTCCAATGCCTACATATGTTTGTTAGTAGGTGTCCCTCATTCCAATCTCAAAATGTTGGGAGGTATGCATTCACATATATGTGAACCCAGCCTAAAGGTTAGCCATACACAGGACAATTTATGGGCAGCTTCTAGTTGTAGGGAACTAACAACAATGCAACATACAGTACCACTGAAAAATGTATTTTATTTAAATTTATTTAAATATTTTATTTAAATTAAATTTATTTTATTTTTAATACTAAAGCCACCATTTACATATTGTGCTCCCGTGAAGCAGCCACTCGGAAACGTTTTACTTGCACCAACACTAAAGAGGAGTGCAGGCTAATCCAGCTGTGTCATGGACATACTACTTCCAGACCTGCAACAGGGCTCAGGCGCATCCCCACCAACAGGTTCCCAGTAACGAACAGGCGTGCGCCAATGCGCATGTGCCGATCGCAGAGATCGCACGCACAGTGATTCGGCTTTGGCGCCCAGTGGCCTTTAAGAGGGGCTTCCACAATTCAGCACTTGCTGTTTGATCTGCAGCTTCACCTGTGACCTGTTCCTGTAATCAGCATCCGATCACCTGACCTGGCTCTCTGACCACGCTGCTGTCTCCAATCCTGAAACTTGGCTTTCCCTGACTCTGATTCTGTTTACCTGCCTGTCTGATCTCCTGTTACCAGAAACCAGCCCGAACTTGACTATTCCTTGCCTGCCGAATCTGTTGAACTGATCCACTGTGTATGACCCGGCTTGTCTGACCTTGCTTCTGCCTGCTGTGTGCACCCTGCTGACCTGCATCCAGCTTACCTGCAGCCTGCTGACCTGCATCCAGCTTACCTGCATCCTGCTGACCTGCATCCAGCTCACCTGCAGCCTGCTGACCTGCATCCAGCTTACCTGCAGCCTGCTGACCTGCATCCAGCTCACCTGCATCCTGCTGACCTGCATCCGGCTTATCTGCTGACTTGCATCCAGCTTACCTGCACCCGGCACTCCAGTCAGTTCCAGTGTCTCCCAGTGGACATCATCTCCAGTTCCAGAGAATCCACCAGGCACTCATACCCCACTGTGCTCCTACGGTCACTGTCCTCAACTCCAGTGATCTGGGAACCAGGGCTGTACGAGAGGTCTCCCTCTGCACGTCAGGCTCACATACAAGGTACGTGTCAGTATCAAACAGCCATGCCTGAGCCTGCAAGAGGGACCTCTGCTACTGATGAAATCTGCCAATTACTCTCCGTCCTCACTCAAGAGGTGAAATCTCTTCAGGACAGCTATGAACACCTGGTGAGACAAGTGCAGTCCCGGACGAGTATTACCAATCCTTCTTCCAGTGGGTTGTCATCAGAGGCTTCCCCCGCACTCCCTGTAATGATGTTATCTCCAGAACCCAGGGTCCCAATTCCGGAGAAGTTTTCTGGGGATCGAAGCAAGTTTCGGACTTTCCGTAATGCATGTGAGCTGTACTTTTCCTTACTACCCTTAACCTTTTCGCGGGAAAACACCAAGGTGGGTTTTGTTGTCTCACTTCTGCTGGGAGATCCACAAGCCTGGGCTCATCACCTGCTGGAAGAACACCATGTTTCTCTGGACTCTCTGTCATCCTTCTTTGACGCAATGTCACTCTTATATGATGACCCCCAACGAACTTCCACTGCCGAAGCTGCTCTTAGCACGCTCCAGCAGGGCCGCAGAGTGGTCGAAGATTATATAATGGACTTTAGACGCTGGAGCGCGGATACCCAGTGGAACCATGCAGCTTTACGGCACCAGTTTCGCCTAGGCTTGTCAGAAGGACTAAAGGATGAACTGGCTCGGGTCGGTGTACCAAATTCCCTGGAATCCTTGATGACCCTAACTATTCAGATAGACCGTCGTCTTCGGGAACGCAGGATGGAGAGGGTGACCCAGCAGACTCAACCAACTTGGATGTTACCCCAAGTGCCTACGACCTCTCGCCCTGTTCCGCTTAGACCGGTCCCAGTTAATTCTGCACCAACCAAACTAAAACCGGACTTTCAGAAATCTGGGCAGGTCGGACTAATGAGACCCGCATTGTCTGCTGAGGAACGTCTACGTCGGCAACAGCTCAACCTGTGCTTGTACTGCGGGGGACCAGGCCATTATGTACATTCGTGTCCTGCCAAGTACCGTAGATCTTCATCCACCCCACCACACAGTCACCCAGCTCTCTCTACTCACCTGGCTATTCCCATCACCCTTCAGTTTTCTGGAAAGACTGTGTCTGTTACTGCAATAATAGACTCTGGTGCATGCAGTTGTTTTATTGATTTGAACTTTGCCAACCAACAACGCATTCCACTCCAGCACAGGGCTCAAGGACTGTCTGTTTTCTTGGCAGATGGATCCCGTATTAAATCTGGCCAGGTGACTCAAGAGACTCCCCCACTGCCTGTAATTACTGTCTCAAACCACAAGGAACTGCTTAAGTTTGATGCTATTGCTTCCCCTCTGTTCCCGATCATCTTGGGTCTACCGTGGCTTCAGGCCCACAACCCGCAAATTGACTGGGGCTCCGGAGAAATCAGGTTTCAGTCCCTCTACTGTCAAGAACATTGTCTGCCCTTACCTTCCAAGATATCTGGTCCTTTGCTGTGCCTGGAAGCTGACTCAGAGTTACGCTCAGCAGTACCTGAACAGTATCACGAGTTCTTAGACGTTTTTAGTAAACGAGGGGCAGAGACACTTCCTCCTCATCGTTCCTACGATTGCCCGATTGAGTTACTGCCCGGAGCTGAAATCCCCTTTGGGCGAATTTTTCCTCTGTCTGAGCGGGAGTTGGAGGTTTTAAAGGAATATGTTGACGAAAACCTTAAGAGGGGGTTCATCCGGCCATCCACCTCTCCAGCTGGGGCAGGGATCTTTTTTGTGGAGAAGAAGGACCACTCATTGCGTCCCTGTGTGGACTACCGGGAGCTGAACAAGGTCACGGTCAAGAACCGGTATCCCTTACCCCTGGTACCTGAGCTTTTTCAAAGATTAAGAACTACTGTTGTGTTCACCAAACTCGATCTTCGTGGGGCCTACAATTTGGTTCGCATTCGTGCAGGGGACGAGTGGAAAACGGCCTTCCGTACCAGGTTTGGCCATTATGAATATCTGGTGATGCCCTTCGGCCTGTGTAATGCCCCTGCGACCTTCCAGCACCTGATAAATGATATCTTCAGAGATTATCTGGACATTTTCGTCATAGCCTACTTAGACGATATCCTGATCTTTTCCTCATCCTTGGATCAGCACCGGAAACACGTCAAGATGGTACTCTGCCGACTCCGTCAGCATGGCTTATATGCCAAACCAGAAAAATGCGAATTTGAGCGGCAGAGTATCCAATTTCTGGGCCTGGTAATTTCCACAGAAGGGTTCAAGATGGACCCACAAAAAGTCACAGCTGTTCTGGACTGGCCTGCACCCTCAGATAAAAAGGGGGTGCAACGTTTTGTTGGCTTCGCCAATTTTTACAGAAGGTTCATCAAAGGATTTTCTGCAATTATCTGTCCGATCACCCAGCTAACAAGACAAAACGTCCGATTCCAGTGGAATCCCCAGGCTCAAGCTGCCTTCTCTACCCTAAAGGGACTCTTTACCTCTGCCCCCATCTTGAGCCATCCGGATCCCTCTCTTCCTTACCTACTCGAGGTTGATGCCTCAGAAACAGCTGTGGGGGCAGTTATTTCTCAGCGCCAAGGACTCAAGGATCTCATGCACCCCATAGCATTCTTCTCTCGGAAGCTTTCGCCTGCAGAGAAGAATTATGATGTGGGGGACCGTGAACTTTTGGCCATTAAAGCCGCACTCGAAGAATGGCGATACCTGCTAGAGGGAGCGGCACATCCCATACTTATTTACACGGATCATAAAAATCTGGAATATTTACGAACTGCCAAACGTTTGAAGCCGCGTCAGGCACGATGGGCGTTATTCTTTTCCAGATTTTCATTTCACATCACCTACCGGCCAGGATCAAAGAACATCAAGCCTGACGCTCTCTCTCGGATGTACGATGACCCCAAAGAAACTTCAGTTCCGGACACCATCTTATCTGAGGGCAACTTTCTGCTTTTCCAGACAGACCTGATGTCCGGTCTAAAACAAGCCTCAGAGGGGGTGTCCGGTCCTCCAGGATCAATCTTGATACCCAGGGATGGGATGCTTTGGAAGGACAGCAAAATTTTTGTGCCAGAAAGTTGCCGGACAGAAGTGTTGAGCCTGTGTCACGACCACCCGCTGGCCGGACATTTTGGGGTTCACAAGACTCGTGAACTAATCCAGCGCATGTTTTGGTGGCCGAAGCTTGAGGAAGATTGCAAGGACTATGTTAAGTCATGTGTCATCTGTACCCAAAGCAAGTCTGCCAGGACCAAGTCCTGGGGCCTCCTCAGACCACTACCAATTCCTGACAGACCCTGGAGCATGATTGCCATGGACTTTGTAGTGGAACTACCCCCTTCTGAAGGACATACAGCTATCTTTGTAGTGGTTGACCGTCTGTCTAAGATGGCCCACTTCATACCCCTAAAGAGTACGCCGTCTGCTTTGGAAACCGCCCGGGTGTTCATCAGGGAGATCGTAAGGCTGCATGGGGTACCAACCAACATTGTATCTGACAGGGGAGTCCAGTTCACCTCCCGCTTCTGGAGATCACTATGCCAAATTCTGAAAATTGAACTTTCCATGTCATCTGCTTTCCACCCCCAGACTAACGGACAAACTGAAAGGACGAACCAAACCCTGGAACAGTACATCCGTTGCTTTACCTCATTTGTCCAAGATGATTGGGTAGCACTGTTGCCTTTAGCGGAATTTGCTTTCAACAATGCCAGCCATTCAGCCACAGGTCAGTCACCGTTCTTTGCGAACTATGGGTTCCATCCTGTCTTCCTGCCTAACATTATTCCAGAATCTCCTGTTCCAGCAGTACAAAGCACTGTCGAGTTCCTGGGTCGCAACAACAAGTTGTTGCAAGAAGCTATGGCCAAGGCGCAGGCAACCAACAAGAGGCTTTATGACAGGAAGAGAAGAGGTGAATTACGTCTCCAACCAGGTGATCAGGTGTGGTTATCTACCACCAACCTCAAGATGGCTTGCCCTTCAAAGAAGCTGGCACCCAGATTCATTGGCCCTTTCCCAGTTAAAAGGAAATTGAATGAGGTCTCCTATGAACTTACCCTGCCTGAGTCGCTCAAAGTGCACCCGGTGTTTCACGTGTCTCTGCTTAAACCCACAGTACCCGACCCTTTCCCGGACAGAGGAACGGGGCCACCCGGACCCGTTATTATTAATAAGGATGAGGAGTATGAGGTGGAGGCTGTCGTAGACTGCAGGAGAAGAGGTAACCAACTTCAATTTTTAATCAAATGGAAGGGCTATGGACCAGAGGAGAACTCATGGGAACCTAAGCAAAATGTGCATGCCCAAGAACTGATCCAGGCCTTCTTCCGCAGACATCCTCATAAAAGAGCTCTTTTGGGCACCCGGAGGTTGCCCTTAAGGGGGGGGCAATGTCATGGACATACTACTTCCAGACCTGCAACAGGGCTCAGGCGCATCCCCACCAACAGGTTCCCAGTAACGAACAGGCGTGCGCCAATGCGCATGTGCCGATCGCAGAGATCGCACGCACAGTGATTCGGCTTTGGCGCCCAGTGGCCTTTAAGAGGGGCTTCCACAATTCAGCACTTGCTGTTTGATCTGCAGCTTCACCTGTGACCTGTTCCTGTAATCAGCATCCGATCACCTGACCTGGCTCTCTGACCACGCTGCTGTCTCCAATCCTGAACCTTGGCTTTCCCTGACTCTGATTCTGTTTACCTGCCTGTCTGATCTCCTGTTACCAGAAACCAGCCCGAACTTGACTATTCCTTGCCTGCCGAATCTGTTGAACTGATCCACTGTGTATGACCCGGCTTGTCTGACCTTGCTTCTGCCTGCTGTGTGCACCCTGCTGACCTGCATCCAGCTTACCTGCAGCCTGCTGACCTGCATCCAGCTTACCTGCATCCTGCTGACCTGCATCCAGCTCACCTGCAGCCTGCTGACCTGCATCCAGCTTACCTGCAGCCTGCTGACCTGCATCCAGCTCACCTGCATCCTGCTGACCTGCATCCGGCTTATCTGCTGACTTGCATCCAGCTTACCTGCACCCGGCACTCCAGTCAGTTCCAGTGTCTCCCAGTGGACATCATCTCCAGTTCCAGAGAATCCACCAGGCACTCATACCCCACTGTGCTCCTACGGTCACTGTCCTCAACTCCAGTGATCTGGGAACCAGGGCTGTACGAGAGGTCTCCCTCTGCACGTCAGGCTCACATACAAGGTACGTGTCAAGCTGTGTCTAGATCACCAGATATTTTTGTAAATACGTCCCTAAATCCAAAACAGATATTTCAATTTCAGCTGGATGTTGTCCATCTAAGCCCTGCTACACTTTGTGGGCTGACCTCTCACATTCTTGCAATAACCTGACAGGTCCTCTTTGTTTCCACGTATCTGTATTTCAAGCTATCAGATATCTCCATCTGTAATAAGGAGAGCCGGCAAAACTGTAATCCTTGAAGTGTCGTTTATTGGTACAACAGAGTGACAATACACTGACGCGTTTCGGCAACAGCCTTAGTCGTCAGCTATGACTAAGGCTATTGCCGAAACGCGTCAGCTTTATTGTTTTATTGTCACTCTGTTGTACCAATAAACGACACTTCAAGGATTACAGTTTTGCCGGCTCTCCTTATTACTGTTGCATTGGAGTGTGTTGGGACACATCGAGCCTCGGCACCTGTGAGTGGACCTGGTGTATGGATTGAGTTGCCCCTGCAGAGAGCGCTGTTACCTTTCTTCTTTTCCATGCTAGATATCTCCATCTGGCGTGGCTGCAACAAATGTCTGAATTATTTGTCAGTGCCAGCTCACACTGTTTTCCTGTGAGTTTATCTGCATTCCAGTACGGTCGGCTTTGGGCTGCAAAATACACTAGAATGTGGGAAAAGTAGTGCAATGCGTTTCAAAACATATTGCACCAAACTGCATGAAACTACAGTGCTGCATTGGTGAGATGTGTTTGGGGTGTCATTAATAATTTATTGGCACCCGCATGCAGAATGCAAGGGCAACGTGTTCACCCGCAGCGTTCTTGCACTGTGTTAACCAGCTTAATGTTCCTTTAAGAACCTGTTGTCATTTATATATTTATACATAGTTTACTATTACAGAAACTCAAATTCATTCTCCAGCTTGTCAGTGGATCACCTGTATTATAATAAACACATACAATTAGGTTCTTTCCTTTAGTTGACATTTGCTGGTTTATAATGCTGCTCTGCCCTCTAGTGGTCATTACCACTGAATTAATAAAATAGCTACATTTTCGCTTTCATTAACCACTTAAGGAGCGTAAGATTTGCCCCCTTAATGACCAGCAGGGGCGTGGGGGTGTTGTGTGGCAGGGGGTAAGCTCCCTTGCTGGTTACTGCATGGCTTACCAGTGCCCATCAATGCTGACCACTAAAAACTGACACACCTGACCCACACTGACCTACCTGACACACACTGACCCACCTGATCCACACTGGCCTACCTGACACACACTGACCATTACACTGACCTACTCTGACCTACCTGACCCACGCTGACCCACCTTATCCACACTGACCTACCTGATCCACACTGACCTACCTGACCCACACTGACCTACCTGACCTACACTGACCCACCTGATCCACACTGACCTACCTGACCATTACACTGACCTACCTGACACACACTGATCATTACATTGACCCACACTGACTTACCTGACCTACACTGACCTACCTGACCCACGCTGACCCACCTGATCCACACTGACCTACCTGACCCACACTGACCTACGTGACCATTACACTGTGTCAGAAAAGAGCCTGTCAACATCGGAAGGTCCCTGTGCGTTTGCGCGGCGGAGCCGCGCTTCGGCGCATGCGCGTTAGCAAAGTAGCGGCGTAATGGCGTAACGGCGTACGGGCGTTCGCTCGTCAGCGTCACGCCCCCTTTCTGGCCTATATAAAGACTGACTTGTGCCCTGTTTAATTGCTGGTTTGTCTTTCAGCTTCCAGTGTTCCGTTCCTGATTCCTGCTTCTTGTTTACCTGTTTGACCCGGATTTGCCTGACCTACCTTGTCTCTCTCCAGCATTTGACCTCGGCTTGTTTAAAGGACTTTCCCACGATCTGCTTCCAGTGTTTGACCCTCTGCCTGTCTCCGGATTCTCCTGCCTTCTCGTGTATGACCCCGGCTTGTTTAAAACGGACTTCTCTGCTGACATCTCCAACCCCTTACCTCTGGCTTGCCTTCAGGATTCCTCTACTTACCTTCAGCTGTGTTTGACCCTCGGCCTGCTTCTTGGACTTCCCCATCTACCAGTCTCCAGTATCAAGTTATTGGTCTGCATCTTAGTCTCTCCACTGCTGAGTTCTCAGTGCCTGATCTCCTGCGCTTATCCCAGCTCCCATTGTGTCTGCGGGTTAGAGCCCCGGCCGGGTCCTCCTCTCCAGCTCTGGGTCAGAGCCACCATCGCTCTCAGCTCTGCATGACTGAAGTCCTCCTCTCTAGAAGCTTCCTGCCTGCAGGCGACCCGTGCCCCTCTGTGCCCTACACCCTCTGTACCACTACCAGGGGTGTAGTGCGCTCAGTCGCAAGGGAAGCCACTCTCAGCATCTCGGCCTCGGTGAGTACCCGTGATAGTACAAACCAGCCAGATGTCTGAGGCCGACAGAGTGGGTTCCCCCCTCGAAGCTCTATGCCAGCAGGTAACGGCCCTTACACAAGCAGTCCAGAGGCTACAAGATGGCTATTTCCAACTGGAAGGTCGTCTCCAGCACCTAATCTTATCTCCCGGGGATGCAACTTCCACATCCCCCAGTGGGGCCAGCTCTTCACAAGACCACTCCAGCACAACTCCTACAGTTGCTATGACTCCCCCAGAACCTAGGGTGCCCACACCCGAACGATTTTCCGGAAATCGGAAGAGGTTTAGAGCTTTTAAAAACGCCTGCTTGTTATACCTGGCTCTCCAACCTAAGACTTTCAGTTCTGAGACAGTAAAAGTTGGGTTCATCATTTCCTTGTTGTCCGAAGAACCCCAAGCTTGGGCTCATAACCTCCTGGAACAGAAGAGTCCCTTACTCAACTCCGTGGAAACCTTCTTTGAATCTATGGGAAGATTATATGATGACCCCCAACGCTTAGCCACGGCCGAGTCCTTCTTACACACCTTAGTCCAGGGAAAAAGACCGGTGGAGGACTATACGGTCGAATTTCGGAGATGGGCAGGGGACACTGGATGGAATGAGGCGGCTCTCAAATACCAGTACCGCCAGGGACTCTCAGAGACTCTCAAAGACGAATTGGCACGTGTTGATTCTCCTTCCACCCTGGAAGAATTGATCCAGCTAGCCATAAAACTTGACCGACGCCTACGGGAACGACGTTCTGAACGTCTTCAATTTCCTCGGCCTACATGGATGCTACCCAGGGTCTCCGCAGGTCATCCTCTCCCTGCAGTCCCTTCCTCCTCTACCTTGGAGAGCGAGCCAATGCAACTAGGACTGATCCGGGCTCCACTTACACCTGATGAGAAACAACGCCGACGAGAGGCCAATCTCTGCCTATACTGTGGAGGGTCAGGCCACTTTTTGCGCAACTGTCCTATAAGACCCAGTAAGTCCCAATTACAAACAGCTATGAACTTTCAAGTCAATGGTTCAAGTACAACCCATCTTGTCCTTCCTGTCTCCCTACAGGTGGCAGACGAGGAGATCCGGCTACCAGCCATTATTGATTCTGGCGCCTGCAGCTGCTTCCTGGATACATCCCTATCTCAAAGTTTACGCATCCCTCTGCAAAATAAAAAACAAAGGCTCCAAATCCACCTGGCCGATGGGTCATCTCCTTGTTCCGGGCCGGTTACCCAGGAAACGAAACCCATTCTCACCATCACAGATTCAGGACATCAAGAATTTCTGTGCTTTGATATCATCTGCTCCCCCATGTTCCCTATCATCCTGGGACTTCCATGGCTGCAAGCTCACGACCCCCATATCAATTGGAGGGAGAAGAAGATCTCCTTCTCTTCGACTTACTGTTCCCAGCACTGCTTCACCTCTGGTCCTGTCTGCACAGCTTCCTGTCTAACTATCCAGCCAGTCCCTGAACACCTTCAGCACGTCCCTGCAGCCTACCATGAATTCATGGACATTTTTGACAAAAAGAGAGCTGACAGTTTGCCCCCTCACCGACCATACGACTGTCCCATTGATCTCTTACCTGGCTCCGAGATCCCTTTTGGTCGGATATTCCCTCTATCTGAAAAGGAGTTGGAGGCCCTGAAGTCCTACATCAACGAAAACCTTGAAAAGGGATTCATTCGTCCTTCCTCTTCCCCGGCTGGAGCAGGGATTTTCTTCGTTGAGAAAAAAGATGGTACTTTAAGGCCTTGTGTGGACTACAGGGAGATCAACAAGATCACCATCAAGAACCGTTATCCACTTCCTCTCATCCCAGAACTGTTCCAACGGTTTCGAACCGCACGAGTTTTTTCTAAACTTGACCTAAGGGGCGCCTACAACTTGGTGCGGATACGCCCAGGGGATGAGTGGAAAACGGCTTTTAGGTCTAGATTCGGACATTTTGAATATCTAGTGATGCCATTTGGTTTGTGCAATGCCCCAGCTACATTCCAACACCTGGTAAATGATATTTTTCGTGAATACTTAGATGACTTTGTGATCGTTTACCTTGACGACATCCTGATTTTTTCTACCAACATTGAGCAACACCAGGCCCATGTGAAGAAGGTACTCACGATCCTCAGGAAGCACGGACTTTACCTAAAGGGAGAGAAATGTGAATTCGAAAAAACAGTAGTCCAATTCCTAGGGTTCATTATCTCCACTGAAGGGGTCTCAATGGATCCTCAGAAGGTGAAGTCTATCCAAGAATGGCCAGCCCCTACAGACAAAAAGGGGGTCCAACGATTTGTGGGCTTCGCCAACTTCTATCGCAGGTTCATAAAAGGTTTTTCATCGATCATCTCTCCCATAACCCAACTGACTCGCCAGCAAAGTCGATTCCAGTGGTCCTCAGAAACTCAGGAAGCATTTGATAAACTGAAGAATCTATTTACTTCTGCCCCGGTACTACTGCATCCAGACCCCGCCTTTCCCTATGTGTTGGAAGTAGACGCCTCAGAATCCGCTTTAGGAGCAATTCTATCCCAAAGACGAGGCCAGAAGGTCCTTCTCCATCCTGTGGCTTTTGCCTCCCGGAAACTGTCCCCGCCGGAAAGGAACTATGACGTAGGGGAGCGTGAACTACTGGCCATCAAATTTGCCCTGGAGGAGTGGAGATATCTTTTGGAGGGCGCTTCTCACCCCATTATGATCTTCACCGATCATAAGAACCTGGAGTACCTTAGAACCGCAAAACGCCTCAGACCCCGGCAAGCCCGCTGGGCTTTGTTCTTCTCCAGGTTCAACTTCCACATTTCCTATCGGCCTGGTTCTAAGAATGGGAAAGCGGACGCCTTATCCCGAATGTTCCCAGAAACCTCTCCACCAGCAGAACCTGGTACTATTCTATCTTCACAGAATTTTCTTTGTGCAATCCAGCCAGATCTAAGAACTGCCATTGAACAGGCCTCCAGCCAATGCTTAAACCCTGAAGTACCCACACTAAGGAAACAGGATGGTCTACTATGGGCCCAAAATAAAATATTTGTTCCAGCGCAAGTAAGATCCTTGGTACTAAAAACATTTCATGATAACAAATTTGCAGGACATTTTGGGGTACAAAAGACCTCGGAACTAATACATCGTTCCTTCTGGTGGCCAGGGTGGAGTCAGGACTGTAAGAACTACGTAAACTCTTGTATTATTTGCCAGCGCAGCAAGGGATCCAATGCAAAAGCCTGGGGTCTATTAAGACCACTCCCCATTCCAGAGCAACCCTGGAAGGAAGTGGCTATGGACTTCATCGTTGACCTACCATCTGCTGAAGGATTCTCCACCATCCTGGTAGTAGTCGACCGCCTCTCAAAGATGGCCCACTTCCTACCCATGAAGGGCACACCCTCTGCCTCAGATACCGCGGATATATTCATCAAGGAAGTGGTGAGGCTACATGGAGTACCCGCTAGCATTGTGTCTGACAGAGGAGTTCAGTTCACCTCAAAATTTTGGAGAGACCTTTGTAAATCCCTGGGAATCAAGGTATGCCTATCCTCAGCATATCATCCTCAAAGTAATGGCCAAACAGAGAGGACGAACCAAACGCTGGAACAATACCTGCGCTGTTTTTGCTCATGCTCTCAAGACAACTGGGTTTCACTCCTCCCCTGTGCAGAATTTGCCTATAACAATTCCATACATACAGCAACCAATCAAACTCCTTTCTGGGCTAACTATGGATTTCACCCCTCTTTTTTGCCTAATTCTTTTTCAGAAGTATCAGTTCCCGCGGTACAGGACCGAATAAATTCCATTCAAGCCAATTTTCAAATAATTCAGGAAACTATGAAGAAGGCTCAGGACAGCTACAAGAAATACTATGACAGGGGTAGGAGGAGCAACCCAATTTTTAAGATTGGGGATGAAGTCTGGCTATCTGCAACAAACCTTAAACTTTCTTGTCCTTCACGCAAATTAGGCCCAAAGTTTATTGGTCCCTTCAAGATTAAGAGAGTAGTGAACCCAGTGGCCTTTGAACTCTCTTTACCCAGCTCTTACAGAATTCATCCTGTCTTCCATACTTCCCTTTTAAAACCAGTAACTCCCAGTTCTTTTCCAGGAAGGGAGGAGTTGCCACCTCCTCCAATTAACATTGAAGGTGAAGAGGAATTCGAGGTTGAGGCTATAATGGACTGTAGAAGGAGGGGGGGTCATATCCAGTACCTGGTTAAGTGGAAGGGGTACCCCCCAGAAGATAATTCTTGGGAACCCTCCTCCAATATACACGCCCCACGGTTAATACAAGCATTTCACAAGAAATATCCGGGAGTACTGGCCAGATTGGGCACCCGGAGGTTGCCCTTTGGGGGGGGGCACTGTCAGAAAAGAGCCTGTCAACATCGGAAGGTCCCTGTGCGTTTGCGCGGCGGAGCCGCGCTTCGGCGCATGCGCGTTAGCAAAGTAGCGGCGTAATGGCGTAACGGCGTACGGGCGTTCGCTCGTCAGCGTCACGCCCCCTTTCTGGCCTATATAAAGACTGACTTGTGCCCTGTTTAATTGCTGGTTTGTCTTTCAGCTTCCAGTGTTCCGTTCCTGATTCCTGCTTCTTGTTTACCTGTTTGACCCGGATTTGCCTGACCTACCTTGTCTCTCTCCAGCATTTGACCTCGGCTTGTTTAAAGGACTTTCCCACGATCTGCTTCCAGTGTTTGACCCTCTGCCTGTCTCCGGATTCTCCTGCCTTCTCGTGTATGACCCCGGCTTGTTTAAAACGGACTTCTCTGCTGACATCTCCAACCCCTTACCTCTGGCTTGCCTTCAGGATTCCTCTACTTACCTTCAGCTGTGTTTGACCCTCGGCCTGCTTCTTGGACTTCCCCATCTACCAGTCTCCAGTATCAAGTTATTGGTCTGCATCTTAGTCTCTCCACTGCTGAGTTCTCAGTGCCTGATCTCCTGCGCTTATCCCAGCTCCCATTGTGTCTGCGGGTTAGAGCCCCGGCCGGGTCCTCCTCTCCAGCTCTGGGTCAGAGCCACCATCGCTCTCAGCTCTGCATGACTGAAGTCCTCCTCTCTAGAAGCTTCCTGCCTGCAGGCGACCCGTGCCCCTCTGTGCCCTACACCCTCTGTACCACTACCAGGGGTGTAGTGCGCTCAGTCGCAAGGGAAGCCACTCTCAGCATCTCGGCCTCGGTGAGTACCCGTGATACACTGACCTACCTGACCCACACTGACCTACCTGACCCACACTGACCTACACTGACCTACCTGACCCACACTGACCCACCTGATCCACACTGACCTACCTGACCATTACACTGACCTACCTGACCTACACTGACCTACCTGACCCACCTGATCCACACTGACCTACCTGACCCACACTGACCTACCTGGCCATTACACTGACCTACTTGACACACACTGACCATTACACTGACCTACCTGACCCACACTGACCTACCTGACCATTACACTGACCTACCTGACGCACACTGACCTACCTGACACACACTGACCAATACACTGACCTACCTGACCCACACTGCATTACCTGACCCACACTGACCGACCTGACCATTACAATGACCTACCTGACCCACACTGACCTACCTGACCCACACTGACCTACCTGACCATTACACTGACCTACCTGACCCACACTGACCTATTTGACCTACACTGACTTACCTGACCCACCTGATCCTCCCTGACCTACCTGACCCACACTGACCTACCTGACCCACACTGACCCACCTGATCCACACTGACCTACCTGACACACACTGACCTACCTGACACACACTGACCATTACACTGACCTACCTGACACACACTGACCATTAAACTGACCCACACTGACTTACCTGACCTACACTGACCTACCTGACCCACGCGGACCCACCTGACCCACACTGACCTACCTGACCATTACACTGACCTACCTGACCCACACTGACCTACACTGACCTACCTGACCCACACTGACCCACCTGATCCACACTGATCTACCGGCCCACACTGACTTACCTGACCCACACTGACCTACCTGACCATTACACTGACCTACCTGACCCACACTGACCTACCTGACCATTACACTGACCTACCTGATGCACACTTACCTACCTGACGCACACTGACCATTACACTGACCTACCTGACCATTACACTGACCCACATCATGGACCTACCTGACCATTACACTGACCCACACGGACCTACCTGACCATTACACTGACCTACCTGACACACACTGACCATTACACTGACCTACCTGACCATTACACTGACCTACCTGACCATTACACTGACCTACCTGACCCACACTGACCTACCTGACCATTACACTACGCAACTGCAGCGCTATACAAATCATTCATTCATTCATACCTGACACACACTGACCATTACACTGACCTACCTGACCCACACTGACCTACCTCACCATTACACTGACCTACCTGACCCACACTGACCTACCTGACCATTACACTGACCTACCTGACGCACACTGACCTACCTGACGCACATTGACCATTACACTGACCTACCTGACCATTGCACTGACCCACACGGACCTACCTGACCATTACACTGACCTATCTGACACACACTGACCATTACACTGACCTACCTGACCATTACACTGACCTAACTGACCATTACACTGACCTACCTGACCCACACTGACCTACCTGACCATTACACTGACCTACCATACCATTACACTGAATATAAATAATAAATATTTATGACATGTACTTATATAAAAATGTATGACATTTATAATGCCCATCCCCTTTTATAGGGCACATGGTGTATAGGGACGTACAATGTAAAACATGATTGTATTTCCCCACCCAGGGAAAATACAACTGTGTGCAATGCTCTGCAGGCTCCGTAGAAAAAAATAAAATTATATGCCCCATCAAATGCAGCCACTGTGCCATCAATAGCAGCCACTGTGCCCCATCAAATACAGCCACTGTGCCATCAATTGCAGCCACTGTGCCCGTCAAATTAAGCCACTGTGCCCTGTCAAATTAAGCCACTGTGCCCCATCAAATCCAGCCACTGTGTGCCATCAATTGCAGCCACTGTTCCCCGTCAAATGAAGCCACTGTGCCCGTCAACTGCAGCCACTGTGCCCCATCAAATGCAGCCACTGTGCCCTGTCAAATGAAGCCACTGTGCCCTGTCAAATGAAGCCACTGTGCCCCATCAAATACAGCCACTGTGTGCCATCAATTGCAGCCACTGTGCCCCATCAAATACAGCCACTGTGCCATCAATTGCAGCCACTGTGCCCTGTTAAATGAAGACACTGTGCCCGTCAATTGCAGCCACTGTGCCCCGTCAAATGCAGCCACTGTTCCATCAATTGCAGCCACTGTGCCCTGTCAAATGAAGACACTGTGCCCGTCAATTGCAGCCACTGTGCCTCATCAAATGCAGCCACTGTGCCCCGTCAAATGAAGCCACTGTGGCATCAATTGCAGCCACTGTGCCCCGTCAAATGAAGCCACTAGAGAGAGAGAGAAGGAGAGAGAGAAGGAGAGAGAGAAGGAGAGAGAGAGGAGAGAGAGACCTTTTTCTTTCTTTAATATTTTCTTGTGTCCCACTCCCAGCCGTTATTCTATTCTCCTGCTGCTGGGCTGGCTGCTTAACACAGTGTGACTCTGGAGACAGAAGGGGGTGTCGCTGCGCCGGCGTTCTCCTGCTCTGCTGCTTTTCTCAGTCCATGCGGCATATCACTCCACAGCTCCACCGGTAACAGTCAGTCAGTGCAGTGGGCGGCGCCGCAACGGTCGGATTACACAGAGGTAAAATGCAGCTGCTGCTGCTGTCTGTCCTTTTTCTACAGAGTACATTTCCAGGCTTCACAAATTTGTTGCACAATTGCGGCAAGTTGGCATTGTATGATTACAGATCAACTTTCTTTGCAAACATTCTGCAAGTCGGCTGCAAGTTTTTGTTCAGTTATGTTGTACAATAGTCATCCCACCACCGGGGTCACTGTGGCGAATTTTAATGCTGTAGACTTGCAGAGCTCCTGCTGTAGACTCACTTTGCTCTTGCTAGAGACTTGCCGTGCAAATTGGAAAAGTGTCAACTATAACTTGTGCTTCAAGTGCTCTGCAAGTGTACAACTTGCCAGTGAAAATGTGCAGCAAGTTATCAGACCTACAATTCAACACTGCCACACTGTGGCAAGCTGTCCTTGCTATCTGGGTTGTAAAGGCAATTAAAAAAAAAAAAATAACAAACATGCCATACTTACCTGCTCTGTGCAGTGGTTTTGCACAGAGCAGCTCCAATTCATCTCATCTTGGGTCCCCTGTCAGTGTTCCTGGCCATTCCCCTCTGCTGAGTGCCCCTACAGCAAGCTGTTTGCTCTGGGGGCACTTGTGCATGCTTTCTCTCGAGCCACCTCTGTGCTCTGCACTGCTATCAATCTATCCAATCAGAACACGAGACACCAGCTAGAGAAAGATCGGGGTCAGGTAAGTAAAACTGGGGCTCGGGGGTGTGGGGGGGGGGGGGGCGGGGCTGCAGCACCACAGAAGGTTTTTTCACCTTAATGCATAGAATGCATTAAGGTGAAAAACCATGAGGGTTAACAACCCCTTTAAAAAAATGCTAAAGAAAAGAAAATTGATGCAATCACCACATCTAATGATTGGTAAGCTGCAATATAATAATTTTTTGGTTTTGGGTTCAATACCGCTTTAGGTTGAAAATTGGCAGGTAGCCATGGCTGGGTGGCAATACAGTGAAAACACCAGAAGATGTGTCATATTTGAAAATACTGCGCAGGCTGACCTGTGAAAAGTATGATAACAGAAAGCAGTCTCATTTCCCACAGAAACCAAAATCCTGCTTTTGTTTTCAAACCTTGACTATGGTAATTATTGTTGGAAGTCGATTGGTTGTTCTGGGCATCAACAGCTCCTGTATTAAAGCAGAGTTCCAGCCGCAAAAAAGTTATTGTTCAAAAGTCAGCAGCTACAAGTACTGTAGCTGCTGACTTTTAATAAGGACACTTACCTGTCCAGGGATCCCGCGTAGTCGCCCCTCCCCCCCGAGACAGATTTGTCCACCGGCTCGGGTGCAGGTGCCGCCATTTTAACTAAGGGAAAACGGCAGAGGAGCCTTCAGGCTTCACAGCCGGTTTCCTACTGCGCATGCGCAGTTCACGTGGCGCTTTGTGATTGGCCAGCTGGGACACACACAGGTCCCGGAAGGCAGCAGGGGTGAAGGAGGAAGGCTCGACGCAGAAGATACTGTCCAGGTTCTGTGTACAAATAACCCCAGGAGCTCCACACGCTCATCCATGCCATTCAAATTCCTTTTCCTTGTTATTTTGAATTGCCCAAATAAAGTTAAAGAAGCAAAAAGACAAAAATAAAAAATTGCATCTAAAAAATAAATATGGTAATTATTTTTATACCCTCCCAGCTTTCCTCTGTACAATTATCTGCACTTTCTTGTATTTAGTTCTGAATAATTCTTAACTACTTGCCGACCAGCCGCCATCGTTATACAGCATCAGGTTGGTCCCCTGCGCGAATCGCCGTAGCTGTACGGCGGCCGATTTAAGGGGTATAGGGGGCGCGCGTGACCCTGGAGCCGAGGTGCGTGCCGATGTCCGCTGGCCACTGCTGATCGCTCCTCAGAGAGTCGGAACGGGGATTTGTCAATGTAAACAGAAAGATCCCCATTCTGTCAGGGAAGTAGAGAGAGATCTGCTGTTCCTAGTAATCAGGAACAGCGATCTCTCTCCACTCCCAGTCAGTACACTCCCCCCACAGTTAGGAACACCTCCCTAGGGAACACTTAACCCCTTGATCGCCTCCTAGTGTTAACCCCTTCCCTGCCAGTGACATTTGTACAGTAATCAGTGACTATTTTTAGCTCTGATCGCTGTATAAATGTCACTGGTCCAAAAAAAGTGTCAAAAGTGTCCGATCTGGCTGCTGCAATGTTGCAGTCCTGCTAAAAATCGCTGATCACCGCCATTACTAGTAAAAAAAAAGAAAATGATAAAAATGCCATAAATATACCCACTATTTTGTAGACGCTATAACTTTTGCACAAACCAATCACTATACGCTTATTGCCGGGTTTTTTACCAAAAATATGTAGAAGAATACATATTGGCCTAAACTGATGAAGAAATTCATTTTTTTTTTTTGGATATTTATTATAGCAAAATGTAAAAAATATTGTTTTTTTTTTTTTCAAAATTGTCGCTCTTTTTTCGTTTATAGCGCAAAAAATAAAAACCGCAGAGGTGATCAAATACCACCAAAAGAAAGCTCTATTTGTGGGGAAAAAAAGGACTTCAATTTTATTTGGGTACAACGTTTCAGTTAAAGCGACGCAGTGCCGAATCGCAAAAAATGGCCCGATCAGGAAGTTGGTAAAACCTTCCGAGGCTGAAGTGGTTAATAAATGTACACCGGCTACATTTACTCCTCTCCAACCACTTAAGAGACAATCACTCTGACACTTAGCCCCTCCATTCTGAAATGTCTCCCATGCTGAAGCCTGTCAAAAGCAGTGAACATCCCTTTAAAGTAAATTAAAAATTAGGGAAAAGTTCCACAAGAACTGTCTGCTCCACAATCTTTTGATTTAATTAACCACAGCCAGAAAATGGGTGGGAGGGAATCATTCAAGTGTCTATGATTTACGTCACCTAAAATTAGTGAATAAATGTAAAAATAACGTGGAGGAAATAAAATTCTGCAAAGACAGCAGCTTAAATCCTGCAGAGAAACAACAGCGCATTAGGAATACCGGCACGACTGATTCAGCAATTTCCCCACACACTGGATTCACGCCGTGTGTGATGTTTAATGGGGAATTTAATGCATCTTACACTTTCTTAGCCTGACTACAGCAAAGTAAAGGAAACAAACGGGCGCCAATCAATGCCGGCAATGATGGTATTGTTTAAAAATAGACTGTGTGCAATGTTAGGCTGCACAGCCACAGGGAGAATTTAATTTGTAGGTTGTGCCAAACAACCATCAAGTGGTAATAGCCGAAGCTGTCGATAGTCTATCCACTCAGGGATTCTCAAAAGACAGGATCTTTCCTAGGAAGCGGTAAAACACAAACCTCTCCCGTACAAAGGATTTTCCTAAGACATTTCCCTTGGTGATGGCAGGGAGGCTTAATCTACATATTTGTATTCTCTTTTCCCAGAGCTTCAAAGAGATTTATAAAGTAGAAGTCATATTTTTTTTTTTTTTAGAAGGGATCTAGTTATCGATCTTACTAACCGAGATTTGCTCAACTTTTACCCAAGATTGGCCCATTTTTCACATAACTTTTCATTAGAAAATGTTTGAATCTTGGGTGATAGTTGTGTGAAACTTAAGTGAAAACATTGATAAACAGGTTTCTTAGCTCTTATTTAACAGTAGATGTGCACATCAAAAAAAATTGTTTTGTTTCGTTTCTTTACGTTTCCGTTGATTCGTAACGATTCGTAATTTCTTAAGACGTAAATCATTATATTCCGACACGTTCGTATTGTCGTATCGGATATATTTTCGTTTATACAAAATGATTCGTAATTCCGTTATTCATACGCCCCGTACACACGGTCGGATTTTCCGACGGAAAATGTCTGATAGGACCTTGTTGTCGGAAATTCCGACCGTGTGTAGGCTCCATCACACATTTTTCATCGGATTTTCCGACACACAAAGTTTGAGAGCAGGCTATAAAATTTTCCGACAACAAAATCTGTTGTCGGAATTTCCGATCGTGTGTACACAAATCCGACGCACAAAGTGCCACGCATGCTCAGAATAAATAAAGAGATGAAAGCTATTGGCTACTGCCCCGTTTATAGTCCCGACGTATGTGTTTTACGTCACCGCGTTCAGAATGATCGGATTTTCCAACAACTATGTGTGACCCTGTGTATTGCAAAAAAGTTTGAGCCAACATCCGTCTGAAAAAATCCTAGGATTTTGTTGTCGGAAGGTCCGATCAATGTCCGACCGTGTGTACGGGGCATAACGATTCGTATTTTCGTAAGACGCGAGGTTTAATATTCGGACTCGTTCGTATTTTCGTAACAGTTATATTTTCTTTGATATGAAATGATTCGTAATTCCGTTAGATAATAATTTTCATTTATTCGGTACACTACTCGTAATTTAGTAATTGTTACTTTTATGAAATTGCCTTTTTCGTTGATTTGTACTTTTGTAGAAAATAAAGAATAATAATCTTATGCTTGCTTTTCTATTCTAATAAGTCCTGTACTTACTCCAGTCCACTCCCGCAGTCACGAGACCGGACTCCGTCTCCTCCTCAACTGAATCTAAAAGGATTCAGGAATGCAGTGTGACTCATGCCGCGTACACACGAGCGGACTTTTCGACCGGACTGGTCAGACGGACCGAGTCCGGCGGACAATTCGACTGTGTGTGGGCTTCATCGGACCTGCAGTGGACTTTTTCGGTCGAAAATCTGACGGACTTTAGATTTGGAACATGTTTCAAATCTTTCCGACGGACTCGAGTCCGGTCGAAAAGTCTGCTCGTCTGTATGCTAGTCCGACGGAGAAAAAACGATGCTAGGGCAGCTATTGGCTACTGGCTATGAACTTCCTTATTTTAGTCCGGTGTACGTCAACACATACGAATCCGTCGGACTTTGGTGTGATCGTGTGTAGGCAAGTCAGTTCGTTGGGAAAGTCTGTCGGAAGTCTCCCGAAAGTCCGTCGGATAGACCGTCAGGCCAGTCCGGTCGAAAAGTCTGCCCGTGTGTACGCTGCATCAGACACAAAAGGGACAAGCTGATATTAAGTAAGATACATCACTCACTAATACACTACCCATTCGAAAGGACGATTCGAGAACAAGAAATTATGAACATACATATTAAGATACACTTACACTGTCCATTCAAAAGAACGATTTGAGAACACGAACAAACGAAGTTACAAACAGACGAAGAAACAAAATTACGAACACACAAATGAAAATACGAAAACATACGAAATTACGAACAGACAAAGGATTGAAGATACGAAATGTAAATCATCGTTAGAGATGTCTATTTCTTTCTTTTACTGTTTTGGAGTTTCGTATTTTATTAGGTTTGTCCATTCATAAGTTTGTATTTTCACATGTTCGTTATTTTACTTATTCGTAATTTCATAATTTTCGTATTTTGGTTTCCTTCAGCTATTTGGATGTTCGAATTGATCCGAATTTACGAATACTAACAAATTCGTACGAAAATCTATTCATTATGAACCGAATCACACATGTCTATTTAACAGGCAAATTGAATATGATAAATATTTAACCCCAGGAAAAGTAAATCTTGAATTGCAGGAAAAGTAAAAATGCTCCCTTGCCTAAGAGACTTGGAAAAGCAGTTTTACTTACCCGATCCGCCATCCTATCAGACTCCTCTGCAGTGCTAGACCACTAGGTTGTAGGTCCTTTGATGTCATCAAGTCTGATGCACAGCCCAAGCCCAAGCCATAAACCCAAGCCGAGGAACAGTCCACTGCCAGAGTATGGGGGAGCACCATCTGCTAGGGGGATCAGATAAGTAAAAAAAAAAGTATCTTGTTCCCTAGACAGAAATCACAATTTAAACCTTGCGGTATGGGTGCAGCCCCAGTGCAAGGAAGGATTTTTACATTTCCCAGAGTTAGGCTTTAAGGGGATCAGGAAGATTGCTGATATCCAAACTTAAAGTGTACCTTTCCGTTACAGCTCCCCATGAAGGATTTACTGATGTATCATAAAAACAGTGGTATTTTTTGTAAAAACTCTATATGTTTTTATAAATAAACATAATTCCTTAAAGTGGTTGTAAAGGCAGAAGGTTTTTTATCTTATTGCATTCTATGCATTAAGATAAAAAGCCTTCTGTGTGCAGCAGCCCCCCTCAGCCTCCCTTATACTTACCTGAGCCCCATCTAGATCCAGCGATATTGCAGTAGTGTCTCGGCTGCCTCTCCTCATTGGCTGAGATAACAGCGAGGTGCCATTGGCTCCCGCTGCTGTCAATCAAAAGGAAAAAGGGGGTTGGGGTATGAATACCCCTGGGATTTTTAAGGTGCTTTTCAAAATTTTTTGGGTAAATCAGTAGAGAAGTATATTAACCTCAAAGAAAAGAAAAAGATCACTGTATGCAAATTGCCAAACTGACTAATAGATTTCTTGATTAATATCTTTAATGATTAGGAGTAATAACAAAACACATCATCTAAGAACATGCACAATTTTGAACAAACATGATCAAATAGTGACATAATTAAAATTTGAAACCACTTTGCGATACCAATCTCAACATGTTTCGCTCAATATCTGAGCTTCATCAGGAGTTTTTTGGTACAGGTGTGGCATACTAAAATAAAACAGAAGAAGAGACAAAACAAAAATAAATACAATGCTTACAAAACACTTATAAGATATTAATTTATCAGAAAAATCGAATTCAATTAAATATTGCTAGAAAAGGATCAACTGGTGTACATATATTTGCATACAGACAAAATACATGGGTAGATTGTCACATCTAGCCTACAAGTCTATACTAATAATAATCTGGTCAAAATAAATAAAAAAATAGGAATTCATTGAATACTGTACATTCATTCGTTTCTAGGTCCACAAAGGGAAGAGACACCCATGTGGATCTAGGGACAGTACAACAACATGAAAGAAATCAAAGGAGTAGGGGTTCGCTTACCCAAGCCAAAACAGATTTAAAGGTGAATAGTAGACACATAAGTGGTAAAGGTATATACAGTGCCGTGGCTCAAATGCCAATCAAATGGATGCGTCTCACCCGTCTAAGGCCTCCCAAAGCGTTTATTTGGTCCACAGAGGGGCCCAAGCATAAAGTAACTGAAATGAAATAATTAACAGAAGAATAAAGAGATATTCCCCAATGGCGGGGAAATAAAGCAGTCGGTGAAGTAAAGTAGTGAAAATGTCAAAAAATTACCTTCTGGGTTGAATCAAGGGTACATGTTCGAGGCTAAAAAAGCCATATGAACAAAGGCATAGAGGAGGACAATACTCCAGTTTCACCACACGGTGGCAGTCAAAGAGAACAACCCTTGAGAGCCAGATCAGAAAATCCAAGTGTATGCTGCCCCATTAAACTAGAAAAAATAAATAAATAAATAAAGACAATAAAACAAATTGCTCTAGAGAGCATTGTCTTGTTCATCATACCATTAAACCAATCCCCAATAGGGAGCGTAGCCCCCTTCGGACAAGGAGTTTAGCTTACCTGAGAGGTAGGGTGGATGTGTATGGAAGGGGAGAGCGGCATATACCTCCCCTTGCAGCCTCAGCGCCACTGTCAGAAGGTAGCGGCTGGGAAGCCGAACTATATAGGCCCCTCCAAACCGATGGCGTCTGACGTCACCATCGGAAAGCGGACGTGTTGTGAGGCACCTCCCCCAGGATTTTTGTGGCCAATGGATACCAAGAGGGGCGAGACCAAGTATCGAAAAAAATCCCAAAAAAAAAGGCTGACATCAAGCCAAACTGCTGCAGTCTCGTTTGAGCCAACGAGGCTACAGCAAAAAGTGTCTGAAAAGGGCTTATCTAAAAGCCAAGAGCCAAAAGAGATCCCTACTCATACATCAAGCCAGACCCACTAAGACAGATTCTAGTGTCAGACTAATCACCAGATTTTCAGGCCAACAAAAGCAAGTCCGGGATATCATTCAAAAACATTGGTACCTCCTAATGGGAGACGAGAAAGTATCAAAGCATTTAAAACCCTATCCGGAGATCACGTTTAGAAGATCCAAATCTCTGAAGGATACTTTAGTACATAGCCATTATGACAGCACCATACAATCAAAAACAGAATCCCGCAAGGGGTGTAGACCTTGTCATAAATGTCCCTTTTGTAGATTCATCCACTCTGCAAGAGGTATTATGCTCCCCAATGGTCGTCATTACAAACCCAATTTCTCAGTGACGTGTCAATCCATTGGGATTGTATACATCATGATGTGTGAATGCCATGGATTCTACATAGGCAAAACTAAACGTCCCTTCTTTTGTAGGATCAGGGACCATGTGTCCCTGGTTCTGAAAAAGAAAATGGAGACGCCCATTAGTAGACATATGGGGCTGCATCACGATTTTGACAGCAACAAAATGCATTTTTTTGCGTTGGAATATGTTCCCCCAGGGGAGCGTGGGGGGAATTATGATAAAATACTTTTACAACGCGAGACCCGTTGGATACACACTCTGTCCGCTTTAAAACCCCCAGGTCTCAATGATGCATTGAGTTTCAAACCATTTCTCTAGTCCTTTTTTATTCAACTATCTTTGTCTATTTCATTATACATATGTGTTGTTTCCGGTCTTGCTTTTCAAACTTGCTTCAACAAATTGTTTAATACACAATTTCACCTAAATAAAACAATTTTTGTAAATATTTCTCTATATGTGGTTTTTTCCAGGTTGTTTTCATAAAAAGTGGGGTTTCCCTTCCAAGCCAACACAGACGGAGATGGTATTGTCCCCTTTTTTTCAATACATATATATCCATGGTCTAAACTAAATATTTAGCGTCTCTCCGTCATTTGTGAGGTTCCTTCCTTATTTCCGTTTTTTGCATTGGTCCACACGGACGCCACGGGCACTTAGGGTGTGGGGTAAATAATCAATTGCCCTCCCCTGGGGGCCCTAGAGGTATTAAAAACTCCCCCTTCTGGATGTATGTGCCTGATGGCCAGTCCGGCAAAATTTGTTTGTTTATTTCATTTTATTTCAATTTTATTTTTATTTTTCCACATTCCTTTTCACCTTCTCCTTGATCCTGCCAAAATTGGGATAACTCATTGGTATTAAGTATATCAGATTAGGTCTTAGCTACCTGCTGGTTATTTATTAATATTTAATACTCTTTTTTGATAAGATTATTGTTAAAAGGTTTATATATACTTTGTTCATACTCCTTTTTCTTTCCCTTCCGATTTCCCACAGTCAACATGGCTGACCGTCTACTTGTTCTTTCGTCCTGCTTCGGATAATATTGTTTTTCTCTAGGGCTGGTGTATCCAGCCCTGTTTCCGGTCTGCAGTACGCTTGCGCGGCAATAGGGCTCTAACAACGTCCCTTCCTGGCGTGCGCATGCGCCAATTCACTACCGTCGAAACAAGCGACGGAAGATTCGACGTCAGCCTTTTTTTTGGGATTTTTTTTGGGATTTTTTTCGATACTTGGTCTCGCCCCTCTTGGTATCCATTGGCCACAAAAATCCTGGGGGAGGTGCCTCACAACACGTCCGCTTTCCGATGGTGACGTCAGACGCCATCGGTTTGGAGGGGCCTATATAGTTCGGCTTCCCAGCCGCTACCTTCTGACAGTGGCGCTGAGGCTGCAAGGGGAGGTATATGCCGCTCTCCCCTTCCATACACATCCACCCTACCTCTCAGGTAAGCTAAACTCCTTGTCCGAAGGGGGCTACGCTCCCTATTGGGGATTGGTTTAATGGTATGATGAACAAGACAATGCTCTCTAGAGCAATTTGTTTTATTGTCTTTATTTATTTATTTATTTTTTCTAGTTTAATGGGGCAGCATACACTTGGATTTTCTGATCTGGCTCTCAAGGGTTGTTCTCTTTGACTGCCACCGTGTGGTGAAACTGGAGTATTGTCCTCCTCTATGCCTTTGTTCATATGGCTTTTTTAGCCTCGAACATGTACCCTTGATTCAACCCAGAAGGTAATTTTTTGACATTTTCACTACTTTACTTCACCGACTGCTTTATTTCCCCGCCATTGGTCCCTGTTACTTAGAAAAATATCTCTTTATTCTTCTGTTAATTATTTCATTTCAGTTACTTTATGCTTGGGCCCCTCTGTGGACCAAATAAACGCTTTGGGAGGCCTTAGACGGGTGAGACGCATCCATTTGATTGGCATTTGAGCCACGGCACTGTATATACCTTTACCACTTATGTGTCTACTATTCACCTTTAAATCTGTTTTGGCTTGGGTAAGCGAACCCCTACTCCTTTGATTTCTTTCATGTTGTTGTACTGTCCCTAGATCCACATGGGTGTCTCTTCCCTTTGTGGACCTAGAAACGAATGAATGTACAGTATTCAATGAATTCCTATTTTTTTATTTATTTTGACCAGATTATTATTAGTATAGACTTGTAGGCTAGATGTGACAATCTACCCATGTATTTTGTCTGTATGCAAATATATGTACACCAGTTGATCCTTTTCTAGCAATATTTAATTGAATTCGATTTTTCTGATAAATTAATATCTTATAAGTGTTTTGTAAGCATTGTATTTATTTTTGTTTTGTCTCTTCTTCTGTTTTATTTTAGTATGCCACACCTGTACCAAAAAACTCCTGATGAAGCTCAGATATTGAGCGAAACATGTTGAGATTGGTATCGCAAAGTGGTTTCAAATTTTAATTATGTCACTATTTGATCATGTTTGTTCAAAATTGTGCATGTTCTTAGATGATGTGTTTTGTTATTACTCCTAATCATTAAAGATATTAATCAAGAAATCTATTAGTCAGTTTGGCAATTTGCATACAGTGATCTTTTTCTTTTCTTTGAGGTTAATATACTTCTCTACTGATTTACCCAAAAAATTTTGAAAAGCACCTTAAAAATCCCAGGGGTATTCATACCCCAACCCCCTTTTTCCTTTTGTATTTATTTACCAGGGATGTGGTGCTAATGGGTTAACTGTCCCTGCCCTCTAACAAATAGTTTTGCTGTCAATCAAAGTCAGTCAGCCAATGAGGAGAGAAAGTGGGGCCTGAATGAACACAGGGAGCTGTGGCTTGGCTTGGGTGCCCCCATAGTAAGCCGCTTGCTGTGGGGGTACTTGGCAGGAGGGAGGGGCCAGGAGCACCAAAGACAGACCCAAGAAGAGGAGGATCTGTGCAAAACCACTACACAGAGCAGGTAAGTATAACATGTTTGTTATTTTTAACTAAAAAAAACAAGACTTTAGTATCACTTTGAGTATCAGCCAAGTGACATTGACAAGGCTAAGATGATGGTATCATTTCCTTATTGTCCTCTCCCCTAGTCATCAAACTGCTAGGGTTATAACACGTTAAGCCTGGTACACACTATGAGTTTTTTTCCATTTAACCCAGTGGGTTGAACAAAAAAAAAACCTGTCAGCTCCGGTCGGAGCTCCTGTACTAACAATCCGACGTTAGTACGGCGATCTACTCCACTGAGTTGTTGTGTTCTGACCCCTCCAATCAGTGCTCTCAGCCATTGGTTTTCCAGCATGCTCTTCAGACAGAAGCTGGCCAAATGGCTGGCTTCTATCGGACTGGCTGCCATATACACGGGCCGAATGTCAGGTGGATTTTATTGATCCTGCGGATGTCGTGATTCGGCCCATATGTACGGGGCTTTAAATTTGTGAACTCAGCTAAAAACTGCAAAACCACCAGGATTTATATGATTCTGCCATCTCTGAGCTAGCATCTCAGTTCAGGAAGGACGCTGACCATAGGTAATGCAATGAACAAAGATGGCTCCTTCCAAGTTTGCTTTAACCACTTGCCGACCGGCTCACGCTGATATACGTCGGCAGAGTGGCACTCCTGTGCAAATCGACGTACCTGTGCATCCTTCCGTTAAAGCAGGATAGCGGGTGCGATGCCCACCGGTGGCCCACGATCGTGGTGTAAACAAGGCATTTCCCCCTTCTGCCTAGTGACATGACAGGGATCTACTGTCTACTGTGATCTCTGTCATGTTTCAGTAAGCCCATCCCCCTACAGTTAGAACACACTGAGGGAACACATTTAACCCCTTGATCGCCCCCTAGTGTTAACCCCTTCCCTGCCGGTGACATTTTTACATTGATCAGTGCATTTTTATAGCACTGATCAATGTAATAATGTAACTGGTCCCCAAAAAGAGTAATTTGGGGTCAGATTTGTCTGCAATCTTACAGTGCTGCTAAAAATCGCAGATCTCCGACCATTACCAGTAAAAACAAAAAAATAGTCTCTAAACCTATCCCGTAGTTTGTAGACGCAATAACTTTTGCGCAAACAAATCAATATACACTTATTGCGATTTTTTTTTAACCAAAAATATGTAGAAGAATATATATCGGCCTAAACTGATGAATAAATTTGTTTTTTTTTACATTTTTTGGGGATAATTATTATAGCAGAAATTAAAAAAATGTTTTATTTATTTTTTTAAATTGTCGGTCTTTTATTGTTTATAGCACAAAAAATTAAAACTGTTGAGGTGATCAAATACCACCAAAAGAAAGCTCTATTTGTGGGAAAAAAAGGACATTAATTTTGTTTGGATACAACATCGCACAACGGCGCAATTGTCAGTTAAAACAACGCAGTTCCATATTGCAAGGAGGCAAATCCTTCCGGGCTGAAGTGGTTAATATATATATATATATATATATATATATATATATATATATATATATATATATATATATATATATATATATATATATATATAAGTGATGTACCAAAAGTAATGCAAAAGTGGGCGCAACTTTTTATTAACTTACATAGGCCAGTCAAATTTCACATGTTGGTAGAGTGACTTTTCCTCTTTTTCATTGCAGGTAAATAATGGATTCCAAGCAGAAGCAATGTCCCTTTATCGAGTCACATTGGGGGAGATTGAGTCACTGGAGTATCCCACCCTTCCCTGGAGCAACCCAAACTCTTCCCTGGAGCATCCCAGAGCCATTAATGTGTAAACCGCTGGCAACAAAAATCAGTACACCCCTAAGTAAAAATGTCCAAATTGGGCCCAATTAGCCATTTTCCCTCCCCGATGTCATGTGACTCGTTAGTGTTACAAGGTCTCAGGTGTGAATGGGGAGCAGGTGTGTTAAATTTGGTGTTATCGCTCTCACTCTCTCATACTGGTCACTGGAAGTTCAACATGGCACCTCATGGCAAAAAACTCTCTGAGGATCTGAAAAAAAAGAATTGTTGCTCTACATAAAGATGACCTAGGCTATAAGAAGATTGCCAAGGTCTTGGCAATCTCCTTGTGTGTTGAGTTATTTTGAAGGGACAGCAAATTTACATTGTTATACAAGCTGTACACTCACTACTTTACATCAACTGTAATTTCTTCAGTGTTGTTACATGAAAAGATATAATAAAATATTTACAAAAATGTGAGGGGTGTACTCACTTTTGTGAGATACTGTGAATATGTATATATATACACAGTATATCATGCCAAGTTTGCTTGTGTGGTGTGTAGTGTGTACATATAAGCACATATAAGCATTAAAGCATCAAATAAATATTCAGTTTAGTATTGTCAGCATAAGATGGGTCTCAATCAAATAAGCAAAATACAAAAACATACTTGGGGGGCACACCCTAAAATGCTTTACATTCAAGATGGTGCTGCTATAAGACCAAAAACAGTACAAAACAGATTACAGCGCACACATACAAAAATGACATTTATCCTGCAATGCTAGTTAAAAACACCTGAACATATTCCAAAATACAGGGGTTTGGTCACACTATATGGTCATATAATCAAATAAGCATTCCATTCATATCTTATGCTAACAGTGGTACATGTGAGGTTTTTCAGATTCCTCACTCTAGAAAAGTGAGGGATTAGGACTGGCTGAAAAAAAAAAAAGATTTCCCTATGAGTGCGAAAAGTTCCCTGTACAACAAGAAGCACCTCCACCTTCCCAACACACTCACTATATCCCTCTACCCTCCTATGCCGCATACACACGACCGGACTTTCCGTCAGAAAAGGTCCGACGGAACGAATCCGTCTGACATTCCGATTGTGTGTGGGCTTCATCGGACCTTTTCTGTCGAAAAATCTGACGGACCTTAGAAATGGAACATGTTTCAACCTTTCCGACGGACTCGATTCCTATAGAAAAAAACGTTTGTCTGTATGCTAGTCCGACGGACCGAAAACTACGCAAGGGCAGCTATTGGCTACTGGCTATTGAACTTACTTTTCTAGTCCAGTCATACGTCATCACGTTCGAAACGATCGGACTTTGGTGGGATCGTGTGTAGGCAAGTCCGTTTTCTTGGAACTCCGTCGGAACACCGTCAAAGTCCTTCGGAGTTCAGTCCGACCAGAAGTCTGCTCGTGTGTACGCGGTATTAGAGGTCAGAAGTGGCTCAACAATCCTGTTAGGATAAACTCAATATCAATATAAGATGCATCACTTAATTTCATTGAGCTACCTATGACTAGTTTCAGTCAACCCATAAAAATTAGATTGCCATCCAATTTGAGTGATAATTTGGAAACAACTGCAAGTTTGTAGACTGGCATTGAGGAAAAAGAATTGATCATTCAGAACTGATTTCCCACAATAAAGGATAGCTGAACTTTCACATAAAGTACAGTTTTCTATCACGCCTAGCCTTCTTAACAAAAGTAACCCAACCGCCCCCACCCCAGATGCATACTGTACTTGCCTGAATCCTAGGCCGGGGCCTGCACTCTTCATATCCTGCAGCAAAATCTTTCTGCTGACCATACTTGTCTAGTCAATGCCATAGACGTCTATAAGGTCATTGCCTTATACAGGATATGCTTGCACATGGCCATATATCTATGGGAATATGGGAATTGACTGTGCAGACGCAACCAGCAGTAAGGCGATTTTGGTCATGAGATGTGGAGTTTAATGCTGGAGTTGGCTAAAAAATCTAGGTACATATATATTTTCAGTGGCTTTGGGTGGGTCAGGGAGGATAATTTATGCAGGAAGTACAGTTAACTTTTATCTTTTAATCCTACCTCTTAATCACCTGCAACCTTTTGCAACTAAATACAAGTAGAATGTCTACTGGATCCCACTAAAGCAGTGGTTCTCAACTCCAGTCCTCAGGACCCACCAACAGGCCAGGTTTGCAAGATAACTGAAATACATCACAGATGATATCACTTGCTGCTCAGTGATTGCAGTATTCTAGTCTGCAATTCCCCAAGGTAATACTTAAAATATGGCCTGTTGGTGGGTCCCGAGGACTGGAGTTGAGAACCACTGCACTAAAGCCTGGTACACACCAATGGTTTTTTTATGTTGAACTCACAGCTCAGATCAGAACCGATGTACTAACAATTTGATGTTAGTACAGTGATCTATCCGCTGTGCTATTGTGTTCTTACAGGGGGATGCCCCCCTGTCAGAACACTCTGATCAGCACTCTCAGCCATTGGAGCCTTCGGCTGCTGATTTTCCAGCATGTACGTCCTACAGAAGCCCGCCAAACAGCTTTTGTCAGACCAGCTGCCACACACACGAACCGACATTTGGCCTGTGTGTACTAGGCTTTACTTGCTGATCAAATGTTTTCGGGAGAATTTGTTATATATATTTTTTTATCTTTGTAGCATTGGTTAGGTGCATGCATTTTGCCATTTGAAATATTGAACAAAATAACTATGCTGTCACTCTCCCATCTAAATGTCTTTTAGCTCTTTGAATCTAGTGGCAGATAATTTATTCATGTGTTCCCTGGCCTTAAATCAGTAGACAGCAAGAATATCAATAAGTATTCCTCAGGGGCATTTGCATTATTGAGTCAGCTAATGGTAGATCAGCATGAGAAAACTAAGATGAACGTAGGGAGTTGTTTGACAAGAGAGAGAAAAAAATGTGTTTGTTCTGTGAAGTTTTTGCCAATAATTTTTAAAGAAATTTACTTTTTAAAGTTCATTTAAAGTAGAACTCTAGTGAAAACGTATTGCTCTGCCACAGAAGCCAGTCACATCATTTTATAATGTTTATTTTTTAGATGTTCCATGGTATTTATCTGGGTTTTGGCACTAGCTGGATTTTGTCCTTGCTTTTTCACCACCATATGAGGTTTTTAGGCTCCTTTCAACCAGCATAAGGTACAGAATCTTAACATTTTCTTTTACTTCTAGAAAACTCAGAAAAACATCTTCCGTAAATTAAAAAGCTGGATTAAAATGTGTTAAAATGTAAAAATATAAAAATTATAAATATATATAAAATTATTTTAAAAACTGTATATATATACATATATGGTATCAAAAACTCATAAAATACTGTATTAAAGGGTAACTTTTTAATGTTTTGGATTGCTTTGGAAATGAATTAAAACCCTTTCCTATTTTGAAGACACAGCATAAGTTATGCCGTGTACACACAGGCGGACTTTTAGGCAACAAAAGTCTGACCGCCTTTCCGACGGACTTCCGACGGACTTTTGAATGAACGGACTTGCCTATACACGATCACACCAAAGTCCGACGGATTCGTACGTGATGACGTACGACCGGACTAAAATAAGGAAGTTCATAGCCAGTAGCCAATAGCTGCCCTAGCGTCTGTTTTAGTCTGTCGGACTAGCATACAGACGAGCAGATTTTTCGACCGGACTCGAGTCCGTCGGAAAGATTTGAAACATGTTCCAAATCTAAAGTCCGTCAGATTTTCGACCAAAAAAGTCAGCTGCAGGTCCGATGGAGCCCACACACGGTTGGATTGTCCGCCGTATTTGGTCCGTCGGACTAGTCCGGTCGAAAAGTCAGCTCGTGTGTACGCGGCATATGAGTAATGCCGTGTACACACGGGCGGACTTCCCGACCGGACTGGTCCAACGGACCGAATCCGGCGGACAATCCGACCGTGTGTGGGCTGCATCGGACTTCCGACAGACTGTTTCGGTCGGAAATCCAACGGACTTTAGATTTGAAACCTGCTTCAAATCTTTACGTCGTAACTCCGCCGGGCTCAGTTCCTAACGGAAAGCCCGTTCGTCTGTATGCTGGTCCGGCGGACGAGATGCGACGCAAAGGCAGGGTACTACATCTCGCGCTCACTGCAATAGGAAAAATTTATTTTCCTATTGCGGCGAGCGCGAAGCGGAGGTGTCGATTTCCCCTAGGTCTGGTATGGATTTTAAGGGAAACCCCCTACGCCGAAAAAACGGCATGGGGTCCCCCCAAAGTCCATAGCAGACCCCTATCCGAGCACGCAGCCCGGCCGGTCAGGAAAGGGGGTGGGAACGAGCGAGCGCCCCCCCTCCTGAACCATACCAGGCCGCAACATCACCTGATGACCACGCCCCCTTATGACATCAGTCCCAGCATGCCCCGGGACTGAGACGTCATAAGGGGGCGGGGTCACCACCTATATAAGTCATCGTGCACCGCTCACACAGCATTACAGCGGGAGTGTGCTTCGTGTCAACATCGGAAGAAGAGAAGAGGGAAGAAGATGACGCAGAAGTCCGGGCCACCGCTAGCAAAAGAGCGGCAGAAGATAGCGGAGGAGCCAGCAGAAGAACCGGACACCAGGAGAAGAGGTCAAACACTGGGAGAAGAGGCCGGAGAGAGCGGGGAAGTCGAAAGAAGAACCCCGGAGCTGTCTAATAAATTACTTTAAAAACCTGTGTAGTGTTTTTTTTTTTATTGAGACTTTTCCCTAGGTGAATGGGTAGGGGTACCATGTACCCCATACTCATACACATAGGGTGGGGGGCTGGGATCTGGGTGCCCCCTTATTAAAGGGGGCTCCCGGATTCCGATAAGCCCCCCGCCCGCAGACCCCGACAACCAACGGCCAGGGTTGTCGGGAAGAGGCCCTTGTCCTCATCAACATGGGGACAAGGTGCTTTGGGGTGGGGGGCCGCAGGGCGCCCCCCTCCCCCAAAGCACCCACCCCCATGTTGAGGGCATGCGGCCTGGTACGGTTCGGGGGGGGTAAAAGCGGCGAGATTGACTTCCTTTTCTAGTCCCATCTTACCTGGGTCACGTTCAAAATGAACGGACTTGTTCGTGTGTGGGCAAGTCCGTTCATTCAGAAAGTCCGTCGTAACTCCGCCGGGAAGATCGGCGGACACAGTCCGCCGGAAAGTCCGGTCGTGTGTAGGCAAGTCCGTCCGTAGTCCGGTCGTGTGTAGGCAAGTCCGTTCGTAAAAAAAAGTCAGTCGGAAGTCTGTCAAAAGTCTGTCGGAAAGTCCGTCGGTACAGTCCGGTCGGAAAGTCCGTCGGACCAGTCCGGTCAGAAAGTCCGCCCGTGTGTACGTTGCATAAGTTCTATCTCTATGAGTAAGTTCTTCTTCAGTGAGTGAAATGGGTTGGAGTGTGTGTACCTTGAATGGATTGATTTTCTTGTCTCATGGATCAATAAACATTCTTGAGGCTTTTTTAATATTGGGGAGGGGTTTTTCTTTTTTCTTTGGAGTGGTTATAGTAAGTAAGAAGAAATATCTCAAATTCAAGGTTAAATCCCCTGTAAGAAAGTTGTCATGGGAAGAGATTTTCCTATTTTACCCTATTTCTTTTTTGGTGACAACCTCCACTGAGGGGACACAGGCAGCAAATAATACCTAACAGGGGTTCTAACCCTTCCCTACTCTATCCAAAAAAAAAAAGTTTGCCTGTTAGGTGTACCTAAAAGTAAAATGTTTAACTTTTTATTTATCTTTGACTAAAGTGTTGGCATTGGTGAGAGGGCGGTGAAGGAAAATGGCTTTAGGGGACCAACTAACTAGTGTGAAAGGAGTTCATGGGACCTTGGAGAAAGCTGGCCATTCACTTGTACAGTTTTGTTAAAATATTTTTATTTTAAAAACATTCATTTGATATTGTAATTATTAGCGCTGTCAAACTGATGTGTGTTTTCGACCATGGTTTCGATAAAAATTCGAAGGAGCAAAAAATTTTCTTGAAGGAATGAATTTCGAACAGCGTATGTGGTTTTTGTTTAGGAAAGTCCATTCACTACAAAATTGAATGTTAAAAACAAATTAAATTGTAAAAGTTTTCTTATGAATTTTCTTGTGAAATAAGTTTTCTTATGAATACTCATACTATGAATATTCGTATGAACTTTAGCTTCATTCTATGAAGACCCTCCCAGACTAAATTAGTGTTTTTTTACCGAATATGCAAGGGGCACCAGTATCTATAATTTTTCTGCTGGCAGTTCCACTTTAAAGATAATTTAGGAAAATGCAAGACCCCTGCTTTAGTAGCATATATACTCATTGAATAACGTATCTTCTTGAATGGTGCTGTTCATAAGTATTGTGAAGGGATTAGCTGTTGGGGTCATGCTTTTGCCTTTTTAATGATGCACCCTCCCTTTGAAATGTTCTTTTCAGGATTTTTTACCAACTTTTATCAAAGCATACGAACAGAAAATGTCCCTCTAAGGTGGTATATGAACAGCAACACAAACGCATTCTCTCTCTGAGATGCCGTCTTCTTGGAAGACTTAGTAATTTATAGTGAAAATGAATTTCAGTTTTGGGTCAAGTGTCACTCTTTTAAAAAATTCTGCATACAATATTCCAGTCTCCATGAAAGACTTGTGATTTTTTTTACCTGCACACGACCTGAATACATTTTGAGCTCTCAGAATAAACAGATTAGCAGCATGCAAAAAAATATCCAAGGCAGCTAAAATTCCGACTAAAGGTAGCCACTGGCCTTTCCACTAGAACATTTCTTTCTCTTAGCACCCTATATTGGTCCATGTGCACTGTCTATTTTGTAAGTATGGGTATATATATCAATGGGGCATAATAATACTGATGGTTTACTGATTATTGATCATTAATTTACCATTGAATGCCCATTATTGTTTGCTATGATTATAAAGTATATTTGCAAGGTGAGTGTTAACAGGCACTGGTCCATATGTGCATTATGCTCTGTCTTAGGCTTACCTGCTCTTGTTAAAACATATACTCTTCCAGTGTGACCTCCCCAAGCACTACTTGGTAAGTCTAGGGGCAGAGAGATAAGCTGTAATACTTGCCTTATCCCTTGCTCCCCGGGAAGCTGATGCTCACCTTTTGCATACAATGCAGAACTGGACCTGCATTGTACCTCAATACATCAGAATGTGAGTATTGGCCGGAGCAGCGAAGAGAAGAGGCTTTGGGGGATTGGTTGCATAATGTGGTGGAATCCTATTGAATCCTATTGGAGCAAGGATTAGGGTAAGCATTGCATCTTATTCCTCAAAAAGTGAGAGGAAATCTCCCAAAAGTGAACAGAATCCCTTGCTTTTAAACCTAATATGAGATGTTTGTGGTTGGGTTTACATATATTTTAACCTCTGAAACGAACAGCTTGGCTCTTAGCCACCTCATAGGTGGCGATAGTGTCCCATGAATAAAATGTCTTTATACTAGCACCAAAACAACATGGTTCACATGCAAGTGTTTCCATTTAACCATTATTAAAAAGTTGAAGTATATATTTTCCCAAAAAGAGCATTTTTACCATTATGAGTACGTACCCATATGAATCATGTTTTAACCCAGTGGGCTCCAAACTGTGGCCCGAGGGCCAGAGTTGGCCCCTTGTTTACCTTCATCTGGCCCTCGGGGCACTATTCCTCCCACTGGACACAAACTATGAGGGACTATTCCTCCCATGGACACCAATGATGGGGCACTATTCCTCCCAATGACAACAATGATGGGGCACTATTCCTCCCAATGACAACAATGATGGAGCACTATTCCTCCCACTGACAACAATAACAAGGGACAATTCTTCCCACTGACACCAATTATGAGGGGCAATTCCTCCAACTGATACCAACAATCAGGCACTATTCTTCCCACTGTGTCAGAAATCATGACATCAGGCCGAGACAGAAGTACAGTTAAATCACACTTGTTTAATAATGAAAGTAAAAAGAACAAACGTAGTCAAAACATAGCCAAAGTTCAGTAACCGGAATGGATAGTCAGCCAAGCCAGAAGTCAGGGATCAAAGTAGTGGAGCAGCAAGCAGGATCTGGAGCCAGAAGGGATATCAGAAAAGCAGGTCTTGAACAGGATTGCAGGAGAACATTTCTGTGATGTTGACCAAGGCGAAGGCAGAGCTCCTCTGGACTGGACGGCTTAAGTAGGCAGGACTGACGAGCAGGATCATCAACAGCTGAGTAACTGTGGAGAGAGATGGGATCTGGCAATTAGCCGACAGCTGAGAGAAGGAAGGGCTGAGCCCAGCCCTGACACACTGACACCAAAGATGGGGCACCATTCCTCCCACTGACACAATTTTCTACTCCTACTGGTCACTGTCCTCCCCCCCTAAAGTCTGAAGGGCAGTAAACTTTTCTGTTTAAAAAATTTGGAGACCCCTGTTTTAAACAATGGCAGGTAGACAGGCAGTTTATTAAAGCTGAATATAATTTCCTTGGTATCTACATTGCCATAGGATTGATCATCCATAATAAAGCAGTATTTTCTATTCCCTTAAAGAGGAGGGCCCATTAAAAAAAAAAAAAAAATTAAAAGTCAGCAGCTACAAATACTGCAGCTGCTGACTTTTAATTGGACACTTACCTGTCCCAGGGTCCAGTGATGTGGGGTATCGAAGCCCCGCTCGTCTCCCCCTCCATTCAGCACCGGCATTGCAACTGTGGGCGCCGGGCTGTGGCTTCACAGCCGGGCACCCACTGCGCATGCGCGAGCGGCTCCGTGCGCCGTGATTGGCCGCTCAATCACCTGGGACCTGTAATGGGTCCCAGATGATTGACAAGAGGGAGGGAGCAGAGCTGAGCCCTTCCTGTGCTGAGGGGGAAGTGATGTCACCAGCCCAGGCACTGAAAGAGGCAGACTACGAGGGACCCCCTAGCAACAGGCATTTAGAGGTAAGTAAAAAAAAAAAAATCCAAATGTTTTTTTTTTTATTTTTTTTAAGGAATTTTCATGCATTTTTTTTTTTGGGTGGAACACCACTTTAAATTAGTATTTCCCTTAAGGAAATCATGTTACATACTTGCACTTCCATATTTTGTTTTGTATTCAATAAAAATATTTGTAGATGAGCCACTAGAGGGAGTGAACATTGAACATCCCATCACTCTTCCTTCCATCCTAATAGCTGACAAAATAGGATATTAGCCACATGCGTGGTACATTGTTTTCAGTGTCAGCCAACTCATAGACTTGCATTGTGAGAAGTACATAATAGCAAAGCACAATCATCATGTTTTATGGCAAAGCATAAAGAACAACATAGTATACACAGGGAAAAGGCCTTTAAAACCTTAATATACATAAAACACATTATTAATGTATAGATGATCTCTTTCACATCTAAAAAAAACAGCAATTGAAAATACTGTTTGGACTGTTTGGAGAACTATAATTGGGGAGTTTTATTTTAGTTTCTCTTTTAGGTTTATACATTTATAACCTGTTGTTTGTATGTATATATATATATATATATATATATATATATATATATATATATATATATATATATATATATATTTATTTATTTATTTATTTATTTTTTTACACATGCACATTAACTATATGACAAAGGGTTCCCAAAGCATTATGGATTAACTAAAGACAGGACAACAAATAACACATCACATAATGGGTAGACTCGATGGACTATGTCTTTTTTTCTGCCGTCACTTTTCTATTTTTCTACTGTATCTATGCTTTCTATGTAAAGCTTGCGGCTTTGCACCTCCTTTTTGTCTGAACTAAACAATGGAATGAGCCATCTGATAATGGGTGGAGTCACTGCTGTGATGACTCATTACATTTTTGTAAACAATTAAATTTTCATCAGCACAGCTAAAATAGCCGAATATGTAAAGAGAAGACTAGAGTGCCATCTGCTGGCTGGATAAAAGGCTGCATAATATTAATATGCAGTATTCCATAATGGTCTGACTATAAAAAATTAAATCTGATTTTTTTGATTTTTATTATTTTTCTTTTAAATAAAATGCTTTTGAAGTAAAAATCTATCTAAAGATAGTTTTCTATTTAAGATACATTAATAATTTAGTTTATTCAGCATGAACTGGAGCTTATTTACGTAGCATGAGGCTGTATATTCTGCAATATTTACACTTTTGGTAAACTCATTCAATGAATCCAAGCTCTGAAAGCTGAGATAACATGCACTGCATTGATGCCTTCACACAATTTCACACTAACTACCAGCAAGAATGAGTCCTTACATTTTAAAGAGCACCTGTCATAGCACTGCCACATCACCAGCCGTCCTATTAAAGTGAATGGGACTGTCAGTGAGTCAACAGCGGGTCAGAGGAGGAGCCGCTGTGGGACAAAAAAGACAGTTGCTCTTCAAAAATGATTTAAATTGACTTGATTTAAATCAAATCCACCCTGACACACAGCCCTGCCTGACAGCATGGGCAGGTTGGTAACCTATACATTGTAATTTCACTGTGCCAAACAAATATCATTTTCCCACTAAAACAAATGGTGAATCAAATATTCCTTCCACAAAATGTGCTGCTGCCCCTTTAAAAATTCAGCAAATGACATAAAGTTTCTGTAAAAGCAAAATATATACAAACATTAGGTGGTACTACACATCAATATCCTCTTACAAAATATTCTTATCAAAAATAGTTCAAAGTAACATAAATAGTCCCAAAAACCACATAAGTGTATGCTGAAAGTCACCAATAGCGTACATATAGCTTCAATGATAAATATCAATCATCATGCAGTGGTTGTGACAACCATTCCCACAGTGTAGAAAGTGAAGGGTCTGGAGGAGGACCAGAGGAGGGCTGGAGTCTGTTAAATGCTGTGACCAGGAGAGACAGAGACGAGGGGGTGCTGCGGCTGCACAGATAGGCACAGGATCTGTAGGAGATATGTTGTCCTCTCTGCTGCTGACTGCTGAGATGGGGGTGAGGTCAGGCACTGATGTGGATGAGAAGGCCTGGCTCACAGTCTCTGCATTAATTCATCCCAAAGGTGTTCTGTCTGGTTGAGGTCAGGACTCTGTGCGGACAGTCAAGTTCCTCCACCCCAAACTCGCTTATCTTTATGGACCTTGCTTTGTGCACTGGTCCAAATAATTTGGTGGAGGGGAAATTATGGTGTGGGGTTGCTTTTCAGGGGTTGGGTTTGGCCCCTTATTTCCAGTGAAGGGAACTCTTAAGGTGTCAGCATACCAAGACATTTTGGACAATTTCATGCTCCCAACTTTGTTTGAACAGTTTGGGGATGGCCCTTCCTGTTCCAACATGACTGTGCACCAGTGCACAAAGCAAGGTCCATAAAGAAATGGATGAGTGAGTGTGGGGTGGAGGAACTTTACTGGCCTGCCAATTAGAGCGGAGAGTGCAAGCCAGGTCTTCTCGTCCACATCAGTGCCTGACCTCACAAATGCGCTTCTGGAAGAATGGTCAAACATTCCCATAGACACACTCCTAATTGTGCATGTAAAGGCAGGGATGCCAATACTTTTGGTAATATAGTATATATATATATATATATATATATATATATATATATATATATATATACACACACACACATACATGTGCGTGTGCGTAAACCACGTTGCAAAGAAACATTGGCAATTACAAGAAGTACAGCCATTCACTTCCATTGCTGGCTGTTCACCCCACCTGCAGCTGTCCAACCATGGGAAAACTTACCCTACACTAGATATATTTAAATGCCAAAAAATGTCACTGTGCATGTCCTCTTAGTCCTATGTCCTGCCGCCATGTCTGCAAAGCAGCTACACAAGCAACATATTTTGCAGCTATACATGCATGCAATATTTTTAACTTGCAATTTCGACGTTTGCTTTAAAAAAAAAGAAAAAACTTTGTTCTGCTTCAAGCCACAGCAGAGAGATTATTGAATTATCATGGCGCCAGGATTAAATGTTACAAACATTAAACAAACTGTAAGGAGCCAGTTGATGTTGTGATTTAGAATATAATGGGTCCAGTACAAAGAATTATAATTAAAATGTAATAACGCCATAGGAGCCATCCAAAACTGTTTTCTTGTTATTCTGATCAGATAAAGGCGATTCTCAGAAGTATAGCGGTGGTGGAAATTGTATTCCTTAAGAAGCCAGCATTCTGAAATCAAAAATCCAATTTAATCCCCGGCAACCCACTGGGATCATTATCGGAAATCAGATTATGGTGGGTGTTAAAATACTTTCGCTGCACAGAAAATTCTGTAAAATGAAATTACCATATTTTTATGTATTTTTTACCCCAGGATGAGATTCATCACAGCAGCACATCTCATTTCAGTCTTGCAGAAAGTGGGCACGACATGGCACACTGTACCAAGCTCCAGGGCTTCCGACCAATCTCTTAGAAATAGAAAAAAAAAAGGAGCTGCTTTCTGCGATGGCAAAGTGAGAAACTAGAAGCATCTCAGCTGCGAAATAAGAAAGGTAGTCAAACAACTCTGTTTTAGTTAACAAAAAATTGTTTCAAAAACAAACTCAAGGCAGAAATAAAAGGTATACATTATTGCAGCTAGTCATTATTAATACATCATTGAATGTACATTTTTTTAAATGTATGCAGTGTAAGTATCTGAATTTAACCTGGTATCAGTCTCTTGCCAGCAAAATGGAAGACAGATCACTTCCGGTTTGCAATTTCTCTTAGGAGAAACCGTGATTTGAGCAGTTTTGAGAGGCTATATAAACTAGTTTGACGTCTGACACTAGAGGACCCCTTGATAACGTTGTATTGGACGAAATGCGTTGGAGAGGAGACACTAGTGCTGACGTCAGGCTACTGTCCGATACCCTGTTGGCAGTGACACCCATTGTCATATGTTTTTATGATTCATTTTATTTTGGCTTTTAACCACTTCGCGCCTGTGCTATAGCCGAAAGACGGCTGCAGCGAGGACGCTATCTGCCGGGTGGCCATCCCTGGACGTCCTAGTGTTTACTTCCGCGATGCGCACTCCCACGGGCGCACATCGGGGAAGTTTTGTACTGGCCCTGTCCCTTGGACACAGCCAGTCACAGATCGCTAAAAACGACCAATCATAGCGGGCGTTTTCAGCGCGATCTGCGGTGCCAATGAGAGATGATCTCAAATGTAAACATATGAGATCATCTCTCATTGCCGGCTTTCCCTCCTCACACAGAGACCGCGTGTGAGGAGGGAGAGCGACCTGTGCTTCAGCGATTTATATCGTGAGTGAAAAAACATACACAGTGCCAACACTATAACATCAGTGCCATCTGTCAGTCCCATCTGCCAGTGCCATCTGCCAGTGCCAGTGCCATCTGCCAGTGCCTCTGTCAGTCCCATCTGCCAGTCCCATCTGCCAGTGCCATCTGCCAGTGCCAGTGCCATCTGCCAGTGCCTCTGCCAGTGCCATCTGCCAGTCCCATCTGCCAGTCCCATCTGCCATCAGTGCCACCTGCCATCAGTTCCACCTGCCATCAGTGCCACCTGCCATCAGTGCAGCCTGCCATCAGTGCCACCTGCCATCAGTTCCACCTGTCAGTGCAACCTGTCAGTACCATCTGTCAGTACCATCTGTCATCAGTGCCACCTGCCATCAGTTCCACCTGCCATCAGTTCCACCTGCCATCAGTGCCACCTGCCATCAGTGCCACCTGCCGTCAGGGCTATCTGTCAGTGCAACATGTCAGTACCATCTGTCAGTACCACCTGTTAGTGCCACGTGCCATCTGTTATCAGTGTCACCAGTGCCACGTATCAGTGTCATCAGTGTCACGTAAGTGTCACGTGTCATCAGTGCCACGTAAGAGTGCCAGCTATCATCAGTGTCACTTGTAATCAGTGCCTTCTGTCATCACCAACAATGGCTAGAATATTATATTCAGCTGAGGAGGCGTACAATATTCTTGCGGGTGACGAGAGCAACGGGGAGCTCTCCGCTTCGGATTCCTCCTCATTTTCAGATTCTGAGTCTGACGTGGACTACGAATCTGTCCTAACCAGTGGTACACTGACAGCCTCAGAGGAGGAGGATGAGAGTCCGCCCGCCAGACAAAGGCGTACTGGTGAGGAGGCAGTGCCATCCACCAGCACCGCAGTGCCATCCACCAGCACCGCAGTACCTCAGCAAAGGCCACGTACCAGTGGGGTGTCACCTCAGTCCCAAAGGGTTAGGTCCCATGCCAGCCTTTCCCTATTCCCTTCAAAACCCCTTGTGGCTGCCTCCTAATTCAGGAGAAGCTAACGTTCCCCCTTTCACTGCCCAGCCAGGAGTCCAGGTGGACACAGAAAATTTTTCCCCGATAGACTTTTTCCACCTTATTTTTACTGCTTGCATCAATTGTGACCCAGTGCAACCTATATGCCCAACAATTTATAGCAAGTAACCCAACGTCCTATTATGCCCGTCCCTACGAGTGGAGAGCCCTAACAGTGGAGGAGTTTAAAATTTTTTTGGGCCTCACATTCTGTATGGGACTAAACAGAAAAAATGAATTACGTTCGTATTGGTCTACCCTTCCCATCTACCACATGCCCATCTTTTCCTCAATAATGCCCAGGACCAGATATCTCATGATTATGAGATTCCTACACTCTAACGACAATACCCAGTGCCCTCCCTGAAATCACCCAAATTTTGACAAGCTTTTTTCGGCCCCTAATAAATTACTTTTCTGAAATCTTAGCCCAGTTGTTTACCCCAGACCACGCATATGTGTGGACGAGTCCCTTATCAAATTTTCTGGCAGGCTGGGCTTAAAACAATTTATTCCCACCAAAAGGGCCCGCTATGGGGTGAAGATGTACAAATTGTGCGATCGTGCTACACGGTATACCTATGCCTTCATGGTATACGAACGGAAGGATACCCAGCTACATACCCCTAATTGCCCAGAATACATTGGATCGAGTGGGAAAGTCGTTTGGGAACTCATAAACCTACTCCTGGAGAAAGGCTACCATCTGTATGTGGACAATTTTTATTCTAGTTTTCCCCTGTTCCGAAACCTTCACAGAAAGAAGACTCCAGCATACGGCACCGTAAGGACGAATCGGAAGGGCTTTCCTCAAAGCCTCGTCAACAAGAAGTTAAGAAGAGGGGAGGCGGCGAGCTTACGGAATGAGGAAATTCTGTCTGTGAAGTGGAGGGACAGAAGGGACGTCTACATGCTTTAGTCGATCCACAACAATACATTTGTTGAGATCACCAGGAGGAGTAGCCCAATTCAAAAGCCAACATGTATCCATGAATACAACATGTATATGGGGGGTGTCGACTTCAACGACCAGATGCTCGAACCCTACTTTTCCACTAGAAGAACCAGTGGTATAAAAAAGTTTAGATTTATTTATTTAATTTGGCCATATACAACACCTATGTAATTTATCGCAACTCCACTGACAGACCCAAACCCTTCCTTGGCTACCAGAAGGAAATCACCACTGCCCTTATATACCCGAATGGCCCACCAGAAAACATTTGATCCGATGTAATTAGCAGACTCTCTGAATGCCACTTTCCCGATAAAATCCCTCCCAGACCAACGGGCCAAAAACGTCAGAAAAAATTCCGGGTGTGCTCCAAACGAGGGGTGAGAAGAGACACCACTTATCATTGTCCCCAATGTCCTTCCCAACCAAGCCTCTGCATAGTTGACTGTTTCTGCCGTTACCATACTTCACTAAATTATTAGTGAAGTATGGTAAACATAACCCTCACTTCCTGCCATTTACCTTCACACCCCTTATGCCTCTGCTTGTCCTGTAACTGACCCTGGCTTGTTATTCGACCACGCTTCTGCCTACCGATTCTGTACATACATCTGCCTGATCTGAAACCGACCCTGGACTGTTTGACCATGCCTCTTGCCTGCCTCTTGGACTGATCTTGTACCCTGCCAGTGGACTAGTGGGATTCAAAACACAGGGGTCTCACATATGTGAGGGGCTTCAGAATTGTTTTTCTGGATGAAGAAAACAATTTCATTTGTTTTCTCATTCCTAGATTAGGGTCTGGAGACTCGGAGGCTTCAAAGAGATTTGGGTGGGAGAAGCCTCTACCCCTGTCCCCATTCTGTCCTGAATGAGGCTCTACTTCTGCCTGCTGCCTGTAGGACCTATGCCATTATGCCTCTGCCTGTCGCATGAACTGACCTCACCACATGGGCCTGCCTACTACCAGGACCAATATATTGGCACTGCTGACAATCTCTGCCTGCACTGACCCTGGACTGTATATGGACAGTATCCCTGCCTGCTGCCTGTACTGACTATGGACAGTATTCCTGCCTGTTGCCTGGAAAATTGCGTTTGCTTTTGCTGACCAAGTCCCTGCCTGCTGCCTGGACCAGTGCTATCCTCCTGTGTACAACTGTGCTACTACAACCACAGGTAATCTTTTGTTTACTCTTTGATCAGCATAATGTATTTTGGGGTGTAATTCTTGGTATGTGAATGCTATGTGTCCCTAGAACACCTGATGGTGTTCCTTGCAAGTTGGGCCTCTGTATGTGGCCAGGCTGTGTAAAAGTCTCACACATGTGGTATCGCCGTACTCAGGAGGAGTGGCAGAATGTATTTTGGGGTGTGATTTTTGCTATGTACATGCTATGTGTTGGAAATATCTTATAAATGCACAACTTTGCGTATTCATTTTTTTTCCACATTTTCCAAAAACTTTTGGAAAAAAAATTAACTGTTCAAAAGACTCATTATGCCTCATAGATTATATGTTGGGGTGTTAGATTTCCAAAATGGGGTCACTTTGTGGGCGTTTCCATTGTCCTGGTGCTCCAGGGCCTTCAAAAGTGTAATAGGTGGTTGAGAAATGAGATGTGTAATTTATGCTCCTAGAACGCCTGATGGTGCTACTTCAATATTGGGCCTCTGTATGTGGCCAGGCTGTGTAAAAGTCTCACACATTTGGTATCGCCATACTCAGGAGGAGTAGCAGAATGTATTTTGGGGCGTCATTTGTGGTATACACATGCCATGTGAGAGAAATAACCTATTACAATGACAATTTTGTGGAAAAAAAAAAAATCTTCATTTTGCAAAGGATTGTGGGAAAAAATGACAACATCAAAAACCTCACAATGTATCTTAATAAATACCTTGGAATGTTTACTTTCAAAAAAGGGGTCATTTTGGGGGTATTTGTACTTTCCTGGCTGGTCGCAGGAAATGAGATAGGCCACCAGTACATCAGGTGTGATAAATTTTTTATGATTTGCACCACAGCTTGTAGACTCTCTAACTTTCGCACAGACCAAATAATATCCACTAATTTCGGTTATTTTTACCAAAGATATGTAGCAGTATAAATTGTGGCCAAAATTTCTGAAGAAAAATTAATTATTTGCAAAATTTTATCACATAAACTAAGAAAAATGTGTTATTTTTCAAAATTTTCGGTCTTTTTTCATTTATAGCACAAAAAATAAAAAACCCAGAGGTGATCAAATACCACCAAAAGAAAGCTCTATTTGTATGAAAAAAGGACAAAAAATTCATTTGGGTACAGCATTACATGACCGAGTAATTGTCATTCAAAGTGTGACAGCGCTGAAAGCTGAAAATTGGTCTGGGCAGGAGGGGGGTTTAAGTGCCCAGTTGTCAAGTGGTTAACATACAAGCCCAATAAATACTACACTATGGAGACTTCATCTGGCTACCGGTGATTTTAATTTACTACAGCTACATCTGGATGGTGCGAGTTGCTGAACAGCTTTCCCCCACAACAGATGGCGGATCTACACTGAGTGCGTGTTTGCTGCTGTAACGGCAGCCAGCTTTTCCGGTGAGTGTCTATTTCACAGAGGTGCGGTGGATGTATCTGGAGCACTGTACTGGATCACCTCTTCACTTTTAAAGTCACCACCAATTTTTGTCAGGTCACAAGGCCAGGTGACAGATGCACACAGTTGGAGTCAGGAGTGCACCGCTAAGATAGTGGACCCTGACTGCTGCTGATGGAGCTCTGGGTGGTTTAGGAAAGCAGGTCCACTGGAGCACCAACACGGATCCCACTGGGAGCTAGAGCATGAGATTCCCCAGGGTGCGGAATCTAAGAGCCAGCAGGTGTTCACCAGACCCGCTAGTGGTGAGGATGGACTGCGCTGCAACTGGCTCCAGGTCGTGGCCCCTAGGGTCTCCCAGCTCACGCCCAAGGTAGGCTACTGAAGGATAGAGAGGAAGTAACAGTCCAGGACAACAAGGGATAGTCAGGAGATAAGCCAAAGGTCAGGGCAACAAGCAGACAAGGATTAGACAAAGAACACGCCCAGGGTCAGGGTAACAAGCAGGCAGGGATAGTCAAAGAACAAGCCAAGATCAGTGAACAGAAACAGACGTAGAGCACATGGCAAGAAACACACAGGAAGCCAAACACACAATATTGATCAGCAAGGCAGGCTTGGACAGCACAGTGTTAAGTAGTGTATCCTGTAGAGGCTGGGGTGGAGCCATGCTGAGGGAAGATTACTTAACCATGCAGGTGTGAGAGTGCAGGCCCTAAGGCTGATACACAGACGAGAGGTAAGCAGACAGAAAGGGCATGAAAGTATTACTACAGATTCATGACAATTTTTTGTGCACATCCTTGCACTGTGTTTTCACCAATAAGTTTATATTGCTGATCCTATCATGGGACTGTGCATTTAAATCTATATTTTTCACTATATTGTTTTTTTATTGTTGATTTCCATTCAAGATTGGACTTATATATATTTATTTATTCACTTTAGCATTTTTTCACGTTAACGCTTTTTTGCACTTTATTTCAATGTGCTGTCCATTTATAGCACATTATTCACATTTCATCGCTGTTCATTTACTTTTGACGCTACACACTTTTTCTTATTATAAAAATAATATAATATATATATATAATAATATAATAATAGTAATAATGGTGTCCGATTTGTCCGCCGCAATGTCGCAGTCCCGCAGTCCCGCTAAAAATCACTGATCGCCGCCATTATTAGTAAAATAAATAAATAAAAATGCCATAAAGATATCCCATAGTTTGTAGACACAATAACTTTTGCGCAAACCAATCAATATACGCTTATTGGGATTTTCTTTTACCAAAAGTATTTAGCAGAATACATATTGCCCTAAATTGATGAAGAAATTATATTTTTTTAATTTTTTTATTGGATATGTTTTATAGCAGAAAGTAAAAAATATTGTTTTTCTATTCAAAACTGTTTTTTTGTTTATAGCGCAAAAAATAAAAACCACAAAGGTGATCAAATATGACCAAATGAAAGCTCTATTTGTGGGGAAAAAAAGGACAATTTTATTTGGGTACATCGTTGCATGAGCACGCAATTGTCAGTTAAAGTAAGGCCCCTTTCACACAGGCACTCAGTATGTCCGTTTTTCATTCATCCGTTGACGGATGAAAAACAGACATACATGTATGGGATAGCGCACGTTAGTGGAAGATCATCCGCTGACATTCGCTAACATGGGTCAAGCTCCGTTTTTTATGACGGAAGAAAACCCTATTTTTTCATTTGAAAAACTGATGTTAGCAGGCCAATACGCTTATATCCGATCCGCTGACATACATTTTGAAACTTTTTAAAAAAATGTTCCCTCATTAAACACACTGTATATAGCTGGTTGCTAAGGAGGGGGTCGGGAAGCCGCCCGCCGTGTCGTTAACAACCGATGAGTATTCAGCTGTCAGCGGGATTCCCCGCAGACAGCTGAATGTAAAAAGAAGAAAAATTGCCAGCAAAAAAAAAGATTGCAAAAATAACGGCGTGGGGTCCCCCCTCCAAAATTCATACCAGACAGATCTGAGCATGCAGCCCGGCAGGTCAGGAAAGAGAGGGGACGAGCGAGAGCCCCCCACCCCAAAGCAACTTGCCCCATGTAGATGGGGACAAAGGCCTCTTCCCGACAACTCTGGCTGTTGGTTATCTGGATCTGTAAGTGGGGGCATATCCAAATATGGGCCCCCCTTTAACAAGGGGTACCCCAGATTCCAGCCCCCCCCCTATGTGAATGAGTATCGGGTACATACTACCCCTACCCATTCACCAAAAAGGCAGTGAAATGTCAAAAAAAACAAGAGCAGGTTTTTAACAATTGCTTTATTACTAGCTCTGTCTTCTCCCGGTGCCATCCTCTCTGCTGCTGTCTTCTCCTGGTGCCTTCTCTCCTGCCGCCGATTTCTCCTGCCGCCGTCTCTGCCGGTACCTTCTCTCCTGCCGCCGTCACCCCTATGCCTTTTCTCCCACCGCCGTCTTCTTTCTTGCCGCCAGTTACCCGCTAAAAGAATAAAAAAGCAGCTGTTCTTCTGTTGCTGTCTTCCTCTGTTGTGTTGTCAACCGCTGTCTGGCATCTGTTATATAGCCATGGGGCATCGCCATCAGATGCCGTCACCTGGAGAGCCCGCCCCCTGACAACACAACGGAGGAAGATGGCAACAGAAGGACATCGGCTTTTTCATTTTTTTAGAGGGTAACCGGCGGCATCGAGAAGGCATCGGGGGTGACGGCAGTTTTTCACAAAAGAGAATACAAACTTGTTTACAAAGAACACGTACAGTATAAAATGTATACAAAATCGGTGGAGTTCCAAACATTTTGTAAATATGTAAATACACCTAAAGTGTGCGTTCTTTCAAGTTTAGACCCCTTTTACACTGAGGCACTTTACACGCGCTACAGCGCTAAAAATAGCGCCTGCATAGCGCCTGTAAAGAGCCGCTCCTGTCTCTCCAGTGTGAAAGCCTGAGTGTTTTTACACTGGAGCGGTGCTCTTGCAGGACGTTAAAAAACTCCTGTAAGCAGCATCCTTGGAGCGGTGAAGGTGCGGTGTATACACCGCTCCTAAACCGCTACTGCCCATTGAAATTAATGGGTAGCGCGGCTATACTGCCGGCATAGCGCTGCTGCAGCAACGCTTTGCGGTGGTTTTAACCCTTTCTCGGCCACTAGCGGGGGGGTAAAAGCGCCCCGCTAGCGGCCGAATAGCGCCGCAAAATTGACGGTAAAGCACCGCTAAAAATAGCAGCGCTTTACCGCCGACGCACCCACCGCCCCAGTGTGAAAGGGGCCTTAGATGTTTACCATCTATATAGATTATACTAGCCTTGTCTGTATGGGGTAGCCCTAATCCTTGTTTAGAACATCAAATGTGACCTAGATAAAATACATCTCAATTTCCATATACAAGTGTAAAACTAGTCTAAAAACTTTTTTTTTTTTTTTTACATTTCACTTTTCACCTTTTCGGTGAATGGGTAGGGGTAGTATGTACCCGATACCCATTCACATAGAGTGGGGGGATTTGGGGGTCTCCTTGTTAAAGGGGGGCCCCAAATTCTGATAAGCCCCCCGCCCGCAGACCCAGACAACCACCAGCCAGGGTTGTCGAGAGGAGTCCCTTGTCCCCAACAACATGGGGCAAAGTGCTTTGGGGTGGGGGTGGGGGGGCACAGAGCCCTACAGCCAAAATACAAATAATGTATAGAGGTGTTACCTATACAACTGAAATACACTATATCGTCAAAAGTATTGGGACACCTGCCTTTACATGCACATGAACTTTAATGACATCCCAGTCTTAGTCAGTAGGGTTCGATATTAAGTTGGCCCACCCTTTGCAGCTATAACAGCTTCAACTCTTCTAGGAAGGCTGTTCACAAGGTTAAGGAGTGTGTCTATGGGAATGTTTGACCATTCTTCCAGAAACGCATTTGTGAGGTCAGACACTGATGTTGGACGAGAAGGTCTGGCTTGCAGTCTCCGCTCGAATTCCCAAAGGTGTTCTATTGAGTTGTGCAGGCCAGTCAAGTTCCTCCACCCCAAACTCGCTCATCCAGGCATGTTGGACTGGCTGTGAAGGGAAGTTGGAGGCTGTTCCAACATGACTACCATATGAGGTCAGGAATGGTGTGCGCTATCTCCTATTCTTATATGGGGTTTATTTTAAAAAAAAAGTGTTAAGACTGAAGTATTAGTTTTGTCTTAGCCCTCTAAAAACGGTAGGCTATATAGGTCATGATTAATACCTCTTTACTAGCTTTGAAGGTCTTTAAATTAAATGAGGTTTGATGTGTAGAGCTTATTAACCTTTTCTATATATGTTACATTCTTATATTCTTTGGGACACTTTTTTGTATTGGTTTATTTATTTGTACATGCGTTTATATTGTTTTGATGGTTTTATGCTTGATGTGCGTTTTTATGTTTATTTGATCTGTATGTAGCACAGTCCTAGATAGGGGTTAGGCATTAGATAGAATTAGTTTGTGTTTTAAAAGGTACATTTAGTTGCCGCACAACCCCATGATTTGCCGGCCAAACACGAGAGTGTGAGGCATTATCAGCTGGTGAGTGAGCAATTCACAAGGGAGTGGAATCACGGCACTGAGGTGTGGTGTACACGGTGCAACAGCATTCGCAGATTGAAGACACTTGCACTTTTTGAACTTTTTTCTTCACTATTCAATATATTTGTTCTTTATCACTTCAAACAGATGTGGACTTACTTTTTATTATATTTTTCATTTCACATGTTTTATTCCATATTTTTTCATCGTATATTTTGCACATGATCTGTGTATCTTGTATTTTTTCCTATTTTTAAGACTAATTGGTCTATGTTTCTGGTATTACAATACTGTTTTTTCTCACTGTTCACGGGGTGTCACTTGTAATAACTTACATGTCACTTTTTGTTAAGGTATTGCTATATTATGTTCAACACTTTTAGGTTATTTTTTTATCACATTAGGAATTATTATCACATTAAGCAATTGATGTTTTTGTGTGACTACTATCATTGAACATTGGTAATCCACTTTCAACTACTGTGATTTAGGATCTTTTTATTAGAGGGTGTGGTTACCTACCTCAAGCCCCACTGTAGGGGGGTAGCGCCACTCTTCATCTTTTTGTGTTTTGACCTTAGAGATGACCCAGATTTTATCATTTAATTTTTAAAGTGGCAGCTAGCATTAGGACGTTTGTAGTATACAGAGCGCAGTGGTAGTAGGACGAGATTTGGTGGCCTTTCTCTTGTTCGCTCACAGTTTAACTAATATATAGGGGCAGTCTGATGAGGCAACTAATCTATGGGGGCAATCTGATAGGGCATCTAATCAAAGGGGCAACTAATCTATGCAGAGACACTGATGGGGCAACTAATCTATGGGGGCACTCTGATGGGGCAACTAATCAAAGGGGCAAATAATCTATGCAGAGACTCTGATGGGGCAACTAATCAATGAGGGCAACTAATCTTTTGGGGTAATCTGATGGGGCAACTAATCAAAGGGGCAACTGATCTATGCAGAAACTCTGATGGGGCAACTAATCTATGGGGGCAATCTGATGGGGCACCTAATCGATGGGGGTAACTAATCTATTGGGGGCATTCTGATGGGGGCAACTATTCTAGAGGGGCACTCTGATGGGGCAACTAATTAAAGGGGCAACTAATCTATGCAGAGACTCCGATGGGGCAACTAATCAATGAGGGCAACTAATCTATGGGGCAATCTGATGGGGCAACTAACTTAAGGAGGGTAACTAATCTAGAGGGGCACTCTGATGGAGGCAAATAATCTATGGGGCATTTTGATGGGGCAACTAATCTATGGGGCATTCTGATGGGGCAACTAATCTATGGGGTCACTCTGATGGGGCAACTAATTAATGTGGGCAACTAATCTATGGGGGCATGCTTATGGGGGCAACTAATTAATGGTCCCAACTAATTTATGGGGGCAATATAATGGGACAACCAAACGATGGGGGCAACTAGTCGATGAGGGTACTCTGATGGGGCAACTAATTAATGTGGGCAACTAATCTATGGGGGGAAGTCTGATGGGGCAACTGATCTATGGTGGCACTCTGATGGGGGCAACTAATCTATGGGGGCACCCTGGTCTACAGTACAGACCATGGTCTACTGTGATGGAGTAGCTAATCTATTGGGCCTAATGTGATAGGGCAACTAATATATGGGGGAATTCTGATGTGGGAAAATAATATATGGGGGCAGTCTGATGAGGCAACTAATCTATGGGGACAGTCTGATGGGGCAACTAATCAAAGGGGCAACTAATCTATGGGGAGACTCTGATGGGGCAACTAATCTATGGGGGCACACTGATGGGGCAACTAGTCAATGAGAGTAACTAATTTATGTGGCATTCTGACGGGGCAACTAATCTAGAGGGGCACTATGATGGGGGCCACTAATCTATGGGGGCATTCTGATGGGGGCAACTAATCTATGGGGGCATGCTGAGGGGGGCAACTAATTAATGGGGGCAACTAATCTATGGGGGCAATATGATGGGACAACCAAACGATGGGGGCAACCAGTCGATGAGGGTACTCTGATGGTGCAACTAATTAATATGGGCAACTAATCTATGGGGGGAGTCTGATGGGACAACTGATCTATGGTGGCACTCTGATGGGGTCAACTAATCTATGGGGGCACCCTGGTCTACAGTACAGACCATGGTCTACTGTGATGGGGTAGCTAATCTATTGGGGCTATTGTAATAGGGCAACTAATCTATGGGGGTATTCTGATGTGGGAAAATAATATATGGGGGCAGTCTGATGAGGCAACTAATCTATGGGGCACTCGGATGGGGCAACTAATCAAAGGGGCAACTAATCTATGGGGAGACTCTGATGGGACAACTAATCAAGGGGGGCAGCTAATCTATGGGGGCACTCTGATGGGGCAACTAATCGATGGAAGTAACTAAATTATGGGGCATTCTGATGGGGTAGCTAATCTAGAGGGGCACTATGATGGGGCAACTAATCTATGGGGACATTCTGATGGGGGCAACTAATCTATGGGGGCATGCTGATGGGGGCAACTAATCTATGGGGGCAACTAATCTATGGGGGCAACTAATCTATGGGGGCAATATGATGGGACAACCAAACGATGGGGGCAACTAGTCGATGAGGGTACTCTGATGGGGCAGCTAATTGATGAGGGTAACTAATCTATGGGGGCATTCTGATGGGACAACTAATTGATGGAGGCAACAAATCTATGGGAGCACTCTGATGGGGCAACTAATCAATGGGGGTAACTAATCTAATCTATGGGGGCATTTTGATAGGAGCACCCTGTCGATCAGCCTGCAGCTGCTGCCTGCCCACAGTAAATGTACTGTGGGCAGGCGCCAAGTGGATAAAGACCCTGCAAGTACAGAAAAATACTTGTTGATCTGTAGGAAATGCACTTTGCTCCCAAATCTTATTGTAGGCTGACAACGCACAGCTTTTTGTGTTGTCATCCCACCAGTTTTCTCCTGCCAAACCTACCCTCCCATCTCCACATTATAAAGGCTAATCATGCTGTAGCCCCAAGAGAAGGACTGGTAGGGCTACTAACTCTCCTTGATTACTCTGACAGGAAGGGAGGCCTCCACACAGGACAGCTTTGAATTCTGATATCTTCAACAGGTATTTTTTTTTTTTTGCATTTATCGAACAGACATAAGAAAATATTGAACAGACAAAAATGAAGCAAATTAGAGGGGTTATTGGTTAGGGTTTACAGACACTTTAAATATGACTAAGTATACACTAAGTTAGTTTTAGTTATAGTATTTGACATGCATCCCATCAGCTTTTGACAAACTAACATTCACTGGATTGCGTGGGCAGCAGTATAGCTAAGGACCAGTTGTCTAAAGATGATATTTTTATATTGTGTTGTGTATTTATATTCCTTGGCTAATATTTGCTTTGATAACTGGGTGTCAAACACTTGTGTAATTACTGCAAATGCAGCTCATACAATCGCTATCAGGCTTGCCAGGATTGATGATTGCCAGGTTACTATCCCTATTTTGCTGAGGTTGAGAACCTGCATGCACATTCTAGCTCAGTAGTTTTATACAATAAGCTACTACTAGGTCTAAATCCTTCCTTCTCCCACTGCCCACTCCTTACATTCTTCCCTCTACCCTTCCGTCCTTCCAGTCTTTCTTCTTTTCCCAAGTCAAGGTGAGCAGCCGGATTTATTTTTGGTTAGAATTCTGCTTTAGCAAAAAAATTCATCTTGCATCAATAAGTCAAATGTTTTGTATATCTTCATAAATTCGGAGGTAATCTCTGTCCTCGAATTATCAATAATAGGCAACCCCCCTCCCCCTTCCAAAATAAAGACTCTAATTTTAAGGTATGAATACTATATCAGAACAACTTGGAGTTTACTTTTGCAAGTGCATTTTTTCTTAGCTTAGTGAATATGATAAAAAGAACACCCAGTGATGTGGAAGAAAAAAAAAAGAAAGAAAAAAAAATGTTTTTGCTTGTGTAGCACCCCCGACCCCAGAGCATGGTGGCTCCTCCAGCAGGGGTGGGCCAGCATTATTTTACCACAGGGGTGAGTCCATGGCTAAGATGGGGGACCAGAAAGAACTTTGAGCACTAGTCACTTTTCCCTTTTTAAATATTTATTGTAGAAAAGTCAAGGCGGTGCGGGTTAGACAAGTGCAGAACAGAAACATTTGTTTTGGATCGATTCATTATTTTACTAATTTCGTTTTGTTATGGAATTTGTTTAGTTTAGTTTTTGTTAAATTTTGCTTCGTTTTCGTTAAAATTCCTTTCATTTATTAATTTTCTAATGAATTCCAACTTTTCAGAATGATTAGAATTTAAATTTATCTAAAAATTATCGACTGATCCGAATTCTGGCTGTTAAGCAGTGGGCCGGGAAGCCGGCCACCCGCATCCTTAACAAGTGGGCTTCCCCACTGACAGATGAATGTAAAGAAAAGAATGCCGGCAATTGCACGCTAACAGAAAAATGTTTTAAAAAACTACGTAGAGTCCCTCCTCCCAATCCATACCAGGCCAAAATGTAAAAAACAAAACAAAATGGCGTAGGGCCCCCCAAAATCCATACGAGACCCTTATCAGGCCACATGCCCTCAACATGGGGGGGTGGGTGCGTTGGGGCAGGGGGGGCTCTGCACCCCAAGGCATCATCTGTGATGGGGACAAGGGCCTCTTCCTGACAACCCTGGGTGTTTCTATTGTTTTCTATTTTTCGGGTACGGCGGGCGTCATGATTGACTATGGATTTACATCGAGGGACACCATTTTTTAATTTTTAATAAAGGACTTGTCAAAAAACTATTTCTTATGGTTATTACTTTTTGACACTTGTTTGGTGAATGGGTAGGGCTACGATGTACCTAATACCCATTCACATGGGGGGGTGGGATCTGGGGGGCCCCTTGTTAAAGGGGGCTTCCAGATTCTGATAAGCCCCCACCCACAGATCCCGACAACCACAGCCCAGGGTTGTCGGGAAGAGGCCCTTGTCCCCATCAAATTCGGGACAAGGTGCTTTGGTTTGGAGGGCGCAGAGCCCCCCCTGCCCCAAAGCACCCACCCCCCCATGTTGAGGGCATGTGGCATGTGGCATCTGCCAGGCTGCATGCTTAGATAAGGGTCTGGTATGGATTTTTGGGGGGACACTATGCCATATTTTTAAAAAAAATTCTATTGCCGAGCACTTGCCAGCATTCTTTTCCTTACATACATCTGTCAGTGGGGAAGCCCCTTGACAAATGATGACTCATGGTTGTTAAGGACGTCCTGGCATTCTGCTTAACAACCAACCATTTCTTCACACAGAATTCGGATCGGTCGATCCTTTTCCGACCAATCCGAATTCTAATTGTTCTAGAAAAGTTGGAATTTGTTAGAAAATGAATAAACAAAACTAATTTTAACGGATTTCAACAAAATTCATTACCATTCGTTACTATTTCATTCGGAGATTCGGATACATCCAAAATTTGGCCGAATTTGTATTCAGACTGAAACTAATTGCACATGTCTAGTGAGGGTTAGGGGTCCCAGATACCAAGCAGATCACTTACAGATTCTCCATTCATTTCTGGCTCTACAGCGCCAGAACCTTAAAGCCGACCCAGCAACATTGTAGGCAGTATCTTAGCTGGTTTGCTGACTTCTCTCCATTTCCCAGGCTCAGTGCATCCTCCTCCAAGTGAGTGACCAGGCCCTTGAGACAACAAGGGTCCTCCCCTGGGTCTCCTCCTTGGCACAACTTTCCCCATTAACAGACAGGGCAACTCCAAGACCATTTTAGGTCTATATTCACATTCAGCACATGTTAGGCCCCACACAGGTTATGAGGCCTAATAGCAGAGCTCAATCCAGCAGCCCCTCCCAGGCCTCAGCCTGGGGGGAAAGAGATCAATCACAAGACCTGCCCAAAATATTTATATCCCCCCTTAGCATGCATCAGTGGCCATGAACCTCCTACTGGGCTGACTGAAATGAATGTAAATATTCATAACTTAGTGTTGTTATGAAATCTCATACTATTGCCAGGGGTACCAGTGACACCTACCGGCAGCAGTGAGAAATCACAACCCAACTGACCGAGTAAAAAACTGTACAATCAGTCTGGGCTAACTACCACCCAGCTACACTTGCACGTGATTAGATTATGGGGGTCTATACTGGATGAGTGTAAATAGTACCAAAGGATAAGCATATTTTAGAGTACTGCCAGGGGTCATAGCCAGGGGTATCTAGAACTGATGAACTGATCATCAGAACTAGAGTTGGGGAGGGGCAAACAGTCAAGGGTAAAAAACAAAAGGCCGGGCCAGGTGTGTTTCAAGACAAGTAAGATCAGCAGCAAATGTCCCATAAAAAATATAGTATATAGCCAAAATTGAGTGGACACTTGCCCATCACACTTACCTACTGTTCCTTTAAAGCATGTTAGCACAGTGCTTGTGCTGCGTATTTTGGCCCCCTGTAACACCTGAGATACCTGGCTGATCCTGCCTGGTTCTGCCCTCCCCTCTGTAAACTGACCATGGTCAGTTTACGTGCCTCCGTCATCCGCAGCTCTTCTGCCCTCCTCTGCCCTCTCTCCCCCCTCCCTGCCTGTCTGCTCTGTGTCAAGTGCCTGCCCCCTCCCCTCCTGCTGCTGAAATAACATTTAAAATCTTATATAATCTTGTGTGTTAGCTAATGCTCTGTGCTCCTGTCTCGGTGATTTATAAAAAAAAATGCAGTCTTTACCGGAAGGAATTTGAGTGGCCTACACAGAGCCCTGACCCCAACCTTACTGAACACCTTTGGAATAAAATGGGTACAAGGAGAACACATTCCCACAGACATACACCAAAATTTTACAGAAAGCTTTCCCAGAAGAGTGGAGGCTGTTATAGCTGCAAAGGGGGCCCCCTTAAAACTCAATTTTAATGCCCATGTTTTGGAATGGGATGCCCAACAAGCTCTTATAGATATGACGGTCAGGTGTCCAGAAACCTTTGGCCATATAATGTTTAAAAGACCCACATTTTAACCCTAAAAATGACAATTTTAGTGTGGAACATGTTGCCCTTAAAAAAAAAAAAAGTAAGCCCAACCAATCATGACCTACACATCTGTGCACACACTCTGGGAAATGACTGTGTGGAAAGTTCCATCAAGCAGAGTTGACTAGCATCTAGACCAGGGGTCTCCAAACTTTCTAAACAAAGGGCTGGTTTACTGTCCTTTATAATTTAAGGAGGCTGAATATTGGTGTCAGTGGCAGGAATAATGCTAAATCTTTGGTGTCAGTGGGATGAATAGTACCCCATTATTGGTGTCAGAGGGAGGAATGGTGCACCATCATTGGCAGTGGGAGAAATATTACCCTATTGTTGGTGTCAGTGAGAGGAATAGTGCCCCATCATTGATGTCAGTGGGAGGAATAGTGTCTTGTATCAGTGAGAGGAACACCGCCCCAAGGGCCAGATAAAAGCAAGCAAAGGACTGAATCTGGCCCCCAGGCCACAGTTTGAGGACCACTTATCTAGACCAAGGGAGAGAAGAAAGCACAGCAATGGAAACCAGTACAAACTAACCGGGAGTACTGTTAAAAGGATCAGCTATTGAGAATCTACCTGCAGTGGACCACTTATAGCCCGAAGGTGCCTTAGATGGCCTTATGTGAGAATCACATCCATCTTCTGACAAGTAAGATTAACATATGAAGATAAGTTCTTGGTCATAACAAGATTGATTTGAAAACATATGACGGATGAGCTTAGCTTTAATTAAAACCTGTAGTAGGATCCCTTAGGAAATATCTGAAGTCACACCACTAATACTATCTAAATTCTCTAAGATATTATTGCTTATTATTAGAACTATTTAAACTCTCTTGTTCCATCCAATAACTCATTCTCAAAGGACACATTGACCAGAAATATTGGCAGGTGCCTTGTACAAAGCCCTTGGTATATCTAACAGTATGCACATGACAACTTATTTGAATTGACAGACATGTTTATCAAATTGGCTTAATTTAACAACGAGCCTTGTGGTTTCCTTTTGCCACTATCAATAAAAACAAAAAAGAAGGAAAACATGGAACTTTTCAGGTCCTACTTAAGAATACGACTTTCATGAATCATTATTTGTTAAATGAGCAATATTAAACAAAACCTAAAACTGGAAATTGCCAATACTAAGGTGGTCAGCTGGAAGAGATGGAAGTTATCTATGAGGGAAAGGGTTGATCTGATTAAGACTTACCTGATTCCGATCTTCTTGTATGTCAGCTTTGTCTGCATCTTGCCAGTGTCTCTCTATGCTAGGGTCAGTAGTGTGTTCTTCCAGATGTTGTGGGGGAACAGACTGAACCCCATCAAGAGGAATGTCACCTATCTATCCAGGAGGGAGGGTGGCTTAGGTATGGTCAACCCAGTTCTTTTCTTTTCACTGCTTTTTCTCAAGTTTAATATTGGTAATACGCTTGCAGTGGAACCTCCTGGATGGGCAGGCATATTTAGATCTTGGTTTAGGCCTTTTCTACGACTTTGGGAAGAAGGTGGCCAAGTGAAGAATCTCAGAGGTCATCGTGGTCAGCTACCAGCCTATGTCGCTCCGTGCCTGAAGTTACTACGGCAGTGGCGATTGTCGGCTGAAGATCTCAGATCGGTTCCGAGGAAAGTCCTTATGAGTCGAGTCTTGAGCGAAGTCTTTCATGACCCACTGGCCTTAAGGGATTGCCCAGGCCCAGTTTTGAGGGCAGGGTTAAGACTTATTAATTTGGACAGAGTACCTCCTAAATTCAGGGATCTGGCCTGGATGTGCTTCCATGGGAGGCTCTATGTTCGGGGCAATTTGAAATTCCGCAGTGGGATGGATCGTAGCTGTCCTCGGGAGGAGTGTGCAGGTGAGGTGGAGACTATGGACCATTTTCTTCTTCATTGCCCTTTTAACATAGAGGTGTACAAACAGGTGGGGCGGGCCCTCGGTGTCCCTTTCCTCTCCAGGCTGGGTTATGCTGAGTGGGTGTATGGAGCATTCAATACTGGTGGGGTTTTTTGTTTAGATACACTTTTTCTAGTTAGCATAGTAGTCCGTTATTTCACTTGGAACGCACGGTGTCAGGTCTGCATTCGGCGTAAAATCCTTCCTGTTGAGGTGGTGGTGTGTGACATTTTGCATGAGGTGGAGAAGATTCGGGTACTTGAGAGAGACAAGCGGAGTCAGGGGGCTTGGTTAAAGGCGTGGAGGGGTTTCAAGCCTCCCTGACTGCCAGGAGTCTCTTTCCCGGGTGTGGCTGTCTGTCTCTTTTCACCCTAGATTATTTTTTTTTGGATTCATTTTTGATAAATGGCTGCGTACATAGGTGATGGGTTGTGCCTCTTAGGCCCTCTCTGCTGCTTTATATAAATAATTTTGGTAGTGGATTATGTATATATTGTATATATTCTAAACATGGATGTGTATTCCTTGGATTTCTGTTGAAGTTTTGTACCATGGTTTTGTTTTTTACTTTTGTATAAAATTGGTTGCTTGATTCTTTTCAATAAAAGATCAATAGTGTCTTGTATCAGTGAGAGGAACACCGCCCCAAGGGCCAGATAAAAGCAAGCAAAGGACTGAATCTGGCCCCCAGGCCACAGTTTGAGGACCACTTATCTAGACCAAGGGAGAGAAGAAAGCACAGCAATGGAAACCAGTACAAACTAACCGGGAGTACTGTTAAAAGGATCAGCTATTGAGAATCTACCTGCAGTGGACCACTTATAGCCCGAAGGTGCCTTAGATGGCCTTATGTGAGAATCACATCCATCTTCTGACCAGTAAGATTAACATATGAAGATAAGTTCTTGGTCATAACAAGATTGATTTGAAAACATATGACGGATGAGCTTAGCTTTAATTAAAACGTGTAGTAGGATCCCTTAGGAAATATCTGAAGTCACACCACTAATACCATCTAAATTCTCTAAGATATTATTGCTTATTATTAGAACTATTTAAACTCTCTTGTTCCATCCAATAACTCATTCTCAAAGGACACATTAACCAGAAATATTGGCAGGTGCCTTGTACAAAGCCCTTGGTATATCTAACAGTATGCACATGACAACTTATTTGAATTGACAGACATGTTTATCAAGTTGGCTTAATTTAACAACGAGCCTTGTGGTTTCCTTTTGCCACTATCAATAAAAACAAAAAAGAAGGAAAACATGGAACTTTTCAGGTCCTACTTAAGAATACGACTTTCATGAAGAATTATTTGTTAAATGAGCAATATTAAACAAAACCAAAAACTGTTAAAAGTAGTTTTTCACGAGTTGGTTTTGTCGACTTATCTTAAGACGGTCAATAACCATATTACAAAAATTAGTGGCTAGTTTCTGTGCAACCTAGTTGCAGTAAGTTACAGATAATGAAGACCTGTGCTTTACCTAGATTTAGGGTTTGCTTTAATGCCTCCCACCTTGCTAGCACATACCTTTCCTTTGCTGCACCACAGTTCTATTCAGCCACCCAAGGAGGCAGTGAACAAGTCCTCAGCCTTGTCCTTGTGAATATTTTAGATTACCCTGAATGGACAAAGAAGAAGGTTGCTTTAAAGTGATATTAATTATTATTTTTTTAAAATAACAAATATGTTATACTTACCTGCTCTGTGTAATGGTTTTGCACAAAGTAGCCCCGATCCTCTTCTTCTTGGGTCCCCCACCGATGCTCCTGGCTCCTGCCCCATGACCAGTGCCCCCAATAGCAGGCTGCTTGCTATGGGGGTACTGCTGCATGCTCACTCCCGATCCCCGCTCTACGCACCCATAAGACACATAAAGCCGTGGCTCGGTCCCACCGCCCACTCTCTCCTTATTGGCGCACTGGTTGTGATTGATGGCAGTGGGAGCCAATAGCTCACACTGCTGTCTCAGCCAATAGGGAGAGAGAGACCTGGGACAGTCGAGGCTCCCATGCATAACGCTGGATCGAGAGGGGGCTCAGAAAAGTATTAGGGGGGCTGAGGGGAGCAGCACACAGAAGGTTTTTTTTACCTTCAGCCTTTACAACCACTTTAAGATAAAATGAGTAAACTTTTGCACAATGACAGTTTTATTTTGATAGAATTATCAGCTCATTTACTGATTTCTTATGTTGCCTGGAATTTCTCTTTTAGCCATAACTAAAGTTCTTAAAATGAGAGTATCCCTCCTTTCCTGCCTATATTGCATCCTGTTGTCACTGATGAGTGATGGCTGTTTTGTAACTTCTTTTGAACCTGGAAATAAATTTGGTACATTTTTATATCTGTAGAATCTATGCTTGACTGAGAGCTTGCAAATGAAGGAGCTTCAGCGATGTGCCGAGTGCTAATTGGAAAGTGGCGATGTCATGTATGAATAAATACATCTTGTAAAAAATAGGAAAATGCGTGATGCCAAGGCTGTGGTTAGACCGAGCTTATTTGGTTAATAAATTACAGCATAATAAAAATGGATTAATCTGAGGCAAATGAATTGTTCTGTGTAATACAGTGCATATTTTTTTTGTTTGACTCCTGTTTTTTTTTACTGACCTCCAGACAACTATAAAAACACAATTTCATGCAGTTGTGAATTCCTGTAAATATAATGAATTATATTGTTATACACAGATAGAATAAGTACCTTGTCTTGATATGGCCCTTCTGCAATCTACTGTAGAGCAGCAGTCGGGCTAGGAGAGGGAGGAGAAGCGATAGAAGCCAAATAGACTTCTAATGTTGGCTTCTACAGCAACTGGCCACCTAAGGTTTCATGGACTCAGGGCGTTTAGCCCCCGGTATATATGACTTTGGCATTTAGGGGAGGACGAAGGGCACAGGTACACCATCCAGCCCTGCCGTCGGCAGCCTCTCAAATTCTATGAGATTGACAGCTGCTGTGGCTGGACAGTGCACCCAGCAGTACTTATGTTTAGGGCAGTATGTGTCCAAGGATGAATGGTTGGACTCAGACTATATGCATTCCGAGCATTCATCCCTGGATGCACGCTGCCCAAAATGTAAGTACCGCTTGCAGCACCATAAAGCCACAGCAGCTGTCAGTCTCTCAAACAGTTTGACAGACTGCCAGGAGCAGGGCTGGATGGTGCATCTGTGCCCTCCGTCTGTGCTTAAATTCTTAAGTCTCATGCACCAAATGTGCTTCAATGCCAAAGTCTCCTGCATTGGGGCTAAATCCCAGCAATTTAGCAAATGACCACCAATATGTGGCCATTGAAATTGCCATTTCACCAGAAGACAATCAATGCCAAACAAATGTATGCTTAATGAGTGCAAGTGTCCTTCCCTCTGCGGGCCAGTCTCTCATGTTGCCGATGGTTCAACGCCACTCCAAGTGCAATGTTATGTTCCAAACGACAGGGGGAACATACACACATTTTTTCCTATTGCAGGAAATAGTCCTTTTAGATTTTTCATGAATGATATCAACTATATGTGCTGCGATAATCAAACTAATCATTTAATCTGGCAGATACTTTTATTTGATTTTACTATTAGCATATTAAGCTGAAGTTAGCTCCTTATTCGGCCAGCTTCTTATTCAAATACAGAAGTTGGGTCCTTATTCGGCCAGCTTATTATTCAGGTTGGATCTTTATTCGCAAAAGTGATTATTTACTAAACAATCATCTGCAACGTTTATAATAAAATTGTAAACTTTAACAACAATTCTGTCTCCGTAACTGCCATGTATTTAAAGGGGTAATTCTGAATAAATAACTTTTTCTAATTGAAATCCATCTTGGCTCACCCAAATTCCACTTGTTTTTTACTCATTGGACATCCTACTATATAGGAAAGTTCAATTTGGCCCGAGCCAAGTGAAATAAATTATAAATTATGGCACCAAACGTGGCACCATGACAGCAATGCATTTCAATGGGAAATTTTGAATAAGAAGCCAAGCTATTTCTATATGAAAACCATCTTGGCTCACCCAAATTCTACTTGTTTTATACTCATTGGCCATCCTATTATATAGAAAAGTTCCATTTGGCCCGAGACAAGTGATCTAAATCATAAAATATGGCACCAAACGTGGCACAATGACAGCCATGCATTTCAATGGGAAATTCCAAATAAGAAGCCAGGCTATACTCATTGGGCATCCTACTATATAGGAAAGTTCAATTTGGCCTGAGCAAAAAAACTGTGAGGGTATACTCACTTTTGTGAGATACTGTGTATATTTTTGGCAGTCTAAGCATTATTTTTTAACTCCCTCATTACGGTGACGTGCAAAGTAAATATGTAAAAAATCCTGATTTTTTCTTTTATGGGGGACGGGGGTATAACAGCAAAATTTACCTTCGCCTGTTTAGATAAAAAACCTTGCACCAGCCCTGATGCCCAGTGAGTATAAAACAAGTGGAATTTGGGTGAGCCAAGATGGTTTTCATATAGAAATAGCTTGGCTTCTTCTTTAAAATTTCCCATTGAAATGCATGGCTGTCAGGGTACCACATGTTATGATTTAGATCACTTGGCTCATGCCAAATTGGACTTTCCTATATAGTAGGATGCCCAAAGAGTATACAAGTGGAATTTGGGTGAGCCAAGATGGTTTTCATATAGAAATAGCTTGGCTTCTTATTCAAAATTTCCCATTGAAATGCATGGCTGTCAGGGTACCACATTTTATGATTTAGATAACTTGGCTCCTGCCAAATTGAACTTTCCTATATAGTAGGATGCCCAAAGAGCATAAAACAAGTGGAATTTGGGTGAGCCAAGATGGTTTTTATATAGGAATGGCTTGTCTTCTTTTTCAGAATTTCCCATTGAAATGTATGAGTGACAGGGTGACAATGTTTATGATTTATATCACTTGGTTCAGGCCAAATTGAACTTTCCTATATAGTAAGATGCCCAATGAGTATAAAACAAGTGGAATGTGTCTGAGCCAAGATGGTTTTCATATAGAAAAAGCTTAGCTTTTTATTCAAAATTTCCCATTAAAATGCATAGCTATCATGGTGCCTCGTTTGGTGCCATATTTTATGATTTATATCACTTGGCTTGGGCCAAATTGAACTTTCCTATATAGTAAGATGTCCAATGAGTATAAAACAAGTGGAATTTGGGTGAGCCAAGATGGTTTTCATATAGAAAAAGTTATTTATTCAGAATTACCCCTTTAAATATATGGCAGGTAGGGAGACAGAATTGTTGTTAAAGTTCACAATTTTATTATAAAGGTTGCAGATGATTGTTTAGTAAATAATCACTTTTGTGAATAAAGCCAACCTGAATTAGAAGCTTGCCGAATAAGGAGCAAACTTCTGTATTTGAATAAGTAGCTGGCCAAATATGGAGACAACTTCTGCATTCGAATTAGAAGCTGGCCAAATAAGGAGCTAACTTCAGCTTCATTATTAGCATGATGTTTATACAAACATAGGTGCAATAACCATTCTCAGATATTATACTGTAATTATTAGTTCTGCCACTAGGTAGTAGTGTCACCTGCAATGATTTAATGATGAAATGTTTTTTCTGACGCATCATGGCAGCACACACTGGGTTGTGACTCGGCCCCCACAACCTGACAGGATTGGTTAACTAGAAATTTGAAGGAGAGGCACCCCCCTTCATTCTCTTTTTTTTTCCTCATCTGACAAGATTGGAACAGGATTCCTGCACCCTTACCGTATTCAACCCACTAGGTTAAGCCTCTCCTTGCTGGAAGTCTCTACTGTGCAGTCTCTAAAGGAGCCTTTATAGAGAGAGCCCCAATCTGGTGGTCTCAGGGGCAAGTAATTTCTGGCATTCATACAAGCTTTAAAGAAGCTTAGATTTCCGCAGTGGCCTCCTACCGTTCTTCACTTTCACTGAAGTATTCCTTGTCTTTGCTAAAGGTTTGGCTGAGCTCTGTAGTTCCACGAGTCAGGGTAGTTTCCAACATGGCGACCGTGTCCTCCTCGGCGCTCTTCAAAATGGTGCCCGGGATGACAATTTGTTACTGCACATGCGTGGTGACATCATTTCCGCTGCAAAGGCGGCGGGGAATTTAAGAAGTCCTGTGACCTGTCAGTAGTTGCTGACGGTTACAGGAATATTACAGAGGATTCCTTGGCGTTCCCTACTGCTCTCAGTCTCAGGTAAGTTCCACATCTCTTTTTATGGCTAATTTGTAACCATTTTTGTCTTTTGACTGCACTGCAATTCTATGCTGTTTCATTCTTTATTAGATACTGTCTTCCTGATTGCACTATCTTCATGAGGGCCACTGCCCAAGCAGACCACCCTCATCATATGAGGTAAGAGGTGCCCAGCATGTATGGTAGGTATGGAAGAGGAAAGCGAGTGCATATTCGCAAATGCTGCGATTTTCTGACAGCCCTTCCAGGTCTAAATCTACCAACTCCAAGCATCAAGGACGCTCTAGCCATACCTCGAGCCATGGGAGATCTAGGAGAAGTCGCTCAAGATCTTCATCTTGCCATCGTCACTCTGGTCGCAGCCACTCACATTACAGTTGCTCATGCCGTAGCCGCTCTCACAGAAAGTCCCATTCTTCCCGGAGGAGCCATCACACCCGCCCTGCAGGAAATGCTTGCTGGGTGTGAGGAGCTCCAGCTTTGCCAGACAAGTTAGCCTGCTGTGCATGCTTCAACGAAGCAACCAGAGAAAAGGAGTCTGACGCAAGAGAGGTAACTGATCTCATCAGAGAGTCTGTGCTAGAATCTATCCTGGAGACATCACTCCCCGAACCAGACAAGGCAGGCCCGAGCACGTCTTCCTTAGCTCAAAATTCTCCTATGGATTCGGATTCAGATTCCGACAATGATGACTCAGAGTCTACAGGATTTGACTTTACTCTGGTAGAGCCCTTCATTAGGTCAGTAAAAGAAGCCATAGGATGGGAGGAAGCAAAAGAGGCCTCTCGCAAAATCCAGAAGTACTTTCCTAAACTAAAGAGGGAACCAGAGTCATTCCCCTTTATCAAGGAACTGGAGGACCTCATTAAGCATGAGTGGGAGAGATCAGATAAAAGATCTAATCGGAATAATAGATTAGCTAAACTGTATCCTTTGAAGGAACTGAAGGTGAGCTCACTGACCCACCCGCCGGTGGTTGACGCTTCCTTAATGCGACTTGCAAGACATGTTACCTTACCAATAGAAGATGCAGTAACTTTCTGGGACGTGTTGGATCGGAAGATTGAGCTGGACAGGAAAAAAGCATACTGCACAGCAGGAGGTGCATGTAGACCTGCAGTAGCAGCAGCCGCAGTAGGCAAAGCAATTTCAGGATGGTCTGCCAATATGGAGAAACCCATTCGCGAGGGGGCTGACCAGGAGAAAATAATCAGTTCTCATCAGGAATTGAATCTGGCAGGTGATCTCGTGGCAGAGGCCTCAGTGGATGTCATTCATTCTTCAGCAAGGGCTATGTTGGCATCAGTCATGGCTAGAAAAGCTCTGTGGCTCAAGCCATGGGTGGCGGATGCAGCATCAAAGACCAATTGGTGCAAGATCCCCTATAATGGGGTTAATCTCTTTGGTTCAAAATTGGACTTGGCAATCTCCAAAGTAACAGGAGGAAAATCGGGACTGATTCCCTCTGACAGAAGACCTAAGCCACAGAAGGGTCCTTCTTTCAAACGCAACCTTCCGGAGCGGTACAGGGAGGCAAAAACATATAGGAAGAGAATTTAAAAGGAATTGGAAGAATCCACAATCATCTTTTCTGAGGCTTCAGAAGTCTAAGACCACCTTGTCAGGGAAATACCAGAAGTCTTTTTGAAGGTACGCCTGTCCTACCTGGGACTGTAGGAGCCAGGCTCAAAAAATTTGAACAGGTCTGGACGGAACACATAGAGGATGCATGGACATTGTCCACAGTAAAGCATGGACACAGATGGAGGATATAGACAAAGTACCAGAAAGCCATTTTTAGTCAACCAGACTGCTGTCATCACCAATCCAGAGAAGGCTACTTCTCAAGTATGTGGCGGAGCTAGAAATGAAGGGGGCAATTTTGGAAGTTCCAACACCCCAAAGAGGAAGGGGGTATTACTCCCCTCTATTCCTAGTATAGAAAATGGGCAGAACTCGATATTCTATCAAACAGAGTCAGTCTACCTCAGGAAAAGATAGGTCCCTTAAATGCGAAAGTTAAGGAGACTAATGTCAGCAAAATTTCTTCCAGCGAGAGTCTGTCTGAGCACCTTAGGTTCGATGTCGGCCACTTTACCGATGATTCAGTGGGCACAATGGCACATGAGGACAATGCAGTACTCATTCCTTACTCAGTAGAATGGAACAGCAATGCTCCGGTCAATCACTATTCATCGCAATGTGAAACAGTCAATTTGGTGGTGGATGCATATAAACAATCTCAGGAGACACAGACCTATAGTCCACCCAGAACCGGAGGTCATCACCTCGGATGCCAGCCAGACAGGATGGGGAGCCCACTCTCTGAACCAGGTGGCTTAGGGTCGATGGAAATTTCATGCAAAAGATCTAGTATCGAGTAGCCTTTGGCCCATTCTTGAGGGGGAAGAGTGTCTTAATCCGGATGGACAACAAGGTGGCAGTAACATACATTCAGAGACAGGGGGGTACCAGAAGCAATACTCTGTTGGAGGAAGTCCGTCCCAGCAGCTCAGAACTTACTAGCTGACTGTTTGAGCAGAGAGTTCCTGTTGAACAACGAGCGGTCCCTGAACCATCAAGACTTCAACCTCCTGACCCAAACTTGGGGAATCCCGAAGAGCGATCTGGCCGTGACACCCTCAAACACCAAGTGCCAGAGGTTCCTATCGAGAGCAGCATATACATCTGCGGAGGGGGTGGACTGCCTTATTCATCCATGGAACTTTTATTGGGGTACATATTCCCACCAACAGCTCTAATTGCGAGGTTCCTATCCAAGCTCAGGAGGTCTTCAGCCTCAGTAATAGCGGTAATTCCTTTCTGACCCAGGAGGCCACTCTCGACTCTGCTGCAGCTCAGCCTAGAAGATCCACTACCTCTTCCATTGTCTCAGGATCTACTTCATCAGGGGCAGTTCCTCCAGCCAGCTCCAGAGAGGCTCCATCTCATGGCCTGGATGTTGAGAGGAATGGGTTCCTAGAGGAAGGCTTTTCCCAGGAGGTCGTTTCAACGTTACTTCAGGCTAGAAAATGCACTGGTGGCCACTAAATAAGAGGTTTTTATTTATTAGTCACCAGTGCATAGGATGTATCCCCTTCAGTTCTCCCACATAGAGGAGTTCAGCTCCCATGGTTGAGACAAAGGATCTTCCATTCTATTACTAGAGTAGGACCCACTAATTCGGGGTACTTTGTCGCAGTAAGTGGGCTTAGCACTATATGACCATATGGTGTGACCAAATACCCGTATTTTTTTTAATATGTTCAGGTGTTTTTAACTAGCCTTGCAGGAAATTTCATTCTTGAATGTGTGCACTGTAATATATTTTGTAATGTATAAATACTACTACTTTAACTTGCATCCCCCTGGCGAGTTATTTCCCAGTGTGTGCTGCCATGATGCGTCAGGAAATCGTAAAAATTGTATACTCACCTTTCCGTAATTTTCCTTTTCTGACGCATCTCCATGGCAGCACACAGCATCCCACCCTTCTTTAATTTCAATAGTTTTTTATTGATTTTAATCACAAAGAAAATAAGAAAGGAAAAGTACAAACAGTAGTACTTATAATAAAAGGCAGTGTTTTACAATTTTGACATTTCCAATGTATCCACTAGACAATTATGTTACTAGATATTACATGGTTTCATGTGTCATTGTACTCTAAAATAAACTGTAATTAAAGTGGGGTTCCACCCAAAAAAACAAACATATCTAAAAAATTCTAAAAAACAAAACAAAAAAACATTTGGATATTTTTTTTTTTTTTACTCACCTCTAAATGCCTGTTGCTAGGTGGTCCCTCGTAGTCTGCCCCCTTCCTCTGCCTGGGCTGCTGACATCACTTCCCCCTGGCACAGGAAGGGCTCGGCTCTTCTCCCTCCCTCCTGTCAATCATCTGGGACCCATTACAGGTCCCAGGTGACTGAGCGGCCAATCACGGCGCGCGGCGCCGCTCGCGCATGCGCAGTGGGTGCCAGGCTGTGAAGCCACAGCCCGGCGCCCACAGTTGAAATGCCGGCGCCGACGAGCGGAGGGGGGGGACGAGCGGGGCTTCGATCCCCCGCATCGCTGGACCCAGGGACAGGTAAGTGTCCAATTAAAAGTCAGCAGCTGCAGTATTTGTAGCTGCTGACTTTTAATTTTTTTTTTAATGGCCCGCCTGGGTGGAACTCCTCTTTAAGTAGAGGTAAATAGAGAACTCCTGGTTTTTCCAGATCCTGTATTTATTATTGGTATACAGAAGCATACATATTTTAGGAGATTCCCCTCCTTCCGACACCCCTATTGGGTACCTGCTGTGCCCTGGAAGGAGAAGGCTCTACCATTTTAAATCAAACAAAGAGGATCTGTAATCAGTACAAATTTCACATGTCCTGCAACACTTTGTAACCAGTTGTAATGGTTGCTAAGTGGATATGAGCAATGGAAGCAGATTAAAGATAAAACAAATTAAATAAATAAGAACAAAAAAACAAATTGTACCAAATAATAAAGAAAGGAGCAATCTATTTTGTGAGATTTATGCTTAAGCTCATCCAGTGAATGTACATATATCAGTTTCATTTGTAGCTTCTATACCTGTCTTGGTTTATACCACTCGGTCCACGGTTTCCATTGTTTGTTCGATATCAGGAATTTACCTTGGGATGATGCGTACATTTTTTCATATGTAATGTGCGTGTTAGTGGTTAGGATTATTTCTTTTAATTTGGGGGTTTCTTGTGTCTTCCAATGTCTAGTTATCGTTATTCTAGTGCTTAGTAAGACATGAGATATTATTTTCCTATATGTTTTAGGGAATAGATCTATATCTATAGAGAGAATAGCTAGTTCTGGTGTAGCATGAATCTGCTGGTTCGTTATTTTTGTGAGTATATCAAATACCTTTCCCCATAATGTACGTATTTTTGGACATTCCCAAAGTATATGGTATAAAGTACCTATATGATTGCAGTTTCTCCAGCACAATGGGGAGGTATTGTGGTCAAATTTGGAGATCCTGTACGGTGCTAAATACCAACGCATAAGTATCTAAGTATCTTTTGTGTTAATTCCCATAAGTTGATACACCTAGAGGTAGTATATGTAGTCTGAAGTGCCTTTTGCCATTGTTCTATCCCACCCTTCTTTAAATGATAGTTACAGAGAATGAAGGGGGGTGCCTCTCCTTCAAATTCTTTTTTTTTTTTCTTGCCACTTCAGCGAAATTTATTCTAAGAGACATTATTTCAACTTTGAAAATCAAAATTTATCCCATCTCTTTTTTTCACATCATTGTGGCCAATATTCAACTTATCTTTATTAATTCAAAAGCTTCTGAGTTAAGAAAAAGTAAAAGCAACAATTCCTCCAACCAAGCAAATATTGTAAACAATGCTTATACAATTTACAGTGGCATCTATCAACATCTCTTTCTCTCCCCCCACCCCCCTTCAACCCTCCCCTCCCCCCAACACCCCGTCCACCTCGACCCTCCCCTCCTCCCAAGTACACACCACCTATTCAACCTAATACTCTTATACCTATCTAACCCATTCATGCTCCAGCCATAACTTCCATACACTCTTATGTTTCTTTAAGCTGTCTGTCCTTCTATACCAGAATTCCTCCTTGATGATCGTATCCTTGACCTCTCTTCTCCATTCTCCTATCGTTGGGGGATCTTTTGCCTGCCACTTCCGTGCTATAATTTTCCTGCCCTGGAACAAGCATCTTATAATTGCAGTCTGAGTATCTTTCAACATATCGTTATTCTCAAATAGACTCAGAAGGCAGGTTCGAGCCTCCATTGCCAATGAAGATCCAAATATTGTGTTAATTTCCTCCACTAGATTTTCCCAGTACCTATATAGCTTGGGGCAACGCCAAAACATATGTATCAGGTCGCCTCTCTCATCTCTACAACGCTGACATTTTGCATCCTGCCTCTTTCCAAACCTAAATAATTTTTCTGGTGTATAATAAAGTCTATAAATCAAATACAGATGGGAGACCCCTTGTGATGGTGACAGAGATACCCTTGGGCCCAATGCTAGATTGAACTTCCATTGTTCCTCCGTTATTGTGCCAATCTCTTCCCCTGATTTAATTCTTCTCCTGGACTCCACCTCCCCTTCCTGCCCTGCCTTGGTTATACTCCTGTACATTTCTGAGATCAGCCCTCTAGATTCCATGCTATTTACCAATTTCCTTAACAAGGGCATTTCACACCACTCTATCTCCTTGCCCTTAAATTGTACCTCCAGGGCGTGCCTCACTTGCAGATAGCCAAAAAACAATCTATTGGGCAGTTCAAACTCTTCTCTTATCTCTTGAAACGATTTCAACCTCCCTGCCCTATACAGTTGCATCAAGCGGTGGATACCTTTCCTATCCCATTCTATTTTCCCCATCACGCTAAGCTCCTTCAGATTTTTGTTGTTCCATAGCGGAGAGAACTCAGAGAACCCCAAGTATCCCAATACAGTTTTAACCATCTTCCAACATCTCATCATTAACCAGGGGCGGACTGACAATTCATGGGGCCCCCGGGCAATAGGAGATTACGGGGCCCCCAGGCAATCAGAGATTATGGGGCCACATAGTATACACACACACAGTATACACAGACATGTTTCTATTGGCCGTCCCTGGTCCATACTGTCTATTGGCTGTCCCTGGTCCATACTATCCCTGGTTTTACTGAGACTGGCAACCCTGATGGGGCCCCCTAGTGGCCCAGGGCCCTCGGGCAGTGCCCGAGTGGCTCAATGGTCAGTCCGCCCCTGTCATTAACTGGGTTGTGGGGCAGCTATGTCCAAAGGATTCGGCCTCTACTGCCTCCACCTCTGTATCATAGCTAATATTGCTAATCCATATTCTATTTCTTCCTACCCTTTCTTCAGACACATTGCTGCCTCTCATAAACTGCATTTGGGCTGCTAAAAAATAGCTCCAGGGGTCCGGTAGTGCCAGGCCTCCCGCCTCTCTCGGCCGCAACGCCCTCAGACCTATCCTTGCCACTCCATTTTTCCAGATTAATTCCCTGAACAGGCTATCCAACTTCCTAAACCAATGCCTTGGAATCCAGACAGGAGAATTATGTAAAATAAATAGGAATTGTGGCATCCATACCATTTTAATAAGATTGCATCTGCCGGCGAGAGAGGAAGACCACCCCACACCCGGCTCTTCTGTTTTAGTTTTACCATTAATGGTACTACGTTACCTGTTATATACTGCCCTGGATCTTTAGTTATATTTACCCCCAAGTATCTCATTTGATTTACGATTTTTATAGAGTTCACCTGTCTTGGGAGAGGATTTACCAGGGGGTCTATCGGTAATAAAGCTGATTTTTCCCAGTTAATCTTTAAGCCCGAAAAGTGCCCAAATTCTTCAATTAGTTTCATGGCTGCTAGCAAGGAGGCTTGTGTATCTTCCAAAAATAACAGGATATCATCCGCATACATTGCGACTTTCTCCTCTGCACCCCTACTTTTGAAACCCTGGATTTCTTGTGACTTTCTCAGATCGGTTGCCAAAGGCTCCGGTGCGAGGGCGAAGAGCAGGGGTGACAGTGGACACCCCTGTCTCGTCCCCCTCCCCAACTGGAACCACTCGGAGCACTCACCATTAACCCTAACTCTGACTTTCGGTTTGTCATATAGAAGCCTCAGCCAGTTCACAAAATTAGGGACGAATCTAAACTCTGCCAGTACCTTCCACAGATAGTGCCACTCAAGGCTATCAAATGCCTTGACCGCATCTAATGATAAGATAGCCCTATTGCCTCCTCTCTCTGTAGGTACTTGTATGTTGCCATACATTCTCCTAATATTCATACTCACCGATCTATCCGGAATAAAACCGGTTTGATCCGCGTGTATTACTTTAGAGATAATTTTTTGTAACCTATTTGCTAGGACTTTAGCCAGGATCTTAACATCCGTGCATAAAAGTGAGATTGGTCTGTATGAGGCAACATCTAACGGGTTCTTCCCCTCTTTTACAGAATTATAATCGTAGCTTCTGTCATGGACATGGGTAATCTACCTTCCACCACGGCTCCATTCAGAACTTCTAATAATTTTGGGAGCAAAACCTCCCCATATTTCTTATTGTCAGGGATCTACCAGCACCAGACCGGGGCGCTTGCATGCGCCTATGCGCCAGCGCGCCCCTGTACAGACGCGGCATCAAACTGCTGCTGTTGCTGTGCATCAGCGCGGCGCTCGGGCGCGCGCGGGTGCGCGGCACGGGTACGTGTGCGCGCACGGGCGTGCGCGTTCGCGTTAGCGCCGGTTTGGCGCCATTGAGCACATAAAAGTTCCCCTGTTCCATGGGAACATCGCTTCTTCGTCTCAGCTCTGTGATTCTGTTTGAACCTGCATCTGATTGTCTGCTACCTGATTTGACCCGCCTTGTTTGACCATCCGACCTGCTCCAAACCCGACCCGGCCTGCCTGACCATTCTGCTGTCTTTATCTGCTACCGTTGCCAACCTCTGCTTGTTCACCGACTCTGCCTCTGCCTGCCGTGATTACCTGTACCAGTTACCTGCCGACCCGGACTGTCTGACTCTTGTGCCTGCTGCTCCCACTTGCTGTTGCACCTTCAGCTTCAGCTCCTGTGATCTCTCATCTCCAGTGTGTCAAGTCTGCTGCTGCTTCCAGTCTCCACTCACCTGCAGTCCAGCCATCCCAGGAGGGATCTCTGCCTCTACATCAGAGACTATACTCCAACAGGCACTCCTACCCCACTGCGCTCAGGAGACCACTGTCCCCACTCCAGTGGCTCCTGAACCAGCATTGTATTAGAGGTCTTCTCCTACAAGTCAGGCTCTACTACCAGGTACTTAACAGTACGAAGCAGCCATGACCGAGCCTGCAGGAGATACCTCTCCATTGAAAGAAATATGCACACACCTTGCGGCCCTCACTCAAGCCGTACAATCCCTCCAGGGTAACTACAACAGATTGGAAGGACAAGTCCAGAACCTTTCAGGGCCTAACCCCCTGGCCTCCTCTTCAGCCGCAACTCCTTCACAGACTGCTCCAGGTCCTTCCGTTGTAATGCTTCCACCTGAACCAAGGGTTCCCACTCCTGATAGATTCTCTGGAGACCGGGCCAAGTTCCGGGCCTTTCGCAACGCCTGCCAGCTCTTCTTCGCACTACAGCCCCGAACTTTCTCACTGGAAGCCACCAAGGTGGGGTTCGTGATCTCCCTCCTACAAGGGGAACCTCAGACCTGGGCTCATCGACTACTTGAGGGGGACTCAGCCCTAACCCAGTCCTTATCTTCGTTCTTTGGAGCCATGGCACAATTATACGAAGACCCTCAACAGACTGCCACAGCTGAATCAGCTCTGTTCGCGCTCCAGCAAGGCCGCAGACCTGCGGAGGACTATATCACAGACTTTAGGCGTTGGAGCGCGGACACTCAGTGGAATGATGCGGCCCTGCGTCACCAGTTCCGCTTGGGTCTATCTGAAGGACTAAAAGACGAACTTGCCCAAGTGGGTGTACCAAATACTCTTGAGGCTTTGATTACCTTGACCATTCAAATTGACCGACGTATCCGTGAACGTCGATCTGAACGCTCTGCCCTACAATCCCGCCCGATTTGGATGACAGCCAGAGCACCAGTTCCTGCAATACGCTATTTACCCTCACCTAGTTCGAATCCAGTTAATGCCACGCCTGACTCTTCGGAACCGATGCAATTAGGACTGATGCGACCTGCCTTATCGCCTGAAAAACGGGCCCGACGCCGGCAACTCAATCTGTGCCTCTATTGCGGTGGAACTGGGCACTATGTCCTTAACTGTCCAGTCAAAATAAGTAAGTGCCCATCTCCTGTGTATACCAGTCTCTCTGCTCTGTCTGCGAATTCTACCCACATTGCCCTTCCTCTGTCATTACAGCTTCAAGAAGGGACAATACCGGTCAACGCCATCATTGATTCCGGAGCATGCAGTTGCTTTATTGATTCAAACTTTGCCAGCCAGCAAAACATCCCATTACGGACTAAGACCCATGGACTCGCTGTATTTCTAGCTGATGGATCCCGCATCAGATCAGGACAAATAACTCAGGAAACCCTGCCTCTGTCTGCTTCTACTTCCTCCCAACACAAGGAGCTGCTGGTTCTTGATGCCATCTCCTCTCCTATGTTTCCCATCATCCTGGGCATTCCTTGGCTGCAGGCCCATAATCCATACATTCATTGGACATCTGGAGAAGTAAAATTCCCATCTTCTTACTGTCAAGAACACTGTTTTAAGAAAGATTCGGATTCCTCATCCACCCTACTTTGTCTGGACACGGACCAGAAACTTTGCCAGGTCATACCTAAACAGTATCATGAATTCATTGATGTTTTCAGTAAGAAGGGGGCAGACTCTCTTCCACCTCATCGCCCCTACGACTGCAGCATTGAATTGCTGCCAGGATCCGAAATTCCATTCGGACGCATTTTTCCATTATCAGAAAAAGAACAGGAAGTACTAAAGACATATATAGATGAGAACCTGGCCAAAGGTTTTATACGCCACTCTACCTCCCCAGCTGGTGCCGGAATATTTTTCGTCACTAAGAAGGACAAGTCTCTCCGTCCATGTATAGACTATCGTGAACTAAACAAAATCACGGTCAAAAATCGGTATCCCCTACCCTTGATACCTGAACTCTTCCAAAAATTAAGGACTGCCGTCATTTTCACTAAACTTGACCTGAGAGGGGCATATAATTTGATCCGCATCCGGGCTGGGCATGAGTGGAAGACAGCGTTCCGAACCCGATTCGGGCATTATGAATACTTAGTCATGCCCTTTGGACTCTGCAACGCCCCTGCGACCTTCCAACACCTGATTAACGATGTTCTCAGGGACTTTTTAGATGTGTTTGTAATCGCATACTTGGACGATGTCTTGATTTTTTCAGAATCCCGTGAATTGCATCAAGAACATGTCTGCAGGGTGTTGGGCCGTCTCCGCTTACACAGACTTTATGCAAAAGCGGAAAAATGCGAGTTTGAACAACAGAGCATTCAATTTCTGGGGTTAATAATCTCTGCAACAGGCATCAAGATGGACCCACAAAAGGTTTCCGCTGTTCTGGACTGGCCGGTACCCCTGGACAAGAAGGGAATTCAGCGGTTTGTGGGGTTTGCGAACTTCTACAGAAAGTTCATCAGGGGGTTCTCAGCCATAATTGCACCCATCACGCAGTTAACCAAACAGAATACCCGTTTTTGCTGGAATCAACTTGCCCAAGACGCCTTTGAAAATCTCAAAAGACTGTTTACCTCAGCACCTATTCTCAGCCATCCTGAACCATCTTTACCGTTTATTTTAGAGGTTGATGCCTCCGAGATTGCGGTAGGTGCGATTCTTTCGCAACGTAAAGGTAGCAAAGATGTAATGCATCCTGTAGGGTTCTTCTCCCGTAAACTCTCCCCTGCGGAGAAAAATTATGACGTTGGTGACCGAGAGCTTCTCGCTATTAAGACTGCACTGGAAGAGTGGAGGTACCTGTTGGAGGGGGCTATGCATCCAGTACTAATTTACACTGACCATAAAAACCTGGAATACTTACGATCTGCCAAACGGCTGAAGCCTCGACAAGCCCGCTGGGCTCGGTTTTTCTCACGTTTTTCCTTCCATATCACTTACCGTCCAGGCTCAAAAAATATTAAACCGGATGCATTATCACGAATGCATGACAATCCTAAGGACTTATCTACTCCTGACACCATCTTACCTGCAAACAGTTTCTTACTTCTACAAACAGATTTACTCTCCCAGATTAAGGAAGCATCCTCTGAGTCAGCCAGGCCTACTGGGATTACTTTGGTAAACAGAGATGGTCTGTTCTGGAAAGGAAGCCAAATTTTCGTTCCTGAAGATGTTCGGGTCAGGGTTTTGACGCTTCTCTACGATCATCCACTGGCGGGCCACTTTGGAGTTCGCAAAACCCTGGAACTAGTGCAGCGTACATTCTGGTGGCCCAATCTGAAAGACTTTTGTGAAAAGTATGTCAGTTCCTGTCCCATCTGCATCCAGAATAAGTCATCCAGGAATCGGGCTTGGGGCCTATTAAAACCGTTACCGGTACCCGACAGACCGTGGAAAATGATTTCTATGGATTTTATTGTGGAGCTTCCATGTTCTGAAGGGTGCTCAGCCATCTTTGTGGTAGTGGACCGTTTAACCAAAATGGCTCATTTTCTACCTTTAAGGGGAACCCCGTCTGCTATCGAAACTGCTCGTATATTTGTCAAGGAGATCATCAGACTTCATGGAGTACCTGTAAACATAGTTTCTGATAGAGGGGTTCAATTCACCTCACGTTTCTGGAGAGCCCTGTGTGAAACCCTAAAAATTGAATTGGCCCTGTCCTCGGCCTATCATCCTCAAACGAACGGTCAGACAGAAAGGACCAATCAGACCCTTGAACAATACATCAGATGTTTCACATCTTTCACACAAGATGATTGGGTATCTCTGCTACCCTTAGCAGAATTTGCTTACAATAAGGTCAAACATTCTGCCACCGGTCAATCCCCCTTTTTCGCCAATTATGGCTTTCACCTAACCTTTCTACCTGATTTCCTTTCAGAGTCTTCGGTTCATGCAGTACAAAGTACAGTGGAGTTCCTCAGTCACAACAACCGGTTGTTGCAGGAAACAGTGTCCAAGGCTCAGGCAGATGGTAAGAGAATCTTCGACCGGAAAAGAAGGGGGGAGCTGAACTTACAGATTGGCGACCAGGTATGGCTTTCTACCGTTAATATCAAATTAGCATGTCCTTCTAAGAAGTTGGCACCTAGATTTATGGGACCTTTTCCAGTTAGAAGGAAAATCAATGAAGTGTCTTATGAACTGACTTTACCTGATTCATTTAAAATACATCCGGTATTCCATGTATCTCTGCTCAAACCTGCTGTACCTGATCCCTTTCCTGCTAGAGGAACAAGACCTCCGGAACCTATTGTAATTAATGGCAGCGAGGAATTTGAGGTTGAGGCTATCCTTGATTGTAGAAGAAGGCAAGGACAAAACCAATTCTTAATCAAGTGGAAAGGCTACGGCCCAGAAAGTAACTCGTGGGAACCGGACAGTAATGTGCATGCTAGGCGTTTAGTTCGCGCCTATTTTTCTACACATCCTGAGAAGAAGAGGCTCTTGGGCATCCGGAGGCTGTCCCTTGGGGGGGGCAATGTCAGGGATCTACCAGCACCAGACCGGGGCGCTTGCATGCGCCTATGCGCCAGCGCGCCCCTGTACAGACGCAGCATCAAACTGCTGCTGATGCTGTGCATCAGCGCGGCGCTCGGGCGCGCGGGTGCGTGGCGCGGGTGCGTGCTCGCGTTCGTGCGTGCGCGCGTTCGCGTTAGCGCCGGTTTGGCGCCATTGAGCACATAAAAGTTCCCCTGTTCCATGGGAACATCGCTGCTTCGTCTCAGCTCTGTGATTCTGTTTGAACCTGCATCTGATTGTCTGCTACCTGATTTGACCCGGCTTGTTTGAGCATCCGACCTGCTCCAAACCCGACCCGGCCTGCCTGACCATTCTGCTGTCTTTATCTGCTACCGTTGCCAACCTCTGCTTGTTCACCGACTCTGCCTCTGCCTGCCGTGATTATCTGTACCAGTTACCTGCCGACACGGACTGTCTGACTTTGCTTGTGCCTGCTGCTCCCACTTGCTGTTGCACCTTCAGCTTCAGCTCCTGTGATCTCTCATCTCCAGTGTGTCAAGTCTGCTGCTGCTTCCAGTCTCCACTCACCTGCAGCCCAGCCATCCCAGGAGGGATCTCTGCCTCTACATCAGAGACTATACTCCAACAGGCACTCCTACCCCACTGCGCTCAGGAGACCACTGTCCCCACTCCAGTGGCTCCTGAACCAGCGTTGTATGAGAGGTCTTCTCCTACAAGTCAGGCTCTACTACCAGGTACTTAACACTTATACAGTTCTACAGGTAAACCGTCAGGTCCTGGCGCTTTTTGATTCGCCATTTCCTTTACCACTCTTTGTATCTCCACCAGTGTCAGCGGGGTTTCCAGGGTATCTCTCTCCTCACTAGATAGCGGAACTATTTTTAGTTTTTCAAAGAACTCCCACATCTCCCCATCTACATCCACCTGTGGGGCCTTATACAAATCTTCATAGTATTCTTTGAACACCTCCACCATACCAGGAGTATGTCTTATAGTGCTCCTGTCCCTATCCCACACTGCCGGTATAGTGGATGAAGGGCCATTAGCCCTAGCTATTAGTGCCAAAGTTCTACCCACTGATTCCCCTTCACCAAAAAAAATTTGTTTCTGGAACATTTTACTCTTTTCCTCTTTTTCCAGGACTAATTTTCTGTATTCCTCCTGACCCTCTACCCAAGCCTCATATCTAACTGTGGTTGGCTCCTCCAAATATCTATCTTCTACCTCCCTCACCTTTTCCCTAGTTCTATGTTCCTTGATTTGTGCTTTCTTCTTAACATAAGAGATTTTCTGTATAAGAACCCCTCTAAGGAAAGCCTTCAGGGCATCCCAGGTTATACCTAACGGGGCAGATCCTTGATTCAAACTTATGAACTCTTTCAGATTGCTAACAATCCCCCCCATCATCCTCAATTACTTCAAGCCAAAAGGGGTTCAATTTCCACTCCCCTCGACCAGCGCACCACCCCATTTTAACTGAAAAGACCACTGGAGAATGGTCTGAGAGCCCCCTAGGATCATAATCCATCCCTTCCACCATTTTCAGAGCCTCCTCATTACAGAGCACCAAGTCTATCCTGGATAGAGTGGCATGCATCCTTGAGTGGCATGAATATTGCCTCTCCCCCGGATGCCACCTCCTCCAGATATCCACCCATCCTACTTCCTCACAAAATTGGAGGAGCGGGCCCCTAGATGCCCCTCCAGGAGCCGATCCTGTCGGGAATCTATCTAAGCGATTATTCATGGCCATATTAAAGTTCCCCGTCACTATAACTGGCACCCCAGGTTTATCTGCTATAAAACTTATCAGTTTATTAAGTACCTCTGTTTTAAATGGTGGAGGTATATATACACTTGCGAGAATACAGTCCCGCCCCTCAATATTACAATAGAGAAAGACATACCGACCATACTTGTCCAGTTTGCTCTGTCTACAGGAGAAAACCAATCTAGTGTTTATCAGCACACTCACTCCCCTCGAATACGAGGTATGGGTTGAGTGATACTGCTCTTGATAGCCCCTATTCCTCAGAGCAACTGAACCCTTATCTAAGTGGGTCTCCTGAAGGCAGAGTATCCTGACATCCCTTGCTCTGGCCATAGAAAAAATTGCTTGTTTCTTGCAAACATCTTTCACCCCCCCGCACATTCCATGAACATACCTTCATACACTTAAATGTTCCTAATGTTGCCCTCTTACCTATTTTTGTGCCTACCATCACTTATTCCTATACCTTAACTCCAAATAATTCTTAATTTCCAACACTATTGTGATTCATTTTTCAGATTTTAGTGCCTTTACTTTTTGTGTGGCTTCCATACTGCCATCTTCACACCACTCTACCCCCCTACCTCCCCCCCCCCCGTACCACCATCCACACATCCTCACCCCCTGCTCTGCTCTTGTGCCTCCTTATCCTTTATTCCTACATTGCCCAGGCCACTCAGGCCACTCTCCTTTTCCAGATACGTCTGTGACGCTGATTCGGTTACTGTAGGTACACAAATTTCGGCTGGTCCTTGGCTTTTCCTCCCCCCAGGGTGGTTGACCTGCGCCCCCTGAACTTGTGCACCACCCACCTGGTTTCCTTTTTTTGGTGTGCAGTTTGGCGTTTGGGCAAAGCGCTCCAGCTTTGCGGCAGCTCCCTGAGCTACTTTATCCTTGGGACCTCGCAAATTGTGCACCCCAGCTCCATCCTGTGCTGCGGCCTCCTCTGACCCTTTTTTCCTGGTCATCTTGTCCCCCCTCACCCCTTGGGACTTCAGGGAGTATGGATTATACCAATTGTTCAGTCTCTGTCAGTTCTTTTCTTCCTACATAATATATATAGTAATATAATAATTTGCTGTTAGCCCAAGGGAAAAAAAAACTGCCTCCGGAAACCACCTCCAAAGAGCTCAATAAACCCTGAGATAAATACACTAGGCAGTATGCTCGCCTTCCACCTTACAGCGTCCTCTCCAATCTTTAAATATGCCCCCTCCCATACATCAAGGCAGGAACTCACTGAAAGGTGTCACTACGGGGGGTTCCCCAGATTCTCGTTATACAGGAAAGGCACAGATGGGTTTACCTTAAGGCATACAGTGCACAGGGTACCTGGATGGTCTTCCTTCCCCCTGTCATCCAATCCACTGCTCTGACCAGCAGCGTCCACCTGTTTGCAGACCTGTTCTACAGACAGCCAACACGAGCGCTCTGCTGGAGGATCCAGTGCGGTGTAGACTCCTGTCTCTGGGACAGCCACGGCGGCGGCGGCGCCAGCTAGATCTTTGAGCCGGCTGCTCGCTACTTGTCTCCCCTACCTTACGGCCATCACAGGCATAGGACAAGCCGCTACGGCATCCTGAGCTTCCAGCGTGGGCGGCAGACGGCGGGCGTCAGGAGGAGCAGCTCCCTTCAAATTCTTAGTTAACCAATCCTGTCAGGTTGTGGGTGGCGGCATGACAACCCAGTGTGTGCTGCCATGGAGATGCGTCAGAAAGGAAAATTACGGAAAGGCGAGTATACAATTTTCCGTTTTCCTAGTGGAACTATAGTACATGGTTATGAGGTAATTTCCTTTACCTGTGTTCCTGTTGCTTTCCAATAAAGCAAGAAGAGCTCAGTCATGTGTCCAGCATCTTGTCATATCTATAGCAGCTTTCCAACAATAGAAAATGCTAATTTCATTTTAAGTCTCATCTGAAGTGAACATGTGGTTTTTAAATACAGCAACTGAGCCCCTAATGAATAAATAAGGCATTTATATCTGTCTTTTAAAGGTATTGTACATTTTCAAATGATTTGGTTGTTTTAACTAGGTATTATGGTAGTTATAATCCGTGTGCTTTGTGTTTGCCTTACACAAGTTGTGGCTGCAGTTTTTTTTGTCGTGGGTGATCAATCCCCCTATTTCCATATATTTCCTCAACCAGCTTGTCCCTATTTGCCAAAAGAATAAGACAACTTCCTGTTTTGGGTCACACAGCAGCCAGCCCATGCCTTGCTATCTGCTCTGTTTCTCATCAAAAATGTGGGAGCGCTATTGTATAAAAAAAAAAAAAAAAATCTTCTAACTGCATTGGTAAGCTCTCTGTGGGGGTTATTTACGAAAGGCAAATCCACTTTGCACTACAAGTGCACTTGGAAGTGCAGTCGCTGTATATCTGAGGGGAAGACCTGGAATGAGGGGAAGCTTTGCTGATTTTATCATCCAATCATGTACAAGATAAAATACTTTTTATTTTTCTTGCATGTCCCCCTCAGATCTACAGCGACTGCATATTCAGTGCACCTTCAAGTGCACTTGCAGTGCACTTGTGGTGCAAAGTGAATTTGCCTTTTGTAAATAACCCCCTGTGTGTCTGTGAATGCTTTGCCTGCTTATGTCTTTGTCCGATCTAATTACTGTTTAGCCCTCACCTGCACCAGTGCTAGACTGAGAGATGCAGGGATTGAGGGATAGCTGGTTTCTTCATAGAAAATGTCAGTTTTCAGACTACAGACAGAGGTCATAAATTAACCTGCCATTGCCATGCTTAATACTTCATGTTTCTACATAAAAAAAAAAAGCTGCTGACAGAGGAATGTGAAGATTTACTCTACTATAGGCTGTGCATACAAGCCACCAAATGACACCATGAAACTACTTGATGAATGCATATCTTATGTGGGTGAAAACACATAATAATTGTTGGAAAGTTTTAAGTGCTTTTAATACATAGGCCCTATGTTATTAACATTAAATGGCCCAAAAATTGAGAGTGTCTGTTTCCCACAACAACTAGTCATATTATAGTAGTTTAGAAAATAAAGGCAGGAATTAGATTGGTTGCTGTGGCAATAACACATTTGCTTTATGGCACTTTTGATGCAAGGCCTGTAGTGCAAATGAGATCACATATTAATCTATTATAACCCAATCACCTTCGTGCTGTTTACTGAGGCCTGGCTAAGTGAAGATAACTTTTAATTACTGCCATGGGTTATTGCACTTGCCTTAGTGAATGAAGGTCGCTGACAGTCTATAATATAAGTACAATATGCAGGATGTAATGCATTCCTTATTTTCATCAGGACTGGCTGAAAGGTTGACTTTACTAAAAAACTCCTATGTCAAGCCTGAATAATTGTTTGCTGGCAAACGAAATCACGTTCTGGTTTCTTATGTCTTTTTGGGGGATAATCCCTGCAAGAATTCCCAGCTCTGCCCAAATGTTATTCAACTAATAAATGGTAGATTCTTCCAAGATGTAGAAAAAACAGATAAATAGTGAGTCTGGCAACAAGAAACTAAGGTCTTCTTGTGTAGCCATGCTGGCTGCATGTCCTCCATGTGCATAGCCCGGTAAGGGATAACCTGTATTCTTCAACCCATACCTAGGAGAAGAAGGGTGGAGCTGCCTGAAGTATTCTGAGGAGCCCTGACCAATGCCCAACTTGGATTGACAGGGGCAGGCCTCCTTAAAGTGGATGTAAACCCACTCTCATCCTTTCTAAACTACTGCCATAGTGGTTATCTCTAAGGATATACATGCCTCCTGCATGTAGCCTTAGCTGTTAAATGTCTCCCCTCTGTCTTTTATGAGACCTGAAAAACTGCAGATTCTGTGGGCGGGTCTGTTGTCCAGAGCTCGGTGGGTGGAGTCGTTATGTCAGTTTGTTCGCTCTTTAAAATGTATTACCCAATGGGATGCATTGGCTAATGCCCTTATTTAATATGCTCTTAAAGAAAACCCATCTCTCCTCCGTGTTCTTTGTTCCTAAGATTTTTATCCCAATTCATGCCTTCTAGTAAGGTTCGTAGTTTAGGGAAGTTGGCGCTTTTGAAATTCATTGTCTTTGTATTGCCCTTATGTTTCCTATTTGTGTGATTTAAACTGAGGCAAGTTGACCTGTGATCACTATTTCCTAAATTGCCCCGTATTCCCACATTCGTGGTCAGGTCTGTATTGTTGGTAATCAGTAGATCCAGTGACGCTTTATTTATAGTTGGTCCGTCTACCATCTGAACCATGAAATTTTCCTGTAAGACATTTAGGAACTGGCGAGCCTTAGACAAATGTGTGGTTCCCTCCGCCCAGTCTATGTCTGGATAATTAAAATCCCCCATTATGATAACACTTTCCATCCTTGCTGCTAATCCAACTTGTGATAGGTGATCTGTCTCCCCCTCCTCCCTCAGGTTAGGAGGCCTATAGCATACTCCCATAAGGATTCTACCTCCTCCCTAGCTCCCTTAGTGATGTCATCTCTCACATTTACTTGTCCATTATTCTTGATATATAGGCATACCCCTCCCCCTTTTTTAGCCTCTCTATCCCTGCGATAAAGGGTATACCCTTGAATGGTTGCCAGCTAATTATGAGAGCTGTTGAACCAGGTCTCTGAAACTCCCACAAAATCCAAATCCTCCTTGTACAACAGTATTTCTTGTTCACCCATCTTCTCCGCCAGGCTCCTGGCATTGGTGAACATGCAATGTAGTTTAGACTGGTTGCATACAAAAAAGGAAGGTTTCCCCACATTGGGGTTTTTAGGCAGCACAATAACAGATGTAGTCAATGTTGTATAAAAATATATAACACTTTTATTGGATAATAGTATATATCATCAGAGTTAAAAACAATGAGCTCCAGTGGGAATTATTTAAAAGAATAATTTGTCTGAACATACAAAAGCAGACATTTGTTCATAGCAATACTTTATATCATGAACATTAAAGCTGACGCGTTTCAACCCCTATAATTAGGGTCTTCTTCAGAGGATCAGTCTGCTGGGGAGAACATGAAAGTAGAGTTGATATACATATACATGTTCCATTCATATAAATATAATATGAGCTACATTGATTGTGCGATACATCAGTACAGTATAGTTACCAAGTAAGAGTATGTCCAACGAAAAACACAAGTTCCCACATGGAGATCCCTTTAAAAATTATATTACTTTGTCCTCTTCTCCAGAGGGGGATTCCAACCTCCTCTACCGCCGCCACAGCCCAGACCAGGATAGTGAGAAACAACGTGGCTTACGAGAGGCCACACTTTTGAGCACCGCCCGCCAGAGCATACAACCAACCGGAAAGCACCAAATTACCTGTGATGAAGATTTGCAAGGAAAAAATAATAACTAAAAAACCCATATGAAGGTAGTTAGGTTTGATCTATGGGCTAAAAGAGCCACTAAGAAATCAAGGGAATTATAAGTATAATATATATGGCCCAAACCAACAGGGGAGTTGTGAACCATATTTTTCTAGTGTATGTTTAAAAAAAGATTACCATATAGAGAAACAAATATGGTAAATGCGATAAATATTATATCTGTGCTAGAAAAAGAAATAGTAGTGACAAAGTAAAGGGAATAAGAAAGAGGGGGTGAGGGAGTGAAATGAAGCATACAATCTAGGTGTGGTAGAATGTGAAAAGAAGCATGTAAGGTGCAAGCGAGTGCTAGTGAGTGGAAGGGGGAGGAAAGGATGGGGGAAGGGGGAGGGGGGGAGGACAAGGGTGGGGGGGGGTTGGGTGGGGGAAGGGGAGGAGGGAAAGGGGGAGGGGGGAGAGAAGGGGAAAGGAAGGGAGACCGTGGGGGAATGGTGATGTAACAAGATAATGTATTGTTATTACCTCAAACAGGTGCTAAATGGCACATGTGGATGCATCAAGTTGTCCCATATACCTAAACTGTTGCTTGTTGGCCAACCCGGGATTGGTCATAAGCTGTATAAGACTCAGGTGATGGTATCCAAAAACTGAGTCAACCAGTCTGGAAGTAAGCAAAGTATATAATTGTAAGGAGTGTGACCACATATATTATCAGTGGTCAAGAAATATTATCAATCATAGGGGTCAGTAAACCCCGATTAGTTGGGGCAACACGATGCTATATAACACATGGCTATAAAGGTGTACTTACTGTGTGGTAGACAAAAAAGACAGCAGAAGTAGTGACAGGCAGCAGAGTGTGTTTGCAGTTCACCAGACAGGGAGAGATTGAAAACATACATCAAGTATAGGCTTTTATACCCATAGTTAGAGGGGCGTGTATACCTTGCATCTTATCTATCCAGGTGTGCGCAATCCGGTGGTAATCCCATGACGGGCGGCAAGGCGGCCATCATGGCAGCCAAGTGTGGTCTCCCCGGCGTTCCGGAAGAGCAACGCTCCGAATTCTCGTCATCCTCGCCGAAATCTCGCGATGTCTATGACGTCACGTCGCCCGCGCGGGGCCCCGCGCATGCGCAGTGACGAAAGGCATCCGAGGATGTTCCGGAATGCCGCCGGCAAGGAGAAAAAGATTCCCAGCGTGACGCCCGGTGGCCAGCTGAGCGTCCAAAGGGAAAACATGGGGGGGGGGAGGAGCCGCCTAAAAGCGGGTAGGCCCGTCCCACCCCCCTCACCTTGCCGGGAAGGCACGTCACAAATCACTCCTGCCCCGGAGATGACAGCAGAGAGAGTGCCAGAGCTCCCCCTGTGGTGGGAAAAAGCAACTTCAAAAGGGAAAAAACACATACAGATTGTAAGGATTACATTTTTCACAGTTCAAAATCAACAACAAACATTATCCGTAAGCATTGGCCTATACTCCGAGATGACCCAAAAGTTAGCAGGTTCATTGCAGATACTCCATCAATCACTTTCAGACGACCAACTTCACTAAAGGATAAATTAGTTCAGAGTGAGTTCAAAACGGCACAAAAAAGACGTAGGCATTGTTCCATCCTGGGATCCTTCCCTTGTGGACACTGCTCTTGCTGCCCATATATAAGACGTGAAAAGACCTTTATCCTCCCAAATGGGACAACCTTTAAACCGTCACATTTCACCAACTGTCAAACACGTGGCGTAGTGTACCTTATGTCTTGCGAATGTGGAGCACACTACGTCGGAAAGACCAAACAAGAGTTCCACCAGCGCATATCTAAGCACATTTATCATATGCAAATTGGTAACCCGTATGTGCCGCTCGGGAGACATGTGATGGAAATTCACAACTACAGAATGCCCACAGTATCCTTCGTCGCTCTTGACCGAATTCATATACCAGTGCGAGGCGGCGACTGGAACAAAATTCTATTGCAGCACGAGCAGAGGTGGATTTTTAAATTAAATTCCACCCTGTTCCCAGGATTAAACGAGGCTCCATTCTTAAAAGGCTTTGTCTCTGGCAAAACACAATAATCATGTCCCCCTTGGTTTGGTTATAATATAATAGTCCAAAATAATAGATAATACTTGGTATCAGTGACCATGTCCCGTTCCCCTTCTGTTTTTCCAACTTCTCCCCTCTTCCCTGATGCTGATCCAATTACATCTTTTATCACATCCCATCGATTTGTTTTTGCTGTTTTTATTTATCCCTAATTGACGGTGTAAAGTTATCTATACATGTGATTGAGTTTCTCCTATTCTTCACTGAAGCTCCCTATATGACTATGTATACATAAGATATGCAACAATGTTGTTGATTTTGAACTGTGAAAAATGTAATCCTTACAATCTGTATGTGTTTTTTCCCTTTTGAAGTTGCTTTTTCCCACCACAGGGGGAGCTCTGGCACTCTCTCTGCTGTCATCTCCGGGGCAGGAGTGATTTGTGACGTGCCTTCCCGGCAAGGTGAGGGGGGTGGGACGGGCCTACCCGCTTTTAGGCGGCTCCTCCCCCCCCCATGTTTTCCCTTTGGACGCTCGGCTGGCCACCAGGCATCGCGCTGGGAATCTTTTTCTCCTTGCCGGCGGCATTCCGGAACATCCTCGGATGCCTTTCGTCACTGCGCACGCGCGGGCGACGTGACGTCATAGACATCGCGAGATTTTGGCGAGGATGACGAGAATTCGGAGCGTTGCTCTTCCGGAACGCCGGGGAGACCACACTTGGCTGCCATGATGGCCGCCTTGCCGCCCGTCATGGGATTACCACCGGATTGCGCACACCTGGATAGATAAGATGCAAGGTATACACGCCCCTCTAACTATGGGTATAAAAGCCTATACTTGATGTATGTTTTCAATCTCTCCCTGTCTGGTGAACTGCAAACACACTCTGCTGCCTGTCACTACTTCTGCTGTCTTTTTTGTCTACCACACAGTAAGTACACCTTTATAGCCATGTGTTATATAGCATCGTGTTGCCCCAACTAATCGGGGTTTACTGACCCCTATGATTGATTATATTTATTGACCACTGATAATATATGTGGTCACACTCCTTACAATTATATACTTTGCTTACTTCCAGACTGGTTGACTCAGTTTTTGGATACCATCACCTGAGTCTTATACAGCTTATGACCAATCCCGGGTTGGCCAACAAGCAACAGTTTAGGTATATGGGACAACTTGATGCATCCACATGTGCCATTTAGCACCTGTTTGAGGTAATAACAATACATTATCTTGCTACATCACCATTCCCCCACGGTCTCCCTTCCTTTCCCCTTCTCTCCCCCCTCCCCCTTTCCCTCCTCCCCTCCCCCCCCCACCTTTGTCCTCCCCCCTCCCCCTTCCCCCATCCTTTCCTCCCCCTTCCACTCACTAGCACTCGCTTGCACCTTACATGCTTCTTTTCACATTCTACCACACCTAGATTGTATGCTTCATTTCACTCCCTCACCCCCTCTTTCTTATTCCCTTTACTTTGTCACTACTATTTCTTTTTCTAGCACAGATATAATATTTATCGCATTTACCATATTTGTTTCTCTATATGGTAATCTTTTTTTAAACATACACTAGAAAAATATGGTTCACAACTCCCCTGTTGGTTTGGGCCATATATATTATACTTATAATTCCCTTGATTTCTTAGTGGCTCTTTTAGCCCATAGATCAAACCTAACTACCTTCATATGGGTTTTTTAGTTATTATTTTTTCCTTGCAAATCTTCATCACAGGTAATTTGGTGCTTTCCGGTTGGTTGTATGCTCTGGCGGGCGGTGCTCAAAAGTGTGACCTCTCGTAAGCCACGTTGTTTCTCACTATCCTGGTCTGGGCTGTGGCGGCGGTAGAGGAGGTTGGAATCCCCCTCTGGAGAAGAGGACAAAGTAATATAAGTTTTAAAGGGATCTCCATGTGGGAACTTGTGTTTTTCGTTGGACATACTCTTACTTGGTAACTATACTGTACTGATGTATCGCACAATCAATGTAGCTCATATTATATTTATATGAATGGAACATGTATATGTATATCAACTCTACTTTCATGTTCTCCCCAGCAGACTGATCCTCTGAAGAAGACCCTAATTATAGGGGTTGAAACGCGTCAGGTTTAATGTTCATGATATAAAGTATTGCTATGAACAAATGTCTGCTTTTGTATGTTCAGACAAACTATTCTTTTAGATAATTCCCACTGGAGCTCATTGTTTTTAACTCTGATGATATATACTATTATCCAATAAAAGTGTTATATATTTTTATACAACATTGACTACATCTGTTATTGTGCTGCCTAAAAACCCCAATGTGGGGAAACCTTCCTTTTTTGTTCTAATTTTTAAGGGGTGAGCAGCAATCCTTTTTTCCCCTCCCTAGTGTCCCCTCCATTTTTTCGAAATATATTTGGGTGGTTAAACACCCCTTCCCCAATGACACATGAGAGTGGAAACATGAGCTTCAGTATATAGGATTGATCGTCTATATGTTGTGATAATCTTTGCAAAAATAATTGGTTTTGATGTCAATATGAGTCATTTTCAAGGTACAGAATGGGTAAATCTAATGTCAGGCTATGAAACTGATTTTGAGCAGGGGGACCGAGCAAAAACTCAGATCTCATCCCTCTTCCACAAACTCAATAGAACACTTGAGAAAAAATCAGCACTATTTTGGCACATTAAAACTTTAAATAGATATAAAGAAGATAAAATTAATCCTTTAGGTCTACGGATCCAAATATTTCCCAATTTGGACCAGATCAGTGCTGAATGCAAAAGTGAATGGGAGGCTAATCTAAATGCCTGTTCCCAGGAAATGATGGCCATCCTTACCAGGGAATACAACAAACAAATGGTATCATTGGATAAGGAAATTGACAGCATAGATACCTCTCTGAGACCCTTTATGCAGCACACCCTGTATTTGGATCTACAGGCAAATCTTCGGAATGGCCTGTCGACCTATAACAGGAATGTGCTGCAGAAAAAGGAGTCGAAGTTTTGGAGGGATCATGCCGCCTTCTCTGAAGGTCGAGCATACAGATGGAATAACAAGTCCCAAATAAACTCCCAAAAAAACAAACAACATGTGGCACAACAACATCCCAAACAGAATAGTAACATTTTGAAGCCCAAAAAAGACCTTGATTCCAATCAGAATTCAAAAACACCCAAGGAACGCGGTAAATTTAAGAGAAACCGCAACAATAAGGGCTCCCCAGAACAAGAAAGCAAAAAACGAACCATGGAGGCTAATTTGGAGCCTAACCTGGGGGTCCATATAGGTGAAGTGAAACATGTCGGACCTAAATCTGACATAACGAACACAGCCATGAATGAAATAGATTCCTCATTAAACATCCCAGTAACTCAAATACACTCAAATCCACCGTTAGGATATCAAAAACTTGGATCACAGACCCCTTTAAACCAAGCGCAGGGATTCTCTCCATCCCAAACAAACAGGGGAGTAGGGAACCTGGACGCATATGTCACGCGGATTCCAATGAATCCTTCAGCGTGATCAATTTGTCTTCTTACTTGTTATCTGCAGCGGAAATCGACGTGTTGTCACGCGGTTTGACCTTTTGCCCACAAGAAAACTTCGATTTATTCGAAGTGGTCACTGACCTACAATCATTTGCACGTCGGCTACTTCTGAAGAGCCTTCATGCAAAAACTGATACTAACATGACGGAATGGGCCACCTTCAGTATGAAGGAATTTAAAGCCTTGTTTGACTTAACGCTTTTGTTCCAAGAAAATAACACTCTTGACCTTATAGATCAAATTGACCTAGAAACTTTACTTGAAAGTGCCAATGAACCTACTCAGAACCCTGCCATGAATCTTAAAAAACCCTCTGGAAAATTTCCACCCCTTAGTTTGAATTCAAACATAGAGATCTTTGTAAAACAAACAATTAGAGACATATCCAAACTCACACAAAAGAAAGTATGTTCACAAAACCTGACTGCTGAGGAATCGGCAGCCATCGATTCCCTGTGTAACAATGTAGAAATTACAATAAAACCTTCTGACAAAGGAGGCAACGTAGTCCTGATGGACAATCAGGACTACGTACGGATGTGCCAAGACATCTTGGATAATGATGAATGGTACAAGACCATTCCGAGTAAATTCATACAGAGGTCCTATACCAAATTCTATGATCTAATACAGTCCGCTTTGGACAAGGAAGTTATTACTAGAGACCAGTATGAATTCATTCGAACTAAACACCCACGTATGGCTACTTTTTATAGTTTGCCCAAAATCCATAAGAACCAAACTAAACCTCCCGGACGACCAATTGTCTCCGGGAATGGAGGAATCTCAGAAAACTTGAGCAAAGTGATTGACTCATTTTTACAACCTTTGGTCACGAGTATGCCCTCCTTCCTTAAGGATACAATGCATCTACTTCAATTGATTCAGGAAGTATCCCTTCCACCCAATTCATTTTTTGTGGCCATTGATGTTGAAGCCCTGTACAGCTCGATCCCCCATAACAAGGGGATCAAGGCGGTACGGGCACTCCTCCAGAGAACCAACAGATATGATGGAGCTCTGGGTGAGTTCATCATCGATGGCCTTGAATATATCTTGAATCATAATTTTTTCCTTTTTGACAACTCCCACTACCTCCAGGTACAGGGCGTGGCTATGGGCACGTGTTGCGCCCCGGCCTACGCCAACCTGTACCTGGGGGAGTGGGAGAGGGCACTCGGAGAGGATGAGGGCCTCGCCACATACGTGAGTTGTATACGTATGTGGCGACGATACATCGATGATGTCCTCCTAATTTGGGAAGGACCTGAGGAATCATTATTGAAGTTCTTTGACCACATCAATCGCAATGAACGCAATCTCAAGTTCACTATGACTTATGATCGTGATCAAATAAACTTCCTGGATGTGCAGCTAAGACGTACTTCTGAGGATCTCATCTCCAGCACCTTGTTTCGGAAAAGCACCGCAGGAAATACCATCCTCCATGCGGATAGTTTTCACCCCACGGGTTTGAAGAGGTCTATTCCACATGGACAGTACCTGTGTTTACGCAGGAATTGTTCTGATGAGGTCCTCTTCAAACAAGAAGCACAGAAATTACAAATCAGACTACTAGCACGGGGTTACAGCCGCTCAACCCTACGCAAAGCGTATAATCGCGCAGCTGCACAATCCAGACATACACTATTGTTTGGGGAAAGGGCCAGGGGCGACCCCGGTGTGGATCACACCAGGGTGATCCTGCGCTTCTCCAAACAACATAATGAGATCAGAAACATTATCCGTAAGCATTGGCCTATACTCCGAGATGACCCAAAAGTTAGCAGGTTCATTGCAGATACTCCATCAATCACTTTCAGACGACCAACTTCACTAAAGGATAAATTAGTTCAGAGTGAGTTCAAAACGGCACAAAAAAGACGTAGGCATTGTTCCATCCTGGGATCCTTCCCTTGTGGACACTGCTCTTGCTGCCCATATATAAGACGTGAAAAGACCTTTATCCTCCCAAATGGGACAACCTTTAAACCGTCACATTTCACCAACTGTCAAACACGTGGCGTAGTGTACCTTATGTCTTGCGAATGTGGAGCACACTACGTCGGAAAGACCAAACAAGAGTTCCACCAGCGCATATCTAAGCACATTTATCATATGCAAATTGGTAACCCGTATGTGCCGCTCGGGAGACATGTGATGGAAATTCACAACTACAGAATGCCCACAGTATCCTTCGTCGCTCTTGACCGAATTCATATACCAGTGCGAGGCGGCGACTGGAACAAAATTCTATTGCAGCACGAGCAGAGGTGGATTTTTAAATTAAATTCCACCCTGTTCCCAGGATTAAACGAGGCTATCTCGTTTGCTCCATTCTTAAAAGGCTTTGTCTCTGGCAAAACACAATAATCATGCCCCCCTTGGTTTGGTTATAATATAATAGTCCAAAATAATAGAAAATACTTGGTATCAGTGACCATGTCCCGTTCCCCTTCTGTTTTTCCAACTTCTCCCCTCTTCCCTGATGCTGATCCAATTACATCTTTTATCACATCCCATCGATTTGTTTTTGCTGTTTTTATTTATCCCTAATTGACGGTGTAAAGTTATCTATACATGTGATTGAGTTTCTCCTATTCTTCACTGAAGCTCCCTATATGACTATGTATACATAAGATATGCAACAATGTTGTTGATTTTGAACTGTGAAAAATGTAATCCTTACAATCTGTATGTGTTTTTTCCTTTTTGAAGTTGCTTTTTCCCACCACAGGGGGAGCTCTGGCACTCTCTCTGCTGTCATCTCCGGGGCAGGAGTGATTTGTGACGTGCCTTCCCGGCAAGGTGAGGGGGGTGGGACGGGCCTACCCGCTTTTAGGCGGCTCCCCCCCCCATGTTTTCCCTTTGGACGCTCGGCTGGCCACTGGGCGTCGCGCTGGGAATCTTTTTCTCCTTGCCGGCGGCATTCTGGAACATCCTCGGATGCCTTTCGTCACTGCGCATGCGCGGGGCCCCGCGCGGGCGACGTGACGTCATAGACATCGCGAGATTTCGGCGAGGATGGCGAGAATTCGGAGCGTTGCTCTTCCGGAACGCCGGGGAGACCACACTTGGCTGCCATGATGGCCGCCTTGCCGTCCGTCATGGGATTACCACCGGATTGCGCACACCTGGATAGGTAAGATGCAAGGTATACACGCCCCTCTAACTATGGGTATAAAAGCCTATACTTGATGTATGTTTTCAATCTCTCCCTGTCTGGTGAACTGCAAACACACTCTGCTGCCTGTCACTACTTCTGCTGTCTTTTTTGTCTACCACACAGTAAGTACACCTTTATAGCCATGTGTTATATAGCATCGTGTTGCCCCAACTAATCGGGGTTTACTGACCCCTATGATTGATAATATTTCTTGACCACTGAAAATATATGTGGTCACACTCCTTACAATTATATACTTTGCTTACTTCCAGACTGTAAAAACACAATACTAATCCAGCGCCAATGTGTGTAAACCCAGGGACCTCAATCAAGGCATGTAGAAAATAATCAAATAATACAAATGTATACCATATACCATATAGTCAGTCATCCATGTGACACATAACATGTACTAAGTAGATTGACAAGACTTAAAATGGGGGGGGGGGTTTGGGGGAAAGGGAAAGGGAAATCAGTGCAGCTGGACTAGCCGTAACTGATAGATACAGATTTAAAACAATAACCAAAGAATGTCCAGCGCTCTGAATGTCTCATAAACAGTTGCCAGCAGTCCAATAATAAAGGTTAAGAGATTTAATGTTTGTGTATGATAAAAACACTATAATAAAAGCAATAAATGAACAGTATGTCATCCTATGTTAATAACACTGTAGGACACTTGAATGAGAAAGTTTCTAACAGCCAGAAGGTCCAATCAGCAGCAGGCAGTTTAAGACTGGAGATCCATCCAAAAAACCTAACCCCAGGCTGGGAAGCAGATGGAAGGGAGTTGGAGGGGAGATGGAAGCCCCAGCCTGCCAAACTCAGGGGATCCACACTGTAAAAATCAGCTTAAGATGGAAAGGCTCACCGATTCCGGAGGACAGATCTGTGGATGTGATGTGAAGGCAGGCTGTGAATCCACCGGGAGGGAAAGGTCTCGCAGACGCTCTGTGTCAGGGGATGATGACGTCAGCCCAGCTGGAAGAGGAAGGCGCGGCTTCACACAGGGGAACCGCCGGAACAACAGCTGATAGCGCTAGGCAGCTGCAATGCCGGTCTGTGTCCCCTCTGACTGGAAAAACCTCAGTGGGAGGCGGTGACACTTGGTGAAGCCGTAGTGGAAAAAGTTATGGAAAAAGTGATGGCAATCAGGAAGTCCAGTGAACCACATAGGCTGCCAGCCAGAAGTAGATAGATGGAATTAGCAGGCGAATGGGAGAACGCTGTGTGTGGACCATATGAGGCTCCCACGGGTGGGTAAAAGGGAGGATGGATTCACCGTGGCATGGTGCTGAGTGGAAACTCTGTTAGTAGTTGCCTTGACAACGCGTTTCGCGCGTTTGCGCTTTTTCATAGTCCCTATGTGGTTCACTGGACTTCCTGATTGCCATCACTTTTTCCTGAGGTTCACTCCATGCAGAGGTGACACAAACCGGCAGACTCATTGGTTTATGCCCCCAGCCTGTCCCCTGGTGGCCTCTTGTCCACCTTGTCACCTCTTGATAAGTTTTATCACTACCACTACGGCTTCACCAAGTGTCACCGCCTCCCACTGAGGTTTTTCCAGTCAGAGGGGACACAGACCGGCATTGCAGCTGCCTAGCGCTATCAGCTGTTGTTCCGGCGGTTCCCCTGTGTGAAGCCGCGCCTTCCTCTTCCAGCTGGGCTGACGTCATCATCCCCTGACACAGAGCGTCTGCGAGACCTTTCCCTCCCCGGTGGATTCACAGCCTGCCTTCACATCACATCCACAGATCTGTCCTCCGGAATCGGTGAGCCTTTCCATCTTAAGCTGATTTTTACAGTGTGGATCCCCTGGGGTTAGGTTTTTTGAATGGATCTCCAGTCTTAAACTGCCTGCTGCTGATTGGCCCTTCTGGCTGTTAGAAACTTTCTCATTCAAGTGTCCTACAGTGTTATTAACATAGGATGACATACTGTTCATTTATTGCTTTTATTATAGTGTTTTTATCATACACAAACATTAAATCTCTTAACCTTTATTATTGGACTGCTGGCAACTGTTTATGAGACATTCAGAGCGCTGGACATTCTTTGGTTATTACTTCCAGACTGGTTGACTCAGTTTTTGGATACCATCACCTGAGTCTTATACAGCTTATGACCAATCCCGGGTTGGCCAACAAGCAACAGTTTAGGTATATGGGACAACTTGATGCATCCACATGTGCCATTTAGCACCTGTTTGAGGTAATAACAATACATTATCTTGTTACATCACCATTCCCCCACGGTCTCCCTTCCTCTCCCCTTCTCTCCCCCCTCCCCCTTTCCCTCCTCCCCTCCCCCCCCCACCCTTGTCCTCCCCCCCTCCCCCTTCCCCCATCCTTTCCTCCCCCTTCCACTCACTAGCACTCGCTTGCACCTTACATGCTTCTTTTCACATTCTACCACACCTAGATTGTATGCTTCATTTCACTCCCTCACCCCCTCTTTCTTATTCCCTTTACTTTGTCACTACTATTTCTTTTTCTAGCACAGATATAATATTTATCGCATTTACCATATTTGTTTCTCTATATGGTAATCTTTTTTTAAACATACACTAGAAAAATATGGTTCACAACTCCCCTGTTGGTTTGGGCCATATATATTATACTTATAATTCCCTTGATTTCTTAGTGGCTCTTTTAGCCCATAGATCAAACCTAACTACCTTCATATGGGTTTTTTAGTTATTATTTTTTCCTTGCAAATCTTCATCACAGGTAATTTGGTGCTTTCCGGTTGGTTGTATGCTCTGGCGGGCGGTGCTCAAAAGTGTGACCTCTCGGAAGCCACGTTGTTTCTCACTATCCTGGTCTGGGCTGTGGCGGCGGTAGAGGAGGTTGGAATCCCCCTCTGGAGAAGAGGACAAAGTAATATAATTTTTAAAGGGATCTCCATGTGGGAACTTGTGTTTTTCGTTGGACATACTCTTACTTGGTAACTATACTGTACTGATGTATCGCACAATCAATGTAGCTCATATTATATTTATATGAATGGAACATGTATATGTATATCAACTCTACTTTCATGTTCTCCCCAGCAGACTGATCCTCTGAAGAAGACCCTAATTATAGGGGTTGAAACGCGTCAGGTTTAATGTTCATGATATAAAGTATTGCTATGAACAAATGTCTGCTTTTGTATGTTCAGCCAAATTATTCTTTTAAATAATTCCCACTGGAGCTCATTGTTTTTAACTCTGATGATATATACTATTATCCAATAAAAGTGTTATATATTTTTATACAACATTGACTACATCTGTTATTGTGCTGCCTAAAAACCCCAATGTGGGGAAACCTTCCTTTTTTGTTCTAATTTTTAAGGGGTGAGCAGCAATCCTTTTTTCCCCTCCCTAGTGTCCCCTCCATTTTTTCGAGACTGGTTGCATACTATCCTCTTATTGGGTCTTCCGAGATTGCAACTAGGACTTGTTACTATACTTACCTTGTGTTTTTGTGCTTTAGTCAACCTACCACTAATGCCCCCAGTACTACCCTCTGCAATATGTTCCGCGCTGACTATCTCTACCTTTTGGGCCCTCCCCCCTGTCGCCTAGTTTAAAAACCCCTCCAATTTTTCGCCCATCTTCACTTCCAGCAGATTTGCACCCTCCTCATTTAGGTGCAGTCTGTACCTTCTATAGCACTGGTGACCGACTGAGAAGTCCGCCCAGTCCTCCAGGAACCCAAACCCCTATATGAATGTATCATGTTATTGTATAGTCAGACATTATTATGTTGGCACTCATATTTGCACAGGAGAATTGATACACTAAGTGGTTGGATACATTTATTATCAATAACGCAGCATTATTTGTTTTGAGTTTATTTGCACATTTATATTGGGAGTATGTTATTTGCTGCTTGCATATATTACTCAGATTGTATTTTAGTTGCTCAAAAGACTACCTATTATATTTATAGGCTTCCTTAAATACCCAGGGTCAGCCCAGCTGGGGAGGAGTTGTTTGGAAGGAATCTAGAGATGGAGTGCTATGCAGTCGTTGCCTTTGGGGGTGCTCCCCAGTCCCCGGTGTGACCTTGGGCCTGGGCTTGGGTGCTGATGGGACCCTTATACAACCCATAGAGGTGTCCTGAACAGGAGGCACAGGAGGAGAAAGTGAGGACAGCGGGGGAGAGCGCTGGTGGGCAAGTCTCCAGGGAGGAACAACAAGTCGGTAGCCAAGAGGGCCGGTGAGTGGCACAGTCAGGAGAGGACTGGGGAGGCACGCCTGAGAGGACTGGGAGATTGCAGTCTGTGACACTGTGGTGGCATGTGCAGTGGAGAGGGGCAACTGCAGCCAGGAAGGCTGGCAGTGCCTGAAGAGGTGGTACTGGGAGCAGTAGTCACGTGGACCACTAGCACCAAGGACTACTGTATTTTTGCTACACCATAGGGGCCAGCGGTCCCTGCCTGCATAGGGCATTTGCTAAGGCCTGGCATAGCCAGTGCCAGGTCTAAATCTCAGTGCTAGCTGGTCCGGGAAGTGCAACTAAGTGGTGTACTGGTGGTGTTGAGAAGAGATAGTCTGCAAGCAAGTGATGTGCTGGAGAGAAGAAAGGAGGGTACCGCTACATACCACTTTACTGCATAGTTGATATACATGTTTACACGCTTTCCGTCATCCCAAAGTCGCAGTCACGTTCCTTCAGCTGAAACCAGATAACAGCAAAGAGTTGTGGAGCATTCTACACCTTTAGGGGGTTTGTCAGAGTCCAGCATCCCATGCCCAGGGGATTTAGGTAGTCCAATAGTCCTCCATTCCTGCCCCAACTCTTTGGGGGGAAACTCCTGGAAGCTGGATCCTCAAAAACTACCGCTTTGATGCGTTGGTCCTGCACTGCTTCCTATGACCAACTGACCCTGGGTGGACTCTCTTTAGACTATTTATATTAAGCCCTTTTACCCAAGATGTCCCACACTAGCCGGGACAGGGCTGGCACTTCCTCACCATCCCACTCACTTCTCTGAGGACCTCTAGTGGATACCTACATAACTACACTTTCTAGTATTACTACAGGGTTCCCTACCCTAACTAACATCCACTGGCCAATATGGGGAACTACACCAGGCACCTTCATGCCTCTACCCTACAACCTTTGTCATAGTCTTTTGGCCTCCATGTGTAACGTGTTTTTCTGTTGTGCCCACCCCATCCCTCTTTTCCTATCAATACTGATGGCAGCAAGGCTGGAGAGAGCAGGCATAGTTGCTGGTGACCACAATATATTGGGAACAGGACCACCAAGGAAGATGGGCCAAAGTGCATCATGTATATTGTCACCCAAGGTTCAGGATCCTGGAAGAAAAACTTTAGTGAGCTTCCAGAAGCTGACTTCATGAAACAGCTGAAGGTACCGTCTCAGGTCACAAGCCTCACACTAACCCTTTTAGTAAGACTTATGCCGCGTACACACGATCGCACATTCCGACAACAAAATCCATGTTTTTTTTCCGACGGATGTTGGCTCAAACTTGTCTTGCATATACACGGTCACACAAATGTTGTCGGAAATTCTGAACGTCAAGAACGCGGTGACATATGGCAAGCCGAGAAAATTGAAGTTCAATAGAAAGTGCAGCTCTTCTGCTTGATTCCGAGCATGCGTAGAATTTTGTGCGTCAGAATTTCCGACAACGGATTTTGTTGTCGGAAAATTTGAGATCCAGGTTTCAAATTTTGTTTGTCAGAAATTCAGACGGAAAATGTCCGATGGAGCCTACACACAGTCGGAATTTCCGACAGCAAGCTCTCATCGAACATTTGTTGTCAGAAATTCCGACCGTGTGTACGCGGCATAACACTAACATTAACCCTTCCTGTAACACTATTCTTTCTATAATCCTAACATTCACCCTCACACTAAGCTTTTTTTTAACCATAACACTAACCCTACTATGTAACCCAAACACCGACCCTAACTATCCCTGTAACTCCAATGCTTACACCATCCCCCTATAATCTGAACATTAACCCTAACACTAACATACCCCTTAACCCTAACACTAAGGCAGGCCATAGATGGATCTTTTTTTGTGTTCTGCCAGAAGGCTGAATGAAAAAACAAACCTACAAATAATACTGTATAAACAAACAATTTACTCCATCCACACATTTGAGGTGGATAAAATAAATCTACCCCCTGAGATATTGTATTCTGACAGAGGGGACTCTCTGCGGTCAGAATACAGTGGTCAACGTCTACAAACCATTAACTGCAGCTTGTGATCATGAAAAATATTCCAGCAAGCCTGCCTGACAGAAGTTGATCATTAGATTAACTTCTATTGAGTGGAAGGAGCCACTCGTGGATTGAAATTCGTTCAACCCCAGCCTAACCCTTTCTGTAACTCAAACCAAAATTCTAACCCTAACTATCTCTATAACTCCAACACTTACACCAACCCCTATAATCTGAACATTAACCTTCACACTAACCCTCACTTTAACACTAAAACTTATCCTTAAGGCTAGGTTCATAATTGTGTGGGTCAGGAAGGCTCGCAAAATCATGCACGTTCCCAAACCGCAGGCAAAATGCACTGCTCTTTCACAGAAGCAGTGGTGTTGCCATTAATTCTTAATGGTACCCCCACGCATCAGCAAAATGCCTTGGGGGTACAGCAGCCTATTCAAATGAATGAATTGCTGCACCCGCTGTGATAGCATGCAAAACAAGCAACACAAGTGTAAACCTAGTCTTAAAGTAATCTTTCCCAATGCAAATTTAACCCCTTGTCTGTATTGTTTGTTAACCTCACCCACCGCAAGATCCTCTACACCAAAAACAAACCCTTCCTACAACTAGAGATACCTCCTACTTCTGTTTTTCACTATCCCTTGTATTGCCTTTAACTGATTTTCCAATATCAAATCAAAATGATCAGATAGGTTGATAAATCCCAAGGACTACCCCTCATATGGGGAGTGGGCACACTGCAATTTAAATAGATTTATCGAAATCTTACAGTTTTAATAAAAATGCTTGAGTTGATAAATTCCAATTATTTCCATCCCAATCATGGGTTGTATGAAGCAATTGATCGAATCCTAAAGCGGACCTTCAGCAATTTTTTCAACTTTCCATCTATGAAATCTTCTGCCCTTGTTGTTTTAACTTTGGATAGTAAAACATTTTTTTTTCTGCCCGTAAATACCTTATACAGCCCACTTCCTGTTTCTTGTCTGGAAAAAAGCCTAGGCTTATGACCTCAAGCACAGTTCTTTTGCTCACTCTCGTGAGAGTTTGCCAGGAAGGGAGAGGGGATCATAAGAGGGCCAATGAGAGCTGTAGAGCTGAAGGTGTGCCTCTGTGTGTCTGTGTAAATCCAGGAAGTGAACAGGCAGCAGCTTCTGCTACCCACAGTGAAAATGGTTGCAGCCAGACTCAGTGGAGGGAGATTTCTGCAGCATATTTGGCAAGTAAAGAATCAGCAAAGATGTTTTTATTACAAATTATGTGAGCAGACTGCAGTTCCTCTTTAAACAATCACTTTCAATTTTAATTTTACTTTTTGGACATGATCCCTGCAGGCACATTTACCGTTATTATTTCATCATTATTTATTACCATACAAGTAATTCAGACATCAGATGGATTACATCAGTTCTATCAATAATAATCTAATAATCAGTTTTATGAAAGTTCTGGTGTGTATGGCCAGCATTACCCACCCTTATAACTGCCTTCCAACTCTGTTATTTTTGGTGAATTGTATCACTCAATGATCTCACTTCTTTTTATTACGGAATAAACCTTGGAGGTATTATACCCACGGTCTGTTCAATTATTTATGTTCAGCATAAGCAAATAAAGCAACTGGAAAACCAGACGCAAGGTCAAAGTAAAGAGATAAGTTCAATAAATCCCTTTTCTAATATAGTTTACTTTTACTATCGCATTTTCGGAGGAGATGCAGAACAAATTGCTTCTCTGAAACACCAACAAATCCCAGTTTATCATGGGCACTGTATAGTTTAATTGATTGGCAGGCTGTACTTTGCATACATGTCCCTGAATTGAAGGTTTTATAGACATTTCACACCTAGGCGTCTTCTCTAATGGAAGGCCTGCATTAGATAATGACTCAGAGCTATTGACTGAAAGAACACAGAATACTGCTTTCAAATAGAAAAAACACAGGCCATTTTATACAGAACCTCTACTATATAATGATAGTGGAGAAAGAGTGCAAATTACATTTAAGTGCTGTAAACTGCCTACCTACATGTCAAGATGTCAGACTCCACAATTATTTTATTATGCAAATATCATAACAAATGGTGAAAATCTCATTTTGAGAGAAATTATTTTTTTATATTACTAACAGGGAATAATATCATGAAATTTATTATATTCTTTACAATTACAAAAGTGCAGGGCTTTTTTTTCAGCGGGAACATGGGGAGATGCAGTTCCGGCACCGCCAGCACTATGTAATGGCAAGGGGTGTGCTGCAGGGTCCATTAATTGGGGCATCTATTTTTCCTGGAAGGGATCTATTTTTACGGGGGGGGGGGGGGGGGGGGTCTATTATTGCTGGAAATTTGTATATAATTGTATTCTATTTTGTATGTATTGCACACTGCCCGCACTGTGCACATGGCACTAATAATGTTTTCATTACATGTTTGCATTATTAGTCCTGATTCGAATTAGCCTGCCTATGTTACGCCCCTTGTTACCATAAAAGTACAATTGTAATATTAATGTGATACCTACGTACTTATGTGTATAAAAACCTTCAATTGCATCATAATAAAGCAGAACCGTTATTTGGAAAGATGCGGAGTGTATCTTTTGTGTCTGTTCCCTACTGCAGTACAGGCATACCCCACTTTTAAGTACACAATGGGGTTTATTTACTAAAGCTGGAAAGTGCAAAACCAGGCTCACTTCTGCATAGAAACCAATGAGCTTCCAGGTTTTATTATCAAAGCTTAATTGAACAAGCTGGGGTTAGAAGCTCATTGGTTTCTATGTAGAAGTGAGCCTGATTTTGCACTTTCTAGCTTTAGTAAATAAACCCCATTGTGTACTTAAAAGTGGGGTATGCCTGTAGTTCTTATTAATTTGGAACCACTAATCAATATGAGGATAGGAGTTGCCTATCTATACATTTCCAGGTCAGGAGGTCTATTGTTGCTGGTGGGGGACCTACTGTTTCTGGGGGGGGGGGTCTTAAATTTCTGGGGGGATCAGTTGTTGCTGGGAGAGATCTACTGTTGAGGGAGGGTATTATTGTTGTTGGCTGACAGAGACTATTAATTCTGGCTGCAGGGAGATCTGTTGTTGCTGCTGGGACTCTATTGTTGCTAGGGGGGAATTTTGTTGCGTGTGGTCCATTGTTGTTAGGGGATCTATTGTTGCCGGTGGGGGACTCTATTGTTACTGGCTGCAGGGGATCTATTTTACTGCCTTTCTCATTATCATTACTAAATTCCATACAAATTGATACATGGTTCTGTATTCTCTAAAAGGGCAGTACTGGGAGGTGGGTAGGGACCGTGGAACCAAGGAATGGCACTGGAAAAAAGGGGTTCCTCTACCTATTCTCTGAGAAAAAAGCCCCGCAAAAGTGCCAGATAAATTGCATGCATATCTACGTAGGTAGATATTAAAATCGCACTAAACAATATCCTTTACTCCAAAAAGAATCGATACACATCCATATAGTACCCCTACCCATTCACTAAAAAAGTGTAAAAAGACACAACACAAGTTTTTGACAATTCCTTTATTAAAAAATAAAAAACAATGTCCCCCCTATGTAAAGCCATCATCAATAACGATGCCTGCCGCCTTATCCCCATCAACATGGCGACAAGGTGCTTTGGGGTGGTGGAGGCAACGCTGTATCCTGGCCTAGGCCAACAAGGCCCAGGCCTAGGGCAGCACTTTGCAGGGGGGGCAGCACGGAAAGAGTCCCCGCTGGTTTGCGCTACACTGTTATGCCCCGTACACACGGTTGGACTTTGTTCGGACATTCCGACAACAAAATCCTAGGATTTTTTCCGACGGATGTTGGCTCAAACTTGTCTTGCATACACACGGTCACACAAAGTTGTCGGAAAATCCGATCGTTCTAAACGCGGTGACGTAAAACACGTACGTCGGGACTATAAACGGGGCAGTGGCCAATAGCTTTCATCTCTTTATTTATTCTGAGCATGCGTGGCACTTTGTCCGTCGGATTTGTGTACACACGATCGGAATTTCCGACGGATTTTGTTGTCGGGAAATTTTATAGCCTGCTCTCAAACTTTGTGTGTCGGAAAATCCGATGGAAAATGTCCGATGGAGCCCACACACGGTTGGAATTTCCAACAACGCGCTCCGATCGGACATTTTCCACCGTGTGTACGGGGCATTAGTGTAGCGCCAGTCTTATGGGGCGGACAGGGCCGAGAGGCAAATTAGTCTAGCGCCCCCCATAAAGCGGCCGCACTGCTTCCGGTATGCGGGCGGCCGGCATTCTGCAACTGGGGGGGGGGCGCCGCTTCTAATCTTGACTGTCCTCTCATCCTGGACCACAAACCTTCCTCACTGTGCTCTATGTTTTCTGCTGCACCATTGGTATGGTTATATCTTCTTACTCCTCTCCATAAAATTATCAGAAATTTGTGCTTAAAGTAGAATTATAGGCAACACTTTTTTTTTCATTTTGGATAGAATAGGGGAGGGTTATAGCCCCTGTCAGTTTATTTTTTACCACCCCTGTCCCATTGCAGAGATTTCCCTTCACTTCCTGCCCCATAGCCAAACAGGAAGTGAGAGAAAATCTATGCAAATTAAGGGGATCCATTGCCCCCCCCTCTAGGCCCTTGGAACTAGCGTCCCCACTCGAAAATTTCAGGGCGGGTCTTAAACAGCAAGGGATGTGGCCTTGACAGGAAGGGGTGGGTCATATTTAAATTACGGGGTACACGAGTTTAGTCAGGCCTAGGGCAGCACAAAACCTAAATACACTACTGGATGGAGGGCAGAGCCCCGTTTGCCCCAAAACACCCCTTCCATGATGAGGAGATGTGGCCTGGTATGGTTGGGGGGGGCACTCGCTCATCCCCTCCCTTTCCTGACCTGCCGGCCGCATGCTCGGATAAGGATCTGTTATGGATTTTAGGGGGGACCTCACGCCATTTTTTAAGAAAAAATTTAGGGCCTGGTATGGATTGGGGAGGGGGAATCCCACGCCTTTTTTTCCCTGATTTTTTTTTTATTGGTGGCAATTCTTTTGTTTTTTACATTCAGCTGTCAGTGGGGAACCCTGCTGATAGCTGATGACTCATCGGTTGTTAAGGATGCGGCGCCTGCTTCCCTGCCCATTTCTTAAAGTGGAGTTTTGTTTTTTTAAGTCAGCAGCTACAAATACTGCAGCTGCTGACTTTTAAAATATGGACACTTACCTGTCCAGGGCGCCCGCGATGTTTGCACCCGAAGCCGATCTGTCCCTCGGCTCTTGGGTGGAGGCGCCACCATCTTCGGTAAGGGAATCAGGAAGTAAAGCCTTACAGCTTCATAGCCTGGTTCCCTACTGCACATGCGCGAGTCGCGCTGCACGATCCCACTGGTCCCTGCTGTCTTCTGGGACCTGTGTTTCTCCCAGAAGACAGCGGGGGGGGGATGGAGGAGGCGCCGGACATGGCGTTGATATCTGCGGTTACTGCGGCTATCTATGCCCGGAAGTGGGAGCAAATACCTGGATTAGACAGGTATCTGCTCCCCCCCTCCCCCCTGAAAGGTGCCAAATGTGACACTGGAGGGGGGGGGGGATTCCGAAAAGCAGAAGTTCCATTTTTGGGTGGAACTCCGCTTTAACAACCAGCTTTTTACAGTTTGTTATAGAGAAAAAGCAAAAAACAAAACGCATGTAAAAACGCATCAGTAATGCAACACTTGTGTTTTTGGTGCAGGTCTATAGAAGTCTATTACACGCAAAACACAATCTACTGCTGGAACAAAAGGCCCTTTTGTAAATACGCACCAGCTGAAAAAAGCATAGATGTGAACGTGTACCATAGGAAACTATGCCAAACGGACTGTAGTGCGTTACCACAAAATGCACTAAAAAACGCATAGGTGTGAACCTAGGGTCACTGCTTGTGTATCTGCCTGATGCATATGTTTCATAGGACAGTGATTGTTTAAGCTATAGCAAATGTTGGTGAATGGGGGGGGGGGGGTGGTATGTACACTTTTAATTTTAGTTGCAAAGACAAGATCCGTTTTCTGATTTTATATTAGGCCTGAATGTGTGGACCTCTAGATGAAACTGCATTCATTAAGACCAAAATATCTTACTATACTCTATGGCAGCCATTCTCAACCAGGGTTCCATTAAACCCTAGGGTTCCTCCTGAGGTTGCTAGGGGTTCCTAGAGCTGTGGCTGATTGACCTCCCATTTGATGGTGACTGCATAGTTGCTGGGCCAACACCACTTAGCAAAGTCAGCAGCCTGACACTAATGATCTTTTTTTTTTAGCTGTCTGTATGGGCAGCATTCTGACCACCATTATAAGGGTTTTTTTCTTCCTACTGAATACCAATGTATAAGGCATTCTCCCATTGCCCCTAGATGAATTTATTTATTTATTTTTGGGGTTCTTCTGGGGTAAAAAGGCTTAGAAAGTTTGCTGTATATTAACAAAGCTCCCAACTGTCCATGATTTCAAGGGACTGTCCCTTATTTAGAACAATGTCCTTCTGTCCCTCTTTCCTCCTCATTTGTCCCTTATATTGGTCTGATCTATATAGTTGTATATAAAATGCACTTATTATCTTTCAAAAAGTGTTTTCCAGTGCTAAACCTTTCATCTTGTTTCTAAATTGCAATGGCAAAAGCCAGTTTAAAGTAATAGTAATGGTAAAAAATAATAAAATAAAAAAAAACACTTGTGGGTTTAACTAATCTAATTTTTTTGTGTAATTCTCCTTTAAGGGGGCGTGGCAGGGGTGTGTCCTATGGCTACATACTTTTGGTAATGGGTGTCCCTCGTTCCCATCTTAAATAAGTTGAGAGACATGTAATAAAAGTAATACACTAGCAAATAAGGCTCAAAACCTTGTAGGTGACCTCCAGTATTTGCTTGTTGCTGCATTGGCAGGTAATCTGAGCTCAACCATCCATGTAATCAGATCTCACTGGCAACTCATTACATGTTTATTGTTCTCAAGCATCCAAACTCAGAATGTGAATAGATGGCAGACCTATGGGAATCGGTGTGGAAGTGTCATACAGAGTGACACATGGGGGCCGCCTTCACCTAGCAATGCAGCCAGGGATGCAGAATGTTTATTTTAGAAGTAATCTCATTTTATTTTCCATCCCCATCACTTGAATTGTAATCATTTTCCCGTGTTTTAGAAACATGTCAAAGCGATTAGCCTCATGTAAAATATTTTAATGCGTGCTAATGTATTAAAAACGTAATCTATGAGTAGGTTGTAAATGTATATAGGGGTAGATGGATTTTCTTTTATACTTATAAAGCAAGCTCTGCTTCCTGGTCAGCTGTACTGCACAATGGTTGTTCCTTGCTGGTAGGCGCCATTCACACCTGCGAATAAGGGCTGTTTGTGGTTAAAGTGCTACTAAACCCACAACAGTAAAATCAGTCTGTATATGCAGTAAAGCATGCTTGTTATACTCACTGTGGACCCTAAGGGGTTAATCCTCTGCATTGTGTAAATAGGCTGTTTGATTCTGTCTTCTCTGATTCTCCCCTTCTTCCACAGTCCCCAAACCATCTGCTGATAAGACAGTCTCTGCACATGCTCAGTTTGGTGTGTATTGCTAGAGAGTTTATTTTTTATTTTTGGGGGAGGGTGCATGTGATCAGCACAGGGCCAATCAGCACTGCCCAGACAAAGGGTCAGGGGTCCTGCAGCCTCATAGGACAGTCAGAGTAGAATGAAAACTCCTCCTACAAGCTTTAACCAGACACCGATAAAAGTCACAAGGCTGCTGTGCAGTGAGGGAAAAAAAAGTATTTGATCCCCTGCTGATTTTGTAAGTTTGCCCACTGACAAAGAAATGATCAGTCTATAATTTTAATGGTCAGTTTATTATAACAGTGAGAGACAGAATAATAACAAAAATATCCAAAAAAAAGCATTTCAAAAAAGTTATAAATTGATTTGCATTTTAATGAGTGAAATAAATATTTGATCCCCTATCAATCGGCAAGATTTCTGGCTCCCAGGTGTCTCTATACAGGTAACAAGCTGAGATTAGGAGCACTCTCTTAAAGGGAGTGCTCCTAATCTCAGCTTGTTACCTGTGTAAAAGACACTTGTCCACAGAAGAAATCAATCAGATTCCAATCTCCCCACTATGGCCAAGACCAAAGAGCTGTCCAAGGATGTCAAGGACAAGACTGTAGACCTACACAAGGCTGGAATGGGCTACAAGACCATCGCCAAGCAGCTTGGTGAGAGGGCGACAACAGTTGGTGTGATTATTCGCTAATGGAAGAAACACAAAATAACTGTCAATCTCCCTCGGTCTGGGGCTCCATGCAAGATCTCACCTCATGGAGCTTCAATGACCATGAGAACGGTGAGGAATCAGCCCAGTACTACACGGGAGAATCTTGTTAATGATCTCAAGGCAGCTGGGACCATAGTCAACAAGGAAACGGTAACACACTACACCATGGAGGACTGAAATCCTGCAGCGCCTGCAAGATCCCCTGCTCAAGAAAGCACATGTACAGGCCTGTCCGAAGTTTGCTAATGAACATCTGAATGATTCAGAGGAGAATTGGGTGAAAGTTTTGTGGTCAGATGAGACCAAAATCAAGCTTTTTGGCATCAACTCAACTCACTGTGTTTGGAGGAGGAGGAGGAATGCTGCCTATGACCTCAAGAACGCCATCCCCTCTGTCAAACATGGAGGTAGAAACATTATGCTTTGGGGGTGTTTTTCTGCTAAGGGGACAGAACAACTTCACCGCATCCAAAGAACGATGGACAGGGCCATGTACCGTCAAATCTTGGGTGAGAACTTCCTTCCCTCAGCCAGGGCATTGAAAATGGGTCGTGGATGGGTAATTCAGCATGACAAGGACCCAAAACACATGGCCAAGGCAACAAAGGAGTGGCTCAAGAAGAAGCACATTAAGGTCCTGGAGTGGCCTAGCCAGTCTCCAGACCTTAATCCAATAAGGCGGGAGCTGAAGGTTCGAGTTACCAAACGTCAGCCTCAAAACCTTAAGGATCTGCAAAGAGGAGCGGGACAAAATCCCTCCTGAGATGTGTACAAACCTGATGGCCAACTACAAGAAACGTCTGACCTCTGTGATTGCCAACAAGGGTGTCTCCAACAAGGACTAAGTCATGTTTTGAGAAGGGGTCAAATATTTATTTCACTCATTAAAATGCAAATCAATTTTTAACTTTTTTGAAATATGTTTTTCTGGATATTTTGTTGTTATTCTGTCTCTCCCTGTTAAAATAAACCTACCAATAAAATTATAGACTGATCATTTCATTGTCAGTGGGCAACGTACAAAATCAGCAGGGGATCAAATACTTTTTTCCCCTCACTGTAGCAGTTTATATTTACTAAAATAATTGCATTTCCATTTTCTTTGTACTGTGGGACACCAGATATAGTGAATGCAGGGTCCTGGGTTTAGTAACACTTTAACTGCAGAAGACCCAGTGGGGGTTCCTTGCAGTTACCCGGGGGAAAGCCCTACTAAAGCAAAAGGAGTCTGACAGCTCTCACAGCTGTTTGTAATTAATTATATGTAATTTCTCATGCAGTGGTTACCTGCTACATGCAGCGATCATCCCAAAGCAGACCATTGCAGGTAATTGCCGCATGGGAGGTTACATGCGATCACCCACTAATAGCTGTGGGAGCTGTCAGCCTCTCATTGCTTTCAATGGGGCTTCCAGCCCTAACTGCAGGGAACGCCTGCTGGGTCTCCTGCAGTTAACCACAAACATCCCTTATTCCTAAGCGTAAATGGGGTTTTTTTCCCCTCTCACTGCAAATGTTCTAGGCAGGGTTTATGAGAAAACAATAGATTCTCTGCAATCTAGACATGTGCAATTAGTTTAGTTCCGAATTAGTTTTTTAACGAATTTTGACAAATTCATTAATTCCGAAATTTCCGAATTTTTCCATTTCTGAAATTACGAATTTCCGAATTTTGAATTTCCGAATTTTCAAATGTCGAAAATTCGAAATTTCTGAAATTGAAAGATTTAAAATTTCAGAAATTCGAAATTTCGGAAATTGGAAATTTTGAAGATTCGAAATGGGAAATTTTGGAAATTCGAAATTTCGGAAATTCGGAATTCGAAAATTCGAATTTTCAAAAATTGGAAAATTCGAAATTTCAAAAATTGGAAAATTTTGCAAATTCGAAATTTCGGAAATTTGGAAATTCGAAAATTCAGAAATTCAAAATTTCAGAAATTTGAAAAAACAAAAATTTGGAAATTTGGAAATCCAAAAATAACAATGAAAATCTGAAAATTCAAGAGAATGAAAATCCGAAAATTCAAAAACCCGAAATAATAACTAACTAATAACTATTAAATTCTAGGTATTGTAATTTCCTTTCAAACATAACGAGTGCAAAGTTATCAGATTACAAATTATCTGAAATAACGAATGCTATATCTAAATGAATGGAAGGTAACGATCTAATAATAATAAATAATAATAATAATAAAACCTTTTTATTATTATTATTATTTATTATTCATTTGTTCCATTCCATTTGTTTAGATGTGGCATTGGTTATTTCGGATAAATCGTAACTTCAGATAAATTTGTATTTATTAAGTCCACAAACAGCCAAATTTGAAAGGAAATTCCAATTTCTATAATTGAATATTTAGTTATTATTAGTTAGTTATTATTTCAAATTTTACAGATTTTCCATCTTTTTTTTCAGATTTTCGAATTTTTGGATTTTTGAATTTCAGAATTTTCGAATTCCGAAAATTCGAAAATTCAAAATTTGAAAATTCAGAAATTCGAAAGTTGGAAAATTTGACAATTTGAAAATTTGTAATTCGAAAATTGGAAAATTAAGAAATTCGAAAATTTGAAAATTCGAAATGAGAAAATTTAAAAACCTGAAAATTCGGAATTTCGAAGTTCGGGAATTCGAAAATTCGAAATTTGAAACTCAGAAATTCAGAAATTCAGAAATTTGAAAAAGCGAAAATTTGAAAACTCGGAAATTCGAAATTCAGAAATTTGAAAATTTGAAATTTGAAAATGCGGAAATTCAGAAATGTGAAATTTGAAAATTAGAAAATTTGACAATTCTGAAATTCGAAAATTCGGAAATGAGAAAATTTGAAAATTCCAAAATTCGAAATGAGAAAATTTAAACCCTGAAAATTCGGAAATTCGAAATTCAGAAATTCAGAAATGTGATAATTTGGAAATTTGAAAATTCGGAAATTCGAAATTTGAAAATTCGGAAATCTGAAAATTTGGAAGTTAGAAAAATTTGGAAATTCGAAATTTGAAAATTCGGAAATCTGAAAATTTGGAAGTTAGAAAAATTTGAAAATTCGAAAATTTTAAAATTCGGAACTCCGGAAATTCGAAATTTGGAAATTCAAAAATTGGAAATGTGAAAATTTGGAAATCCGAAATATGAAAATTCGGAAATTCGAAATTTGAAAGTTTGGAAATGCGAAATTTGAAAATTTGGAAATTCAAAATGTGAAAATTTGAATATTCGGAAATATGAAAATTTTGAAATTCGGACTTCAGATAAATTTGTATTCATTACATTCACAAACAGCCAAATTTGAAAGAAAATGCCAATACCTATAATTTAATAGTTAGTTATTATTAGTTATTATTTCAAATTTTACTGATTTTCTTTCTTTTTTTCAGATTGTCAAATTTTTGGATAATCGAATTTTTGAATTCCGAAAACTTGAAAATTTGAAAATTCGGAAATTCATAAATTAGAAAATTTGAAAATTCGAAAATTTGAAAATTCTGAAATGAGAAAATTAGAAAATTTGAAAATTAAAAAACCTGAAAATTCGGAAATTCGAAATTCAGGAATTTGAAATTCGAAAATTAAGAAATTAAGAAATTAGAAAATTTGGAAATTTGGAAATTTGAAAATTTGGAAATTCGAAATGTGAAAATTTGAATATTCGGAAATATGAAAATTTGGAAATTCGGACTTCAGATAAATTTGTATTCATTACATTCACAAACAGCCAAATTTGAAAGAAAATGCCAATACCTATAATTTAATAGTTAGTTATTATTAGTTATTATTTCAAATTTTACTGATTTTCTTTCTTTTTTTTCAGATTTTCAAATTTTTGGATTTTCGAATTTTTGAATTCCGAAAATTTAAAAATTCGAAATTTGAAAAATCGGAAATTCATAAAATCGAAAATTCGAAAATTTGAAAATTCGAAAAATCGAAAATTTGAAAATTTGAAATGAGAAAATTTGAAAATTTGAAAACCTGAAAATTCGGAAATTCGAAATTCGGGAATTTGAAATTCAAAAATTAAGAAATTAAGAAATTAGAAAATTTGAAAATTTGGAAATTTGAAAATTTGGAAATTTGAAAATTCAGAAATTCTACATTTGAAAATTCGGAAATCCGAAATTCAAAATTCGGAAATTCAAAAATTTGAAAATAGGAGAATTCAGAAATTCGAAAATTTGAAAATTTGAAAAGAGAAAATTTGAAAATTTGAAAATTTAAAAACCTGAAAATTTGGAAATTAGAAATTCAAAAATTCGAAATTCAAAAATTCAGAAATTTGAAAATTTGGAAATTCGAAATTTGAAAATTCGGAAATTCGAAATTTGAAAATTCGGAAATCCGAAATTCGGAAATTTGAAAATTCAGAAATCCGGAAATTCGAACATTCAAAAATTTGAAATTTGAAAATTCGGAAATTCGAAATGTGAAAAATTGGAAATTCGAAATTTGTAAGTTTGGAAATTCGAAATTTGAAAATTCTGAACTTCGAAATTTGAAAATTCTGAAATTCGAAATTTGAAAATTCTGAAATTCGAAATTTGAAAATTTGAAAATCCGAAATTTGAAAATTTGAAAATTCGGAAATCCGAAAATTCAGAAATTCGGATTTCCGAATTTTCAAATTTTCGAGTTTTCAGATCTCCGAATCTCCAATTTTGGATTTTCAAATTTCCGATTTTCGAATTTCCGAAAAAAGCAAAAAAAACGAATGAAGCAAAAACAAAAATTAACTAATTTTTTGTCAGTGCACATGTCTACTGCAATCTGTAATAACATGAAATATCCTGAATGATCCTGGGAGCTAAAGACCATAGGATCTGGGCTTTCTAGGCTTTGCGCCGATAATAATGTGATTTAGTAATTAATTCATGTGAAATGAAAATTTTGATGATAACTCCAAAATAAATGACATTGTAAATAGCAGGGATGTACAGTAACCCACCGAAAATCAGCTTTGGTAGTGTAGAGTTTATCCTTCAGCAGTGCATTCTGTTTAAATGGGAAAAACTCATAATCAAAGTGAGCAAAGCGATTGGAAGCAGCCCAAGTGTCTTTAATCATGTAGAATATTTTACTAAAGATCTAACAGTAAACCGATGCATTTTGGGGATCTGCTCCTCCTTCTTCAGGAATGTATCAGCAGAGATTCATCAGGGGATCAATATAATGCCGGACTAGGCTCAGTAACGTAACCCCTCTGCTCTTACTAGAAGAGGACGGGGCTGCAGCACTCTTCTTGTTTTTGCTTCAGGAAAGGATCAAGTAATAAAGCACATGTCGCGCTACCCCCACAAGGGCCGCTGGAAGTTGCTTATCCCCAGTGGTTGCCCTGTCCTTGCAAGCCCCCCGACATCTCTAACACTCTGACTTTTGACAGTAGCGTTTTTCAGTGTCATTTTAGCTTTCTTTTAGGAAAACTATCCTCCCACAAAAGCTTAAGGCCCAAAAAGCTGATAAACACAGAATAGCTACGTTCTTCAGCGTTTTTTTAGCATTTTTTAAAGCTTTTATCAGAGTCAGAGCTTTTTTACAGCTGAAAGACTCCTCTTAAAACCCACTAGTTCTGGGGGGTTTTTTCCAGTCAGAAAGTGCCCCTGCCAAAAAACACTGATCACAGCCTATGTGTGCATGGGGAGTTAACTGGCTTCAGAAAAAATGTCTGAAGACAAAAACAGCCGCTGTAAAAATGTCCAGTGTGCGTGAGGGCTTAAAGGCTACTGGAATAACCCAATTTGAGTGATATTGTGGTAAAACGAAATAACCAGGATACACTGTGAAATAACAATAGGTCAAATGGCTATAATAAACCAGTTATAACAGATTTATGACCCCAGCAGCAAGAGGGGGAGTACAAGAATTTTAGTCAGTCAGCTCCCTCTTGGCCCTGATGCCATAGAAAATATGAAATTTGTGTTGGAGTTCTCAGGTTCTATGGGCAGAGTTTCTTTGAGAAGTGTGAGAAGGTTCTTGGAGTATGGGTATCTGTGATCCTCAGCTAGCTATGGTAGGGCCCAGAGATGTTACTGTAGAGATGCAGTAGCAGGATAATAAAACTGAATGGAATAGATGTTGTATTTTTCCCAGTAAAGAACCTCCAACTGGTCAGGTTACAGGTATAAAGGTGTCTGCACGCATTGTCTTTGAGTAAAGTGTCAGAGATAGGATGGGCTTCTGCCCACGGGTCCTGGGAGACAGGATGTCCCTGCACAGACTCTTGAATGTCTGCAGCGAGTTGTGAGGTGCCTGAGTGGCAACCTGTAGGCTGTCAGAAACCATGAAATCAGGTCGAGACAGAAGTACAGTTAAATCACACTTGTTTAATAATAAAAGTAAAAAGAACAAACGTAGTCAAAACATAGTCAAAGTTCAGTAACCGGAATGGATAGTCAGCCAAGCCAGAAGTCAGAGATCGATGTAGTGGAACAGCAAGCAGGGTCTGGAGCCAGAAGGGATGTCAGCAAAGCAAGTCTTGAACAGGATCGCAGGAGAACGTTTCTGTGATGTTGACCAAGGTGAAGGCAGAAAAACTCTGGACTGGACGGCAAGTAGGCAGGGCTGACGAGCAGGATATCATCAACAGCTGAGTAACTGTGGAGAGAGATGGGAGCTGGCAATAAGCTGACAGCTGAGCGGCCAGCTCAGAGAAGGAAGGGCTGAGCCCAGCCCTGACATAGGCTCAGAAGTCCAGCAATGACTGCGTGGGTATGAAGTGGATGTGGACCCAATCAGCAACGCAATATGGTGACAGCGACAGCAACCCTGTGCCCAGCGATGCAGCCCTCAGGGTGAGAGGTCCCAGCTCTGCCTAGGCTGCAGTGCCTGCCAAAAGCACCCAGAGTGACAGCCTCTTGCAGCTCTGAATCCAGTGTCCCAAGAGAGCAAGCCCACCCAGGACAGTTCAGTTTATCTGCTTGCCCAAAATTCATTGTTTCAGCACACTGAAACTTGTAGTTTTAAACTGTATTAAGTCTAGTATAAATCCAGGTGATTGGACAACATGTCCCACAATCCTCTGCTATCAGTGAGTGGCTTCCCCTCTGCAGTCAGGAAGTCATGTGATTATTCCCCATGTTGAGCACTAGAGGGGAAAAGCTCCATGTATAGCACACAAAGGAACGTCCCTGAGTGAAGGTAACACAGCCAGCACTTGGCTACACAAAGCACCAATACCCCTTGGGACTTTGAGGCATTAACCAATTAAACATCTTTACAAGAATCTGATTTTCTTTATACATGATTAAAAGTAATTAACATAAGATATCCTAAAATATATTCACGATACAATATACATCAATCCTTATGTAATGTTGTCGATCATGGGTTCAGAACTAATTATCATGCAATATCCAGGTGAAAGCCCAGAGCCCCAGACACATTTTGATTAAAAGAGTCTAGATCTTCTTCAGGGGACATAGCCGGATATTAACTAAACAATACGACAAATAATCAAAAGAACAAAACCGGATTATCCATCATGACAAAACTGTACATACAATAACTCTCTCAAAATGATTTTTGTATGTACTTACATTCCATATAAATAAAGAATGAACATGAGTGGAACAATTAACCACTTGCCGACCACCTAGCTGGGAAGGTACATCGTGATTTTCACGTTAAATGTCGTTGTTATGGCAGCAGCCAGCTAGCTGCCATAACCCCAGTATCATTTTTTCCCTTAGGCGGCCGGCTTTCAGATAAAAGTGGTCCCAGTGGTGGATTTACCGCGAGATCACTTTTTTTTTTAACTAACGTTTTTATTGGTTATGACAGAAGAAGAAAAAAGGACAAAAACAAAATGTGAACGTTTCAAGTAGCAATGAAAAAGAAAGGGACAGTGGCAATGTTCACAATATACGTTCCATAGTCAGTAATGTCATTGTGAGAGAAACATGAAAATAACAACTGCAGATAACATGGCGCAAGATCACTTCCGGGTCGTTTCCGAGCTTACCGGAGCCATCAGTAAGCGCAGAACCCATCCGATGCAGCTGATGGCTAGGCAGGAAGTCGAGTGAGGGCAAGATAGCCCCCACTCAGGTCTATGGCCTTGAAGGATAGGAGCGACCTCCGACATTACTTCTGGTCCTCGGGCAGATAGACAGCACAGGGTAAAAATAAACAATAAAAATATCAAATAAATCAGATTTTTTTTTGTAAAGCGCACCATCCCTCTATGCTCGCGCATGCGTAAGTCGCGCCGCCCGCATATGTAAACGGTGTTCAAACCACACATGTGAGGTATTGCCATGATTGTTAGAGCGAGAGCAATAATTCTAGTACAGGTCCTCCCCTGTACATCTAAACCGGTAGCCTGTTAAAAATTTTGAAGATTTTTAAGTATCGTAGTTTGTCGCCATTCCATGAGCTGGAGCAATTGTTAAGTAGCTATTTACTCGACATGACATCATCTTTCACATTATACAAAAAAATTGGCTTACCCTTATGCCCCGTACACACGGTCAGACATTGATCGGACATTCCGACAACAAAATCCTAGGATTTTTTCCGACGGATGTTGGCTCAAACTTGTCTTGCATACACACGGTCACACAAAGTTGTCGGAAAATCCGATCATTCTGAACGCGGTGACGTAAAACACATACGTCGGGACTATAAACGGGGCAGTAGCCAATAGCTTTCATCTCTTTATTTATTCTGAGCATGCGTGGCACTTTGTGCTTCAGATTTGTGTACACACGATCAGAAATTCCGACAACGGATTTTGTTGTCGGGAAATTTTATAGCAAGCTCTCAAACTTTGCCTGTCGGAAAATCCGATGGAAAATGTGTGATGGAGCCTACACACGGTCGGAATTTCGGACGACAAGGTCCTATCACACATTTTCCATCGGAAAATCCGACCGTGTGTACAGGGCATAAGTGTTTTGTTTTTTTTAATTCATTTAAGTGTATTTTTTTCAAAAAAATTGTGTTTGAAAGACCGCTGCGTAAACACAGTGTGACATCAAATATTGCAATGACTGCCATTTTATTCTCTAGGGTCTCTGGTAAAAAAATATATATAATGTTTGGGGGTAATTTTTTTCTTTTTTAATCAGATTCTTTTTATTTTTGAAATTTACAATCAATACAAAGACATTGTACAAAATAAATACCATAAAACATCACAATTACAAAAAAACAAAACAAACCCCCCACCCCCATAGCAGACACCCACCTTTGGAGCATGAGGGCAATGACAAGAGAAAAATTTAATAAATAACAATTGATGCTTGCTAAATAAAATGAACTAATCATCTGAATAGGATATACCCATTAATAGAAAAAAGTATGTACATACACACAATCTGATATATCCATATCTATATTGAGCAGTACTTTTTTGTGCAGATTGGTCTATACCACTACTGGGGACATAGCCATTGTGACCAGGTATTCTCAAATTTACTCATAGAGTTCCTTAGAAAATAGGTGTGTCTTTCAAAGTAAATAATCCTATTTAGGTCAAAGATCCAATCAGATAGAGTAGGAGGATAAGGAGAGGTCCACTTAAGGGCAATCTGTTTACGGGCCACAAAAAGTGCACGTCTAATAGTATTTACAATAGGAGTATAAATATGGGGATCATGATAGCCCAATAAGCACGTGAGTGGTTCAACCAAGATATTGACATCCAATAGCCCATTAAGAGTACCAACCACTTCTGCCCAGTATCTCCAAAGTTTAGGGCATCACCACAGGAGATGTATCAATGTGCCTGTGTTGCCACACCTTGCACAGGTTGAATCTAGTCGCAAACCAATATTATATAAAAATTCATGGGTTCTGTAAACCCTATGAAGGTTGAAAATCTGAGTTAGTCTATATGATGGGGAAAGAGAAACGCAGGGCGAGGATCGAATAATATTATCCCAAGCATCTTCAGGAATAGGGCCAAGATCCTGTTCCCACCCATCTCTAGATTGAAAGGGAAAGTTTAATAAAAATGTATCTAACAGTGCCCTATACAGTATATCACAAAATAAGACCCTTAGTTGACCTAGCTTGTACTATTTTATCCAAAACAGGAGTGGAAGAAAAAAATAACTCAGCCGAAGAAAATTGAACGCTCAAGGCATGGCGCAGTTGAAGAAACTGAAAAAAGCAAGTCGACTGGAGAGAAAACTTTCCCTTCAACTCTTTAAAGGATTTGAGGAGACCGTTCTCATACAGCTGAATTAGAGTAGTTATTCTAGATCTTTCCCATCTCTGAAAACCCCAAAGAGTCAGAAGTTTGGAAAGTCTATCATTACCCCATATAGGGGTATATCTGGTAGGATATGAAAACCCCATCATTTTCTTAACTGTGTCCCATATTTTAAGGATTAACTTAATAGTAGGCATGGCAGTGAGTGAAACACCCCCCCTCCCCCACTGCCCCATCCAATACCTGTAGTGGTGGCCGGCTATTAAACACATAAGAGAATAGACGCCAAGCAGAAAAAGATAACTGTTCAGAATCCTATCCCGCATAGTGCTGTAGTTAAAATGCAAGGAAATATATCTTTGGGTTGGGAACTGCTAATCCCCCAGCGTTTTTGAGGTGTTGTAAAACCACAATTTATTTGAGGGGTTTTGTCTCGCCATATTAAGTGCCTAAATATACTAATAATCTTAGTAAAAATCTTTAGGGGTATCCAAACAGGGGCATTATGTAGAAAATACAAAAGCCAAGGCATCCCTATCATCTTTAGAAGATTAATATGGCCCACTACCGATAAAGGCAATTTATTCCAGATTTTACTTTGGGTTTGAAATCTGGAAAGTAGTAGAACTATGTTGTCAGAAATATACGACTGTGGAGAAGGAGAAATGGTTATACCTAGGTACTTTATGGAAGACACTAACCTAAGATAGGACACAGAAGATGGTAAAGAATACGACAGGGAGTCCAGAGGTAATAGCATAGATTTCTTCCAATTTATTCAAAGCCCAGAAAACCTACCAAACTCTTCAACATGTTCATTACTGGCAAAAATTAATGAATATTGGTTAGGAACAAAAGAACATTGTCAGCATATAACGATATCTTTTCCTCCATGGTACCTCTAATCAGGCCAGTAATATCTGAAGAGGCTTGTATCAGACAAGCCAATGGTTCTATGGCGATGGCAAAAAGCAGAGGACACAATGGGCACCCCTGCCTAGTGCCCCGCCATAGTCTCAAACTAGGAGATTGAAGACCTTTGACCGTAATTTCGGCATTTGGAGCATTATACAACAGCCAGACTCATTCGCCAAAGACCGAACCAAGAACAAACTTTTCAAAAATGGCCCACAAATATGGCCATTCAATGCAGTCAAAGGCCTTTATAGTGTCCAATGTTAAGAAGGCATGATCTAAGTAATCCGACACCGGAACCTGCATGTTTAAGTAGGTACGCCTAATATTTACTGCCGTTGACGTACTGGGCATAAATCCAGCCTGATCCGAATGGATAATATGCTTAATAACCTTGTTTAATCTGGTAGCAGGTACTTTGTCAAGGATTTTAACATCTGTAGATAATAAAGAAATTGGTCTATAAGATTCAGGATATAGAGGATTTTTATCCTTCTTAGGAATAACTACTATAACAGCCTCATTCATGGAATCTGGGAGCCACCCCATATAGAGAGCCTCATTAAACGTATCGAGAAGGGCTGGAATCAGCCCCCTTCCATATCTTTTATAGATCTCAATGGGGAGACTGTCGGTCCCTGGAGCTTTTGCGTTGGGAAAACTAGTCGCCGCATTCTCCAGTTCTTGTAAAGTGAGTGGGGCATTGATATTTCCCCGATCTTCCACTGGGAGTACCGGCAAATTAATAGTGGCCAAGTAAGCAGACATCTCCAGTAAAGTATACTCGGCCTTAGAGGTATATAGATCCTAATAGTAAGACTGGAAGATGGATACAATAGAACTAGTTTGATTAGTGCACTCACCCTCTTCATTTATTAAAGCCGATACATGAGTAGGATTAGATTGGGACTGTACTATCTGCGCCAGCAACCTACCATTGGCCTTTCCCTTAGCCCAAGTCGATCTCTTCTGAAAAAACAGTTTATTCTTCGCCCTGAGTTCCAACAGTTCATTCAGCCTTTTTTGAGCAGACAGCCACTCCTGCTGGGTGATCAAAGAAGTCCTGGGCATTCATTAAAGTGTATTTTTTTTTCACCAAAAATTGCGTTTGAAAGACCGCTGCGCAAATACAGTGTGACATTCTCTAGGGTTTTTTCTTTATTCTCTAGGGTCTCTGGTAAAAAAAAACATAATGTTTGGGAGTAATTTTCTGGCAAAAAAATACAGATTTTTACTTGTAAACAACAAATGTCAGAAAAACAGACACTTCCTCCAGACCTGTACTCCGGATACTGTATGAGAATTAGTTCTGAACCCATGATCAACAATATTGATGTATACTATGAGGTGAATATATAATACTGGAATCACATATTTTAGGATATCCCATGTTTATTATTTTAAGGCTTCATGTACCGCGGCTGCTGGACCATGATGTGACCCGGCTGCGGGAAGCGCAAAACGGGGCAAAATCGCACCACGATTTTGCTGCAGTTTTGATGTGTTTTGCGGTTTCCCATGGCCAGCGAGCGGTCAAAATGTTCCTATCCTGAATGCGATTCTTCCACGTTCAGGAGAGGAGGGAGGTTGAACCTCCCCTAATTGCAGCAGCTCCTAAACTATGCTAAAAGCCTATAGCTTTTATGGAGTTGAGTTTAGGAGCTTTGGCAAAAAAATGCCAAAAGCTGCTAGGAGCTGTAGTGTACATGAAGCCTTAAACATGTATAAAAGTTATATTCTTTTTAAAGATGTTTAATATTTGTTTGCTACCTCAAAGTCCCAAGGTTTATTGGAAGTGTACTTTGTTATCAGTTTAGCGATGCTCTTTCAGGGGGCTCTGTTTCCAGTTCTTTGTCAAGGTAGTTGTAATGGCTTTCCAACCAAGTCAAATATAACTGGGGTGGGGATCTGGGATGGCAGTTGCTAGCAATCTACTTCACCTTAACACTTTTCATTCAAGCTACAGTATACAATTGCCCGAAGCCTGCAAGCTTTTCAGTTTTACTTCTTGTAAAAGTGGAACTTTATTTAGAAAATTAAGTCCTACTAGATTACTTCAGGCTGGCCCCTTTTGCAGGTATAGCTATGTAAAACATTGACAATAAGTATGCTGTTTAAAATCTAGTAATACCCTGTACTTTGTGTGGTGCTTTTACTAGGGGAACAGATGGATTTTAAACTCTGCTTTGCAGGAACACAAAATCCATCCTTTCCCCCCTGTCAAAATGGAGATCTGCATTGTTAACATAGGCAGAGCTTTGTTCTGATTCTCTGCCCGACAGTCGGTGGGTGGCGGTGGACATTGAATGCCCGGCAACCACAGATCACAGCAGAAGCGGCCCGCCTGTGGCGCACGTGCCCCCCTGCAGGCATAAGTGCATAATCACGTATATATATATATATACATGATCTGGCTCAGAGCTGCTGCCCTGTAGCAGTAAAACAAGCAAGTGGTTAACTCTGTTTTAAGGCTGTCAGCAGATCGGCCGCTACAAATCCATCAGTGCCTAAATATAGAGAGCAACTGAGCATGTGCAGAGCAGGGTGAGACAGAATAACAACAAAAAAATCCAGAAAAACACATTTCAAAAAAGTTATGAATTAAGTTGCATTTTATTGAGTGAAATAAGTATTTGACCCCTTCGCAAAATGTAGTACTTGGTGGCAAAACCCTTGTTGGCAATCAGAGGTCAGGCGTTTCTTGTAGTACACAAACAACACATATGCATACATGTACCGTAAAGCAAAAAATGGCCTGGTCATGAAAGGTGGTAAATCTTCCGGAGGTCACGTGGTTAAACCTTCCTATCCTTTACAACCAAAGAAGCTACTTCGGTTTGATCTGCACCTACCATGGTGCTGCACATGTGATCAGTTATGAAGCCAGCCATTTGATGGTTAGACAGTTTGGTTGAGGAAACAAGCAAATGTGACAGTTAGCAATCCTGGCATTCCAGGAAAGTAACTGTTTTTGAAATGGTTAAATCGGTGGGTTTAGTTCCACTTTTTGATTTATTGCTGCTCAGGGGCTCTGGGCTTCGGCAAAATGGCAGCCTCCAGCAAGAGGAAACAGGAGTAATGATGGAGGCAATTTACAGCACACATTAATGTTGGTGGCAATTTACAGCACACAATAATGTTGGTAAAATAAATTTTAATGTGGAATGTATGTTCTTTGCAAAATAACATTATTTTTTTTATCAAGTTGTTATGGGTAAAATTGTGCTTTAAATTTAGTTGCAATTGCAGCTCAACTCTTATGCCACCACTTAGCATAAACAAGAATAACATATTTATGAATACTGTATGTGTTTCTCAGACCTCTGTGTTTAATGTATAATACTGACATTTGTGGTCGAACGCACTTCCGTACATTATATTTTACAGTGAAACATGATCTATTGTAGTTGACACTCCTGACATTTCAATCTGTAAATGTGAATCCTTAATGTGAAGATGTGTACGGAAAACACGGATAAAACAACTACGCTAAAACATCTACCAGGGTTTCTAGTGCATTAATCTAATTTGCGGTCAACATATGGTCCTTTCAGGCCACCCGCACCAAGATGGGATTACACAATGCTTAGAAATTGCACACAGGCTTTCAGTATACAATGCTGTTTATCCCCTTTGGTTTGCAGGCTAATTGTAACACCGTCCATTGGCGGAAATGAAGATAACTTGTTTTTCGAACTTAGCTGATTCCAGCCAATTACTGTGAGAATGAGAAGCCAAACTAGAGCTGCCGGTTATAGATGTTTTGTGGAATATACTTTTTCTTGTAAATTGCTTTTCTTAGAAATTGCTTCAGCTTTTACCTTAGCCTATAAATGATGCATTATTATGAGAAAAGGAACATTTTGTTGATCTTTCCAGTTTTCTCTATGTTAGCTTGTTACTTTTTTCATTACATAAGCAGAAATATTTATTTAAAATGGATCTAAACTCTAAGGGGGGACATTTAAAATGTATTTATGGTCAGATTTAAAATCATATCATGTTGTAAAGCACTGTGCAAACTGTTGGTGCCTTATAAATCCTGAATAATAATATTAATAGTAATAACATATTCATATTCATTTCCACATTGTATTTCAATTATTTCTAGCCTTCTCCTATTACTCTGAAGGATCTTGATGTTTGTAAACTTTGCGAAGATCCCCACACATTTACTTCTTTAAATTCTGTGACCTGTAGTCACTACACCCTGTAGGAGGTGCTGCTGTGTCACACATTTCACAGAGTCTGCCTTGTGAACTACAGAGCTGGTGAGAGGAGGAGTTTCAGGAAGCGGAGTCAGTACAGGAATCACTGCTTGCAGGCAGCAAGGTGCCATGGGATATGTAGTTCTTAGAAATTGAAAGTAAACAGCAGAGGAGAAACTGCACATATGCAGGGAATCTATAAAGTTTTGGAAAGAGATGATTAGCAGACAGGCAGAATTCACAACATAAAAGGATTTTTTCACGTAAGCTTAAATTGGGTTGTCAAAAGTACTGTAACTATTGTTTGTATTCTATTACAATACTGATGTTAAAGAAATGAAAGTGTATGCTGTGACTATAGATCTCCTTTAACTTTCTAAACCACTGTGCATCATAAACAATATCCAGTTTCTTTTTTTTTGCGATAATTTTTTATTGAGTTTTGCGACAACACAAAATATTAAAGGACAGAAAAATAGCAAAGAACATGCAGTATAACATACTGAAAATACGGTGATTGGTCTTTTTTGAATTTTTTTTTATTAAATAAACTTTTAACCTTTTTTCATCCTTTCTTGATGATCTCCTGCAGCCACTTCCTGTCTATATGCACCTGCCCCACCTTGGGTGATTAACATTGATCTGGACTGGTATCCTGTCGGTGACAATGGTGGACCATGTCTGCACACTGTCTGTCAGCACACCCACTTAGGCCCCTTTCACACTGGGGCGGTAGGGGGCGTCGGCGGTAAAACAGTGCTATTTTTAGCGCTGTTTTAACGCGGTATTCGGCCGCTAGCGGTGCGGTTTTAACCCCCCGCTGGCGGCCGAAAAAGGGTTAAAACCATTTGTACAGCGCGGCTTTAGCCGTGGTATTGCCGTGGTATTGCCGCGGTATAGCCGCGCTGTCCCATTGATTTCAATGGGCAGGAGCGGTTTAGGAGCGGTGAATACTCCTTCACCGCTCCAAAGATGCGGCTCGCAGGAGATTTTTTCTTCTCCTGCCAGCGCACCGCTTCAGTGTGAAAGCCCTCAGGCTTTCACACTGAACAAACAGCGGAGGCTGTTTAGGGGCGGTTTGCAGGCGGTATTTTTAGCGCAATAACGCCTGCAAACCGCCCCAGTGTGAAAGGGGCCTTATAGTCTCTATCAGGGATGCACGTAACAAGGTAGCAATGTAGGAGCACTAATGAGAGACAGTTACTACATTATAACATAATGATTTTTTTTTACTTTATATATTGAAAGATATTGATAGCAACTTTTAAAATGACACAAACAATGGTTATTGAAGGTCTTTCTGCTATCTTAACTCACAAACTTAAATTGTTTGAAAGAATATGGAACCCCTGGATCTACTACTTAAAGGGGAATACATAACATGACGCAACAATGTGCTCCTGGATCGGGTGTAATATACTAGGTGGCCCCCTTGGAGGGCCAAGTCTCATTATTAATGGTGTGCCCTCGTGTTAGCTATCTGTGTACATTGCTTTACATGGGGGGATACTATAGCTGGCCATATAAGGCCATTTTTCCCCTTTACATTTAGGTAACACTTTAGTTCGGGGGTCATTAACCTGTAGATTGCGATCCACCAGTAGGTCACGGACAGGTGACTGGTAGAACGCGGTCTGGGCTTGCCGACCTGTCATTCCAGATCATCAAACAGAGTGCATTGCAGAGAGACTACTTGTAAAGTTGGAGGTGTGGTAATGAGCAAGAGCCACATAAGCAGATGCCTCCTTTGTAGTGCTGGCTCCTTTCCCATGTGGAGTGATATCAACTGCACTCCACTTCTTACGTATGGAGAATTCCCCTGAGGAAGCCATGTGACCCTGTGGCGTAACGCACAAAGAAGGGGCATACTGACGTCCGAAGGAGAGGAAGTGTATACTGAATATTTTGGTTAATTATACAAAGCTTGTGGGTATTTTTAAGAATGAGGAATGGAAGCATGACATATTTGTTGTTTAAACACTAGCAGTGGCAGCCCGTCCATAGAGGGTGCACGCCCCCCTATCCATGCGTCCTCCCCCTGATCTACATATCAGGGTGCTGGACTATGGATTCCAATGGGGGGAGTGTTTTTTTGAAGCAAGTGATTAGAGCCAGAGGCTCTAATAGACTTCAAAAAAGGGTGTGCTTGGGGCACAGAGCACTACACTCTGAGCCCACCCAGTTGTGTGAAAAAGCGAATGCATTTTTCGCTATTTTCACACTAAAGTTTCTCCCCGGCAATCAGGACCTGTTTCCCAATTGGCCAAAGCATCAGGCGATCCTATTGGATGCCTATCGCTTAGGAGTAACACAGCAGAGGAAGCTGCTGGAGGACCACCGCCGGGGGGTGTGGTTGTTTGTTGCCCCTCCAAAAGAAAACCTACCCGCCGCCACTGCACTAGAGTCATTAATGGTGATCACATTCTTTATTCACTGTTTATTTAGAGAAGAGGAGCACGACACATATTTTTGTTTTTTGTAAGAACTTTTAAGGATTTATTTTTTATTTACACATTTATACGGTATCTCAAACAGGGACAACAATCATACAAATTCTGTAGAAGCATGGGAAAAAAAGGAAAAATTATTATAATGAAACAATAATAATAATAACAATAATTTATAGCAATAACAATAATAACAACAGCAGCAATATAATAATATTTATAATAATAATAATAATAATCATCATCATCAAATACTAAATACTTGCCTCAATTAGGTGGCTTCCGGTTTCCACTAATTGTTTACTTTCTGACCCGAGCATCTTTTGGGTACTAGTTGCACCTGTGCAGTACTCCCCCATATATTTCTATAGGGCCACATCCCGAGATTGAAGATGGCACAGCACATACAGTAGTTACTTTGTATAAAAGATGTAAATTAAAGAAACATTTGAGGAAAAGAGTAAAAAAATATGTATCTTACATCAAAGCTACTGGTCACTCCAGGCAGGTACCAGTGATGTTACCCGGGCAAGTACAAGAAGGGTTAACTGTAAAGTGAGTATTTTTAAGATTTTACTTACCTTGTTTTGTTTTTTTTTTAAACATTTTTTTAATGATCAATGAGCATTTGTTATTTAGGGGTGGAGGCTGCAACATAAGCAGGCCTTGCATTGTTATTGCTATTGACCCTAGCATTGCTTTTTTAAATCTAAACATACATATCAAGTACGGTCACATACCAGCCTTTCTGTAGCCTATTATTGCACTTGTCTCTAATAGTGAGCCTCAGGGGAACAAGGGCTGGACATACGATTCAGTAGACAATATTGGCACTGCTTTTTCGGTACAGCTAGCCTTAGTTTTTGGTTGCTTTGCTGTGTGCTTCTCTTTGAAAGCCATGACCATTCCAGAAAACTAATTATATTGAAATGTTTCAAGAATAACAATTCGGAGGAGGAAACTTTGTAGCAAACATTTCCAATTACCGTTCATGACATCTTCATCCAAAAGCTGGTGGGCGAATCTCTGGACCATTTGCTGGCCACGATCGTGTATCTCTTTGACGATTCTTCAATTTTTTTAATTGTGTCAGCTGCCTGAACTCAGGTCATCGATATGCCTTCTGGGGAGAACATCAAAATGAATAGATTTCAAAAAGGAACAATTTGTCTGCATTCGGAACTGAGCTGACCCAGGGTCATTTCACAGTTTGCTGCATTCTTTCCAGTTCCTTAATCTGTTGAATAAAAACCTGCTTCGGACAATGAAGTCACCTTTTAAAATGTTTAAAATTCTTAAGTTCCAGGTTCACTTACTTTTTGGAAAACAGCCTTAAAGCTGAACCCTAGGCACAAATAAAAGTCCCAAATCATCGCAGCTCTGCATTCATTATTAAATCATTAAATGTAAGGTTTTTTTTTTTAATAAAAATGCACTTACTAGTTAAAAGTGGATCAAGGCTTTTCATAAACCTTTATAGACCTCAAAAGGATCACCGTGAGCCTGTAGAGCTTGGCAGGCAAGTGTCTAGCTGAAGCAGAGTTCTTGGTGGAAGTAGAGCTGTCAGGCTTCAGGCAGGAACATAGGCTGCAGTGGCTTCTGGGGGTAGCAAGATGGCTGCGGCTGCAATCAGCACCTCTTTTGGCTGGGTGATAGTGACAGGAAGTGGGGGCATGGCTACATGTTTCAGGGCAAAAGGACTGCCCCATTATCAAACCATAGCCGTTTCTCATGTGTAGGTCAACCCATTGAAATGAATAGGCTGCCCTACATGCAATGTGCTGGAACGTGCCAGCACTCAGAACCAAGCCTTACACTGCAGGGAGGGGAGGAGGATTGCAATGCTGGAAAGTTTTTTTAAGCGAAGGTTCACTTTAAGTTTTTTATGTTTCACTATTATTTTCTTTAAAACTCAACTGCACAACTAAAAAATGATCCCTTGCAGCAGGGCCATACCCATTCATTAAGTGCTTATTTAGCTCTAGGGGAACAAAAAAAGAGAATTTACCCAACCGATTCCCTGCTCCTCCCTCAGCTAGACTGGTCCCTGCAGCCTCTTCTCCATTATGCTGCAGCAATCTAGGATGCTGACATCATCAAAACCAAAGGAGGGGCCGTAGCCCTGCATTGGACATAATGATGCTGAGGGACAGTCCATCTCTGGAGTGTAGGGAAGCACCACCTGCTAGGGGAGCGGAGGTTTAAGTAAAACTGTTTTTCCTCTCCGCTAGACTATATGAGCTACCAACCCTTACAGTGTGGATGCAGTCCCATGCAAAAGGAGTAATTTTACATTTTCCAGGAGTTGGGCTTTGAAATAAACACAGGAAAATTATATCTGACGGGACTCTCAATGGCATGAAAGAAAAATGTAAAATGTTGTATCAGCAAATGTGTTTCAATTGCCAGGATGTAGGTGTAATAAAAGTGCACTTATCATTGGAGCTAGAAGGCCAGAGGTGACTATCCCTATGATATGGCCAATGTGTCAGAGCCTATATATTTGGGATTCTGCAAGATGTAATAATATTCTGAGCTTGGTATAGCTTTATGTCAGCAGTTCTATAAGAAACAAATTATGTTCAGTGGCATTTCTTTGGTTGGAGGTCATTCAATGAAAAGATGGAGCAACAACTGGTCCTCTAAACCTTTACGGTCCCCTTGTAAGTCATTAAATCATATTGCAAGGATTATAGCAAGCTTTCATTGTCCAGAATGAAGGTTCATGTCTCAAGTTCAAGGAGACGTAATCCTATTTCCAGTCTCTTTGGGAGGAATCTAATCTATTTAGCTCTTTGGAACATGTAAGGTGAGACGCAGCTTTGGGACTGCAGCCTCGATATATCACAGTTGTCTGACTTGTAACATCATTAGACTGGAGAGGAGACTGTGGAGGCTGATTTATAACGCTGTGTCCAGCCCTGCACTTCTTTAACTTGTCATCACTTCCAAAACTTTTTATCTTACAGAAGGGAGTTTGTTTCTCCAGAAAGAAAACATGTTAAAATTAGTTTTACTAAAGAAAATAAATACAAAATAAAAAAGAGAAAAACTTTATTTAACACATTCAAACTTTGAGGATATTAAAGCATGAGAGTTTATTTTAAACTGAAAAAGTGCCATGCAGACGAATATGTTATTAAAATTATATTTCCATTTTGGTTTGTGGCTTTTTTCATGCTTTTCTATTACTGCCATATAAAACCTTTATCCAAAAGGTAAAAAAAAATCTTGCTGTAACTGATTATAATGTTTGCTGGAGTTTAACTTCAATTGGTTAGCATATTTAAATCTGCTAATACATTTAACACTCCCCTCCCCCTAGACTGACAATGCTGCTGTCCAAAGGTGCAACTTTTCTCATTCATCCAGAGTGCACTGTAAAACGGTGATCTGCAGTCATGCAATGCGGACTTGCCGCAGTTGTGCAACAAACTTGTGAAGCCTGGCAAGTCTAGCAATAGCTTAGCAAGTCATTTTCAAACTTGCAGCACAAATGCTTGCTATCTGGGATATTACAATTTTGGTTTGGGGGTCTAAAGTGGTTCTAAAGGTGTTTTTTTTCAAAATAACAAACATGTTATACTTAACTGCTCTGTGATTTTGCACAGAGCAGCCTTGATCCTCTTCTTTTTGGGTTCCCTGCCATCAGTTCTGGCTCTTCCCTCCTGTCAAATGCCCCCAATAGCAAGCCTCTTGCCAAGGAGGCACTCGAGCAGGCTCGCTCCCAAGCTATGCTCCTGTGAATAGACACATTGTCCATTCACACACAGTTTGCAGTTCAGCCCGCCCTCACTCTCTCCTCACTGGCTCAGTGGCTATGATTGATAGCAACAGGAGTCAATGGCTCCCGCTGCTATGTGAGTCAATGAGGAGAGAGAGATCCGGGAGAGCCGCTGCTCGCATGCACATTGCTGAATTGAGATGGGGCTCAGGTAAGAATAAAAGGGGGCTGGGGGGGCGCTGCACCCAGAAGGTTTTTAATTTTAATGCAAAGAATGCATTAAAGGGGTTGTAAACCCTCGTGTTTTTTCACCTTAATGCCTCCTATGCATTAAGGTGAAAAAACTTCTGACACTGACCGGCCCCCTAGCCCCCCATTTTAGTCACCTGAGCCCGCTCATTCCCTCATAGGTGCCATTGCTTCAGTTTGTGTCAGTGTGCATGTGCCACTAAATGAAGATAAATCAGCGCGTATATGCAAAAACAAAGCAGCTGTACACCAGGGTCAAACAATCAAATCCCTTAGAGCAAATATATAAAATAAGGTGCAGCGCTAAATAAAAACATCCAGGGAAAGATATGAAGATAACAATGTAACATAAAGTCCTTATGACAATGATTTGTGAAATTAAAGAGCAATAACAATGTCCAAACACTCCTGTGAGATTCCACCAAACAAACGTGATAACATGCCAGTATGAGTGACTGATGGATGTGCCCTTCACCGGTAAACTGAATGGCCTCTCACCTGATGACCAGGACCCTTTAATTACAGAGGGTCACATAGGCATTCCCATAAGGGTCATGTAAATGAAGGTCCAAATCGGTGGTCAGGAAATCCGTCAGATATCAATTGGATGAGGATCAGGATAATTCTCACAAGACATATAAAATAGAAAAGGGACAAGAATAGTGCTCTCCGTTTGCCCAAATTTTATTAAAAAACGTAAAAATTGCACTTACATAGCAGGCACTTCACAAGTGCCAGGACGAAAGCAGTACACGATACAACCGTGTGTAAACACAGGATGGAGCATGCGCGGTAGCAGCGGGTGACGTCACGCCGTTACGTTCTGGACGCGTTGCGTACCAGTGGGCAGGGACTTCTTCAGCAGATGAGGAGACTACGTGGGCACCCGTGCTTTATAGAGGTAAGTTGCCATAGCAACAGTAAACAAACCTAAGACAGCATACACTAGATCGGAGAGACGAATCCGGAAGTGTCCCCTTGCATAACAAACGGGGTAAACGGAAGCCAATCTCAGTGCACTCGTCGTATGAGATAATATTTACCCACATAATCAAATGCTGTAAATAAATTGCAATAAATAAATTAAAAATAGAAACTGGACAATTTGCATATAAATAATCCAGTATTAAAAAATTGCATGTTCAAAAGTACATATTCAAAAATTGTGTCTAAAACTCAAAAATATAATCATTTCAGAACTATAAAAACTTTATAGTATACGTCAACCGCGGCCACCGACTGCTCCAGTATAATCAATATAAAGGCAATGAAACTACATAGAAATATATGTAGTTGTGTCGATGACGTTGGCACATGCAAATACAGGGGATATCTCCTAAACCATGCAGGTTTAGGAGATATCCTGGGTAGCTACAGGTAAGCCTTATTATAGGCTTACCTGTAGCAAAAAGTGGTCTGTAAAGCCGTGTACACACGGACGGACTTATCGACCGGACTGGTCCGATGTGGGCTTCATCGGACCTTCAGCGGACTTTTCCAGTCGAAAATCTGACGGACTTTAGATTTGGAACATGCTTCACATCTTTACGTCGTAACTCAGCCGGACCCAGAAATCCGCTCGTCTGTATGCTAGTCCGACGGACAAAAACCAACGCTAGGACAGCTATTGGCTACTGGCTATGAACTTCCTTATTTTAGTCCGGTGTATGTCATCACGTACGAATCCGTAGGACTTTGGTGTGATCGTGTGTAGGCAAGTCCGTTCGTTAAAAAGTCAGTCGGAAGTCCGTCAAAAGTCCGTTGAAAGTCCGTCGGAAAGTCCGTCGGACCAGTCCGGTCGAAAAGTCCGACCGTGTGTACGCTGCATAGGGGTTTACAACAACTTTAATTCCTTTGATTTAAAAAGAAACTGTTGCTGCAACTGCTTCAGCAAACCTGGCAGTGTTAAGCCTCATACACATAATGAGATTATCGGAGGAATGGCCGTCCATTTCTTGTTGCATGCTAGTCTCTATATCGAAAATGAAGAGGTTACTAAAGTTACGAAAATTCTTGTATGACAGAATAAAAATTCAAAAGTGATTGCATGTATTGTATTTGTATTGTATTTTTGGACGAAGTCTGCACTGATTAACTTGCTGACCGCCCACCACATATTATATACTGCGGCAAGGCGGCTTGGCTGCGTGAACCGAATTTTCTGTACGTCGGTCCATGCATGTGATCGTGTGGGTGTGTGCACATGGGGGGAGCGCGTGCACGGGTCCGGCGGTCTTGATGTCCGCCGGCCACCTGCGATTGCTCCTCACAGAGACAGAATGAGGATCTGCCAATGTAAACAAGGCGGATCCCCGTTCTGACAGGAGAGGAGAGAGAGAGATCTGCTGTTCCTAGTGATCCGGAACAGTAATCTCTCTCTACTCCCTGTTAGTTCAATTCCCCCACAGTAAGAAAGGACCTCCCTAGGGACCAAATAACCCCTTGATCACCCCCCTAGTGTTAACCCCTTCCCTGCCAGTGTATTTATACAGTGATCAGTGCATTTTTATAGCACTGGTGACTGTATTGGTGTCACTGGTCCCTAAAAAGTGTCACTTGGGGTCAGATTTGTCCATCGCATTGTCGCAGACCGGTTAAATCTCGCAGATCGCCGCCATTACCAGTAAAAACATTAAAAAAATTAAAAGTCCCTAAATCGATCCCCTATTTTGTAACTTTTGCGCAAACCAATCACTATACGCCACCGGCGTATAGTGATTCTCCTTTCAGCCTTTGCCCCGTCATTCTTTTAGCAAGGTCTGACATACAGTGGGAGTCGGCAAAGAACTAGATGAGGTGGGGTGGCGGGGCAGGGTGGGGAGGGGCATTGGGTGGGAGCTGCCAAAGTTTACTTTTCCTATTAACAAGCTGGTGATTGGTTGCTCGGACCGCCTAGCAACCAATCACCAGCTTGTTAGTAGGAAAAGTTAACATTGGCAGCTCCCGCTCCCCTGTCCAGTGCTGTAAGTCTCTGCACCCTAAATCAGTGAAAGTGTCATTCGTTGGTTTTAATTTTTTTTAATGCGTGGAACTGTGCGTCGGAATTGTGTACACAGGATTGGAATTTTACGACAACGGATTTTGTTGTCGGAAAATTTGAGATCCAGATCTCAAATTTTGTTTGTCTGAAATTCTGACGGAATATGTCCGATGGAGCCTACACACGGTCTGAATTTCCGACAACGAGCTTCTATCGAACATTTCCCGTCGGAAAATCCTATCGTGTGTACGCAGCATTAAGACCTTGCTAGTAGCTCAGGACTTGAAATTTTGAGCCCTGATGGAAGGGCAGGCTGGTCAGACAGAAGTTGATCAGTAATCAGTGCTGCCAGTTATAGCCGGCAGCACTGATCATTGTATTCGGACAGTGAGGAAGTCTCTAGCGGGAGTGATTCCCCCAAACACTTCAAACGTGTAGATGAGGAAATCAAGCCATTTATTTTTTCATTCAACCCACTGGTTGAATGAAAACAAATGATTAATATAAGGCCAGCTTTACCCATGTGCAGTTTTGTTTTTTCTAGTTTCAAGTTCATCAGAGCGGCTGCCATTGTTGCTTTTTTGGATTTGATGCAGACAGACACTGGAAGTCTTCAGCTGCTTTGCAAAGGTGGTGTCTGGGCTTTTGGTGGTTCTGTACTTTTAAGAAGGAGAAGGCTGCCTTCAGATAAGTCTGCTCTCTGCCTGTGAATTACATATATCCCATAGATGGGAACTCAGTTTAGAGTTAAAGGCCACACTTATCTAAGCTGCCTTGATACGTCAGTATAGCTTCCATATGTATTTGCAAATGTATCCAACAAAAATGTATTTTTTAAACCTTTTTTTGGTAAATTAATTAACAAAAAGAAGCAGTGGGCTAGGCCAAGGGTACCACATCCAAATGACTTTAATCAGTGAGTAGAATATGTATCTAACAGACATGTGAGGTACCCGCGTCGCAACATGGAATTTATAAAAATAATGCCCCGTACACACGGTCGGAAAATGTGTGATAGGACCTTGTTGTCTGAAATTCCCACAGTGTGTAGGCTCCATCACACATTTTCCATCAGATTTTCTGACACACAAAGTTTGAGAGCAGGCTATAAAATTTTCCAACAACAAAATCCGTTGTCGGAATTTCCGATCGTGTGTACACAAATCCGACGGACAAAGTGCCACGCATGCTCAGAATAAATAAAGAGATGAAAGCTATTGGCTACTGCCCCGTTTATAGTCCCGACGTACGTGTTTTACGTCACCGCGTTCAGAATGATCGGATTTTCCGAAAACTTTGTGTGACCGTGTGTATGCAAGACAAGTTTGAGCCAACATCTGTCGGAAAAAATCCTAGGATTTTGTTGTCGGAATGTCCGATCAATGTCCGACCGTGTGTACAGGGCATAAGTCTTTTATTGATATCAATTAAAAGAAAAACAGAGAAAGCTTAAAGCCTAAAATCCATCAGTAATACATCTTATTAATAATAAGCTTCTGTACTTGTACATGCACCCCCCCCCCCCCCCCATTAGCTATCTCGATCATACAGTCTCATTATAATACTAATGGCTTAACCAATTACAGACCGGAAGATTTTCCTGCCTAATGACCAGGCCATTTTTTGTGATATGGGACTGCATCGCTTTAACTGAGAATTGCGCAGTCATGCGACGAACATTGACCAAACAAAATTGATGTCCTTTTTTACCACAAATAGAGCTTTCTTTTGGTGGTATTTAATCACCTCTGTGTTTTTTATTTTTTGTGCTATAAACAAAAAAAAAACGACAATTTTGAAAAAAAAAAAACAATATTTTTTACTTTTTGCTATAATAAATATCCCCAAAAATGTTTTTAAAAAACAAATTTCTTCATCAGTTTAGGCCAATATATATTCTTCTACATATTTTTGTTAAAAAAAACGCAATAAGCGTATATTGATTGGTTTGCGCAAAAGTTAAAGCGTCTACAAACTATGGGAAAGATTTATGGCATTTTTATTAATTTATTTATTTTTTACCAGTAATGGCGGTGATCTGCAATTTTTAGTGGTACTGCGACATTGATCGGACACTTTTGACCCATTTTTGGGACTATTGACATTTATACAGCGATCAGTGCTCTAAAAATGCACTGATTACTGTGTAAATGTCACTCTTAGGGAAGTCGTTAATACTAGGGGGTGATTAAAGCGGGGTTCCACCCAAATTTTGAACAATATCTGTATGTATTCTCTTCCTTGCCTAGATGCTGACATGCCGTTTAAAAAAATTTAAATCGCCGTAATTACCTTTTATTTTTCAATTTTTCTTTGCACTTCCTGGTTCTCCTCCCGTGGGAGTAGGCGTGTTTCTAGCCTCTCCCAGACTCCTGGGGGCTAGTCTCAGGCTTCCCAGGATGCCACTGAGCATGTGCGGGAACGAGCGGTGAATGCTGGGAGCACAGCATTCACTGCATCCAGGAAATAAATGCTTGTGGGCTTCAAATGCCCACAATGAAGATGGAAACCGCCTGCAGTGAATAATATAAGTTATTCTTTCCGACAAAATCTGACACAGGCGGACATATTACACACAATATGTGAGTATGTAATGCTGAGAAGAAAAGTTTGTGAATGAACTAAAAAAAAAAAAAATGATAGATAGGTGGACCCCCGCTTTAAGGAGTTAAATGTGTTCCCTTGTGAGTGTTTCTTACTGTGGGGGGAAGGAACTGACTGGGGGAGGAGACATATCGCTGTTCCTACTTATTAGGAACAAACAATCTCTTTCCCCCCCCTCTCCCCTGACAGAACAGGGATTTGTAAACACACAAGTCCCTGTAAACACAAAAATCCCTGTTCTGGCTCTCGTGCCCGCGGGTCGGTTTGCCGACGGCGATCGCCGTCCCCCGATGTTCAGCGGGTGCGCGCACATGTGCACCTCCGGTGGCTCTTAAAGGGGAAGACGTATCCATACGTTGTTTTGCAGGAATGTGCCACTTTACCAAAGTATATCGGTGTGAGCCAGTCGGCAAGTGGTTAAAGCAGTATTAAACCCAAAATTTAATATATTGCAGCTTACCCATCATTGGATGTGGTGGCTGCATTGTTTGTTTTTTTAGTTTTTTTCCCTCTGTTTTTACCTGGTGATCTGGCAGTAATGCTCTTCCTGTATTAGAGTGCCCTCACTCTGGATGAAGGAGCACAGGGGGCACAGCAGACAGCAGCACTGTCAGTCTGGGGGGGGGGGAGACTATAATTTTGTGTATTTATATATTATAGCCTATCCACTAATTCTGATACCATGCTGTGGACCCCGTTTGTACTGTTTTCTACTATCAAAGAGGCACTGCAAAAGGTCATGTAGCAACAGACTGAGGTGAGGTAAAAAACAGAGTTAGGGCTAGTTTACACTTGCTTCAAAACAAGGCTTCGGACACGCTTTGTTAAAGCTCAAAGTCCCTGTCACTAAATAAAATATTTAGCTTACAGTCCTGTTTACACCTTGCTTTTTGATTAGTGCTTTGATGGGGCTTTGATGAGGCTTTGGTGGAGCTTTGATGGGGCTTCAATGAGCCTTTGGTGGAGCTTTGATGGGGCTTCAATGAGCCTTTGGAGGGGGTTCGGTGAGCCTTTGGTTAGGCTTTGGTGGGGCTTCAGTGAGGCTTCGGTGGGGCCTCAGTGGGGCTTCAAGCGACCTTTGCCATAGACTTCTATGTAGGTTTTGAAGTTACCACTGAAGCTACATGGGGTATAATTTTTGAAGCGAAGCCAAAGCAAAGCAAAAGCAAGATGTAAACAGGACTGTAAGCTTACCATTTTATTTAGTGAAAGGGGCTCTGACGCGCGTTCAGAGAGCTTTAACAAAGCCTGTCCGAAGCATCGTTTTGAAGCAAGTGTAAACTAGCCGTTAATGTGTGTTAAAGCCGAAGCAAGTGTAAATGAGCCCTTAGGGGGTTTTTTTGTTCTTTTAAAATGTGGTTGTTACAATCGAGATGGGTGGAAGAGATTAAGAGGGGGGTTCCTTTTGCTCAGGAATGGGCTTTAAATGAACCTGGGATTTAGCAATAACTGACAGTATTGCTATTCTTTAGAACGTTATACTAGGGTAATGTTATTTGACCAGTTTAGACACTGTTATACCCTGTACACACGGTCGGATTTTCCAATGGGAAATGTTCGATGGGAGCTTGTTGTCGGAAATTCCGACCGTGTGTAGGCTCCATCGGACATTTTCCGTCAGAATTTCCGACAAACAAAATTTGAGATCTGGATCTTAAATTTTCCAACAACAAAATCCGTTCTCGTAAATTCCGATCCTGTGTACACAATTCCAACGTACAAAATTCCATGCATGCTCGGAATCAAGCAGAAGAGCCGCACTGGCTATTGAACTTCATTTTTCTCGGCTCGTCGTACGTCTTGTACGTCACCGCGTTCTTGATGGTCGGAATTTCCGACAAGATTTGTGTGACCGTGTGTATGCAAGACAAGTTTCGTGGGTACACGTCATTAGTGGATAGTTGAACTTGTCTTTAAACCCTTCCAGGTCCTTAATGGGCTTCATAAAGCAACGTGGGCTTTCCAGAATGTAGTTACACAGATAGAAGCCTGCACAGCAGGCAGAGGAGATAACTCTAACCTTGCGGTAAGTTTGGTAGGGGATTTGAGTGTTATTCAGAGGTTGCAGACTGCAAGCTACGGGTCAGTAGTTCTGCTGCCAAGTTTATATCTCTTTCCTCTATCGCTGATGATAACTTTATTCTTCTATCTTTATTTGCATATTTTGAAAGCTCTGACTAATGCCTCTAATTAAACATTGACAGTAAGCCATAGGGAGCAATGAAAAAAAGGTGAGCATCTACTTGTTTCTACCTTATTTATTTAAAGTAGTGTTCACTGTACTGAAACTGTAATAGTAGGTACATCAAACCTGTTTTTTTGCTGTCTTTGTGTCTGGGAGATTTGCCATGTACTTAATTTCCTGTTGTTAATGTTATTAGTGTTTCGTGTTTTTCTCATGTTATTAAGAATCCAGTAGACAGCCAATGCCAATGACACTCACTGGTCATCAGTGCATTCTCCATAGGAAAATATGAAAAATAAACCTTAGAAGGGGTAACAACAGGTTCAGCTCAATAATATGTGTCACCAGTACTCCAAAAAAAAAAAATAATAATAATAATGCTAAAGGGCCTCTTTATTTACCAAATCAGATGGATTGAATTCCATATCTTTAACCACTTCAGTACAGGGCACTTTCGCACCTTCCAGCCCAGGCTAATTTTCAGCTTTCAGTGCTGTCACTTTTTAAATGGCAATTGCGCGGTCATGCTACACTGTACCCAAACTAAATTTTTATAATTTTGTTCCCACAAATAGAGCTTTCTTTCGGTGCTATTTGATCACCTCTGCGGGTTTTATTTTTTGCTAAACAAATAAAAAAAGACTGAAAATTTTGAAAAAAAAAAAAGTTTTTCTTTGTTTTTATTATAAAATTTTGTAAATAAGTAAGTTTTTTCCTTCACTTATGGGCACTGATAGGCTGCACTGATGGGCACTGATAAGGCGGCACCGATGAGTTGGAACCAATGAGATGTCACTGATGAGGTGGCACTGATGGCCACTGACGATGGGCACTGATAGGCGGCACTGATGGGCAGTGATAGGAAGCACTGATAGGTGGCACTGATATACGGCACTGATGGGCATTGATAGGTGGCACTGATGGGCACTCATAGGTGGCACTGGTGGGCACTGGTGGGCACTGATGGGCACTGATAGGCGACACTGATGGGCACTGAAAGGCTGGACTGATGGGTACTTATGGGTGGCATTGATAGATGGCACTGATGGGCACTGATAGGCGGGACTGATGGGCACTGATGAGCACTGAAAGGTGGCACTGATGGGCATTGATGGGCATTGATGGCTGGCACTGATAGCTTTCACTGATAGGCATCACTGGTGGCACTGGCACTGGCAGGCATTTTTCATTGGCACTGATTTGTAGCTACCTGGGCACTGATTGGCAGCTTCCTGGGCACTGAGTGGCATTTCCCTGGTGGTCTAGGGTGGCATACCTGGTGGTCCAGTGGGGTGGGCATCCCTGGTGGTCCTTGGCGGGCATCCGAGGGGGGGTTGCGCTGATAAGCAATCAGCACAGACCCCCCTGTGAGGAGATCAGCCGATCGGCTCTCCTCTACTCGCATCTGTCTGCCGATCAACGGCTCTTCCTGTTTACATCATGATCAGCTATGATTGGACATGGCTGATCACGTGGTAAAGAGTCTCTGTCAGAGACTATTTACCTAGATCGGAGTTGCGGTGTGTCAGACTGACACGCCGCACCAATGATCACCGCGATGCGCGTCCCTGAGGGCGTGCAGCGGCTTGATATCCCGAGAACATCATATGACGTCCGGTCAGTATATCGCAACCACTTTGCCGACATCATATTGCTATACGGCAGGTGGCAAGTGGTTAAACATATTAATCATAATAAAACAAGAACACTTAATATCTATAATTAAGAAAAATATAAATATACATTTAAAAAAAAAAATTAATAAAATAGTTCATCATACAAGTAGGTCTCCTTCAGTATTTGGATATATATACAACTATTTAAAGTTGAACTCCGGGGATAAGTAATTATTGTCTAAATAGAGTCATATGTATTCTTATTTGAATCTTGGTGTATTTTGTGTATTTCTTCCAGATCTCTGCAGTAATCCAGGGTGAAACCTCTGTGTAGAAGATTCCTGTAATAAAGACCACTCACTGCTGCTCTCTTTCCTTGTGCAGGGTGACTGGTCTTGTCTCTGCCCTTCCTGTAGTGTTCTGCAGGCAGCCTGTAGTGTTTGGGGCCTTCTGGGCCCCTCCCACAGCTCTGCTCCCTACACAGGCTATACTATGATTATGTCACTACCTTTTCACAAGGTAATATCTCGGTTGGAAGGCAATATCATTCCCGACAATGTCCAGATGACGAAACACATTGGGAGGTTTTAGGCATAGTGGGAAACACAGAGTACATGGAGAGTCACCTTTTTGAGAAACTGTCATTGCGCACAGATTCAATTTTTATGGTTATTAAACACAACTGTGGTGGATTATATTAGTCACCAAAGATGTGTGTTATATGTGTACCAGACTATATAATTCACAAAAGTGTGTTATAACTTCACATTGTGTTGCGCTGACACCGGTCACTTTTAAAGTATAAGGTCTATGTTTTTAAACAAGGGGTTGTACCATAGATTATAGGGGATTGTTTTATTTGGGTATATATTACTAGCATAGTTTTACATAAATATACATGGGTATTATATACTTGGTCTTTATTTATTTGATTTATAGCACTGTATGTATTAAAATGTGATCTCCAAGCTTTGGTACTCCCAATTGCGTAGGTGCCTGCACATTGATTACCCTAGTGTGACGCTACTACATTAAAATATCAAAAAATATATATTATACTAACATCATGCTTACTTTGGCTTAATGCAATCCCACATAAATATCAATCAAAAAATATATAAATCAAAAAATAAAGTGCATCATGCCAAGTGAATCAATTCATAAATGTAAACAATCAATTCATAATACAAAGTGCTCCGCGCCCTATAAACAAATTCAATTCCTACTCTAATAAACAATGCATTCAGTTGGACCAACAGTTGAAGTAATGTAAGTTCATAAATGTAAAAAGTCCTCTTTAAAGTGATCAGCGCTCAACAGGGAGGATTTTATTTAAATCAAGTGGATTTAAATTACAATTTAAATCATGATTTAAATCACTAGTAAAAAGGCTTGATTTAAATCAACTCGATTTAAATCATAATTTTTAAAGAGTAACTGTCATCTCTGTCCTGCGGCGGCTTTTCCTCTGCCCCGCTGTTGACTCACCAAAAGTCCCATTCCCTTTAATGGGACGGCTGGTGATGGGGCAGTGAAAAAACAAGGTGAGGAACGTGGCGGCAGCAGGTGAGTGGATGCCCGCTAACAGGCGCTGCCATGAAGAATCTGAAATGACAGGTGCGCTTAAATGTAAGGACTTATTCTTGCTGGTAGTTGGAATCTTTAATATTTGCAAACAAAATGATTTTTAATAATAAGCTGTCAGGTTAGTAAAACAGCAATATCAGAACTGATTTAATCATACAGTTTGTAGTGTACATAGATTTGCAAAACAATGAGATAAAGCAGTAATGGCGAACCTTGACACCCCAGATGTTTTGGAATTACATTTCCCATGATGCTCCACTACACTGCAGAGTGCATGAGCATCATGGGAAATGTAGTTCCAAAACATCAGGGGTGCCAAGGTTCGCCATCACTGAGATAAAGGAATATTCCTTACTTTGTTTTATCTCATGGTTACTGTGAAATTGTCTGAATGCATCAATGCAGCGCATGTTATCTCAGCTTGCAGAGCCTTGATTCATTGAATAAGTTTACCAAAAATGTACATATTGCAGAATTTACAGCCTCATGCTACATAACTAAGCTCTATTACATGCTGAATAAACTAAATTATTAATGTATCTTAAACAGAAAACTATCTTTAGATGGATTTTTACTCCAAAAGCATTTTATTAAAATAAATTTGATAAAAATCTGAAAAATCGGATTTAAATAAAAAAAATCTTAAAAGAAAATCATTGATCCCCCCCCCCCCCCGGTGCTCAAATTATACATCCAGTGATCTTGGTGAATTCACTCTGTGCTCCCCTCTTTTGTCACCACACTCGCCAGATAATAATAACACAAGCTCTTTGTATTAGACAGCTCTCTTTCTCCTGTCCCTCCTGTTCCTGTTTTTGGATGGGTGTCCCGCGGGAGTATATGTGAGCATGCATGTGAGGGAAGATAAAAACCAGGCAGCTTTCCATAGTGTGATATCTTTTTATCTATATAAAGCATATATAAAACTACTCACACAAAATGAATGTTCGCATTACACAAGCCAAACTCACATGCAGTATAACTTCCGACCCACTACATCCATCTGCGTTCCATAGGAGTGGCCACTCCTGATGACGTCACCGTGATGAAATGTGTTGGGCGGGGCTTGTTGTCATCACTTCCACTTCCTCACTTCTGGCCTATGGAATGCAGATGGACGTAGTGGGTCAGAAGTCCAATTGAATGCATTGTTTATTAGAGTAGGAAATTAATTTGTTTATAAGGCACAAAGCACTTTATATTATGAATTGATAGTGATTACACAAGCCAAACTCACATGCAGTATAACTTCCGACCCACTACATCCATCTGCGTTCCATAGGAGTGGCCACTCCTGATGACGTCACAGTGACAAAATGTGTTGGGCGGGGCTTGTTGTCATTACTTCCACTTCCTCACTTCCGGCCTATGGAATGCAGATGGACGTAGTGGGTCAGAAGTCCAATTGAATGCATTGTTTATTAGAGTAGGAAATTAATTTGTTTATAAGGCACAAAGCACTTTATATTATGAATTGATAGTGATGAATTGATTCACTTGACACAGTGCACTTTATTTTTTTGATTTATATATTTTTTGATTAATATTTATGTGGGATTGCATTGAGCCATAGTATGCACAATGTTAGTATACCTGCTCAAACGTTATAGCACTGTATATTGTGTTGATAAATATCTGGGTTTGCAAAGGTATTTGGTGCACACAAAGTAAATCTATATCCTCTGTGGCTATTGGGGAATATATTTCAATTAAAGCTCTTGTGTCCGGAGTTCACCTTTAACAAGGCAAGACTAATATTGATTATCCAGTCTAATAAATCATTCATTTCTCTTATGTAAGTCTTTATGGAGTGATGTGTCAATTGAGATAACCCCTCCAGAATACGTTGAACATGATCTTTAGTACTAGGCAGCCGCCAAAGGAAATCTCAGGTCAGGGTTCAGTTAATGCAGAGCTGTGGAGAAGACTGTAAGCTCCTGCTTCAATACAGGCTGTAAACTGCTGCAGAATATGTTACTATGATATGTTACTATGATAATATATCAATGAATAAAACAAATGCGCATACATATATTTTGATATTAATATTCTTTCTTTTTTTTTTTTTTGGACCATAAAACATATGAGGCAAGTAATGATTTGAATTTATCTTGTATGGAGTGGAACTGACTTGACACCTTAATAGGGATTTGTTTAACTGATTTTTATGATAACTTGGATACATTCTGTTCCATGACAGGAAATATGCAAATAATATCAGAGTTTGAAAAATGCTATAAAAAGACGTGAGTACAGAGGGGCTGGCAGCTAGCGGAGCATAGTTAAAATTGCTGGCATGAAATGAGAGCATGCACCAAGAAGGGAACAGATGAGCCACTCATAAAACTGTTCACTAACAGTCAAACAGAGGTTGCTGTCACCAGTGCAGTGCAATAAACATTTTATAGCATCAGATATCTATTTTATACCAAACTAGGATCAGCTGTAGTTCTAGTAAATCAGCACTACAGAATGTGCATGGCAGCAAAACATAATGGAGCTGTCCAGGGTCTGAACTGAGTTAAAAAACCTAAATAAAGGAAAATGTTGCGAGCATAATTCGTTCCAGAAACATGCTTGCAAAAGTATTCACCCCCCATTGGCATTTTTCGTGTTTTGTTGCCTCACAACCTGGAATTAACATGGGTTGTTTGAGGATTTGCATCATTTAATTTACAGAACACGCCCACAACTTTGAAGATTTTTTTTTAAATTGTGAAGCGAACAACAAATAGGACAAAATAACAGAAAAAGTCAATGTGCATAACTATTCAACCCCCTAAAGTCAATACTTTGTAGAGCCACCTTTTGCGCCTATCACAGCTCTAAGTCTCTTTGGATAAGTCTCTATGAGCTTGCCACATTTTACCACTGGGATTTTTGCCCATTCCTCCTTGCAAAACTGCTCCAACTCCTTCAAGTTGGATGGTTTGCGCTTGTGAACAGAAATCTTTAAGTCTGACCACAGATTTTCTATTGGATTGAGGTCTGGGCTTTGACTAGGCTATTCCAACACATTTACATGTTTCCCCTTAACCTCCCTGGCGGTTATGCCGAGTGTGGCTCGGGGTTAAATTTCAGCACCATTAGCGGTAATCCCGTGCCTCACTCTGGATTGCTCTGCAGGATCCTGGTACGGTGTACTTACCATGTCCCCCCGCGGTGTCCGTGGGCTCTGTCCTCCGTCCGAACCCTCTCTGTGCTGGGCGCATGGGGGCGGAGCCTGGCGGCAAATTCAAAAAAGTGAAAAATCATAACACATACAGTACACTGTAATCTTACAGATTACATCACTGTATGAAATTATTTCACATCCCTTTGCCCTAATGCTTTGTCCTATGCCCTGCATGCAGTTTTATATTATATATATACTGTTCTTTCTGCCTGGAAACTGGAGATTGTCCATAACAACCAAAAAGTGTCCCTTTACATCAAAAGTGGTTTAAAATCAGCTAGAAAACAGTGATAGTAAATTAGAACACTTGCAGAATTGAGCGATAGTGAATCGTGGGGAAATTAATTTTATTATTGTTATTATATTATTTTTTATAATTATTCATATTTAGTTATTATAATTTATGATTTTGTGTTTCAACTTCATCATACCCAGGATATCTACTAGACTCTTGGTGGACAGATTTAAGTGTGTTATTACTAAGAATTACATGCCTACAATATTAAACGCCAAATTTCTATGCAAAATAATTGTACCGCTTTGAGATGCAAAAATCTGACATAATCATACCGCCAGGGAGGTTAAACCACTCAGGTGTTGCTTTAGCAGTGTGTTTGGGGTCATTGTCCTGCTGGAAGGTGAACCTCCATCCTATCCTCAAATCACACACAGAGTGGTACAGGTTTTGCTCAAGAATATCGCTGTATTTAACACCATCCATCTTTCCCTCAACTCTGACCAGTTTCCCAGTCCCGACTGCTGAAATGGGGATGGTGTTCTTTGGGTGATGTGATGTGTTGGGCTTGCGCCAGACATAGCGTTTTCTTTGATGGCCAAAAAGTTCAATTTTAGTCTCATCAGACCAGAGCACCTTCCTCCATACATTTTTGGAGTCTCCCATGGGCCTTTTCGCAAACTCAAAACGTGCCATTTTGTTTTTTGCTGAAAGTAATGGCTTTCTTCTGGCCACTCTGCCATAAAGCCCAACTCTATGGAGTGTACGGCTTATTGTCTTCCTATGTACTGATACTCCAGTCTCTGCTGTGGAACTCTGCAGCTCCTTCAGGGTCACCTTAGGTCTCTGAGCTGCCTCTCTGATTAATGCCCTCCTTGCCCGGTCCGTGAGTTTTGGTGTGCGGACGTCTCTTGGCAGGTTTGCTGTTGTGCCATGTTCATTCCATTTGATATGATAGATTTGATAGTGCTCCTAGGGATCATCAAAGATTTGGATATTTTTTTATAACCTAACCCTGACTTGTACTTCTCAACAACATTGTCCCTTACTTGTTTGGAGAGTTCCTTGGTCTTCATGGCAGTGTTTGGTTAGTGGTGCCTCTTGCTTAGGTGTTGTAGCCTCTGGGCCCTTTCAAAAAGGTGTGTATATGTAATGACAGATCATGTGACACTTAGATTGCACACAGGTGGACATCATTTCACTAATTATGTGACTTCTGAAGGTAGTTGGTTGCACCAGAGCTTTTTATGGGCTTCATAACAAAGGGGGTGAATACATACGCACATGCCAATTATCATTTTTTTATTTCTGAAAAATAGTTTTATGTATATATTTTTCTAATTTTACTTCACCAACTTAGACTATTGTGTTCTGATCCATCACATATAATTCAGATTAAAAAAACATTGAACTAAAGGCTGTAATGTAACAAAATAGGTAAAAAGCCAAGGGGGGTGAATACTTTTGCAAGGCACTGTATATCAAAGCAAATTTCCCCATAAGAAATAATGGAAACCCAAATGATTTGTTCCACAACCACTTATTTATAAGTCCTTCAGTTTATAGTCCATATAAAAAAATTATAGCAATGTGATAGGTTGCGTAACCATAAAATGTCCATCCACAAATGAAAGCCTACACAAGGGGATTAGAAGCAAAATCCATCAGGAGCTACAGAGTATAAAAGAGAAGAGAGGCGCCTCCAAGTGTAGCAATATGGTTCCATTTATTGAAGGTACAACATTTAGCAACTCACATGGTTGATGATTAAAATAGGCACATCTAAGTATGCAGACATCTGGGGTAAAGCTGTCCACATTGACCATCCCCCACACCGCCGGCTCTCACCGCTGTCAGTCTGCAATCGTAAAAAATGTTATGACTGGAGAAAATGGAAATGCATCAAATGTTCTACATTCGAAAAATATAATCAAAGTGAAAACTCTCAATTCAGTTGGTTATAAGAAATCTACTTGGGAAACAAAAATCTACACTTTTTGTAGAAGGTGTGTTTTTGGAGGTGTGCGTTAAGGGTTTAGTTTATTTGTTCTTTGTATTTTTGTGCGCTTTTTGTGTAGTTGACTGCTACCTTAACTTTTTTATTTGTCTTTTTTCTTTTTTTTTCTTCATTTTTTATTTAGAAGATTGCAGCAGATAACAAGAAAAATATTGACTCCATACAAGAGTCTAACGTATATTCTATGTCATTACAGTGTACATTTCCAAAAATATCCACAGAGGGGTACAGTATAACATACAAAAAAAACATTGATCATCAGGAATCTGTGTGCAGAGGTATCAAAAAGCCATTGAAAAAGAGGTGAGAGGACTTGGTTCAATGGGTATAGAAAGACCTCTGGGATTTCCGAGATTGGCCGCAGGTTAGGAACTTATGCTCAGAAAACCTCAGAGCATAGTAAGCACAAATGTACAAAAGTCAAATATATCCAAGTCTGCCTGGATCCGTGCACATCCAACAAGTTTTTTAATACATTACAGAAAGAGGGTAGAGCGAATAAGAGAGAAGGCAAAAAAATGGGGAGAAGAGAAAGGAAAAAAAAAAACGGGGAAGGGGTTGGGTGTGGGATGGGGAGGGAAGAGGAGGTCACCACTGGGGAGTCAAAAATACAAGAATCAGTACTACGGTATGACCCATTAGAGAACTGGTACAAAGGAACTGTGTGAGTCACACATATTGCAGGTATTTTTCAGAGAAACGGAAGAGACTCCAGTGGAACCGCTTGGTCTTATGTTCCTCAGTTTTTTCTTCCTTTGGGAAAAAAAGGAAATATTGAGGCTATTGAGAGGAAACATTTTGGCACAACAGGCTCAGAATATTTAAAAGGAGCTTTGTTATCTTTAATGAGCTTATAAAAGCCCAATGAATTCTTAAGGGGTTAGTATACCTTTACCAGAAAACTGCTTATGCAGATAAGGGGCATCTGTGGAAAAAAACTAATTGTTCAGCTTTGAATAAAGTTGAATAATGCCCTTGCTTTAGGTGTAGACCATTTATGTACCTCCCAAAGCCTGGCCAAAAACTCCTAGAGATGGCATCCCTCGTTCATTGCTAGGATGTTGCTAAGACACTCTCAGCTGTTATTACTTAGTCCCATCATTACAGGAATGAGCTCTCAAACCCCCACACATGAGAGTGCACGTGAGTGTGTTTGAATTAGAGAAATAGCTTAGGCCTGTGATGGTGGGGATGAGCAGTAATGGCTGTGAGTGTCTGAGCAACTTCCTAGCAACAAAGCAAGCAGGGGTGATGCCATCTCTGGGACTCTTTAGGCCAAGCTTTGGGAGGTACATAAATTGTCTACACCTATAGCAAAGGCATTATCCAACTTTGGTCAAAGTTGCACAATTTGCTTTTATCTACATGTGCCCCTTACCTGCATGATAGGGATACTGCATATTTCATTTTCCTCATTAAGGTTGGCCTCACAAATATCTAACGAGGCCTCTAATATCCTTGTTATTCTGGTTACCTTGCATGACTGATCTTAATGGAATGTGAACTGCCTATATGGACAAGCCAGCCCCCCTCCTTCAAGAATTTGACATTTTCCTTAGAAGGTAATTTTGCTCTGAAGGTGGGCTTGACTATTTCCTACATACAAGACCTATATACCCTGGCTTGAACTTGTTTGGTTAATCTCGTCAACAGAGCTTGCAATTATGCATGCGTCTGTGATCACCTGCATACCATATTGTATATATAAAGATGGGACTCCGTGGTAGAAACAGCATCTTTAGTTAAGTATTCCTGTTATATTTTCTTTATCTTTATCTGTATCTGTATTACTTTTTAAAAATGTTATATTTTTAAGTATTTGTGTGATCTCTCTTTGCACATATCGAACACAGCCCCAAAAAAGTGACAAAACACCTGCAAAAGCAGTCTTTTGGTAAATGTGAACTAAACCTTTAAAGAGCACTTTAATTTTGCCTTTCCCTGATGAATTTCACCAACATGGCAATTTTTTTCTGTGTAATATCTTGGTTTTCTCAAAATTTCAGAGAAATTAAGACTCTCAATTACTCTCATCCTTATTTGCACGCTAAATGCTTTTGCAAACCATGCACTGGTGAATACTTTTTAGGCAACTCAGCTCAGCTTGTGAAAATGCTAGTTTACTAGCTACCATGTTTTTCTCATGGCTTCAATACTTTAAAGCACTGACCTAAAACAAGTCTTCAGATCAGGAGTTCCAAACTTCACTTTGACTTTCTAATCTACTTATGTGTTTTGGATCAGAACTCCAAAGTTTTGAAGCAGTTGGATCAGCGTGACTCCCAGGCAGGTAATATTTTCAGAAAGAAGCCAGTGGCAGCAATCCCTGTACTTCTCTCAGGTTTCCTTAAAATGATTTGCTTTTAAATTCTCTTTAAGAACAGGAGAAGCAAAAATTAGACCGGCGAGGAATCACCAGCTGCTCTAAAAAAAAAGTCACTTTAAAGTCTTTTTAAGTGACTTTCAAATTGATTTTTGTCCATCACACTTTAGAACCTCTGTCAGATTTCCTGAGTCCTCAATGAGTTGAAATCTCACCCTATTTCCTTCATTTTTTTTCATTCTAAAACTGCATTATTTATTACATATGCCAAAATAACTCTTCACCATAAAGTATGTATGCTGCTTACTCTGTGCTATTCTTCTGAGAAGTGACAGCACTAGAAAAGCTGACTGACGTTTTCTATCCGCAAAAATTCATGAGATTCAACGTGAGGCTTAAGCTGTTACAGCACTAACTAAAGGTCATTCTTTATATGGGGATTATCTGATATTTCTTGACAGCACAGTATACACATGAAAAGCCAAGGGAAGGATATCTTGACAAGAATGCTTCAGCGTTTCACCAAAGTATTAAAACAAAAGAGTTTACGGCTGAGAAAATGAGATAGAACAGAACACTTTTTCCTTAAGAAAGTGTTTTTTGCATGGACTGTATAAGAAAAAACATAGAAAAAACATAGCAGAAGCAGATATTTAAGTGGCCTGGACTATTTTTTATAGAATCCAAGAGGTACAGAAAAAAGGAGTGCCAGACCAATTGTTGAGAGTTTTCATTTAATTTTTTTCCCCTTAAGATATAATACATTAGCTTCTGCTAGCTTAAAGGCCTTGGATTATAATATTTATTGCTTCTAATTAAGTTTAACGTGAGACCAACCCTATTCAACCCTAATACCATCAACACATCTAAGCTCAGAAGAAGGTAGCCCTTTCAAATCCCCAAAACACGTTGGGTTGTCCTTTTGGTGTTTAAAAAAAAAATATACCCCTCAGTTTATCAACAATTTGTCTGGCGAGTCTGAAGTGCAGAGGTAGGCCTCTCTTACAGTGGCACGAGTGTCTTCTGCCAGCAGGTGCTGATGTGCGTTAGGGTGCGCAGAGATGACTGGCTGGATACCCACTGGTGGAAGGACCAGAGCTGGAGGCAGGCACAGGTCAGCAGATGCAGCTGTAGGTATGAGAGCCAAGGCAAGGTCAGACAGTCCAGGTCAGCGATGTTCAGGCAGACCAAGGTACAGACAGCAGGTAGCAGGGTGGTCAGGGACCAGGCCGAGGTAGGTAATAGCAAGGCAGATCATCCAAGGAAGCAGGCAAAAGAATAGTCCAGAGGCAGGCCAGGGGTCAGTACAGGCAGTGTTCAGGCAGTCAGGTACAGATGAGGTCGGCAACAGAGGATCAACACAGGAACAGATACACAGATGCTTAGGAGCGTAATAGACCAAATGGCACTAACACAGAGGACTAGTGCAGTTTAAATGGCCCACCTGGCACCAATGCGCTTGTGCGTGCCCTCTTGTTACACAGCTACGGGCAGGGGTTCTTAGGCTTATGCGCCTGCGTGTATGCAAACGTCTTTCCTGACACCCTCACTTCACAACTTCAAACTAGTGATGTTTTAGATGTTTAAGTGATTTATCATGGCTCCTCTGTTGCATTTATGAAAGCCTGCTGTTTTTCCCATTCAAATAAGGTTCAGTTTTAAGACAGAATGGGTCCCTTAGTGCAAACAAACGGTACCTGCCCCAGCCTATGACTGGCCTTAACAGCAAGGAGCACATGGAAGGGCGACGCATGTCAAACAGCAGTAAAGAAAAATTCCCAGCTCAGCTTACCAGCCAGCCTGCAACAAACCAAATTGTCCTGTTTAACGAGTGCAAACAAACGGCAACTGCTCCAACCTATAACTGGCCTTAAAAGCAAGGAGCACATGGAAGGGCAACGCAAATGTGTGCAAATTAAACCCCTATTATTATTGTGAACTATTAGATAGGACAATTTGGTTTGTTGCAGGATGGCTGGTAAGTTGAGCTGGGGATTTTTCTTTGCTGTTGTTTGAGAATGGGTACCTTAGTTTTATGTTAAATAAAAAATTGTCATTATTAAACATAATTTTTGTGTATTTCATCCTTTGTTGCATCTCAGTACTGCTGAGTTCCTGCAGATTTTTTTTTTCAACAACTTCCAGTCTATATGCATTCCAGTGATAGCATTTCTCAGGGCATGTTTCTTGATAGTGACAACAGTGGACCATATTTGTATAATGTGTGTTGGCATGACCAATAAAAGCCTGTGTGAAAGGATGACAATGCAGGAGTACAATTGGGAGACAGGAACAGTTGTCATCCTGTAACAGGAAGTGCCTGAAATGTACTTTTGAAATTACAATAATAATTTAAAGCTTATATACTCACTGGTTACTATTAGGTACACCTTTCTAGTACTGTGTTGGACCTAATTTTGCCTTTAGAACTGCCTTAATTCTTTGTGGCATAGATTCAACAAGGTGTTGGATACATTCCTCAGAGATTCTGATCCATATTGATATGATAGCATCATGCAGTTGCTGCAGATTTGTCGGCTGCACATCCATGATGCGAATCTCCCGTTCTATCTGGTGACCGTGGAGGCCATTAGAGTACAGTGACCTCATTGTCATGTTCAAGAAACCAGTGGTGAGATGATTTGAGCATTATCCTGCTGGAAGGAGCCATCAGAAGATGGGTACACTGTAGTCATAAAGGGATGGACATGGTCAGCAACAATGCTAGGGTAGGCCGTGGCATTTAAACGATGCTCAGTTGGTACTAAGGGGCCCAAAGTGTGCCAAGAAAATATCCCCCCCCACCATTACACCCCCACCACCACCAGCCTGAACCGTTGATACAAGGCAGGATGGATCCATGTTTTCATGTTGTTTACGCCAAATTCTGACGCTACCATCTGAATGTTGCAGTTGAAATCGAGACTCATCAGACCAGGCAACAGTTTTCCAATCTTCTATTATCCAATTATGGTGAGTGAGGTGTGCGAATTGTAGCCTCAGTTTCCTGTTCTTAGCTGACAGAAGTGGCACCCGGAGTGGTCTTCTGCTGCTGTAGCCCTTCTGCTTCAAGGTGCGATGTGTTGCACATTTATGGATGATATTCTGCATACCTTTGTTGTAACGAGTGGTTATTTGAGTTACTGTTGCCTTTCTATCATCTGGAACCAGTCTGCCCATTCTCCTCTGATCTCTGACATCAACAAGGCAATTTAGTCAACACAACTGCCGCTCACTGGATATTTTCTTTTTTCTGGACCATTCTCTGTAAACCCTAGAGATGGTTGTGCATGAAAATCCCAGTAGATCAGCAGTTTTTGAAATGCTCAGACCAGCCCATCTGGCACCAACAACCATGCCACATTCAAAGTCACTTAAATCCCTTTTCTTCCCCATTCTGATGCTCGGTTTGAACTTCAGCAAGTAGTCTTCACCACGTCTAGATGCCTAAATGCATTGAGTTGCTGCCATGTGATTGGCTGATTAGCAATTTGTGTTACCAAGCAATTGAACAGGTGTACCTAATAAAGTGTCCGGTGAGTGTATACGATTTTAGTGATTGGGCTTACATGGATTTTAAGGCACGCCTAGTTTACTTGATAAGTAGGACTATAGGAACAACTGAGGTTGCAGCATTGTGATAGAACATACATTATTTAAATATCGATTAGTGGGGGTTTACATCTACTTTTGGCATGCTTCATCTTTATTACTCTGTTTTTAATTTGTAACTCTGCATATCATCACTAAGCTTTTAGCCTAATGATTCCTGATTTCTCAATTACACATACTTTAAACCTTCCATTATTCAACTGCCCATTCTTGGTATGGAAAGTTTAGAGAGGAAAACTTTCTTCAATTAGACGGTCATGATTTCCTTTATTTGTTTAACCAACATGACCCAATTGCAGACACTAACAGCACTAAATGGGCTTTGGCATAACAATCTCATTAAATAGTCTGAAAAAAATTAATTGCTAATGGGAAGTCTGCTTGACTTGAATTGAAAATGAAAAAGTCAGTTCTTTGCTAAACTTTACCTGTGGAAAAAACTTAATGAGGACTCATCTTTGTGATAAAATATTTATGCGTTTTAATGAATGTGTAATAGATTCACAATTCTTTCATTATATTTTTAATGAGCTTAGCCAGCGTCGTAACATCATTACTGGACATTGTGGTCACACACATAAAATGAAGGAGTATTGTAAGAGGAAAGCAGGGATGGTTCAGATGTTCGTTTGTTCCCTAGAACAAATGAACATATGGGGCGCTCGCAGGACGTTCTCGCACGACAATTGCACCATAATGCACTGCGAGATCACAGTGCATTGACGGCTGCTGATTGGCCAAAGCATGCACCTGACCTGCATGCTTTGATAAATCACAGTGTGATGTGCCGTGAGAGCTATGATTGGCCAAAGGCAGGGGGCCTTTGGCCAATCATGGCTCAGGGGCTAAGTCCACACCCCACACCACATAAGGCTGCTTACACAGCGGCTGTATGTAGTGTGTTGGAGGGAAGAACTGGAGATAGATTAGGCAGGTTAGTTAGTGGATAGAGCGTGTAGTCAGTGTAGTATATATATATATATATATATATATATATATATATATATATATATATAGAGAGAGAGAGAGAGAGAGAGAGAGAGAGAGAGAGAGAGAGTGCAGGTAATGTAGAATATACAGTAGATATAAAAAGTCTACACACTCCTGTTAAAATGTCAGGTTTCTGTGATGTAAAAAAATTAGACAGAGATAAATCATTTCAGAACTTTATCTACCTTTAATGTGACCTATAAACTGTACAACTCAATTGAAAAAACAAACTGAAATCTTTTAGGGAGGGGAAGTAAAAATAAAAAAAATAAAATAATGTAGTTGCATAAGTGTGCACACCCTCTTAAAACTGGGGATGTAGCTGTGTTCAGAATTAAGCAATCACATTCAAACTGATGTGAAATAGGAGTCAGTACACACCTACCATCATTTAGAGTGCCGCGGATAAACCCCAAATAAAGTTCAGTTGTTCTAGTAGGTCTTTCCTGACTTTTTCTTAGTCACATCCTACAGCAAAAGCAATGGTCAACAGAGAGCTTCCAAAGCATCAGAGGGATCTCATTATTAAAGGTATCAGTCAGGAGAAGGATACAAAAGAATTTCCAAGGCATTAGATATACCATGGAACACAGTGAAGACAGTTATCATCAAGTGTAGAAAATATGGCACAACAGTGACATTACAAAGAACTGGATGTCCCTCCAAAATTGATGAAAAGACAAGAAGAAAACTGGTCAGGGAGGCTTCCAAGAGGCCTACAGCAACATTAAAGGAGCTGCAGGAATGTCTGGCAAGTACTGGCTGTGTTGTACATGTGACAACAATCTCCCATATTCTTCATATGTCTGGGCTATGGGGTAGAGTGGCAGGACAAAAGCCTTTTCTTACGAAGAAAAACATTCAAGCCCAGCTAAATTTTGCAAAAACACATCTGAAGTCTCCCAAAAGCATGTGGGAAAATATGTTATGGTCTGATTAAACCAAAGTTGAACTTTTTTTTGGTTATAATTCCAAAAGATAGGTTTGGCACAAAAACAACACTGCACATCATCAAAAGAACCCCAGTGAAGCATGGTGGTGGCAGCATCATGACTTGGGGCTGTTTTTCTTCAGCTGGAACAGGGGCCTTAGTCAAGGTAAATGGAATTATGAACAAATACCAGTTAATATTGGCACAAAACCTTCAGGCTTCTGCTAGAAAGATGAACATGAAGAGGAACTTCACCTTTCAGCATTAGAACGACCCAAAGCATACATCCAAATCAACAAAGGAATGGCTTCACCAGAAAAAGATAACATTTTGGAATGGTCCAGCCAGAGCCCAGACCTGAATCCAATTGAAAATCTGTGGGGTTATCTGAAGAGGGCTATGCACAGGAGATGCCCTCGCAATCTGACAGATTTGGAGTGTTTTTGCAAAGAAGAGTGGGCAAATATTGCCAAGTCAAGATGTGCCAAGCTAATAGACTCATATAGAAAAAGACTGAGGTACCATTGATGGTCCTCTGCACCGTCCTGTCACCATTTAAGGAGGCCACAAGGATGGTGAGCAGCGACAATGCATGCATCAATGACACTGTTCCTCTAGCCTTCCTGCTGGAGCACACACTTCATGGCATCATGGACAGGGCCCTGTAGTCTGATGAGACCAAGATAAACTTATTTGGTTCAGGTGGTGGCAACCTGTGAACCTGTGGTGAACTCCATGCCCAAGAGGGTTAAGGCAGTGCCGGTAAATAATAGTGGTCACACAAAATATTGACACTTTGGGCTCAATTTGGACATTTTCACTTAGGGGTGTACTCACTTTTGTTGCCAGCGGTTTAGACATTAATGGCTGGGTTAAGTTATTTTGAGGGGACAGCAAATTTACACTGTTATACAAGCTGTGCACTCACTACTTTACATTGTAGCAAATTGTCATTTCTTCAGTGTTGTCACATGAAAAGATATAATAAAATATTTACAATGATGTGAGGGGTGTACTCACTTTTGTGAGATACTGTATGTCTATATACAGTCATGTTAAAAAATAAGTACACCCCATGGAAATTGTTAGCTTTTTCAATAAATCTGAACAGGCAATCATTAGATCTTGATTCTAATAGTGCCTACGAGATAAAGATAATATAATTGCACAAATGAAAAATACAACTGACATGATGTATTGATTTTCATAATCTAAATGAACATAAATACACATTTGTTATATTGTAAAAAGGAAGTATATGCCTTCATTTTTCACCACTTCAAATGCATAAAGTTAGGATCCGGTATGCCAGATTAACCATTTTCCTACTGGGCACTTTCATCCCCTTGATGCCTAGGCCAATTTTCAGCTTTCAGTTCTGTCACACTTTGAATGACAATTGTGCAGTCATGCAACACTGTACCCAAATAACATTTTTATAATTTTTTTTGAGACAGATAGAGATTTCTTTTGATGGTATTTAATCACTGCTTGGTCTTTTATTTTTTGCTAAACAAAAAAAAAAAAAAAAAGACAGAAAAATTTGAAGAAAAACATTTGTCTAAATAAGTAATTGTTCTCCTTCACTGTTGTGCACTGATGAGGGAGCACTGATGGGCACTGAAGAAGAGGTACTGATGAGGACACCCTTCCGGCATTGTGAGGCTGCGCTGTAGTCATCTTTCGGCCATAGCGCGGACGGGAAGAGGTTAAAGGCCAATGATAAAAACCTCCTTAGGGAGTATTCAGGTGGAATCTGTCCTATTTAAACCTCAGATATCTAGGGACTGGCATTCTCTTTGCAATTAACGTGTGATGTCATCATGCAAAAATCAACAGAGTTCTTTAAGGACCTCAGAAAGAAGGTTGTGGGCACCTTTGAGTCTGACAAGGGATTTTAGACGATCACCAAATGATTTGAAATCAATCATTGCACTGTATGTAAAATAATCTACAAGTTCCGTAGTTTCAAACCACTGCTACTTTGTCTAGGCCTGGTCCACCCAGTAGGAGCTGATTGTTTTGATGCTTAAAACCACCACCATTCCCAACATTTATTTGTGGGCTGTTCAGATAACTCTTTCAACAGTTGGGGTTAAAGTGTATTTATCTACAATCAGAAAGAGATCATACAAAATCAATCTCCATGTTAGGCATGTTAAGACTTTGCTGTCCAAAAAAGAATATTAAAGCAAAATTACAGTTTGCCAGTGAGCATATGGGCACAGACTAAGCCTTTTGGAACAAGTGTTGAAGACTGATCAATCAAAGACTGAGTTCTTTGGCAACAGTAATAGTAGACATGTTTGCTGCAAACCAAAAAACAGCATTTCTGGAGAATAACCTCATAACAACTGTGAAGTACGGTGGTGGTAATGTTGTGGTTTGGGATTGATTTGATGCTTTAGGGCTTAGGCAGCTCATAGGCATTGAGTTAACTATACATACTCTATCATATCAAAGTGTGCTTGATGAGCATGTGTCACCATCTGTCCAAAGATTGCTGTTAAACCAGTATTAAACCTAAAACCAAAAATGTAATATATTGTAGCTTACCAATCATTTGATGTTGTGTCTACTTTTTTAAAGCTTTTTCCCTTCTGTTTTCACTTGGTGATCTGGCCAGTAACACCTTCTGTATTAGGGTGCCCCCACTCTGAATGAAGGAGCACATGGGTACCTTTGGACAGCAGCATTGTCAGTCTTGGGGGGGAGGGTAGTGTTAAATGTATTAGCAGATTTAGATATATTAACACATTGAAGCTGAACTCCAGTTCACACCGTATAAGCAGTTACAGCACACAGTTGTTTTTCCTTTTGGGATAAAGGTTTTACATAAATAAATAAAAGCTGATTGTTGTAGCACTCCTGTCAGTATTAAATGGCTTGTCTCATCCATGTAACTGCTTGTTGTAACTGGCTTATCTTTCAACATGATAGTGACCCAAAGTGCTGATTTGAACCCCATTTAATTATTGAAGGGAGATATTAAAACATTTTGAATGGAAAAGTGAATTATATTTGGCCCCTTCCTGACCAGGCCATTTTTTGCGATATGGCACTGTGTAGCTTTAACTGACAATTGCGCGGTTGTGCGATGTTGTACCCAAACAAAATCTATGTCCTTTTTTCCCCACAAATAGAGCTTTCTTTTTTGGTGGTATTTGATCACCTCTGTGTTTTTTTGTTGTGTTTTTTTTTTTGCGCTATAAACAAAAAAAGAGTCACAATTTTGAAAAAAGCACAATAATATGTTTTAATCACACACATAGGTTGGACTTGATGGACTTGTGTCTTTTTTCAACCTCACCTACTATGTATAACTATGTACTATGTATTTGCTATAATAAATATCCAAAAAAAAAACCAAAAAAAAATGAATTTCTTCACCAGTCTTGGCCAATATGTATTCATGGCATTTTAATTATTATTATTTTTTTTTACTAGTAATGGCTGTGATCTGCAATTTTTGTCAGGACTTCAACATTGCGACGGACACATCGGACACTTTTGACACTTTTTTGGGACCAGTGACATTTATACAGGGATCAGGGCTTGGATGGAAAAGGACTTGGGGGTCCTAGTAGATGATAGGCTCAGCAACGGCATGCAATGCCAAGCTGCTGCTAATAAAGCAAACAGAATATTGGCATGCATTAAAAGGGGGATCAACTGCAGAGATAAAACGATAATTCTCCCGCTCTACAAGACTCTGGTCCGCCCGCACCTGGAGTATGCTGTCTAGTTCTGGGCACCAGTCCTCAGGAGGGACGTACTGGAAATGGAGCGAGTACAAAGAAGGGCAACAAAGCTAATAAAGGGTCTGGAGGATCTTAGTTATGAGGAAAGGTTGCGAGCACTGAACTTATTCTCTCTGGAGAAGAGACGCTTGAGAGGGGATATGATTTCAATTTACAAATACTGTACTGGTGACCCCACAATAGGGATAAAACTTTTTCGCAGAAGAGAGTTTAATAAGACTCGTGGCCACTCATTGCATTTAGAGGAAAAGAGGTTTAACCTTAAACTACGTAGAGGGTTCTTTACTGTAAGAGCGGCAAGGATGTGGAATTCCCTTCCACAGGCGGTGGTCTCAGCGGGGAGCATTGATAGCTTCAAGAAACTATTAGATAATCACCTGAATGACCGCAATATACAGGGATATGTAATGTAATACTGACACATAATCACACACATAGGTTGGACTTGATGGACTTGTGTCTTTTTTCAACCTCACCTACTATATGTAACTATGATACCAACTCTCCCAAAAAGCAATACATGAAAAAAGTAACGTCAAAACTATTAAACGCTGCAAAGGGATTGGTCCCAAAAAAATGGTTAAAGAGCGAAAGTCCAAACATAAGAGAATGGTATAACCAAGTGGAGCACTATCACAAAATGGAATTATTTTGGTACAAAGAGCAAGGGCAACTAGATAAATATACTTTTGTCTGGAATAATTGGGTAAAATACAAAACATTGGACAGTTATAGGCAGAAGATGGCAGAAGGTATAAGATCATAAGAGGAAAAAACACCAGGGAAAGAAAGGAAGGAAAATATAGCGGTAAGGCAGGGGGGAGGGGGGGGTTAGGGGGAAATTCGAGAGGGAGGTTTGTTGGGGGGGGGGGGTGGCGTAGATTGAGATTCTTTTAAAGCAGTTTGCATAAATAAAAGAAAAGGACTCTCCTTTTGTTTTTATTTTTTCGTTTTGATCTGTGTTCTCTCTTCCCTCTTTGTTTAACATTACCACAATGATGTGAACTTGAGAAAGGACAGTTTTTAAACGTCAAGTTGAAATAAGTCTCTCAAAGGTAAACACTGAAGTGGAAGAAAAAAAAAATATATACAGCGATCAGAGCTAAAAATAGCCACTGACACTAGGGGGCGATCAAGGGGTTAACTGTGTCCCCCTGTTTCTAACTGTGGGGGGAATGCAGCTGACTAGAAGAGGAGAGAGATTGTTGTTCCTACTTAGTAGGAACACACAATCTCTCTCCTCTCCCCTGACAGAACCGGGATTTGTGTGTTTACACACACAGATCCCGGTTCTCGCTCTGTCACAAGCAATCACCGGTGCCCGGCAGTCATCGCACCTGCCGGGCACGCGCATCGGCTCCGAGGACACACTGCGGGTGTCTTAAAGAGCTGACATGCAGCTATGATGACTCGCCCAGGGGAGCCAACCTCCTGCAGTATAACTGCGGCGGCTGGTTGGGAAGTGGCTAAACTTTGGCTTCAGTTTGTACTTTGCTATAACTTAATTTAGAGTGCTTCTTTAACTATGTCTTTTTAGCTGACAAGTCTTCATATGTGGCAACACTGTTATCATAGAAAAGATGATACTAAGCGTGAGAAAGATAGTTGTAGACGGTTTGGCAATACACCCAGAAAATGTTTACAAAATATAATCAAAAATACTAATTAGTCCTCATGCACACGGACGTTTTTACAGCCACTTTTTTGAGCTTTTTTTGCAGCTTAAAAAGGCCTGTCTATGTTAGTCTATGGCTTCATGCCCACCTAGGCGTTTTTGAGCTGCAAGTGGCATAGGCGTTTTTAAGCTGTAAAAAAAACCCAGGACCAGTGGGTTCTGAAAGACGTTTTTCAGCTGTAAAAACGCTCTAACGCTGAAAAACGCTCAAAAACGCTCAAAAACGTCATTCACCAACGTTTTTTAGCGTTTTTGATCCATTGAAAAAAAAAAAAAAAAATTTTGAAAAAAAAAAAAACGCTCAAAAACGCTAACGCGGAAAAACGCACAAAAACGCTAAAAAACGCTATTGCAAAAACGCTGAAAAAAGCTGAAAAAAGTCACTGCAAAGATACTGGCGTTTTCATAACGTTTTTTTAACAGCCTGTGTGCATGAGGGCTAACTATGTTTGGGACATAATTGGAACTAACTTTAGGATTGTACAATAATACACACATACAGTATATACTTTATGAAGATGTGTATTAATTACCAACAGGTAATATAGTTATTATTATTAAGATAGTTTTTAAGAGTAACAAACATATGTGTATAAACAATTCTATGAATGTGGGTTTGTCTTTAATGATGAAAAGCAATGGGTGGACATTTTTCTATTGGTTTCTATAGGTTTAATGTTGTAAACATTACCCGATCATATCCTGATTATATATTGTATTTAAGATACTGAACCAGGAATTAAAGATGAGTGATGCATTATGCTGTGTTTTAACTTCAGTCTACATTTATCCCCGCAGGTCTCTGTGTGTGTGTGTGTGTGTGTGTGTCTGGGAGTGTGGAATGGAAAGTACCGACACAGGTTAGTATAGGAGTAATGGGTACTACATCCTTAATGATAGACAGGTACTATTAACTTGTTGTAAGTCAGGTTGTAGTGTCCTTTAAGTCAGGACAAGTATGATCATTGGAGGACAGCAGGCTGAGTTCCCAGCATAGCTAGCAGTGGCGGCCCATCCATTAGGGGTGCATGGGCACCACCCCCTCCCCCCATCCAATGCGTCCGGCTCCCTGATCTACATACAGGGCGCCGGATTATGGATTCCAATGGCTCTACTAGACTTCAAAAAAGGGTAGGCCGATCTCACTAAGTTGTGTGACAATAGAAAATGAATATTCGCTATTTTCACACTAAATCTCCTCCCCACCAATCAGGAAGCTGGTCGTGAGACCCGTTTACTGATTGGCCAAAACATCAGGCGATCCTATTGGACACCTAGCACCTAGGAGGAGGAGAGAGGAGACACACGTTGAAAGCCGCCGTGCTGGAGATGAGGACACCGGAGCCACTGCTCACTGCCCATCACCTGCCACCTAGATCGGGTCCGCCGTGCTGGAGCAGGTGAAGTGCTGGAGACACATACTTGTGAAGTGGAAGGAAAATGACAACACAGGGACAAGGTGCTTTGGGGGCGACTGGTACGGTTCAGGAGGGGGGGCGCTCTCTCATCCCCCCTCTTTTCCTGTGGCCTGCCAGGTTGCGTGCTCGGATAAGGGTCTGGTATGGATTTTGGGGGCCCTACGCCAATTTTATTTAAAATTTTGGCTCGGGGTTCCCCTTAATATTCATACCAGACCCAAAGGGCCTGGTAATGGACTAGGGGGGGGGGGGGAACCCATGCCATTTTTTTCAATGAGTTTTATCTATATAAAAGGGATCCGACAATTCATTACAGCCGCGATCAGTTTTAAATGACATTTTTTCCTTTAGAAATATAATTTTCTTTTGCTGTGGTGCTGTTCTAAACACAGGAAAACTGCGCCACTTTAGAGACATACTATAGACACCCCCCAGGCATGATATTTAAAGGAATGTTTCATTTTTATTGTTTCCCTTTAAGCATTATTAAAATCACTGCTCCTGAAAAAACTGATGTTTTTAAAACTTTTTTTGCATTGATACATGTTCCCTGGGGCAGGACCCGGGTCCACAAACACTTTTTATGGAAATAACTTGCATATAAGCCCTTAAAATTAGCACTTTTGGTTTTTCATGTTAGTGTCTCATAGACTTTAACGGGGTTCCGCGGCTTTCGAATTTGCCGCAAACACCGCATAATGTTCGTTGTTCGCCGAACGTCCAAACAACCATTTATGCTCGGGCTGAACTGTTCGCCCATCCCTACTAAAATCTAGTGCAACCAATTGCCTTCACAAGTCACCTAATTAGTAAATAGAGTCCACCTGTGTGTAATTTAATCTCAGTATAAATACAGCTGTTCTGTGAAGCCCCCAGAGGTTTGTTAGAGAACCTTAGTGAACAAACAGCATCATGAAAGCCAAGTAACAGACCAGACAGGTCAGGCATAAAGTTGTGGAGAAGTTTAAAGCAGGGTTAGATTATAAAAAAATATTTCAAGCTTTGAATATCTCATGGAGCATTGTTCAATCCATCATCTGAAAATGGAAAGAGTATGGCACAACTGCAAACCTACCAAGACATGGTTGTCCACCTAAACTAATAGGCCGGGCAAGAAGAGGATTAATCAGAGAAGCAGCCAAGAGGCCCATGGTAACTCTGGAGGAGCTGCAGAGATCCACAGCTCAGGTGGGAGAATCTGTTCACAGGACAACTATTAGAGCCCTTTCACACTGGGGCGGTTTGCAGGCGCTATTGCGCTAATAATAGCGCCTGCAAACCGACCTGAAAGTGCCGCTGCTTGCATTCCAGTGTGAAAGCCCCGAGGGCTTTCACACTGGAGCGATGCGCTGGCAGGACGGTAAAAAAAGTCCTGCTAGCAGCATCTTCGGAGCGGTGAAGGAGCGGAGTGTATACCGCTCCTTTACCGCTCCTGCCCATTGAAAACAATGGGACGGCGCGGCTATACCGCCGGCAAAGCGCCTCTGCTGAGGCGCTTTGTGGTGGTATTTAACCCTTTCTCGGCCGCTAGCGGGGGGTAAAACCACCCCGCTAGCGGCTGAATACCGACGGTAAAACGCCGCTAATAATAGCAGCGTTTTACCGCCGCCGCCGCCCGCCCCAGTGTGAAAGGGCTCTTAGTCGTGCTCGCCACAAATCTGGCCTTTATGGAAGAGAAGCAAGAAGAAAACCATTGTTGAAAGAAAGCCATAAGATGTCCCGTTTGCAGTTTGTGAGAAGCAATGTGGGGGACCCAGCAAACATGTGGAAGAAGGTCAGTTAAGACCAAAATTTAACTTTTTGGCCTAAAAGCAAAACGCCTATGTGTTGCAGAAAATTAGCTCTACACATCACCCTGAACACACCATCCCCACTGTGAAAAATGGTGGTGGCAGTATCATGTTGTGGGGATGCTTTTCTTCAGCAGGGGCAGAGAAGCTGGTCAGAGTTGGTGGAAAGATGGATAGAGCCAAATACAGGGCAATCTTAGAAGAAAACATGTTAAGAGTCTGCAAAAGACTTGAGACTGGTATGGAGGTCCACTTTCCAGCAGGACAACAACCCTAAACATACAGCCAGAGCTACAATGGAATGGTTTAGATCAAAGCATATTCATATGTTAGAATGGCCCAGTCAAAGTCCAGACCTAAATCCAATTGAGAATCTGTGGCAAGACTTGAAAATCACAGACGTTCTCCATCCAATCTGACAGAGCCTGAGCTATTTTGCACAGAAAAATGGGCAAACATTTCACTCTCTAGGTGTGCAAAGCTGGTAGAGACATCCCCAAAAAGACTGTAGTAGCAGCTGTAATTGTAGCAAAAGGTGATTCTACAAAGTATTGACTCAGGGGGGCTGAATACAAATGTAGGTGAGGTTGAAAAAAGACACAAGTCATTCAAGTAGGAGGTTAGGTTACTTACCTGAGAAAGAGAAACAAGAGGTGAAGCTCTGTGGTTCTGTTGAGTGGTGTTGTTGCTGGAACTAATTGGGCACCATCAGGTAGGAGATCAACCCATTACTTCTCACTGCTCAAGGAACCCCTAGCAACCTCCAGGGGAATTCTGGTTGAGAAAGGCTGCTCCAGATGGTAGGTAAAAAAGATGTCAGTGGGTAAGGGGAGAGAGATTTTTTGCAGGACTACATTTGCAATGGGCAAGGCGCCTAGGGCAGCAGGGTTAGATACAGAGCACCATGACTCTGCATTTGAAATTCTGGTCAGTTTTGTCTTAAATTGGTTTCCTGTTCTGGCCACCTCTGGATATTTGAGATAAATTGAGCTAGAGAACTTTGGAGGGAAGGGAGTAGAGGCGTTGTTAAAATGGAACTTAACACTTAAGTTTAACTTTCCTTCTCTCCATAGCCCCCCCCCCCCTTTTTTTTTCTTGCTGTTTGTTTACTTTTTTTCACATTCCGCCTCACCCCTCCTCCATTCTGGCCCTGGCAAGAATGATGTGCTGCGCATCTAAACCCTCCTGAGATATGCATGTCCCATGTCCTAGGAGGCATCGGCTCCAATTAATGAAAGGAGCAGAAGGGTAGACCTGGTAGCGTGTCATCAGTCACCAGTCATCAGTAAAGACAGCCTCCTTCCAATGACAACACAAAAGAAGATGGTGGTGTGGGACCTGAGCAGTGCCAGAGGAGAAGCAGATTCCAACAGGACAACATTGTATACTTACCCATTGAATTGGGTAGGTAAGTATCTGAGTTGGGAAAAACGCAGCATCAAGTAAGAGGGGTTTAAAAAAAAACAAAATAGGGTGGGGGGGGGGGGGGGGGGGGAGAATGAAGTCCTCTATAACAGAAGTCTGAATTCTCCTTATAGTTCTAGAAAATTAAAACCAACTCTCTATTTTGTTGTTTGACAGGCCATACAGTTGAGAAGTAGATATGCATATAAAATATACAAAATTCTGCCTCCAATAACACAGCCGTAGTATTTTTACTAAAATAATCACATGACATAAGGTGAGGGGCAGGTACAAAAATATGCCAGTTGAGTTTCTAGGGCAGCATGATGTTAAAATAAAGCCTTTTGTATTTATCTGTCACTGACCAATCTTCTTTACGTACATGGAAGGTGAATTCTAAGTACTCCAATCATTCTCAGTACTTCACACACTTTGAGATTTTTTTTAGCTTCAGGATAGCTGCAGTGGCTCCACAATCTCCCATCCTATGTCAGAGCAAATGAATTTGCTCTTGCTCCTTCTGACTCACGGATGGTGGTCTAGTCAGGAAATAAAATATGAAAGATACCTATCTGTACATGCTGGGAAAGTTTCCATTCATCCAGCCATCATTATCTGAGAGCACTGGTCTTGCAGCGGTCATCCTGCACTTCCATTTGTTGTGCTCTCATGTGCCGTATAATTTTACTGACAACAGCCCGGAGCATTAGAGCAAGTCTGATCAATTATCTGATGCTCTGCTGGACTCCATGGTTTATTCTGCACAGCCAGCGCTCAACACAGTGCATCAGCAATTCACTTCTGCAGAATACCCAGGCTGGTAAAAAAAAAAATTAGGAGCTTAACATTACGCAATGAAAAAATGCCTTGATTCAACATGTTTGAGTTTAAAAAAGGAGATATTGTAATCTTATACTGAAATTGTCAGCAACTTTGCACTTTTAAAGTTATAAATCATGGCAAACAGCAGTTGGCAAAACGTGTCTGAAATTACCTTGGCCAGCCATACAAAATGGTTCTGAGCACCTTTATGATCCTGGTTTCACTTTGTTCTAAGAGTTCCTGACTTTAGGCTTCCTGAAAACCAAGCCCCTCCAACACATTATCCATCTGCCCAATAAGAGTACCCCAACTCTCTCTCATTGGAAAGAGCGACATGTGGTAAGTTGGGCTTAGTGCTGGATGGGGGACAAGGCTTAGTTTGAAAGATAGAGAAGCTATCTATCTATCTATCTATCTATCTATCTATCTATCTATCTATCTATCTATCTATCTATCTATCTATCTATCTATCTATCTATCTATCTTAGCAAGCTTCTTTCTTTCTTTCTATCTTAGCAAGATTTAAGGCTGGGTTCACACTATTTCTGGCGCAGGGCACAGTAGGGGATCCAGTGCGTCCCCGTTCACCATTTCAGGTCTGAATTAGGTCCGAATATTTGCCTGAATTCAGACCTGAAACGGAACCACAGACACACAGGACCCTTTTGCTGTGCCCTCCGCAGCCGCCCCAGGGATGTGTGAACCGGCTCCATTGAGAACTGGTCACACTCTCCTGTCGTGCAAATTGGATGCGGAGAAACTCGCATCCAATTTGCATAATGTGAACCCAGCCTCAAACATTAAATGGCTGACAGGTTTGTTTTAAAGTGCAACAATGTCAAATTAAATAAATAAAAAAAAAGGGGACATTTACATTTAAGGGGGTATTTAAAAAATGCAGAGCAGACACTGCCATCCACTCTCTACAGGACACCTCAATCTTTTTGAGTTATTCACAAAATGCAGGTGATGCTATGGGGCCCTGTGAAAGCTAAAGTTGATTACTAGTTGGCGCTTACACAGAGCTGATTGTCTCCCAGTCCACATATGGCAGTTCTGCTCCAATCACAAAATACCAGCATTGGGGGCTTCCATACCCAATAGTAATTGGCATTTCAATTGCTCCTGGTGGCTCCCTCCTGGGATTTGCTCCTGGGGAACGAAAGAAGTAGTGAGTCAAGAATGGGCTTTAACATAAATCTGTTGATTTACATAAAAAAACACAGGTTCTCTTTAATGTCTTATTTTAAATGTTTTTTCTGTGCCATAGGAGTTTTATTATCCGTTTTATTATCTGCCAGGCACTGTTCAGCTATCCCAGTGCACAGTGTCAGAGGTAAAGTTAGGGGTTAAAGTGGTAAAAAAAAAATTATATTGCAGCTTACCATGTCTTATATGTTGTGACTGAATATGTTGTAGCTGAATTTTTTTTTTCTTTCTTTTTTTTTGGCTTTTTTTTCCGTTATTTACAGTACATCTGGTGATCCAGCCAATCAGTCTCTTATTTTTCAACTTCCTATAACAAACCAGGCTGTGCAGCAAAAGTAGTAGTTAGAAGGTTGTGACAAACTATTTAAAGGGGTTGTCAACACTAGTTTTTTTAAAAATAACAAACTTGCCTATACTTGGTTTTGCACAGAGCAGCGCCAATTCTCTTCTTCTGGGGTGCTCTGCCGACACTCCAGGCCCCTCCGCTTTCCCTGGGGGCACCTTTGCGGGCTCGCCCTCAAGTCCCGCTGCGTCCATTGACACAGACAGCCGGACTCGACCCCGGCGTCACTGGATTTAATTGACACCAGTGGGAGCCAATGGCTCCTGCTGCTATCAATCTGTCCAATGAGGAGAGAGACAGTGGCTGGACCACATCGCTGGATCAGATCGGGCACAGGTAAGAAAAAAAAGGAGGGGGGGGAGCTGCAGCACAGAAAGTTTTTACCTTAATGCATTCTATGCATTAAGGTGAAAAACCTTGAGGCTTTACAACCATGTACACTTGGCCGTCATTTACCGCTGCCAGGGGAAAACGCAAAACACAGAAAAATCGCAGTGCGGTTTTGCGTTTTCCCTCGGCCGGTGGTCAAAATGTTTATATCCTGAACACGATTTCTCCCTGCGTTCAGGAGAGGGGGATTGAACCTCACCTAACTGCAGCAGCTCCTTAACTCTGCCAAAGACCTATGGGGGTTATTTACGAAAGGCAAATCCACTTTGCACTACAAGTGCAAACTACAAGTGCAAAGTGCACTTGAAATTGCACTGAAATTGCACTTGGAAGTGCAGTCGCTGTAGATCCAAAGGGGGACATGCAAGGAAAATAAAAAAACAGTATTTTAGCTTGCACATGATTGGATAATAATATCAGCAGAGCTTCCCCTCATTTCAGATCTACCCCTCAGATTTATAGCGACTGCACTTCCAAGTGCACTTTCAGTGCAATTTCAAGTGCACTTTGCACTTGTAGTTTGCACTTGTAGTGCAGAGAGGATTTGCCTTTCTTAAATAACCTCCAATGTGTACATTGACACATAGGGGGTTATTTACGAAAAGGCAAATCCACTTTGCACTACGAGTGCACTAAAAGTGCACTTGGAAGTAAAGTCGCTGTAGATCTGAGGGGGACATGCAAGGAAAATAAAAAACAGCATTTTAGCTTGTACATGATTGGATGATAAAATCAGCAGAGCTTCCCCTCATTTCAGATCTTCCCCTCAGATCTACAGCGAGTGCACTTTCAGTGCACTTGTAGTGCAAAGTGGGTTTGCCTTTCGCAAATAACCCCCATAGGCTTTTATGGATTTGAGTTTAGGAGCTGCTAGTCTACATGAAACCTAATGCTTACAGGGTTCTTACATTGATCTGTTTTTATTTGTCTGTGTAGAACTTTTATCCCAAAAGGGAAAAAAAACTGATACTGTAGCTGCTTAAAAAGTATTAGTGGGAGTTTGGCTTTAATTTGTTTGTCCGTCTAAATTTGCTACCCTACCCTCTCCCCAGACTGACATTGTTGCTGTCCAATGGTGGCTCTGTTTCTTCTCCATTCAGAGTGGAGACACCCTAAGCCAGGAAGTGTGTTAGTGGTTCGATCACCAGAGAATAAAGAGAAAACAAAAAAAAAATGCAGCCACCACATTTAAAGATTCATAAGCTACAGTATATATAACATTTTTGTCTATAGGTTTAATACCACTTTAAAGTGATATTAAACCATAATCTTTTATTGTAAATTTCAGTTCCTTATTAATAACCCCATTCAGTAAGCCTAACCTATTGTTTCAAAGCTTTTCCTTTATATTAGTATTCTTTCTTTGTTTTAGCCACACTGGTCTCCTCTCTTCAGTGCCCCTTATACAGTGCCAATCTGATGGGGGCACCTATGCGTACGCACTGCCAGGCGTAGGAATAAATACTGGTATCCTAACGCTGCCTGTCCCTGCACAGAGATCAATGGATCGAAGGACACTGCTGCCTGGAGGAGGGGGTTAGGCATGCTTGGGGGGAGGAGCTGACAGCTTCTTTCTGCAGGTGATAGGGAGTTTGCTTGTCCTCGCATGAGCTGCATGTAGTCCCAAAAGCTTGTTTACTTGTACCCAGTAGTGCGCTATGCCAGTTGGAAGCGCATATACAAAAAAAAAAGGATCCCTGATAAGCTATGTAAAAACATTTAGTGATATTTGGTGACAGGTATATTATTTTAACCATTTACCTTTGTTGTTCTGGGGTCCCGGAACACTCCTTGTTTATTTCGTCTTCACTGTGTTTATTTAGCAATAAATAAAAACCCAGAGTTGATTAATTACCATCAAAAGAAAGCTCTATTTGTGTAAAAAAAAGATAAAAATTTCATATGGGTAGTGTTGCATGACCACGCAATTGTCATTCAAAGTGCAACAACGTTGAAAGCTTAAAATTGGCCTGGGCATGAAGGTGCCTTGTATTGAAGTGGTTAAAGAATGATGGATGCATTTCATTGTTGCTTGTTTCATGTAACTGATAGATGTACTTTATTTAAAAAAAAGGGAGGCTTTAGAAGCACCTGAACCTTACATACAGTATGTAAAGATTGTGCAATCACTGAGGAGTTAAGTCCAATGGGTTGGGTCAGGCAAATGGTTAAATGTATGGGGCAACGTTCTATAGTCCTGGAGCCTGAATCTTGGTCCTAGGCCTTGAAGGTTCAGAAAAAAGAGAAAATAATTGCGCTTTAAAGTGTCTAAAGATGTGATAAAAAAGCAAGGTTCACCCTTCATGAGCTGAAAAGTGAACAACTGAGATAACTTGTTGCTGAAGCCTAACCCAAGTTGCCCATAGGTCTTAATTTGTTGGTTGAGGACACTAAAGCAACAATATAACCTCCATTGACCTAAAGCTATAGTTACATTCCTAATCCACAGAAAATTCAGAAAGTATTGCTATGTTGGAAGCTACTTCAGCCTGCTGTCAGTTAGGATCAGCAAGGGAAGGTTAACATCCAGAATTGTTACCTGTGAGAGACCAAACACCCAACTTTTGGGTGTTATATTCACTTGTAGTGGTACCCCCGTAGGGGCTGCTGGATATTGTGGTCCACCTGTCACCCTGCTAAGCCCTGCATTCACTTCCCAATCACTCTTGAGACAATGAACAGTCCGTATGTTTGTTTTGTATTTTAGTTGGAACCTCTATTTACACTTCTAGAGTTCCAGTCTCCTCCAGCACAACGCTTATTTGTACACTGTTCCTCTCTCTCCTGTACAATACTTGGTTCCTGGTACAGCTAGCACACGGTCAGGCCTGACTCTGGTTCCAGCTAGGCCTTGGCAACTGCCATTTGCAGGCAGGGTCCATGGGCCCCTTTAGTGTAGCAACAAAATAGGAAAGTCTTCAGTGCTAGTTGACTTTTGGTGGACTACTGCTACCAGTCAGTCCTCTTCAGGCCCTGCCAGCCCTTTTGGCTGCAGCTGCCCGACTCCACTGCCCATGACACCACATTCTCTCCCGCTGGCTTTACATCCATCTCAGACTACACTCTCCCAGCCCGCTTCGGAAAGCCTCCCCAGCTCTCCCAACTGTGCCTGTCACTCACGACCCCTCCTGGCTGCACTCCAGTGGATCCCTCCTGGAGACTTTCCTGGCAACACTAGCTCTTTCTGTCTTTTTCGGTTCCTCTCTGTAGCTCCTGTCAAGATCCTGCTTTGTTTCTCAGCAAGGCTCCGACTTGCACCCGAAACCTTCAGGCCCAAGGTACCCCCCCCATACTGGGTAGTGCCTCTAAGGCCCTGACAAGCTTGTGTTACATCTCCAGCTTCTTCCACCTGACAACTCCTCCCCAGCGTGGGCTGACCTTGGGTATATCAAGGAGGCCTGCCTCCTGACAATCCTACTTGGGGATTGGTCAGGGCTCCCTGAGACACCCCAGACAGCTCCACCTCTCATCCCCTCCATCCTTCTAGAATCCTCTAGAAGCAGAAGGGAGGTACCCGAAAGATGATGCTATCAGTGAGTCACCAGCCTACAATGAGCCACTCCCAGCCCACACAGATCAAAACAAACAGGCCTAGCTTACAGCTAGCCTGATTAAATTTACCTGCACTACAAAAATCCTACTTATAGCACCTACCTAAAGTAGAGGGTGCTACTCTCACTCCCCAACCAAAACCAGCTGATCCCCCAGCTGGGAAAATTTGAAAAAGTGGCTCTTGGGCCAAGGAGCAAGAGCTTCCCATAAAATAAATTGGTAGGGGGAAAAGGAAAAAAAATACTTGAATGGGGAACTGTACAAATAAATTACGTACAAAAATATAAATCGCTGATAGGCATTTACATCTGTACAGTATGAATAAGGCAAGCTTAACTACAGACCCCGCAGCTAACAGTATATACATCAAGGCCAGAGCATCTCTCCTTTGAGAAAGACACTCCGCCCACAGAAATTCTTGTCTCCAGCTGGAGGATGGGGATGGACAGCCGTCCCATCCCAGAAGACCCTAAGAGAAGACAAAAAAACAGTACATCCTACCCAAACTGTACACCATATATTATTTCTGCTGGGAGGGGGTTAGCATCCTGCCAACAGAAATATAAAGCAAAAGCACACACATTTCTTTTTTTTCCCTGTGTCTTGTTATGTCAGAAGGGGGTTATAACCAACTAACAGAACAATAGGGAAGAAAAAAACATATACAGAGGAATAAAAACATATACTTCTGGAATTCCTGATGGGAGGGGCCCCTCCCCGGACAAACAGGCTCCTTTGAAGAGTTAGTGTGTGAACAAATCTCACCCAAGTGTCCCTGTGACAGAAAAGTTTCTTCCATCGGGCAACAGGGTGGCAGGCTGATCTGTTCCTGCAAAGTCAGGGAAAGAAGAAAACATGCTGCAACTCTCCAGCAGTCCTGAAGCTCACTCCTCGAATACTGTGGCTCCTTACAGTCCTCTTATGCATAGAAGCGAGGGTCAGGTAGCCTCTTCCGGCTTCCTCCTTCTTCTTCCCTGAAGACTGAGTGGCTCTGTGTGGGCCGACCCGCCCTGGCAACAAGCACCCGGTCTTGTCCTGAAAATGGGCCCAGATCTCACTCTCTGGCACCCGTGGCAGAGGAAAAGTCCAGGCTTTTGTATTTTTTTTCTCAGGGGGTTTTGTTAGTGTGTCGGGGGTTTTAGTCCACCCTGTGGTTCAGGCACCTCACCAGATGTGCACATTCTGGTTTCATGTGGTGTCCTGTCCCTCGACCCAACCTGTATTAGGTCCTCCCCGGTTTGTGTTTTGAGGTTGCTGGATGTTCAGGCTATGGCCTGATTTTTATGCCTCTGCCAGCTCCAGTATGTATTTCACCTTCCTGCGTCAACGGGGGTTGTGTCTGCACATTGTGCTGAGTGTCTCAGCCCGGCACAGGCATACATCTGTGTGTGGGGGGGAGGATTTACTTTGTGATCACGGTGTGGTCACGTGGTGGCCCCTCCCCCTCCAGTGGTGATTGACATTGGGCCACGTGACCATCCATGTCGGGCGCAGGTTCCCTCCTCCGCCCGATGAGCGATGGCCTCGTTGCCTTGGTGACGCCTGATGCATCACAACGTTGTGACCATGGTGACAGCGCCGCTGCTTCTTCTCTGGCGGGGTGGATCTTTCCGGGCCCCTGTCTGGCGTGCGTGCGTACACCGGCTTCTCCATCTGAAACCAGCTGATTACCCAGTTAGTGATGCAGCGGCATGGTCCGCGTGACATCACGTTTTGGCACCCTTTTGGCCACTTCCGGGGATATTTAAAGAAGACGCCAGGAGCCCAGGGGATGTCAGCTCCATTCATTTGTTTTGGTGGGTCTTTGAACAACTACAAGGTGATCCTTGTTTATACTCTTGGGGGGACCTACCACTTGCTGGAACAGAGCAGGTGGTGGCGTGGACAGATTTGAGCACCCCTATTTTTGTGCTCCTTGTAAGTCATTTCTACCTTTTTTTTGCAGCTAGTTGGACCTGTTTATTGATATATTTCTATAAGTCAATTTTCATTTTTTTTATTATTTTTTGTTTTAGACCCTTTCCCATTCCCCTAGAATCTGGGGGTCTGTCATATATAATAGTGGAGCCCTGTGGGATTTGATGTCCTCATTCCTCGTTGAGTGTTTCACTCTTGGGCCCCTCAATGCGGTGGAGGGCCTATACTGATTTCGGTGGAGTGCCTAAGATGGAGAAGCTTTCTTTTCTAGGATTAATATTTTGATATGGAAGTGTTTTCCAATAGGCGTCTTGGACATGCTGAATAATGTTTTGAGTATGTCTATTTTTCATGTATTGACATCAACTCTGTATTTTCAGAAAGTGTTTTTCTGTCCCTGATGAAGAATTTATATGCACTTTTTCGAAACGCGTAGGACTCTTCAACTACCTACCACCTAGAGCTATGTTATTGGTCTCTTTGTTGAATTGTAGTTGAAATTTGCCACTCTCTAGTGTCATATTTATGTGTATTTATGTATCCAATCTTTATTTCCGTTGGTTTGATCGATAGGATCACTGTTTTTAGGAATCCTTTGTATTAATAAATGATACATTTTTATACAAAAAAGAAATTTTCTTTGTTTTTATTGCCTTTAAAATCCCAACCTTGGAGGTTCTATTTGTTCTGTATACTAAGGGATGATGGCAATAACATGCCAGTCCGCATGAGCCTAATTCATTTCCACTCTTCCGCTCCTTCCTTCAAGAATCCTCTAGAAGCAGAAAGGAGGTGACCAAAAGATGATGCTATCTGTGAGTCACCAGCCTACACCGAGCCACTTCCACCCCACACAGATCAAAACAAACAGCTTACAGCTAGGCCTGATTAAATTTACCTGCACTACAAAAATCCTACTTCTAGCACCTACCTAAAGTAGAGGACGCTACACATTCCTTCTTCTTCACGTTATCTGCAATAAAGCTTCAAAAAGATATCAAAGGAACTGTGGACTGGGGTTATTCAGCATTTGCAGGAAGTAAGTAGAATTGCCTTGGGACAAGGTATGTACTTCCTGAATTGAGGTTCCACTTGCAATCTCAAAGCCTAAGTGAATGGAGGCTCTGCTGCAGAGATACACAGACAGATGATCCTATACTCCCTAATGGGCAGAGGCTCAGCCTTCAGTTACTATACAGGTGTAACATTTGTCAGTAGCCATGCAGAAGTTTCTTGATTAAACTACTAAGAGGGCTATTGTTTCACTTTAGAGCCTATTGCGAAGCATTTAAATCTCTGTCTTCCTGATGTCTATCATCTGTATGTGTACACTAATTATTTGTGTTTATGCTGTTACTATTACCTCAATGGATTTGCTCCATAATTACATGTTATCTTCCTGTTACCATGGCATTTTTTCTCTCTCATCCAGCCCTTTAAATGCTGCATAAATTATTTGGAATTGCCAGCAGAGAAAAACATTAAAACTCAGTATAATGGTTTAAGTAAATAAAAGTTTCAGTGTTGCACACAGCAAACTCCACCTGTAATTTTTCCAGGGCAGGCTCAAAATGAAGTTGGCAGCTGACTGATTAAATTGGGCAACAGTCCTGTTTTGCTTTGTGTTTTTTCAACAGCAGCCATTTTCAGGGGTCCATTTGAGCAGCAATCTGGCCCTAGGAATATGCAGGTCACAATGCCCTTCTATACAAATTCCACCCTTTATGTCATGTGTTGATGTTTTTAATATATGATATATATATTGTGCAGTACAGGTTGGCATGATTGTGGGCGGTGTACAGTATAGGTGTCAACTAAGTTACACTTGGTGAGGGGCTGCAGGAGTTATGACTGATATGGAGAAAGAAATTTGTATTGTTTTATCAAAATCGTAATAAATCATGTCTGGGTCCTGGAGGCTCTGTAGAGCTTTGGATATGATAAAGACTAAACCTCTAGGTCCTCATTTTACTCCACATAGTAATCAGACCTCATTATTAATTTCAGCTATGCACATGCCTTTTTATATGTATATGTATATGTATGGTTTTATACCCCATCAAATCATTCTCTGCAGCTATTACCTTTTGTACCACCACCCCCTTCCTTTAGAATGTAAGCTCTACGAGCAGGGCCCTCCTGTACCTTTTGTATTGAACTGTACTGTAATTGTGTTGTCCCCCCTATACATTGTAAAGCGCTGCGTAAACTGTTGGCGCTATATAAATCGCGTATAATAATAATACCGTATATACTCGAGTATAAGTCGATCCGAGTATAAGTCGAGGCCCTAATTTACCACAAAAAAATGGGAAAAACTTATTGACCCGAGTATAAGACCACAAAAAAATGGGAAAAACTTATTGACCCGAGTATAAGACGAGGGTGAGAAATGCAGCAGCTACTGTAAGTGGAAAAAGAGGGTCAACAATGCCCATCTGCAGCTGTATACCTCCCTGTGTCCTGTGCATGTGTCCTGTGTATAGGTGCATGTGTCATGTGTATATGCGCATGTGTCATGTGTCCTGTGTATATGTGCATGTGTCATGTGTCCTGTGTATATGTGCATGTGTCATGTGTCCTGTGTATATGTGTATGTGCATGTGTCATGTGTCCTGTGTATATGTGCATGTGTCATGTGTCCTGTACCTGTGTCCCTGTGTATGTGTGCATGTGTCCTGTGTATGTGTGTATGTGTCCTATGTATGTGTGCATCCTACCTGTGTCCTGTGCATGCCTCCGTGTGCCGCTCTGCATCCACCGATCAGCGTGTGCTATTACTATTCAGCGGCCATTCACTGTTCAAAAGCCGCGCCTCCACCTCATCCGTGATAGGCAGAAAACTCCATTTCCCAGCAGTCAGCGGTCAGCCTATCACGGACATTCTCTCATTCCTCATACCATGGACGAGAAAGAGAGAATGTCCGTGATCGGCTGCTGGGAAATTGAGTTTTCTGCCTATCACAGACGAGGAGGAGGCGCGCTTTTGAACAGTGAGAGGCTGCCGAATGGTATGTAGCACACGCTGGCCGCTGTCTGCCTGCATGACACACTGATCATGTAGGCAGACGGCGGTGACTCGAGTATAAATCGAGGGGGGCACTTTCAGCCCCCAAAAAAGGGCTGAAAATCTCGACTTATACTCGAGTATATACGGTAATATGTGAACTGACTGATGCTCAGTGCTCTCTTTCTTGCTCTTTCTGCTGTGGGACCTTGTTGCTGTGTGAAAAGGATGAAAGAGCACTAAAAATGTATGTGCTGTCTGTCTGTGTTGGGGAACTCATTAGGCAGCACCCTGTTAGTCAGGAACTAACCTAAGTTTAATTAGTGGCTGTTAGAACAATACCTGTAGCGAGTGGAGACCAATGTCCGAAAACGTCAGGCTAAACACAGTTCTCAGTTCTTTAAGGGGTTGAATTGTCTGAACCACTAGAATGATGATCAGTGTTGGGGTCACAGGTTGATGCAGGAGAAGAGTTCCATAGTCGGGGTCACAAGCAAAGGTCCATGCAGGAGGAGAGTTTTGTAGTCAGGGTCAAAAGCCAAGGTTAATGCAGGAGAAGAGTTTCGTAGTTTGGGTCACAAGCCAAGGTCAATTTCAAGTAGCGATAGAGGTAGCTCAAGGTAGCAGGCGGGATAATGTATGAAGCCCAAAAATCTGGCAAAAAAAGAGATCCTGTTCCCTTATAGCAGGTTAAACAGCACCGTGCTTGTGCTGTCTAACCTGTCCCTCTGTAAGCTGTAAACAACCTGGTTGACCCTGCCTGGTTCTGCCCTTTCCTCTGCAAACTGACCACGTTTCTCATGGCTGCTGAGCCCCTGATATCGTGGTCAGTTTACATGCCTCCGCCATCCGCTGTCTCTTCTCTCTCCCCCTCCTCTCCTCCCTGCCTTCTAATGGCTGCTGAGCCCCCGATACCATGGTCAGTTTAAATGCCTCCGTCATCCACTGTCTCTCCCCCCCCTCTCTCCTATCAGAGGGAGATCTCAGCCTCTCCCATGCGGGTAAACACGGCCCACACATGGGGCACCGATTCCTACGCCCCATGTGAATGAGGTCTTAGAATGAAAAGTGATGACTTTTGTTTTCTTTGTTTGCCTCTCCCAGACACTTGTGGACATATGTGGCTAAATTAGAGAACTACAGAGGCATGTTTTACTAATAAAATCACAATACACAGTGGGTGATCTTTTACAAGAGAACATCATCATTGATCATCATATACACTGATCATGCCCTAAAGCTGTTATAAAAATCAATTTTTTTTCTAAAAACATGCTATACTTACCTGCTCTGTGCAATGATACTGCACACATCAGCCCCAAACCTCTTCCTTCTGGGGACCCACTGTTGCCTCTCTGTCCTGTGAGGAGAAAGACCAATGCCACAGCAGATGGGCACAACACTGGATTGAGAAATGCAAGTATAAGGGGGATGACTGGGCGATACAAATGCTTGAACATTTTTGACCATAATGCAGGGAATGCAATATGGTAAAAAAAAGTCTTACCTTTACAACCACTTTATATATAAAATAATATTATATATATAATTGTCACGTTTTACAGACTTCCTTTAGCTCGCATTTTTAGAAGAGGAAACATACATTTTTTTACAGCCTGAGGAAGACTGCGATAGGCATACAGGTTTGTTTCAGGGCAGCATGTTACGGGCTATAAGTAAAATTTATGAACATTTATACCACTAAGACAGCTGAACAAATGCTGCCTATAGCAGAGGGAGAGCAAGTGGAGATCTGTGATTAGTGACAATCCCGAAAACGCCTCCTGTGCATTCAGTGTCAGCTCTTCTTCAGCACCCTGCTCTAAAACATTTGTGATATAGTCAAAAAATTCAATCAGGTTAGTCTGATATGATTTGTCCTCAGTAAAGCCATGCGGGTTCAACAAGTTGTATGTTTTTAGGTAATCATTGATCCTTCTTTTTAGGAGTTATTCCATTATTTTAACTACAACAGATGTTAAACTCACTGGCCTGTAGTTGCTAGCTTCTTTCTTACTACCCTTCCTGTGGATAGGTATAATATTAGCTGTCCACCGGTCATGAGGAACTTCTCTTTTTAGAAGAGATTGAATAAAAAGTTCAGCTAATGGTCCCACAACTATAACTGGAGGTTTTTAAGAAATCTTGGATGAATACTATCAGGACTCATTGCTTTATTAGACTTTAACTGAGCCAGTTCCGTTGCTACCGCTGCCTTTGTAGATTCCTAAAAATTTATCTTGATCGCTAGGACCAATATGATTCCACAACTTGTTTTTGTTAGTGTCAGTTATTTCTGAAATTACTTAACTGAAGTAATTGTTTAAATGGTTTGCTATATCCAGGTCTACCGTCACAAAAGTGGTGTACACAGTTCATGCGCATCACTGATGTACAGTACCTAAAAAGGCTTTTTTCTCCATTTTTAATGGATCCAATCATTCCTTCCTATTTCTGTGTTTTAGCAGCACTGGTAATATGATAAGCCAAAGTCTATTTGTATCCACTTCTTTATCAGTTACACTTTCTCTTTCCTTATATCTCCTATATGTTGTTTTTTTTCTCCTTTACCATTCTCCTTACTTCTTTCTTCCATTCACTCATACTAGTTTGCTTCCAGGACCATAAACACATAACATCCCACAATGGTTCTATAAGGTAAGGTAGAGTGGTAAGGTCACAATATTAATCACCTCTCCAAAATGAGCAGACAGATAGGTGACTCAATTAACAATGGGAATGCACACCTAGGAGGCACACAATTAGAGAAAGACACTTAAAACATAACACCTTAAACAGATTATGTGAGGAGCCCTCAGAATTAGGTTGATTTGAGCTGATGATATTAACATCTGCTCTGATTGTCACAATCCAAAGCAGTCATTGCTGGTTTTGGGCTTAGAGGCCCAAAATATGTGTCTGGGTCCTCCAGTTCCCAGAGTCTGTGTGTTTTGGGGAGACTTGGACTTGAATCAAAAACAAGACCACTCCAAGGGTCCGCTAGGCACACTCCTCCCAAAGAGTAGTGTTCCCTTAAAATCCGGGGCTCATAGTCAGTAGGCAAGAGGCCACCCTGCAGTCCCCTCCAAAAGCCCCTGTCCTGGTTTTGTCTGTCACACAGATTACACTTAACTTTTACAGAAAAAGTTGAGATCAGTTGACTCTATCTCTGCTGATCATTCTGATGTAGTTTTCATTGAAAGTAACCTTAACTCAAGCTGTTTTCATCATACGCTCAGTTTGAATTGGACAGGTTTGCATCCGCTTTCCTTTAAAGTGTTCAACAGCACCCTCAGGAACAGCAATACATAAAATGCACTCACAATCTTGTTCTTTGACAAAGAATTTGGCATATTCTCCATAGAAAAATCCTGTGTTTGATCAAACCTACGATGATGGATTTGTGTCATGGCGTTCCTTACCTTTTGTCATCCAAGCTTCATCCTTCATTACGCCACACATATCCCATTTCCTAACATGTTTAAAGTTCATTTCTAATCGAATGACAATGAATTCCACTAGGCCACAGAAAAAAAAAGTGTTCTTCTTCCCTAAAATTGCCTATTATTCACAGGCTTCATTTATCAAACACAAAAGCCTATTGTAGTCCTGCTAATGAGCTTGCAAAAATATTTGACAAGCAAGCATGTTACTCTAGCGCCTGACAGCAGCAGATCATCACTGAGCGCAAATTGCCTGCAGCACCTCTGAACTAATGGATTTTCTATCTCTGTAAACCACAAATGCTGCAAGGAAAATCAAGAGTTATATTTCATTCAGCATCCAAGCTCTGCATGCTTGTCAAGACAACTAGCCCGGGCTGATTTGTATACAAATAAAATATTACACTGTCAAAGCGACACCGGGATTTTCTTCCCCTTTATATTCCAAAACCGCTTTAAGAAACACATTTTTTTGTTTCATTTTTTTTAAAAGGGGTGAAAAGGTGGTAGAGAATAAATGCCTATAAATATAACACTGTTTAGTTTATTGTGACGGTTTCAATAAAATCTCTCAGACAGTCATACAAAACAAGTCAGGCTTTGGTATATTGCACTGCACTGTACTGGAATTGCAAACAAAACAATCCCATAGTGAAAGGTGTAATAGTAACCAAAATCAGCCAATTGGAAATGAACTTTAAGAAGCTAAGAGAGAGATCGATAGATGATTGGTCATTATGGATTTAGGCACATCTGCTGTTTTTAGATCATTCCATTAACCGCTTCAGGTCCGCCCTATAGCAGTTTACTGCTACAGGGCGGCACTGTGCGCCAGGTCACGTTTACATACATGATTCAACACTTCCGGGTGCTGGCGGCGGCTCGCTTCCACTGTGATTACACACGGCACCCGCCGATCGTTAGGCAGAGTGACAAAACTGCGATCTGCCTATGTAAACAAGACAGATTGCTGTTCTGACAGGAGGGAAGGGACAGAATTTGTGTCCCTGCAAAGCAGGGAATAAATTTCATCTCTTCCCCTAGTAAAATCACCTCCCACAGTATAGTAAAACACTGATTAGGCACACAGTTAACCCTTTAATCGCCCCTGATGTTAATCCATTCCCAGCCAGTGTCATTAGAACTATGACAGCATAGTACTAATTGGTCAGACAATGCACTGACATCTTTGCTGCCATAGTGCTAACGTGTTTCCCCAAAAATAAGACCGGGTCTTATATTAATTTTGGCTACAAAAACACTCTAGGGCTTATTTTCAGGGGATGTCTTATTTATTTACGGCATGTACAATAATCTACATTTCATCAAATACATTCATGTCATCTTCTTCTGGAAAAAATAAATATCCTGATCCTTTAAAGTATGTGAGACAGCACAGTGCGTTTGCTGTGTCATTTACTCCTCTCTATGTTCTAAAAAACATGGAATAAAACAAAATATTTTTTTTTTTAAGTTCCTGTGTCCACCTGTCTTCTCCCCACCTCTACCCCTGTCAGCTCAGAAGTCAGCATTATGACATTCTGTAATCCCAAAAATAAACCTTGGCTAAAGTCATTGTAAAAGTACGTAATGCATTTTTTTAAAAAGATTATATAACGAGCAGTGTGTCTCCTTTTGTAACTTTTTTTTGGAAAATAACTTATTTACAGCACAGCTGTGCACTCACATGACCGCCGGAGCTCTTCTTCCCCGCTCTGAACACCGCAGAGGGAGGGGCCGCTGACATCAGCCGGGAGGAGAGAAGATCTCCGGCATGTCATGTGAGCGCCCAGCGGTGCTGTAAATAAGGTATTTTCCACAATAAAGTTACAAAAGGAACACACTACATATTATATAATCTTTTTACAAAACGGGATACATGTTTTTTACAACGACTTTAACTAGGGCTTATTTTCGGGGTAGGACATATATTGCAACCATCCCCGAATATAACGCTAGGTCTTATTTTCAGGGTAGGGCTTATTTTCGGGCAAACAGGGTATGTGCTGGGTGTCCAATGTGCCCCTGTACCTATAAGAAGGGTTGGGCTCCTTCCAGGTTTATCTGCCCTCTGCCTATCCATTAAAATGCATGTGCTCCCATTGTGGAGACTCAGAAGTTATAGTTAGGGAGTACCGAAAACAGGGTGCCTTGACGGGGCCTGTAGCTTACCCATGTATTTGCAAATGTGTGCAGACTAAACCCCTGTTCTTAACGCATAGACAGGTCAATTCGGTTGGTCGCTGGCTGGTTAATAAGTTTGAGTTTGGAAATCTCTTAGTGTCATTAGTACAGTGACAGTGCATATTTTTTTAGCACTGATCACTGTATTAGTGTCACTGGTCCCCAAAAAGTGTCAAAAGTGTCAGTGTCAGAATGTCTGCCGCAATATCGCAGTCCTGCTATAAGTATCTGATTGCCACCATTAATAGTAAAAAAAATTGAAAAAAATTGAAAAAAATAAAAATATCCCAGACATATTGTAGATATTGGCCTACATTTCTGAAGACATTCGATTTTTTAAAATTAGTTTATTGGATAGGTTTTATAGTAGAAAGTAAAAAATATTGTTTTTTTTTACAAAATTGTCGATATTTTTTTCCTTTATAGTGCAAAAATTAAAAACCGCAGAGTTGATCAAATACCACCAAAAAAAAAAAGGAAAAAAGGGAAAAAAGGACATAAATTTCCATTACAAAACTTCCAGCTGATGACCTCCAAACAACCAATGACATTGATATGGAGGATGTAGGACACCTGTGCTTCATCCTTGTTTGCCCCTCCCCTGCCTCTACTGGGGTCACATTAGCTGAGTGAGTGGGAGAAACTGGGGAAGATGAAAAACATTGGAATACTAGCCAGTGCCAGTGGGCAAAGGTGTATTTGTAGTGTAAGAATAAATCACCTTTAATGTTGGCTGTAGATGTTGCTGTGTTATATCAAACTGTAATGCCGCGTACACACGAGCGGACTTTACGGCGGACTTTGCCCGGCGGACTGGATTTCGTCGGACAATTCGATGTGTGTGGGCTCCAGCGGACTTTGTTTTCTCAAAAGTTGGACGGACTTAGATTTGAAACTTGTTTAAAATTTATCCGTTGAAATCGAGTCCGGTCGAAAAGTCCGCCGTCTGTATGCTAGTTCGACGGACAAAAAGCCACGCTAGGGCAGCTATTGGCTACTGGCTATGAACTTCCTTGTTTTAGTCCGGTCGTACGTCATCACGTACGAATTCGACGGACTTTGGTGGATTGTGTGTAGGCAAGTCCGTTCATTCACAAAGTCCGTCGTAAAGTACGTCGAAAAATCCGTCGGGCAAAGTCCGCCGTAAAGTCCGCTCGTGTGTACGCGGCATTAGTTTAGTTTTTTACATTTCAGAATGGGGTGCCTCTAGATTGTGCAGAATTTTAAAGGGTGCATTTAATGAAAAAATCTTGAGAAACACTCCTCCAAAGGAACATCTCTCTGCTGGATCACAGCATGTTTTTTTTGTTCTGCCAGTCTATGCCTAGCCTAAAAAATCCTGACTGTAAATAAGATATGAGATTACAAGATTTCACCTGCGCCACTGAAAGATTATCCAATCTCTTACCTAAGGAGCTGCTGTTATACAGATATCCACATAGGATTTATTAAATCCACATTAATTACAGCTCTTCTCAAGTCTAAAATTACTTCAATAAAAATACCGCTAGCACCCTGTGTTTTTTTTCTCTCTTGTGTGTAAACTAAATGTTATCTTATTATGCAAATCTTCCCCAAAAATGTGCAAAACCATATAAAAGTGCTGTTATACAAATTACGGTACAAAAAAAAACAAAAAACGCAGAGGTGATCAAATACCAACAAAAGAAAAGTGCCGTATTTATCGGCGTATAACACGCGCCGGCGTATAACACGCACCCCAAGTTTAGGAGGGAATTTTAAGAAAAAAAACTTTTTAGGAGTAAAGTTTAAGGAAGAACAACTTACATTAAAATGCCCATCATTGCAGCGTTATCGGTGTCCATCTGCAGTCTTGTCAGTGTCAGTGCAGCCTTGCTCCAGTGTCTATTGCAGCCTTGTCAGTGCAGCTTTGCCCCAGTGCAGAATTGTCAGTGCAGCCTTGTCAGTGCAGCCTTGCCCCAGTGTCCATTGCAGCCTTGTCAGTGCAGCTTTGCCCCAGTGCAGCCATGTCAGTGCAGCTTTGCCCCAGTGCAGCCATGTCAGTGCAGCTTTGCCCCAGTGCATCCTTGTCAGTGGAGCCATGTCAGTGCAGCTTTGCCCCAGTGCAGCCTTGCCCCAGTGCAGCTTTGCCCCAGTGCAGCCTTGCCCCAGTGCAGCTTTGCCCCAGTGCAGCCTTGCCCCAGTGCAGCCTTGCTCCAGTGCAGCCTTGTGTGATCGCCACGATCCCTGCCGACATACACAGCCGTGTGTAAATTCAAATATGGCGCCGAGACTGCAGGGACTCGGCGGAGCCGAGATACACATACCCGAGAGTCCTTGGCTTTTCTCGGCGCCGCTCACAGTCACGCCCAGTCCCGCCCTATGATGGACATAACACAGGTCCAATGGCGGGACTGGGCAGGACTGTGAGCAGCGCTGAGAAAAGCCGAAGATACTCGGGTATGTGTATCTCGGCTCCGACGAGTCCCTGCAGTCTCGGCACCATATTTGAATTTACACACAGCTGTGTATGTCGAAGGCGATTGCGGCAATCGCCGCGATCGCTCCGATCACACAAAATTGGCGGGGATCGGCCTATAACATGCACCCACAATTTTACCCTGATTTTCAGGGGAAAAAAGTGCGTGTTATATGCCAATAAATATGGTATATTTGTGGGAAAAAAAGGACATCAATTTTGTTTGGGTACAACGTTGCACGACCGCGCAATTGTCAGTTAAAGCGAAGCAGTGCCGTATCGCAAAAAATAGCCTGGTCATTAACCACTTCCATACCGGGCCATTGTCAAATGACGTCCACAGGAGCATTCTGCCATCCCCGGCGGGCATCATATGACGTCCTCTGCTTCTTGCCGCTACTGCGGGGGCCCGCAACATAGCGATCAGAGATGAGGTGTGTCCCTTGGAGCCAATAAAATTTGATTGGACACAGCCAGTCACATGCACTGTCCTCGTGCATGGCGCTTGTATGCGCCCCTAGGGGGCGATCAGGGATGAGGCTTGTCACCCTGACACAGCCCATCCCCGATCGCGGTAAAGAGCCAATTAAATTGGCTCTTTACTACGTGACCATCTGTGTTCAATCACAGCTGGTCACAGAATGTCAAGAAACCGCGGTAACGAGCTGTTACCAGGTTCTCCTCCTCACACACCGATCATGTGTGAGGAGGAGATTGCGGTAACAGCTCGTTATTGCTTACAGTGCACACCAATCACACTGATTGCTCCCTGGTAATAAAGAGGACCTGTCACCAGCCCATCAAAGTACCTGTCCCCAGCCCACCTGTGTATCTATCACAGCCCATCTGAGTACCGGAGTACCTGTCACCAACCCATCAGAGTACCGGAGTACCTGTCACCAGCCCATCAGAGTACCCGAGTACCTGTCACCAGCCCATCTGAATACGAGTTCCTGTCACCAGCCCATCAGAGTACACAAATACTTGTCACCAGCCCATCAGAGTACCCGAATACCTGTCACCAGCCCATCAGAGTACCCGAGTACCTCTCACCAGCCCATCAGAGTACCCGAGTACCTCTCACAAGCCCATCAGAGTACCTGAGTACCTCTCACCAGCCCATCAGAGTACCCAAGTACCTATCTACAGCCCATTAGGGTAACCGATTACCTGTCTCCAGCCCATCAGAGTACCCGAGTACCTCTCACCAGCCCATCAGAGTACCCGAGTACCTATCTACAGCCCATCAGTACCCGAGTACCTATCTGCAGCCCATTAGAGTACCCAAGTACCTGTCTCCAGTCCATTAGAGTACCTGAGTACCTGTCACCAGCCCATCTGAGTAACCAAGTACCTGTCACTAGCCCATCAGAGTACCCGAGTACCTGTCTCCAGCCCATCAGAGTACCCGAGTACTTATCTGCAGCCCATGCCTCCTAGAATATACATTGGGGAGTTTGCTTTCCAAAATGGGGTCATTTTGTGGGTAATTCCACTGTCCTGGTGTTCCAGAACCTTCAAAAGTGTGATAGGTAGGAATGAAATTTATGCTCGTAGAATGCCTGAAGGTACTACTTCAATGGTTCTTCCCCAGCATTTCGGTCACACGTTCTGCCCCATCATTTCGGTCATAGCGTTCGGCCCCTGCATTTCTGTCATAGCGTTCGGCCCCTGCATTTCTGTCATAGCGTTCTGCCCCTGCATTTCTGTCATAGCGTTCTGCCCCTGCATTTCTGTCATAGCGTTCGGCCCCAGCATCTGTCATAGCGTTCGGCCCCAGCATTTCTGTCATAGCGTTCGGCCCCAGCATTTCTGTCACAATGTTCTGCCCCAGCATTTCTGTCATAGCATTCGGCCCAAGCATTTCTGTCACAACGTTCTGCCCCTGCATTGCTGTCATAGCGTTCTACCCTTGCATTTCTGTCTCAGCGCACAGTCTCGGCATTTCTGTCAAGGCGTTTCTGCCCCAGGCTTTCTGTCACAGCATTGCTGCCCAAGATTTCTGTCATAGCGTTTCTGCCCAGGATTTCTGTCACAGCATTTCTGCCCAGGATTTCTGTTATAGCATTTTTGCCCCGGATTTCTGTCATGGCGGCATTCTGCCCCAGCATTTCTGGCTTGGCGTTCAGTCTCAGCTTTTCTGTCTTGATGTTTCTGCCCCAGGTTTTCTGTCATTACATTTCTGCCTTAGCGTTCTGTCATAGCGTTTCTGCCCCAGGATTTCTGTCATGGCATTTCTGCCTCTGCGTTTCTGCCCCAGGATTTCTGTCATGGCATTTCTGCCTCTGCGTTTCTGCCCCAGGATTTCTGTCTTTGCTTTTCTGCCTCAGCATTTCTGTCATAGTGTTCTGTCATAGCGTTCTGTCATAGCATTCTGTCATAGCGTTCTGTCATAGCATTCTGTCATAGCATTCTGTCATTGAATTTCTGCCCCAGGATTTCAGTCTCAGCATTTGTCATTACATTCTGCCCAGGGTTTCGGTTCTCACATTCCTGCCTCAGCTTTGAATTTCAGCATTTCTGTCGTAGGGTTTTCTGTCAACATTGCTATCAGTGCGCTTCTGCCCCAAGATTTCTGTCATAGCGTTTCTACCTCAGTGTTCAGTCTCAGCATTCCTGTCACAGCGTTTCTCAGAGGGGCGTTGTTGTTCAGTCACGGCATACTCCGGTAGCTGTTTTTTATCTTCGTTGTTTGTCATGTCTCATTGTATCTTTGTTCATGTTTGTACCTGGGTCAGTTAGCTAGAGTTCACATGTCAGGATCTGTCACGTCTACAGATCCATACGGGCTGAGGTTTCGTTTGTTAATGATTGTTGACCACAATCTTCTCGCCTGTATAACATACGTCATACGATGCACGTTCATTCACCACACCTGTACGATTACCCACCACGGTCTGTGGGTACACCAGCCCTGAGTTTTCAGTTAATTAACTGTCTCTGCGCAGCAGGTTACTCGGGCTCATTCACTACTTACACGAGGGGGGGGGTCCGTCATCAGCTTCATTCACGCGCAGTGGTCTTGACATTTCTGCTCATGTTCTCATACTTGGGTAGGCACAGAGGGGGATTGCTGTTCTCATGTATTGTTGCCTGTCATTTCTCTTGTTCATGTTTTTAGGTTGGGCTGCATTGGCATTCATCATCCCCTTGTTGGTCCTTAAGTGGTAGGTTTGGGCAAACATCGTCATTATTCTGGATTCTACTCTCGGGCCTGATATCTTGTCTAGGATGTGGCCTGGAAGACTGCTCAGGGACGTCAGTCCAGTCATCTTTTCTGTTCCCCAGCCGGTTTCAGGTAGGGGGGTTTCAGGTACTTTGGGTATGACTGCTTCAGGCCATGGAACTTATTTCCCCGGTGTGGAGTCTGGCCCTCCTTCCTCGGTTCAGGATTCAGACTCGGCTGCAGCATGACCCGATCAAATCAGGTGGGACCAGTATTTGGTGTCTGGCATGGTTTCTCCATGTTGTCAGTGCTTATTGCCATAAGGCTTGGGCCTCATCCACCTACTCCATCACATCCTTCAGGTATTTAGCATTTTGAACTCCTGCCAGTTGTCCTTTGGCACTTACCCTTGCTCTTTCCCATACCAGTATGGGTAGGCCAGGGCTTGGGGGAGGGTTTCACGGAGCACTTCCCAGGGTCTGGTTGAAGTTTTGATCTTCTCGGCTATCATTTTGCAGGGGCTCCTCGGGACAGCCATGGCTCCCCTTCCCCCATGCATCCTCTCATTCACAGCAATTCATTCTCATGTCTGGGTCATCTCGGGCTTCAGGCTCTGTCCAATCGTTCATGGGACATTTCGTTGGGTTCTGGGTAGCTTCGCAGGTTTCTATAAGGGGTTCTGTCTCATCACTAAGTCAGTAGTCGGGGGTTTCTCCTGTCATAACGGACACTTATCAGATATATACTGTCGCCATCCGGGCGCACGCTACTCCACTTGATGGATTGTTACCTTTCCCTTTTTCACCTAAATTTGTGTCTTTTTGCCCTCTTTTTCTGGACTGGAACTCAGCTCAGATAATCCATAAAAAACATTCATTTTTGTACACATTTCTACTTTCTCTAATGGTAAATGTTATCCTGACTGCTTTATTTATGATTTAGTGATGAGATGAACTCCATGGCATGGGTGGTCCTTAGTCCTGCACTGAACATTGCTCATTTAACGACATGTCAGCAGCGTTCAATACAGTTATTGTAGTACTGTGAGCCCAATCTAACATAATGACTTCCTCCTAGGTGGTGTGTTCATGACAGGCTGGCCTCACAGGAAGCGGGTTAAATGGCACAATAATGTTTAGAGCATGATATGATAGCCTAAATAATACTTAAATATAGACATGTGCACTTCCGAAAAATTTGTTTGTTTTCCTTTTGTCGAAATTTGTTAAAAAACAAATTCGGAATAAAACAAATTGCACGTCTACTTAAATTTCAGAATTTCAGAATTTTCGTATTTTTGAATTTTCCTATTTTTGAATTTCCGGATTTTCTAAGTTCGAATTTACGAATTTTTGAATTGCGAATTTACAAATTTTTTTGAATTTTTTAAAGTTATTAGTTATTTCAGATTTTTGAATTTTTGGGATTCTGAATTTTCGGATTTTGATTCTTATTTTCAGATATTCGTTCTTTAAATTTTCGTTCTTATTTTCGGATTTCCACATTTACGAATTTTTGAATTTACAACTTTACAAATTTCCAGATTTTCGAATTTCTGGATTTTCTAATTTACAAATTTCCAAATTTTGCAAATGGAGAATCATGCAAAAAAAATGATTAGTTAATAGACATGTGCACTGACAAAAAATTTGTTCGTTTTCGTTTCATTCTTTTTTTTGCTTTTTTCGAAAATTCGGAAATTCGAAAATTCGGAAATTCAGAAATCCAAATTTCCGAATTACGAATACCAAATTTTCAAATTGTCAAATTTCCGAATTTCAAATTTTCTAATTTCCGAATTTCGAATTTTCTAATTTCCGAATTTTCAAATTTCCAAATTTTTGAATTCTGAATTTCGAATTCCAAATTTCCGAATTTTCAAATTTCCAAATTTCGAATTTTCGATTTTCGAATTGCGAGTTTCTGAATTTTCAAATTTCCGAATTTTTTAATTTCCGAATTTTCAAATTTCCCAATTTCGAATTCCCGAATGTTCAAATTTCGAATTTTCGATTTTTGAATTTGTTTCATTCTTTTTTTGCTTTTTTAGAAAATTTGGAAATCCGAATTTCCAAATCTCCAAATTTCCGAATTTTGAATTTTGGATTTTCGGAATTTTCTAATTTCAGAATTTTCAAATTTCCCAATTTCGAATTTCCGAATTTCAAAATTTCGAATTCCGAATTTCCGAATTTTCAAATTTCCCAATTTCAAATTTTCAATTTTTGAATTCCGAATTTTCAAATTTCTGAATTTTGAATTTTCGAATTTCTGAATTTCGAATTTTCGAATTTCTGAATTTTCGAATTTTCGGAATTCGAAAATTTGGAAATTCAATAATAAGAAAATTCAGAAATCTGAAAAAAAGAAAGAAAATCAGTAAAATTCGAAATAACTAACTAATTATAACTATTAAATTATAGGTATTAGAATTTCCTTTCAAATTTGGCTGTTAGTGAACATAACGAATACGAATTCATCCGAAGTTACGAATTATCCGAAATAAAGAATCCCGCATCTAAACAAGTGGAATGGAACAAATGAATAATAAATAATAATAATAAAAAGGTTTTATTATTATTATTGTTAATTATTTTTATTAGACTGAAATTTTCGGAAGTTCGGAAATTAGAAATTTCGGAAATTAGAAGTTTCAGAAATTCAGAAATTCCAAAATTCGAAATTTGGAAATTCAGAAATTTGAAAATTTAAAATTTGGAAATTTGAAAATCCGAACATAAAAATGAAAATCTGAAAATTAAAAAGAATGAAAATCTGAAAATTCGAAAACCCAAAAATCTGAAATAATATCTAACTAATAATAACTATTAAATTATAGGTATTGGAATTTCCTTTCAAATCTAATAATCTGGACCCTCAATCTTTTTCAGGTGCCAATGGCACCCCAAAAATCTCGAATACATGCTGTAACGTGGCCAAAAAGATCTGGCAAGTCCGAGTCCCAGGAGGGCTGACCACCAAAAAGTCGTCCAAATAATGGATAACAGACTGTAAGCCGGACAAATCACGCACTATCCAGTTCAGAAAGGAACTGAAAGTTTTGAAAAAGGAACAGGAAATAGCGCAACCCAACAGCGCACCCTGCCCAGACTTACGCACTCACTTAATGGCATTGTCGAAAGAGGCGTATGACACCACGCACAACTGAGGGTCAATAGCGTCATTGACCAACCCGCCCTGGGGGTGCGACAGGTGGTGAATAAGGCAAAATTTGATGGGTTCTTTCTTGGGGACCACCCCAAGCGGAGAAACCACCGAATCAGCCAGCGAAGGGAAAGAAAACAGTCCCGCCATCCTACCCATGTACACTTCCTTGGACAGGTTCGCCAAAACCACCTCCGGGTGTAAATTTGCGGAGCGTAAGTTGTCCCCCACCGGAGGGACAGTAGACAAAATACAAGTGATATTAAAACCCTCAGTGAAACCCTGTAGCAAAAACGGCGCAACGGCCCTTGCCGGATATCTACTGAGAAAGGGCACCATTTTTTCCACCCTCAACGGAGTTCTCCCTTTTTCCAGCGTCAGTCGACTTCGCTTTACCCTGCTTGAAGCACTTGGACAAAGGATGTGAACCTTCGCATCTGGAGCATTCGTGACGATACCGGCAGCATCCCCCGAATCTGCATGTGTCATCATTGAACCGCCAGCAGTACCCCTTCTGGTTTGTGGCCGATGGTGTTGGTGCATTAGCACCCCGACCCCGCCCTGAAAGGGTTGTGGAATGGCCCTCGCCTGGGTCATCAGCTTCATCCACAAGCTGATATCCCTGTGGTCCCACCTCAGGGAGGGCCGAACCGCTTTACGCTGTCGAAACTGTTCATCGTAGCGTAACCAGGCCACACCTCCATACACTCTCTGAGCCTCACTAATGGAGTCCAGATAGCAGAACAGAGCAGAACAGCACTCTGGCGCCTTCTCCCTGATCACACTGGCCAAAATGGTGAACGCCTGAAGCCAATTCCCAAATATCCTAGGAATCAATTGGTAGCACCGCTTTTCTTCCTCCTCCTTTTTACTTTCGTCTGGCTTAACCTTATCTAAGTTAAAGTTTTCAAGCGGCAAAAGTGCAAATATCTCGACGTATTCCCCTTTCCAGATTCTTTCCCTCATCTCAGGTTTAAGACGTGCACCTCGAAGCAGACGTAAACCTCGCCTTTCGCCAAGTCGGACAACCTCACCCCATCCGCAGTCCCATCAGACGGCTTGGACTCCAACGCAGTCTTAGACGCACTGTCCTTAGGAACCACTCCAGGGTCCGGTACCGCTGATCCCGCTGACGTCACCTGATTGCTCGCAGTAGCCTCGACACTGAGAATCAGTGTGGAGTGCGCCCTTCCAGCGACGGGCGTCCCTTGTTCCCCCGCCATCGTCCATGCTGCAACCGGCGAAACCACTGGCGTGGAAGAAACCCCAGCGACGCTGTTCACTAACAATTCCCTGCACTCCGCCAGCCAAGTCTGCAGCATCCGCTCAACTACCCCTTCCTGTCCCGCAATACAGTAGCTGCATGAATCGCATCCAAAGGGCCAGGACCCATTACACCCCCCGGCTCGACCCCCCACAGAAATAGAAGACATAACAGGCTGCATGACAGTAACAGGAGGGGGGGCAACAGGAGGGGGGGACAACAGCGGAGGGACAACAGGCAAAGGCAATACAGGTAAAGGAACAGAAACACTAATGGACTTACCAGGCTGTCCCGGTGCTTGCCGCCGCACAGCCGTGCCTCCAGTATCCAGCCGAGCCCTCATTTCTTCCACAGCATCCTCTTCCTCCTGGATCCCTTCCTCGGCATCTGAGGCGGTGAGCTCACCCTCCGAGCGGTCCTCCTCCACATCCATCGCGGCGCCTGGGAAAGGGTTAAAGGAGCCAGCCCCGGCTGAGCGCCCGCTGATGATGTGATCGGCCACGCTACAGCCTGCACGTCTCCTCACATCACTCCTCCCACGCTGGATGCTCTGCCTCGGAGGCCTGGAGGCAGACGCCGTTCACCGCTCCGTCAACGTGGAGACCTGGCGCCTGGTACCTCACCTTCGGTCTGCGCTGGCAGGAGGAGGAGGCCCCAAAAACCGGCCGTCAGTTCCTGTGCAGCTGTAAAAGGGGAGCGGAAGCCAGTAGATAACTGGTAGCTCCCGCCGGGGTCCCACCTGGGTAGAGGATTCCTCCCAGCCCCGCTGGCATGAGAGGGAGGCTGCCTCTTAGCCTTTGGGGCTGAAGGGTCCCGCTTGCTGGGGCTCCTAGTGCGGCGGGCAACCCTAGGGGTCACTTCGGGGCTCAGACGCTCAGGAGGGTGGGACCTCCTAGCCCGTGATGGACGGGGGACAGGAGAAGCAGGATCCTGCCCCGACCCCTGCAGCATACCTGCCATCTGCATCTCGAGCCACTGGGGCCCGTTAGCCATCGCAGCTGCCCGCAGTTGGGAAAGCAAGCCCTCGATTTCCGCCATGGTAAGGCCTTACAAAACTAGCCTACTTGGAACTGACAGGGACGCAGAAAATTCACTCGCTCTGCCTCGCTCCAACTGACCCTGGTAAACTCCCCCTCACTGCCTAGACCACGGTTGGCCCCACCCCGGCCCAGCTTGCTCCACCCTACCACACCTTACTATTCTCCAATAGCTAAGGCCAGAAATTATTTAATTATTTGGCAACATGGGCATTTTTTCCTCACACATCAATATTAGCCCAAGATTTTACTGCAGAATAGAATGTGTACTGCTATTAAAGTAATGTGTTACATATGTTTTAGTGTGGTGTGCTGTATGCATTACTATTCACCCCATCCTCTACTCCACGTGGGGTAGGGGGGTCCAGTTTGGTATCTTCACCCTGGGCACTGGATGACATTGTCCCAGCACTGCTTAGGTAGACATTTTCCTGCTTATGGACAGCTGTACACCTGTCACCTCCAAAAAACATTGAACCTAAACCCTTATAGGGACCAAGTACCGCATACTGCTTCTCTTCCATTCTTCATCACATCATAGTGTTTACTGCTACATTACAAGTAAGCTTTCAGTGTAACACCAAGCTTTTGACAAGTTTGACATTGTAAAACATTGCACTGAGATAATGAAGCGTTTAAATTGTAATCATTATGTGCTTTACAGACTGCCGCAATGCAAGAATCAGGTTATTTTAATAAGACACTGAAAGAGCAGTTATTATTTGCAAAATGTGATAGCTCGTGTCGTCCAATCAAATTTCAAATAATTGTTGCCTGAGTAGTGAAAGATGGTTTCTTGTTAGTTACTAAAAATTGACCGATTTGCCAGTCATGCCCCACACGCCTCATTTAAAGTCCCTACCCTCTTTTTTTCTTCACATAGATTTAAGGATGGAGGAGTATCTTATACGTCTGATTTAAAGTCCCAAAAACCCCCCTTCAGTTCATTCATTGACAGGGTTAGAGGTATGTGAGTGACTATTATGCAAATATGCAGACCAACCATCCATTGTTTCTATTTAGTCCATGGTGGACCCTATCATAGGTCTGTTCGCCTTCCTTTAGGTTTCATGGGATACATCAATGTTTCCATTACCATATTTAGTACCTTGCCCTATATTCATTGTACTTTGACCAATGATATGTAACTTGAAGCTGGTTGGCTGGTATCCTGTCTGGTGCCTTGATGAGGCTCTGTGGCTTACGTGTGCATTTGCAAATGTGTGCAGACTAAACCCCTGCTTTTAACGCATACTGTTAGACAGGTTATTTGGTTGTCTGCGGGCTGGTGGTAAGTTAAGCTTGGTTTTTCCCTTGGATTTATCCTTGGCCTTGTTTGTACCTGGTATCCTGTCTGTTGCCCGGGAGCTGCGATGCACTAAGGGCGCCCCTCCTCTTCCCCTCCCATTCTCCTTGGTTGGATGTTGGGGTTACAGGCAGGCGTGTCCCTTTGCACATTGGCACCACGACTCCGCTCTGTGCACGTAGTGTCCTAGTTCCTAGTTCCGACCTCTCTGGCGAGGACACCTCTCCTCCCTTGTCACACCAGCGTGACGCTGGGAGGAGTTATTTTGACACGCTGAGGGCATATAACATCCCCACTTGGTGCTGGCAAGTTCTCTTTGCAGCACATGCTGTGCACACTGCACTTTCATCTTTGGATCATGGCTCTTCGTAGCACCCTCCAGATGGCCATTCTGTGAGTTGTATCACATTCACCTCTCTGATTTCTGAGCACCTGCTTTTATTCCTTTTCTTTGATGCCATTATGGTTGGTCCCTACATCACATGATCACTACCAGCCTGATGATTTTTTTCCTTTGTTTCTTACATTTGGTCACTCTTTTCGGACATATGCTGTCCTTCACCTCATTATTCACATTTTTCATACCACTTGGTTATGGGTCCCTTTTATCTTCAATACTTTATTATCACTGTACACTTATTGATATCTAAAATGCATTCAAATTTAGAAAATTGGAGTCCATACCCACTATTACTTGGATACTCTTTCTTTTGGGGATTATATGTGTGCTCCCGGCTTCTCTACAGGCTTCCGTCACTACAGCTCCCGAGACAGACATTATAAGCAGCCTTCATTTTTCCAGTTTTCTATGTTCCATATACAGCTGATATGTGAGTACTCCTAGGGATGGGCAACTTTGTTTCCCCTACCGATACTTCCTTTTCAATGGTTGGGTACATTATTAGATTACATTGCTACATTTATGTTTTTTCTGTAGATTATAGATGCATGAAGATGCCCCTGAGGAAGTGGACCGAATCCACAGAAACGCGTTGGGTCCTTTAGAAATGCAATATGTTTTTCAAGACGGCTTTATATGCCCTCCATTTTTTTCATCCAGCTTATTCAACTTTCCAAGTATTCTTTTGAAATGGAGGATGATCTTTACATTTACAATGCAATGTGCCATGCTGTTATTCATATGTCATTATGGTTTGCAACATGTTATTGTTATGTTCACCAATTCATGTATGTATTTATTGCTAAACGTTATGTTATGCATTGTTTTAAGAGAATAAATACAACATTTTTAAAAATGGACCAATTTGCCAGTCATGCCCCACATGCCTCATTTAAAGTCCCAACACTCTGTTTACAAGTTTAACCCAAAGCGGAGTTCCACCCAAAAGTCGAAATTCCGCTTATACGCTTCCTCCCCCTCCCTCCGGTGTCACATTTGGCACCTTTCAGGGGGGAGAGCAGAGATCTGTTTTTAACAGGTCCCCTTCCCCACTTCCAGGAGACAGGCTGCGGCCCAATCGCCCAGATGTTCAGCCCCCCTCCTCCTTAACCCGCCACCGAGCCAATTAGGAAGCGCAGTGCGCTTCACACATGAGCAGTAGGGAACCAGCAGTGAAGCCAAAAGGCTTCGCTGCCTGGTTCCTTCAACAGGGATTGCGGCGGCAGTACCCGATCAGCTGGGGTGCCGACACCGCAGGCTCCCTAGACAGGTAAGTGCCCTAATAGAAATTTTTATTAATTCGTTTTTTTTACCCAGGCTGGACCTCCTCTTTAATAAAGTATTTAGCATCAGTTCAATTAAAGCTACACTAAACCCTCCTATCCATTTCAGCCAAAGAATCTGCCATCTTAGCCTTAGTTTGATCTGCAACTGCCAAGGTGCTACACGAGTGATGAGTTATGACATAAGCATTTTGATAGTTTAACAGTTTGGTTGAGATCACAACAAAAGTAACAGTTAGCATTCCCGGCATGCCGGGAATGTTACATTTTTTTTTTAAACCATTCAATTGATGTGTTTTCTTCCACTTTAAGGCTAGGTTCACACTGCTGAAGTGCGAATTTAGCGCGATTTTGATCCGATTGCGTTGCGAATTTGCATTGCGAATTCTATATGTGTTCTTGCGATTCTACAGCAAATTTTGCAGTCTATAGAGCTGAATTCGCATCGCACACGGATCAAACTCGCACAGGACCTTTTTTTCACGCAGGTTATATTCGCAACACGTCGATGTGAACGGCACTAATGTTAATCTATGTAATTTAAATGACTTGCGAATTTGAGCGATCGCAACGGCTCAAATTCGCAATAGAATTCGCAGCAGTGTGAACCTAGCCTAAAGCGGAAGTAAACCCATCATTTTAACAGTTTAAAATAAAACGTCACATTCTCAGCACATGCCGTGAATGTAACTGTCGCATTGCTTGTGCTCTCAACCAAACTGTCAAACCATCCAATGGCTGGTGTCATAACTGATCACACGTGTTGAAGATTAAAGGTCAGGATGGCAGCTTCCTTGTCTGAAAATGATAGGAGGGTTTTACTTCCACTAAAAGCATAGCACATGCCCTATTTTCACTATCATGCATCATGTACTGTTAATTTTGCTAAATACAAATTCCACACTGCTCACTCACTCAAGGATTATCTCTCCAACTCAAGAGCATGAACATTGTCGATGCCCTTTTACAGATGAAAACAAACAGTTAATCCAGCACTCTATATCCGCAATGGTCCTAAATCCATCTTTATTAACTTCAAATATATTGGATGTAGCAGGTTACTGCTCTTAGACCCCTTTTCCAATAAAGATGGATTTTTAGGCCAACTTGGATATAGAATGCTGGATTACTTGTTTTTAATGATTGGTCTGTTTTAGATACGCTTTCAGTGTCACCGCCATCTGTTTCTCTCCATTTGTAGTCATGGTAGCTCATTTTCCATAGCGAGGCTTGAATGCCTCCCATTGGAGTTCCGGAGTACATTGTTTTGATGAAGCATCACACTGAAAGAACAATGTCTTCATTTGCCAGAAACATCTGTCCCTGAACTGACTACAGAGACATTTTTAGAGACACCATGTTAAGCTCTCTCCACTAGCTCTTTTACACACTTTAAACAATACACCTTACTCTCTTCATCCTGAAGGCATGCAGGGAAGCTGCTGCATACTTTGTGAGGCCTGGCACACTGTGGTCTGATCCCTAGGACTGTTCCTTTATGCAGCGGCCCTAACATAGGGACCCCGCTGCTCAGAAAGGCAAACAGCACATCCATCGGTCCACCCCTCCTTCGGAACCTCTGTCTCCTGTCCACCTCTCCTCCCTACTCTCCTGAGCTGGAAGCTCTGTCTTCCCTTTTCTTCTCACGTAACATGGCAGTATTCATTCTCTCCTTTTCAAGTTTTATGCAGATACTGTGCTGTATTGCTCATACCTTTAGGTTGTGTTAGTTCCCAAACAATCCTCAACTTAGTCCTGTTTAAGGCTGGGTTCACACTGAGGAACGTTGCGGCTCACAGCAGGAGTCCAGTGCATCTCCATTCACTGTTTCAGGTCCGATTTCAGCACAAATTTTGGGCTGAATTTGGACCTGAAATGGGCCAGAAAATGCACAGGACTCCTGTGCAATTCACACCAGAGCCGCTCTCTGGAGATGCGTGAACCGGCTCCATAGAGAGCTGGTCACAATCTCCTGTCAAATACGAATTGGATGCGTGGAAACCCTCATCCAATTTGCACTGATGTGAACCCAGACTCAGGGACCCTCTATGGGGCAACCCCTCTCCTGGTGCAATGACTACATCTCCACATGTATGGTCTCTGTCCAAGTCCCATGACCAACAACCACACAGGCCCAACCTCCCACTGCCTACATAAATCCCCTCTACAGGAACCACCACAGACCGAGAAGACAGACACACAACAGCATGCTAACCCTTAAATTATCGAACATCAAACCAAGTGCATATACCAGTAACATTCTAGGCACCTGCCTATACACTGGCCAGAGGCGCAACTGGAACCCCCAGGGCCCCGGAGCAAGCAACCATGAAGGGCCCCCTGACCCTGGCAAGAGCCCTTGCCTCCGAGCCCGAGGCCCTCAATTTCTATCTCTGCAGGCTCAGCTGCACAGAATGAATGGACAGGAATAGCTCTGTACAGCGCTTCCCATTCATTCACAAACTGAAGCATAGGAAACACAGTTGCTATGCTTCAGTTATAAATGGACACGGTGAGTGTTGTACCGATCACTCATTGGGTTCATTAACCACTTCAGCCCCGGAAGGATTTACCCCCTTCCTGACCAGAGCACTTTTTACAATTTGGCACTGCGTCGCTTTAACTGCTAATTGCACGGTCATGCAATGCTGTACCCAAACGAAATTTGTGTCCTTTTCTTTCTTTTGATGGTATTTGATCACCTCTGCCGTTTTTATTTTTTGCGCTATACACGGAAAAAGACCGAAAATTTTGAAAAAAAAAAGATATTTTCTACTTTTTGTTCTAAAAAAAATCCAATAAACTAAATTCTAGTCATACATTTAGGCCAAAATGTATTCGGCCACATGTCTTTGGTAAAAAAAATGTCAATAAGTGTATATTTATTGGTTTGCGCAAAAGTTATAGCGCCTACAAACTAGGGTACATTTTCTGGAATTTACACAGCCTTTAATTTATGACTGCCTATGTCGTTTCTTGAGGTGCTAAAATGGCAGGGCAGTACAAAACCCCCACAAATGACCCCATTTTGGAAAGTAGATACCCCATGGAAATTGCTGAGAGGCATGTTGAGCCCATTGAATATTCATTTTTTTTGTCCCAAGTGATTGAATAATGACAAAAAAAAAAAAAAAAATTACAAAAAGTTGTCACTAAATGATATATTGCTCACACAGGCCATGGGCATATGTGGAATTGCACCCCAAAATACATTTAGCTGCTTCTCCTGAGTACGGGGATACCACATGTGTGGGACTTTTTGATAGCCTAGCCGCGTACGGGGCCCCGAAAACCAATCACTGCCTTCAGGATTTCTAAGGGCGTACATTTTTGATTTTACTCCTCACTACCTATCACAGTTTTGAAGGCCATAAAATGCCCAGATGGCATAAAAACCCCCCAAATGACCCCATTTTGGAAAGTAGACACCCCAAGCTATTTGCTTTGAGGCATGTTGAGTCCATGGAATGTTTTATATTTTGACACAAGTTGCGGGAAAGTGACAATTTTTTTTTTTTTGTTGCACAAAGTTGTCACTAAATGATATATTGCTCACACAGGCCATGGGCATATGTGGAATTGCACCCCAAAATACATTTAGCTACTTCTCCTGAGTAGGGGTATACCACATGTGTGGGACTTTTTGGGAGCCTAGCCGCGTAAGGGGCCCCGAAAACCAATCACCGCCTTCAGGATTTCTAAGGGTGTAAATTTTTGATTTCACTCTTCACTGCCTATCACAGATTCGGAGGCCATGGAATGCCCAGGTGGCACAACCCCCCCCCCAAATGACCCCATTTTGGAAAGTAGACAGCCCAAGCTATTTGCTGAGAGGCATGGTGAGTATTTTGCAGCTCTCATTTGTTTTTGAAAATAAATAAAGAGAGACAAGAAAAAAATTTTTTTTTCTTTTTTCAATTTTCAAAACTTTGTGACAAAAAGTGAGGTCTGCAAAATACTCACTATACCTCTCAGCAAATAGCTTGGGATGTCTACTTTCCAAAATGGGGTCATTTGGGAGGGTTTTTTGCCACCTGGGCATTCCATGGCCTCCGAAACTGTGATAGGCAGTGAAGAGTGAAATCAAAAATTTACGGCCTTAGAAAGCCTGAAGGCGGTGCTTGGTTTTCGGGGTCCCGTGCGCGGCTAGGCTCCCAAAAAGTCCGACACATGTGGTATCCCCGTACTCAGGAGTAGCAACAGAATGTATTTTGAGGTGTAATTTCACATATTCCCATGGCATGTTTGAGCAATATATCATTTAGTGACAACTTTGTGCAAAAAAAAAAAAAAAAAATTGTCTCTTTCCCGCAACTTGTGTCACAATATGAAATATTCCATGGACTCGACATGACTCTCAGCAAATATCTTGGGGTGTCTACTTTCCAAAATGGGGTCATTTGGAGAGGTTTTGAACTGTTCTGGCATTTTATGCACAACATTTAGAAGCTTATGTCACACATCACCCACTCTTCTAACCACTTGAAGACAAAGCCCTTTCTGACACTTTTTGATTACATGAAAAAATTATTTGTTTTTGCAAGAAAATTACTTTGAACCCCCACACATTATATATTTTTTTAAAGCAAATGCCCTACAGATTAAAATGGTGGGTGTTTCATTTTTTTTTTACACAGTATTTGCGCAGCGATTTTTCAAACGCATTTTTTGGGGAAAAAACACACTTTTTTAAATTTCAATGCACTAAAACACACTATATTGCCCAAATGTTTGATGAAATAAAAAATATGATCTTAGGCCGAGTACATGGATACCAAACATGATATGCTTTAAAATTGCGCACAAACGTGCAGTGGCGACAAACTAAATACATTTTTAAAAGCCTTTAAAAGCCTTTACAGGTTACCACTTTAGATTTACAGAGGAGGTCTACTGCTAAAATTACTGCGCTCGATCTGACCTTCGCGGTGATACCTCACATGCATGGTGCAATTGCTGTTTACATTTGACGCCAGACCGACACTTGCGTTCGCCTTAACGCGAGAGCAGGGGGGACAGGGGTGCTTTATTTTTTTTTCTTTATTATTTTTTTGCTTTTTTATCTTATTTTTAAACTGTTCCTTTCATTTTTTTTTTTAAATCATTTTTATTGTTATCTCAGGGAATGTAAATATCCCCTATCATAGCAATAGGTAGTGACAGGTACTCTTTTTTGAAAAAATTGGGGTCTATTAGGCCCTAGATTTCTCCTCTGCCCTCAAAGCATCTGACCACACCAAGATCGGTGTGATAAAATGCTTTCCCAATTTCCCAATGGCGCTGTTTACATCCGGCGAAATCTAAGTCATAAAATGCTCGTAGCTTCCGGTTTCTTGGGCCATAGAGATGTTTGGAGCCACTCTGGTCTCTGATCAGCTCTATGGTCAGCTGGCTGAATCACCGGCTGCATTCTCAGGTACCCTGTTGAGACAGGAGAGCCAGAGAAAAACACGGAAGACGGTGGGGGGGTCATTCCCTCCCACTGCTTGTAAAAGCAGTCTAGAGGCTAATTAGCCGCTAGGATTGCTTTTACATGAAAGACGACCGCTGGCTGAAAAGAATGATACCAAGATGATACCTAAACCTGCAGGCATCATTCTGGTATAACCATTCAAAGTCGTGAATTGCGTACCTGAAGACAAAAAAATGGTTAACAATAAAGCACAGTAAACGGTAAAGTATAAAAAATTGCATACCTGAAAAGCAAACATGATAAAACATTATAACAATAAAACATTGCAGAATAGAATACAGTAAAAAAGAGCAGAACAATAGAGAGAATAGAGAGAGAGAGAACAATAAAACGACAACTATTTTTTTTTTTTATATATTTTTGTATGCGTTTTTTTTATTTTTTTATTTTTTTTACACTTTTTTTTGTAACTGTAACTTTTATAACGGTAACCGGTTCCAGGTTCGGGTCTCTCAAAATGCGATGGCATCTTGGGAGACCCTGTGAAAGTGTGCATAGTCTGTGCAATGCTGTACCCTACGCTAATGCCGCGTACACACGGTCGTACTTTTCGTCTACAAAAGTCAGACAGCCTTTCCGACAGACTTCCGGCAGACTTTCGGTGGACTTGCGGCGGACTTGCGGCCTACTTTCTAACGAACGGACTTGCCTACACACGACCACACAAAAGTCGGTCGGATTCGTACGTGATGACGTACACCGGACTAAAATAAGGAAGTTCATAGCCAGTAGCCAATAGGTGCCCTAGCGTGGCTTTTTGTCCGTCGGACTAGCACACAGACGAGCGGATTTCGGGGTCCGTCGTAGTTACGAAGTAAAAATTTAAAGCATGTTTCAAATCTAAAGTACGTCGGATTTGAGGCTAAAAAAGTACGTTGAAAGTCCGGAGAAGCCCACACACGATCGGATTACCAGCCAGCTTTAGTCCGTCAGCGTCCGTTGGACTTTTGTAGACGAAAAGTACGACCGTGTGTACGCGGCATAATACTCAACTAGTGTATGGTAGCGTTCAAAACATTCACCAATGCAAAGACCAGGATTGTCAGAACAGGGGGGACAATAATAGCGGGTGTCACGCCTATATCCACGCTTGCTGCAGACACGACATCTTTTTTGGGGGGGTTCACTGGGTAGGGGTACTCGGGAGGACATAAAGAAAATGCCTCTCATGCAGCCGACTGCATTTGGTTGGGGATGTGAATGGGGGAAGTACGGGCGCTGCAGAAGCGGTGGGTTCCCAATTAGGATTGGCAAATGCAGCAGGAAGGGCACTATGGGCACGACGGGCCTGTGTTTGTCTTTTTGGTGGCAGTGGGACACTACTTGTGCTTGCCACCTCACCAGCTTGAACTGCACTTATGGGACTCGCCACATCACCAAGTGTTACTGCAGTGCTGGTTTGACTATGACGGGGGTGTACTAGCCCGCTGGTGCTTGCCAGTTCACCAAAACGCTACCAAAAAAACTGTTAGCGATCGCAGGCATCAGGCCTGACTCTGCGAACGCTGCAGTTATGCGTTTAGTGTTTTGTAAGTGACAGTGATTGATCGATACTGCACTTGGGTGGGCTGGGCTGGGCCGGGCGGAGGGGCAAAATGCAGGTGCTAGCAGGTATCTGGGCTGATCCCGCTAACACTGCGTTTTTGGGAACCCTAAACTGCTGGGGACGCCAGTACAGATCTGATCGGATCAAATATTGATCCATTCAGATACTATACCACTAAGGGAGGTGTACGGTGCGTGCGTGGGTGTTAGCGGTACTGGCGCTAATCTGACGCTGCCTGGGGCTGGTACTTGCCAATTCACCAAAACGCTACCAAGAAAACTGTTAGCGATCGCAGGGATCAGGCCTGACTCTGCGAACGCTGCAGTTATGCGTTTAGTGTTTTGTAAGTGACAGTGATCGATCGATACTGCACTTGGGTGGGCTGGGCCGGGCGGAGGGGAAAAACGCAGGTGCTAGCAGGTATCTGGGCTGATCCCGCTAACACTGCGTTTTTGGGAACCCTAAACTGCTGGGGACGCCAGTACAGATCTGATCGGATCAAATATTGATCCATTCAGATACTATACCACTAAGGGAGGTGTACGGTGCGTGCGTGGGTGTTAGCGGTACTGGCGCTAATCTGACGCTGCCTGGGGCTGGTACTTGCCAATTCACCAAAACGCTACCAAGAAAACTGTTAGCGATCGCAGGGATCAGGCCTGACTCTGCGAACGCTGCAGTTATGCGTTTAGTGTTTTGTAAGTGACAGTGATCGATCGATACTGCACTTGGATGGGCTGGGCCGGGCGGAGGGGAAAAACGCAGGTGCTAGCAGGTATCTGGGCTGATCACGCTAACACTGCGTTTTTGGGAACCCTAAACTGCTGGGGACGCTAGTATAGATCTGATCGTATCAGATATTGATCCGTTCAGATACTATACCACTAGGGGAGGCGTATGCTGCGTGCGTGGGTGTTAGCGGTACTGGCGCTAATCTGACGCTGCCTGGGGCGACGCATATCACCGCCGGGCGATCAGGGGGCTAAACCTTTATTCGGTAATAAACGGCGGGTGCCCTGACACTATAAAAAATAAACAAACTAACCAGCGTCAACCGTAACGGTTATACGGTGATCAGTGGTGAAAGGGTTAACTAGGGGGCAATCAAGGGGTTAAAACATTTATTAGATAGTATATGGGGGTCCCTGACGCTATAAAACGCTGACGGCAAACCTAAATATTTACCTCCCTAACTAGCGTCACCAGCGACACTAATACAGCGATCAGAAAAATGATCGCTTAGTGACACTGGCGATGGGGGGTGATCAAGGGGTTAAAACTTTATTAGGGGGGGTTAGGGGGGTATCCTAGACCTACAGGGGGCTAACACTCACTGCCTTACCACTTCTAACTGTCACAAACTGACACCCTGCAGTAATCAGAAAAAAAAAAAAATACTGCTTGGTGTCAATGTGACAGGGAGGAGTGATTGGGGGGTGATCGGGGGGGGGGGGGGGCGATCGGGTGGGGGGGGGGGGTCGGGGGTGTAATGTGTGCCTGGCATGTTCTACTGTGTGTGTGTTGTGCCCTCACATGTCTTCTCTCCTCGGTGCCGGAACGGAAACTGCCGAGCCGAGGAGAGATGACATCACATCCTCTGCCTGTGTGTACTACACACAGGCAGGGGAGGATTCCCATTGGCTGGGAGCGATCGTGAGGGGGGGCCACGATCGGATGGCCTCCCCCTCGCCTCTCAACGCTCCCAGACAAATGCCTACCGCCGCTGGCACCGGGGGGGTCCGTTCGGACCCCCCGCCCGCGGGAGGCAGATCACGTATGGGTACGTGATTCTGCCTGCCAGTGCCATTCTGCCGACGTATATCATCGTTAGGCGGTCGGCAAGTGGTTAAGAAAAAGAATGGGGTTGGAGGGGGTCACTGTGAAAGGAGGGGGGAAGTGTATCAAGAAGGGACAGTATGATTGAGGGCAGTGTGATAAGAGGGGGGGCAGTGGGACAGGTGGGATGGCAGTGTGACAGGTGAGGGGGGCAGAGTGAAAAGAAATTGTTTCAGAAGGAAACACAGTATGCTCACTCAGTCTTACCGGGAGAAGCCTAGAGGCACGAAGTGGGAGCTGGGGGCAGAGCCGGCGGTCCTGGCAACTGAGAACTACGAGAAACACCTAGCACCAGGCTGGATAGGAGGGGTGGCTAGGGCAGCATATATGAAACTAATTCCCTGCATTTTGCTCCTGCTGCCGCCGAAGCCCTGCTTCTCCTCCTCTCACTTCTGCAGGTATGCAGTGGCTGCAGGAGCAAAATGCAGGACATCGGTTCTGTTACATGCTGCCCCCACCACCCCTCTCATCCAGGTATAGAAAAATGTGACAGGGGAACCGCACGGGCCCCTGAAGCATGGGGCCAGGTTGCAATTGCGACTTCTGCAACCCCTATAGTCACGCCTCATTGACTTATATGCCTCTATCATGATATGTGATGATGACGAGGCTAGTGGGGGGAACCACAGTCCCTATTGTGTAAATGAATGATAACTGCATACATACAGTGGGGCAAAAAAGTATTTAGTCAGCCACCAATTGTGCAAGTTCTCCCACTTAAAAAGATGAGAGAGGCCTGTAATTGTCATCATAGGTATACCTCAACTATGAGAGACAAAATATGAAAACAAATCCAGACAATCACATTGTCTGATTTTTCAAAGAATTTATTATTATGGTGGAAAATAAGTATTTGGTCACCTACAAACAAGCACGATTTCTGGCTCTCACAGACCTGTATCTTCTTCTTTAAGAGGCTCCTCTGTCCTCCACTCATTACCTGTATTAATGGCACTTGTTTGAACTTGTTATCAGTATAAAAGACACCTGTCCACAACCTCAAACAGTCACACTCCAAACTCCACTATGGTGAAGACCAAAGAGCTGTCGAAGGACACCAGAAACAAAATTGTAGACCTGCACCAGGCTGGAAAGACTGAATTTGCAATAGGCAATCAACTTGGTGTGAAGAAATCAACTGTGGGAGCAATAATTAGAAAATGGAAGACATACAAGACCACTGATAATCTCCCTTGACTTGGGGCTGCACGCATGATCTCACCCCGTGGGGTCAAAATGATCACAAGAAAGGTGAGCAAAAATCTCAGAACCACACGGAGGGGCCTAGTGAATGACCTGCAGAGAGCTGGGACCAACCTAACAAAGGCTACCATCAGTAACACACTATGCCGCCAGGGACTGCAGATCCTGCAGTGCCAGACGTGTCCCCCTGCTTAAGCCAGTACATGTCCGGGCCCGTCTGAGGTTTGCTAGAGAGCATTTGGATGATCCAGAAGAGGATTGGGAGAATGTCATATGGTCAGATGAAACCAAAGTAGAACTGTTGGTGGCTGACTAAATACTTTTTTGCCCCACTATATACAACATTTATGTTTGTAAAATATATGTGTTGAATAGAAAATTAAGGTAAAAAAAATTTACGTAGTAACAGAAAATGAATTGACCCCTTTTATGCCAGGGGGCTGCTGTGGCACAAAATGAATAGGTAAAAACTCTAACTAGCTTCTGCGATGTGATTTGTTTCATGTCTGACGATTTAGTTGATGTTTAGGGGTGGCGAGGTGACACATCTCATGCAGAAGTGTGAAGCTGTGAAAACATCACTTGCTGATCCACATGGAGAGGAAGAGACACGAAGTAATGTTCATTGGAGAGTGCCTATTCATTCTATGACAGGCGGCATATGTTGGCTGTCTAACAATAAACCCTGATTAAACTAAGCTAATAACATTTTTAACTGATCATTGTACGGCTGACAGGTGATTTACAAAAGAGTAAAAACAAAGAATATGTGATGAGGTCAACAGCTGCTCCCTATAAAGAAATATATTACTGAGAAAGATACGCAAACTGTAGCTACATGCCAAGAACTATTACTACAAGCATTCCCTGCCAGTCAGGTGATTTCATAACACATAGGAGCCAACTTATAATGGAGACCAGGTGTCCAGCTCTCCATTATACTGCACTAGGTTATGCACTGTGGCCTACCCATTCATTACATGGGGGCTGCATTGTGAAGCTGCCATTGCACCATGGAGTTCTTGCTGCCTAATGCATTAGAGAGAGCTCTGTGATTGGAGGAGGACGGTCATGAGACTTTGACAGCCTTTTCTTTCCCTCCCCTTCATAAAACTTACTCTCCTGGCTTCAAATTCTCAAAGCAATGGGAGAGAAATGGACATTTGTAAGGGCCTGTTTTCCTGTGCGGTATTGTTTACTGCCCTTCTGAAAAGCAATCTGCAGTGGATCTTTTTTCTGAAGTGGTTGATTGGAGGTCATATGTTGCCTCCTGTACACCTGTTCAGTGAAACCCTGCTACACTGCAATCCAGTGTATTACATGTGTTTCCAGTCCGGTTGGGGCACTGTCCCATTTACTTGAATGGGTAGTGTTTGGAGGTGGTACCACCTGCCAAATGCAACATGCTGTAAGCATTTAACTGCACTGCGACCACAGCAATGTGTGCTAACATGGTAAATGGCCGTGTTATTCAACAATCTGGATTTCAGCTTGGAAAAAACATCAACTGCCTATTGTTATTGTGTTATCGAGTGAACAAGGCCTAAAGTACCTCACAATGCTTTATATATATGTGTATATATATATATATATATATATATATATATATATATATAAACTAGAAAGGGTCACAAGTGCAAAGTGGTTGATGGAACTCAGTCCCTATTTACAAATAGGAAATGGAAGAAAACTTTGCCCATGGGACTTTTATAAGTTGCACCAGCCGCTTAAGTTTGTTCAGTCCGTTACTCTGCCCTTCAAACCCAAGAAGCTTCTCAGCCTATACTGGCACACCTAGCAATGTGGGTAAAAGAATAGCACAGTAATGACACACAGACACAGTTCACATGAGTTCAGCTTTCTCAGATTTACTTAGTCAAGAGAAGAGACTTAAAATTATATTATATTTTAAATATATATACTCGCGCTAGAAATAAAGGAATTGTGAAAAGATTTTTTAAAAAATATCCATGAGAACCTTTCCAATCCACCGGCAGACCCATTGTAAGTGGAGTAGATTCACTTTTTGCCAGAATGGGTGAGTATTTGCATCGGCTCTTACCGCCTTTGGCACAGAACTGCCCAGCATATTTAAAAGACAGTAGGAATCTTATATAACTATTGCAAGTAATTGAGGTCAGTGAGGAACATCTACTGGCTAGTATTGATGTCAATTATTTACATACCAACATCCAACAGCAACATGCTATTGAAGCAGTTGTATGGGCCCTGAATAGCACCAACATGAAGATTAAACAAAAATATTTTTTGGTTCATGCTTTGGATCTGGCTATGAGCCACAACTTCTTTTGGCATGACAAACTGTATTTTAGACAGAGGAAAGGTGTGGCCATGGGGGCCAAGTATGCTCCCTCAGTGGCTAATTTGTTCATGAGCCACTAGGAGAAAGAAGCCATTTTTAATGGAGATATACCTCAATTTAAATTCTATAATTGTTATATAGACGACATTATAATTATCGGGGCGGGTACACAGGATTCCTTTTTACAATTCTTGGATGAAATTGGGAATAACAGATATGGAATTTCCTTCACAACAACATTTGACCAACAAAGTATTAACTTTTTGGATCTTGTAATTTTTACGGAGGATGACCAATTGTTTACCAAAACGTATTTTAACCACTTGCCTACTGGGCACTTAAACCCTCCTCCTGCCCAGACCAATTTTCAGCTTTCAGTGCTTTCACACTTTAAATAACAATTACTCAGTCATGCAATACTGTACCCAAATGAATTTTTTGTCCTTTTTTTCATACAAAGAGAGCTTTCTTTTGGTGGTATTTGATCACCTCTGGGTTTTTTATTTTGTGCGCTATAAATGAAAACAGACTGAAAATTTTGAAAAAAAAACAATTTATACTGCTACATATCTTTGGTAAAAATAACCCAAATTAGTGGAAATGATAAAATGATAAAATTACAGTTATTAGAACATGTTACATCATGTTCTAGATATGCTTCTCCTGAGGAAGCGGTGTTGAACCGCGAAACCGGTCGAGATTTAAAGCTCTACACACACTTCTCATCCAAACATTGCGGAATCCACTGTTTGATTGTGTGGTATTTCCCTTTTATGATGATGTTGTTTGTAATTACAATTGTATTTGTAACTGTAATTTTATCATTTCTTTTGATTAAAAATTGAAATTTTACAAAGTTTTTTAAATTATCCTTATACCAATCACTATTTACCAATAATCGAGTACCGCAATAGTCCCACTCTCTTTTCCCTTCCTGGGGGGGTCAAGACGGGAGTCGGCAGTAGCAGCAACTGGGACTGCGTCTTTTCCCTCTTATTTTCTTTGATAAACAAAAATAACAATAAGTATGTGACACAAAGTATCGCTGGAAAAGGGTAGCGAAGACAAAGATACACTAAAGTAGGAACGTCCATACATAGTAAATAATTGTATACATATAACGGTAGTTGTAAGTTCTACGCCGTTTCGGGACCTTATAGCCACTCATCAGGAGAATAACCGTATTAATCTATAAATAGGGGAAATAACAATATTTAAGTAGCTTAAAGGGCAGGTGGGCAGATGTAAACCATAAAATTCCAATTTATTCCACTACGACCATGAACTTACAATTATGTCTGCGCAAAGCCCTGAATGCCAAGCCCGCCCATAATGCCAGGATCTGAAGCTGAGGGAGCGTGTCCGGGCAGCAAACCCAGCACCGAGAAGCCCCCAGGTTGGGTCAGAGTGTGAAAACCAATAGTGACGAAGGTGACCTTAAAAAAAGGGGGGAAAGACCTGAAAAGCAAAGACACTGAGTGAATGGGTGAAATGGTGTAAAGAAAATGAGGAAAGGGTATGGAGCAGTGAAAATGAGTTAGAATTGAGTGTACTCCCCTCAATTCGAACTCATTCTCACGACCATGACTATAATGGAATATAAACTATCATTATTGAACTATGTGCCTACAAATGTAAATTTATGAATTTATGTATTTTATTAAAAATTACTACTTTACTCTAACTATATCTTTGCTCCCGTGTGCCTCATTCAAAGTCCCGCATCTGTTCCCCTTTTTACTTTAATATTAAACCGGGATGGAGGAGGGGTTTGAACGGCCCCACTATCCTCATTTAAAGTTCCATTTTTGCATTTCTTTTCTCAGATTATATAGGTGTTGTTTATGGCCAAATTAAACAAATAAATTGATACTTTTTTATACCACTGGTATGTTTGTCTTGTGGCTAGGTAGGGTTCCAGCATTTGTTCGTTGAAGTCGACACCCGCCATGAACATATTGTATTCATGGATACAGGTTGGCTTTTGGATTCGGCCATTCCTCCTGGTGATCTCCACGAAGGTATTATTGTGGATCGAAGACAACATGTAGACATCCCTTCTGTCCCTCCACTTCACAGCCAGAATTTCCTCATTCCGTAAACTCGCCGTTTCCACATGCTGGAGTGTTCTTCCTGTGAAGGTTGCGGAACAGGGGCAAACTATTATAAAAGTTGTCCACATACAAATGGTAGCCTTTCTCCGGGAGTGGGTTTATAAGTTCCCAAACGACTTTCCCGCCGGTTGCTATGTAGTCTGGGCAATTAGGGGGATGCAGGTGGGTGTCCTTCCCTTCGTATACCATGAAGGCATATGTATACCCTGTTGCTCGGTTGCACAATTTATACAGCTTCACCCCATAACGGGCCCTTTTGGTGGGAATAAATTGTTTTATGCCCAGCCTGCCAGTAAATTTGACAACTGGGGGAAGATTTCAGAAAAATAATTTAGTAGTGGCCGAATTTTATAGAGCTTATCATAAGTTGGATTAACGAGCAAGAGAAATGGGGATTTTAAAGGTGCAAGTCAATTGGATAAATATCAAATATTTTGTATAAAATTTATTTTGAAAAATACAATAAAAATTTACATATAAAAATGTAAAAGGAGATTAAATACAGGGATGGCACATATAGTTAATTGCAGGTACAGTAACACAGCAAAAGCGATGTACTTCCCAACATGTTTCGCCCATCTGTTGGGCTTCCTCAGGGAATGCTGGTCACATGCAGAATGCACTGCCTTCTATCAAAAACATACAATAATAATAATAATAATACATTAGGACAGAAATCCAAATCTATAAACTAATTTATTTAAGTTACATGCATATGCGTCTCCCCTGTCAGGATGCAGTTGCTTACCTATATCTCCTATACAGGGGGGAAAAAAGAAATGGCTCTGCCGGGATGACTAGGGTTCCTGCTGTGACATGAGCTGGTCACAACCCCAGTGGATCTCAAACAAATAGGAGAAGTAGTGTGTATGGGTCCCTTGGTTCCCGCAGCATGGACTTGCTGCTTACAGCGGCTTTAAATACCATCCATTCAGTACTAATACCGGAAGCGGACAACAAACTAAGCTGCGCATGTGCGAGCATCGTCTTGGCAACTTGCCCCCCCGTCTGCCGCCGGGTCATAAGGCTCAGAAGACAAGACAGGGCGGGGAGCTCCCTCTGGTAGTAGGCGGAAGAAATCCCATATATCTAAAAAGACACGATGAGATATAAATGCCACGGCGGCTAACACATGTCAGCACAGTGGAACGGGTGTACTGCTAAATGGGCAGAAGCACCCTGGGTGTCCATATGATCACCAATGGTGCGCATGGGAACCCAGGCCCATCAGGAACAACCCCCCTAAAAGATGACAAGGCAGACCGATGATAAAAATAGGCTGGACTATAGGAAGCAATGCAAAGGGCAGGGGGACGCAAATGCATTTACAAACCAATTTGCATATTAGGACAATAATATAACAGCTCAAAGAAGGAGATAAAGTAAAATAGACAAAATGGCAGAATAATATTAGTAATGACAGCAAATATAAGAAAATGATGCTAAATTATGAATTCCGCGAGTTCTGAAAGTCCATCAACTTTTTAGTTATTATTGTGTAGGATAATTGTATTTGCTGAAACATTGCTATCAAGGTAGTAGTCAACATAATTAAAATAATAAAATTGTTTCAGGCCAAGAAAGGGACAAATAGTAAGGGGAGGGGGACAAGATGTTAATGTTCATAAAGCGACAAAGACCGGAAAGGAGGGGAAGGGAGAAGGGAAAGGGGGGGAGGGGGGAGAGCAGAGAGACCAGTAGGTATTGGGGACAAGGGGCAGATACTGAGATACCTAATTATTACAAGAAAGGTTTATAGCTGAGCATTTGGTTTAACCCTGGGTAGGATGTGGCTTTTAATAGATAGATCCATTGTGACTCTAATTGCAAAAGCTTTTGATCATTGCACCCCCCTCTACCATCAGGGGAGATATGTTCAAGGGCCATAAATTTAATAGTATTTAAACTGAACCCATGGAATAATCCAGCATGGCGACCTATTGGTGTTTCCATCTTACGTTTCTTAATAAGGGAAATATGGTAATTTATTCTCTTATGAAATGGACGTTTCGTTTTCCCAATATAAAAACAGTTGCATGTACATTGCATAAGATAGACAACACCTAAAGTCTGACATGTTTCTCTATATCTAATTGAGTGGACCCGTCCATCAGGCAGTTTCACTGCAATGTTGTTAGGTAAAAAGTGGCATTTGTCACATTTACCACAGGAAAACGTGCCTGGAGATTGGTTCAATGGCAAGGGGTTGTAATAATGACTATGGGTAAGACGATCCTTGAGAGATTTGGCTCGTCTATACGTTATTTGAGGTTGTTTTTCAATGTATTTATTGGCAATCGGATCTGCTAGTAAGAGTGGCCAATATTTATCAATAATCCGTCTGACTTGTTCATGCTGCTTAGTATATGAGGTAATGATTCTAATGCCGCGTACACACGGTCGGACTTTCTGGAAAGCTAGGTCCGACGTACTTGCCGCCAGACTTCCGGCGGACTACCGCCGGACTTTCTGAACGGCTGGACTTGCCTACACACGGCCGGACTTTCCGGAATCCGGTCTTCCCGACGGACTTCCGCCGGACTTTCAGAATGAACGGACTTTCCAACACACGGACAAGTCCGTTCATTTTGAACGTGACTCGGGTACGACGGGACTAGAAAAGGAAGTCAATCTCGCCGCTTTTATCCGCCCCATCGCAGGCATCCCAGGCCCTTAGGTCTGGTATGGAACTTTAAGGGGAACCCCCTATGCCGAAAGACCGGCGTGGGGGTCCCCCCAAAATCCATACCAGACCCCGATCCGAGCACGCAGCCCGGCCGGTCAGGAAAGGGGGTGGGGACGAGCGAGCGCCCCCCTCCTGAACCGTACCAGGCCGCATGCCCTCAACATAGGGGGGGCTTTGGGGGAGGAGGCGCCCCGCGGTGCCCCCCCACCACAAAGCACCTTGTCCCCATGTTGATGAGGACAAGGGCCTCTTCCCGACAACCCTGGCCGTTGGTTGTCGGGGTCTGCGGGCGGGGGGCTTATCGGAATCCGGGAGCCCCCTATAATAAGAGGGCCCCCAGATCCCGGCCCCCCCACCCTATGTGAATGAGTATGGGGTACATGGTACCCCTACCCATTCACCTAGGGTAAAAGTGTCAAAATTAAAACACACTACACAGGTTTTTAAAATAATTTATTAAACAGCTCCGGGGGGGGATCTTCCTCCGGCTTCGGGGGTCTTCTTCCGGCTTCGGGGGTCCCTCCGGTTCATCTTCTTCCAGCGTCTGGTTGGTTCTTCTCCGCTCTCTCCGGCCTCTTCTCCCGGTGTTCCAGTTCTTCGGCCGGCCCCTCCGCTGTCTTCAGGTAGCTCTATTGCCAGCGGAGGTCCGGACTTCTTGTCTTCTCTTCTCCAGATGTTGACACGACGCTCTCTCCGGCCTCTTCTCCCGGTGTTCCAGGTCTTCGGCCGGCCCCTCCGCTGTCTTCAGGTAGCTCTCTTGCCAGCGGAGGCCCCTGCCCCAAAGCACCCCCCAATGTTGAGGGCATGCGGCCTGGTACGGTTCAGGAGGGGGGGCGCTCTCTCGTCCCCACCCCCTTTCCTGACCGGCCGGGCTGCGTGCTCGGATCGGGGTCTGGTATGGATTTTGGGGGGACCCCCACGCCGGTTTTTCGGCATAGGGGATTCCACTTAAAGCTCCATACCAGCCCTAAGGGCTTGGGATGCCCCCCGCGCTCGCCGCAATAGGAAAATTTGTTTTTCCTATTGCAGTGAGCGCGAGATGCAGTAACCTGCTCCTCTGTCGTATCTGGTCCATCGGACCAGCATACAGACGAACGGGCTTTCCGTCAGGAACTGAGTCCGGCGGAGTTACGACGTAAGATTTGAAGCAAGTTTCAAATCTAAAGTACGTCGGATTTCCGACCGAAAGGTCCGTCGGAAGTCCGATGGAGACCACACGCGGTCGGATTGTCCGCCGGATTTGGTCCGGCGGCGTCCGTCAGACTTTTGCAGGTGAAAAGTCCGACCGTGTGTACGCGGCATAACAGATTGGGAGTTATCCCTAGTTTTTTTCTTATGGATCAAAGTATTTCTCGTCTGGGGTTTTGTCCTGTTAAATGCTTTCTTGAGAATACTGTGGGTATAGCCTCTCTCCCGTAAGCGATCATATAGAAGATTTGCCTCATTCAAAAAGTCACTATCCCTGCTGCAGTTACGTCGCAGTCCTAGATATTGACTATAGGGAATACTATTAATCAAAGATTTAGGATGGGAACTGGATGCATGCAAAATTGCTATGCTTGCTGATGGCTTCGTGAATAGGGTAGTATCCAGAGAGCCATCAGGTTCCACAAAAATCTTGATGTCCAGGAAGTTGACAGATTTTTTGTCACACAACATGGTAAACTTGAGATTATAGGTATTGTTACTAATAATGGTCATGAATTCCATCAATTCTTGCTGGGAGCCTGTCCATATTAACAGTATATCGTCTATATCGTCCCTCTTTGGGGAGTAACCCAAACATTTGGGCTTTCGTACAACAGATAACCCAAGAAGTGGAAGAGATGAGCTGCCAAAGTTCCTTTTTTGACAACCTATCTCCACGACTTAGACAAGCCTTAATATCTCTGCAAAAAATAGGGAATTAATAATTAAACCTGCCGATAAGGGAGGCAATCTTGTGGTGATGGATCGCACCAAATATGAACAAATGTGCTTGCATATCCTAAAAAATCGCGAATGGTATAGACCCATTTCTCAAACAGTTATTGAATCTTAATACAGTGAGTTTAGGAACATCATCACCAAGGCATTGTCTAATAGTCTAATTGATAAACAGACTTGGTCATATCTTAATATTCAGGAACCAGTAGTTCCGACTTTTTACGCCCTAACGAAGGTCCATAAATCTCTAACAAACCCCCTGGCCGGCCCATTATCTCAGGGTGTGGATGCCTGACGGAAAATGCTAGTAGTCTCATAGATACCTATTTGAGTCCCCACGTTAAATCTTTGTTCTCATTTGTTCAGGATACAATTGACCTTATCAAAGCGATTGAAGGCATTGTAGTTCTGCAAAATGCATGGCTTGTGACTATTGACGTGGAGAGTCTATATACTGCAATTCCACATGAACTTGGACTCAGGGTTGTGGCTGAACAACAAACGGGAACGCGGCCACACTGCTGATCAGTATAATGCATGGATCTCTTGAAATTCATTCTTACTACAAACGTGTTTGTCTTCGGTTCCTCCCACTACCTCCAGGTGCAGGGGGTTGCGATGGAGACTCGTTGTGCCCCATCGTATGCCAACCTGTACCTGGGGGGGTGGGAGAGAGACCTATTTGCAAGAGAGGATATATTAATACTTGGATTGCATTATGATTTTCCATCGCTATATAGACGATATACTGTTAATATGGACGGGCTCCCAGCAAGATTTTATGGAATTCATGACCATTATTAGTAACAATACCTATAATCTCAAGTTTACCATGTTGTGTGACAAAAAATCTGTCAACTTCCTGGACATCAAGATTTTTGTGGAACCTGATGGCTCTCTGGGTACTACCCTATTCATGAAGCCATCAGCAAGCAATGCAATTTTTGCATGCATCCAGTTCCCATCCTAAATATTTTATTAATAGTATTCCCTATAGTCAATATCTAAGACTGCGACGTAACTGCCGCAGGGATAGTGACTTTTTGAATGAGGCAAATCTGCTATATGATCGCTTACAGGAGAGAGGCTATACCCACAGTATTCTCAGGAGAGCATTTAACAGGACAAAAACCGAGACCAGAAATACTCTGATCCATAAGAAAAAAAACTAGGGATAACTCCCAATCTGTTAGAATCATTACCTCATATACTAAGCAGCATGAACAAGTGAGACGGGCTCTTACTAGCAGATCCGATTGCCAAGAAATACTTTGAAAAACAACCTCAAATAACGTATAGACGTGCCAAATCTCTCAAGGATCGTCTTACCCATAGTCATTATTACAACCCCTTGCCATTGCACCAATCCCCAGGCAAGTTTTCCTGTGGTAAATGTGACAAATGCCGCTTTTTACCTAACAACAATGCAGTGAAACTGCCTGATGGACAGGCCCACTCAATTAGATATAGAGAAACATGTCAGACTTTAGGTGTTGTCTATCTTATGCAATGTACATGCAACTGTTTTTATATTGGGAAAACAAAACGTCCATTTCATAAGAGAATAAATGACCATATTTCCCTTATTGAGAAACGTAAGATGGAAACACCAATGAGTCGCCATGTTGGATTATTCCATGGGTTCAGTTTAAATACTATTACATTTATGGCCCTTGAACATATCTCCCCTGATGGTAGAGGGGGGAGCAATGATCAAAAGCTTTTGCAATTGGAGTCACAATGGATCTATCTATTAGAAGCCACATCCTACCCAGGGTTAAACCAAATGCTCAGCTATAAACCTTTCTTGTAACCCCCCCCCCCCCTTCCCCCTTTCCCTTCTCCCTTCCCCTCCCTTCCGGTCTTCGTCGCTTTATGGACATTAATATCTTGTCCCCCTCCCCTTACTATTTGTCCCTCTCTTGGCCTGAAACAATTTGATTATTTTGATTATGTTGACTACTACCTTGATAGCAATGTTTCAGCAAATACAATTATCCTACACAATAATAACTAAAAAGTTGATGGACTTTCAGAACTCGCAGAATTCATAATGTAGCATCATTTTCTTATATTTGCTGTCATTACTAATATTATTCTGCCATTTTGTCTATTTTACTTTATCTCCTTCTTTGAGCTGTTATATTATTGTCCTAATATGCAAATTGGTTTGTAAATGCATTTGCGTCCCCCTGCCCTTTGCATTGCTTCCTATAGTCCAGCCTGTTTTCAACATCGGTCTGCCTTGTCATCTTTTAGGGGGGTTGTTCCTGATGGGCCTGGGTTCTCATGCGCACCATTGGTGATCGTATGGACACCCAGGGTGCTTCTGCCCATTTAGCAGTACACCCGTTTCACTGTGCTGACATGTGTTAGCCGCCGTGGCATTTATATCTCATCGTGTCTTTTTAGATATATGGGATTTCTTCCGCCTACCACCAGAGGGAGCTCCCCGCCCTGTCTTGTCTTCCGAGGCTTATGACCCGGCAGCAGACGGGGGAGCAAGTTGCCATGACGATGCTCGCACCTGCGCAGCTCAGTTTGTTGTCTGCTTCCGGCATTAGTACCGGATGGATGGTATTTAAAGCCGCCGTAAGCAGCAAGTCCATGCTGCGGGAACCAAGGGACCCATACACACTACTTCTTCTACTCAGATAATTACTAGTAGCCTATTTGTTTGAGATCCACTGCGATTGTGACCAGCTCATGTCGCTTTGATACCAGTTACATTTTTAGACTTAGTCTTTCCCTTGCTCATATTTGACAGCGGGTGTTTATATAGTACTTTTGTATCCATTAGATACTTTTCTCAAAGCAATCTGTATCTCTGGAGGTGTGTTGTCCCTGGCATCAAGCCAGCTGCTGTACCTGCCTCTGTAAGTGTAAGCTCTTATTGTTGATTTTGTGCTTTAGTGCTATGAAGGTTATTTCATCTTACCCTCATACATTATAAGGCACTATCGTTTTTCTTTTATTCTTTAGCTGGTCTTTTCTACCATCTATGCTCACCTTCAGCGCAGGGTCCCCTTGACACAGCAGGAACACTAGTCATCCATTTCTTTTTTCCCCCCTGTATAGGAGATATAGGTAAGCAACTGCATCCTGACAGGGGAGACGCATATGCATGTAACTTAAATAAATGAGTTTATAGATTTGGATTTCTGTCCTAATGTATTATTATTATTGTATGCTTTTTGATAGAAGGCAGTGCATTCTGCATGTGACCAGCATCCCCTGAGGAAGGCAGATGGGTGAAACATGTTGGGAAGTACATCGCTTTTGCTGTGTTACTGTATCTGCAATTAACTATATGTGCCATCCCTGTATTTAATCTGCTTTTACATTTTTATATGTCAATTTTTATTGTATTTTTCAAAATAAAGAAGAATTCTTTTATACAAAATATTTGATATCTATCCAATTGACTTGCACCTTTCAAATCCCCATTTCTCTTGCTCGTCAAAACATTTCATCTTGGGATGTGGTGCTAAAAACAAACTGGTGGGTTCGTGCTCAAAAAATTTGAAAAAATCACAGCCGTGAGATGGTGCCAATCAATCAGATTCTGGAAGGAAAAGAGGCTTGGGCCTGGTCCGCCTTTACTTTATAGTCTCTCCCACAATTCGTTTGACTCTTTGCAGTGCAGCCTGGGTTTTGTAGTCCTGCCTCTTTAAGAATCAGTGGAATCGCTTTGTGATAGGACTTCATGTCCCATAATCCTCCACTGCTGCAGTTGTACAATTGGCTCTCTCTCTCCCTGCCAAAAGAAAGACAGGAGGACAAGCAGAGCGGGCGAATGAGAGAGTGAGAGCGATCAAACACCAAATTTAACACACCTGCTTCCCATTTACACCTGAGACCTTGTAAGCACTAATGAGTCACATGACACCAGGGAGGGAAAATGGCTAATTGGGCCCAATGTGGACATTTTCACTTAAGGGTGTACTCACTTTGGTTGCCAGTGGTTTAGACATTAATGGTTGTGTGTTGAGTTATTTTGAGGGGACAGCAAATTTACACTGTTATACAAGCTGTACACTCACTACTTTACATTGTAGCAAAGTGTCATTTCTTCTGTGTTGTCACATGATAAGATATAATAAAGTATGTGCAAAAATGTGAGGGATGTACTCACTTTTGTGAGATACTGTATTTAAATTATAAACTGGGGTGCTTTGAGATTGTGCAAAATTTTAAATTGTGCCTTGACTGGAAAAAGGTGGGGAAACACTGGTTTAGGATATTGCACTTTAGAATTTCTACCACTTATTGGATAAGCCCTGGAAGAGTCACAGGTTGCCCACAATTCCTGAACAATGAACCAGTGAAAAATATGTAGCTCAAAATGGGAAAAACTGCAAATATAGAGCCTTTCAAAGCATAGCGAAGTATATGTATAGTAAATGGGATGTTCATGTTCTCATACAGAGATCTAGCCAGTAGCCATGTAATCTCCTCCAAAGCAGAAAATCTTGAGAGCTGACATCAGCAGATGATTCAGGAGGAGATTCTTGCTCAGCTTGACTGGTCTCCTCAGGGCCGGTGTTAGACTATTTGGTGCCCCAGGCAAGACCAGATACTTGTGACACCCCCCCCCCCCAAAAAAAAACAAAAACAAAAAACACTGAATGGCTTTGTGCAGTGTCATTAAATAATAGCACAACACATGCTTTGATCACAGATCCCAGTGTATATTGTGTGAAAATATGTCAGTGTTTTCTTTTTATAATGACACTTTTAAATTATTTCACTGTGTCCCATTATAAAAAATATATTAGTGGCAGAACACCAGGGCCCAATTGCAAGTGCGACCTTTGCGACCTTGGCTGTTCAGCCTGGATTAAGAGCATCAAGGACCTGGAGCTGAGACTTTTGGTGGGCTTTGGATTATGAAGCCGCTTGCCCTGGATGCTACATTAAGATTTTCTCTACAGCCCCACCTTAACCACAACTTGTGCCTAGGCACTCCTTCCATCACCACCCACTGCACCTGGGACCCCTTTCCTCATTATCTACTGTGCCTGCAACCTCAATTGCCTTACCACCCGCTGCACCTGCAGTCCTCTTCCCCCACCACCTTCCATGCCTGTAGCCCCCTTTTATTGCAGAAATACTACAGGAGAGGGTCAGAGGCTGCAAAACATACTACAGGAGAGGGTCAGAGACTGCAAAACATACTACAGGAGAGGGTCAGAGACTGCAAAACGTACTACAGGAGAGGGTCAGAGACTGCAAAACGTACTACAGGAGAGGGTCAGAGACTGCAAAACATACTACAGGAGAGGGTCAGAGACTGCAAAACATACTACAGGAGAGGGTCACAAACTGCAAAACGTACTACAGGAGAGGGTCAGAGACTGCAAACATAATACAAATGATGTTCAGAGATTGCAGACATGGTACAGGAGATGGTCAGAGATTGCAGACATAGTACAGGAGAAGGTCAGAGACTGCAGACATTGTACAAGTGTGTCCTAGGCTAGCAGTGACCAGTGTGGCTCAGGCTCTTTGCGGCTCGCTGAGAGGCTGAGCTGGGTGTCAGGCCAGGCATGTGGGTGGATCCCAACCATATGATCGCAATCTTTCCCGGGCCTTGACCGACTCTGTGACGTCAGCCGACAGTGGGTTTCAGCCTGCTATCTGCTGAAAATGGGTCACAGGAGTGCAGATACAAATGCACCCCTGTGATCGGAGGAGTAAAGTCAAACAAGCTTTGGCTGTACTTCTCCTTTAAGGGTGCTATCTTGGTTGCTTGGATAAAGATCACCGCTACAATGTGAATCCAGAAATCTATATATAAAATATCTGCAAGCAAATACATAACTTCTCAATAATGCCTAAAAATGTGTACTTATTTAAAGTATCATGAAACTGTAGTAAAAAGCACTTCTTACTACAGACCTCACCACTTATCCTTTTTGCATACCTGCTTCTTTTTTTTTTAGAATAATTAATAATGTAGTACCACAGACAGAAAACTTAGTAATGTACATCCACTGGATATCCATATATCACCGCCCTCCCGACCAACACACCAGAATTAATTAATGGCTGACAAATCACAAGCAGCAAAAACTGATAAAAGTGATTTATGGAGTTCTCCTTATAGACAAAGCTCATATACCAGAGCCAAAGGGACCATAGTGTAGTAGTTATATGTAGTAAAATATTGTAATGAAGTAAAATGTAGTAAAATATGTGCTAAAAAGTTAGTTTTTTCCTTTAAATGGTCTTTTCCCTGGTTTCTCTCCATGATCACTCTGTTCCCTTACAGAGCCTCATGGAACCATCTTTGTGTGCATACTCCCAGCTGACACTACATAAGAGTCTCCTTACCTCCACAGAAAAAGATAGCCCCAGTGACAATCCACTCCTCTGCTCCCCCCACTTTTCGCAACTGGCGCCTGTGCTGTCACAACTGCATTGTGCATGTGAAGTACTTGGGGTGCTGAGACCTGCTAGGAAGTTCAGTCATTGCTGTGAATTGGAGAAAACCATGTAAGTCTTTTATTTGATATATGGGTACAAGAAAATGTTTAAGAGGTTGCACAGAATGCATCTGTTAAAAAAAAAAATAAAAAATTTGGGCGTGCTTAATACTACTTGAAAATTCCCCAACATTCACCTTTAAATGACTCTTGTGTGCAGATTACTGGTCCATTTTAACAATGTAACGTCTCAGCAGGGAACCATGTCAAATCCCTTTCACCTTGAGCACGTCATATATATTTTTCTTTTCTCTAATTCCATTGCCAAATGAAAATGGACACAATCATCTCATCAAGTCCTTGATTTAACGCTCTGCAAAATAGAATTTATAAGGAAGAACATTGGAACGTTGCTACGCTTTTGATTAAATTAAGCCGCCAAACCTTGCAGTGATTGTAATTGCATCCTTTTACAGATTGGGATTTAAAACACTTTTAATAGAATATACAGTGACAAGTTACGAGGAGAAAATCCTACCAGTCACCGGGAATTGAGAAGGGCTCTTGAACTGTCAGGAATATTACAATAGGCTTGGTTTAAATTTAAGAGTAACATCAAGTAGTTGGTTCTACCTCCATTAACTGCTTTATAATGGGCGTCATTGCATAAAGCAAGATTTGACCTCTACTTACTGCCTGAGTACAAAAGGCTTTCTCCAGCATCTGTAGAATTCTATTGTCTGTGCCTAAGCTGTCTCTTAAAACTGTAAAGGAATCTGTGAGGTTAGGGCTGGACTGGGACAAAAATTTTGCCCTGGACTTCATCATGACCGGCCCATCAGAAGTCCCCTTCACATCAGAGTCCCCATCAGAAGTCCCCTTCACATCAGAGAGTCCCCATCAGAAGTCCCCTTCACATCAGAGAGTCCCCATCAGAAGTCCCCTTCACATCAGAGTCCCCATCAGAAGTCCCCTTCACATCAGAGAGTCCCCAGCAGAAGTCCCCTTCACATCAGAGAGTCCCCATCAGAAGTCCCCTTCACATCAGAGAGTCCCCATCAGAAGTCCCCTTCACATCAGAATCCCCATGAGAAGTCCCTTCACATCAGAGTCCCCATCAGAAGTCCCCTTCACATCAGAGTCCCCACCAGCAGTCCCCTTCACATCAGAGTCCCCATCAGAAGTCCCCTTCACATCAGAGTCCCCACCAGGAGTCCGCTTTACATCAGAGAGTCCCGACCAGCAGTCCCCTTCACATTAGAGAGTCCCCATCAGAAGTCCCCTTCACATCAGATTCACCATCAGAAGTCCCCTTCACATCAGAGTCCCCATCAGAAGTCCCTTCACATCAGAGTCCCCATCAGAAGTCCCTTCACATCAGAGTCCCCACCAGCAATCCCCTTCACATCAGAGAGTCCCCACCAGCAGCCCCCTTCACATTAGAGAGTCCCCATCAGAAGTCCCCTTCACATCAGAGTCCCCATCAGAAGTCCCTTCACATCAGAGTCCCCATCAGAAGTCCCCTTCACATCAGAGTCCCCACCAGCAGTCCCCTTCACATCAGAGAGTCCCCACCAGCAGTCCCCTTCACATCAGAGAGTCCCCCTCAGAAGTCCCCTTCACATCAGAGTCTCCACCAGCAGTCCCCTTCACATCAGAGTCCCTATCAAAAGTCCCATTCACATCAGAGTCCCCACCAGCAGTCCCCTTCCCATCAGAGAGTCCCCACCAGCAGTCCCCTCCCCATCAGAAGTCCCCTTCACATCAGAGTCCCCATCAGCAGTCCACTTCACATCAGAGTCCCCACTAGCAGTCCCCTTCACATCAGAGTCCCCACCAGCAGCCCCCTTCACATCAGAGAGTCCCCATCAGAAGTCCCTTCACATCAGAGTCCCCATCAGAAGTCCCCTTCACATCAGAGTCCCCACCAGCAGTCCCCTTCACATCAGAGAGTCCCCATCAGAAGTCCCCTTCACATCAGAGAGTCCCCATCAGAAGTCCCCTTCACATCAGAGAGTCCCCATCAGAAGTCCCCTTCACATCAGAGTCCCTATCAAAAGTCCCATTCACATCAGAGAGCCCTTCCTCTCCTCCCCTTCCCACGTGTACTCACCGTTTTGAAGGCAGCTTCTCATTCCTCTCTCCAGTCATGTGATAACAAGTGATAAGGGGAGAGAGGAAGTCTGCCGGCTGTCCATCTCCCCCTGCAGGCTGGAGGGAGCATAACGCCTAAAGCTCTCTCCAGAAAGTGACAGAAGCAGCTCCTCCTGACAGGAGTGAAGTCGCGATCACTCACTGTCAGAGAGGAGCGGCTCCAGGACTGCACCTGACTGGCCCACTGAGCCATCGGCCCACTGGGAAACTCCCGGCAGTCCCGATGGCCAGTCCATGCCTGTGTAAGGTTAGAAATTTGTGAGCTGCCATTGATTAGTTGTAGACCAGACATTCTCAACTAGGGATCCTTGAAACCCAAGGATTCATTCAGAGGTTGTGGCGCTTTAACCTCCTATCTTATAGTGCCATAGATGACAAATCCAGTAGAATGACACTATTGATCTTTTTTAGCGGTCTGGAAGGGAGGCATTCATCTCTCTGATCACCACATTTAGGGGGCATTCTTCCTATTAACCACCACTGTTAGGGAGGCATTCTTCCAACTGACCACTACTGTTGGGATATATTCTTCCCATTGACTACCACTGTTAGGGGAGCATTCTTCCCGATAACCAACACTGTTGAGGAGGCATTCTTCCCACTGATCACCACTGTTAGCGGGGCATTCTTCCTTTTAACCACCTCTGTTGGGGGGGGGGGGGGGGGGGGGAGGTATTCTTGCTACTAACCACCACTGTTAGGAAGGCTTTCTTCCCACTGACCATCACTTTAGGGGGGGCATTCTTTCCACTGACCACCACTATGGGGGCATTCTTCCCACTGACCACCACTATTAGGGGGGCAGTCTTCCCATTAACCTCCACTGTTGGGGGGGCAGTCTTCCCACTAACCTCCACTGTTGGGAGGCATTCTTCCCACTAACCTCCACTGTTGGGAGGCATTCTTCCCACTAAGCATTCTTCCTACTGATCACTGGTAAGGGGAAATTCTTCCCACTGACCACCACTGTTAGGGGGCTTTCTTTCCACTAAAAACCACTATTAGGGGTGCATTCTTCCCACTGATCACCATTATTAGGGGGCAGTCTTCCCACCAACCTCCACACGGTTAGGAGGCATTCTTTCCTCTGACCATGACTATTAGGGAGCCATTCTTCCCATTACCATCACTGTTAGGGGGGCATTCTTCCCAATGACCATCACAGTTATGGGGACATAATGTAAGGGGCATTCTGGTTTTCTCTGACTAGCTATTCCCCCTTCTTTATTTCATTTATTATTAGGTCTTTGACTGACTGATTTTGCACATGTTCCATGAGCTATAGAAATTATTTTTATCAGGGGTCTCCAAACTAAAAATTGTTTTAAGGGTTCCTCTGGGATAAAATATTTGAGAAAAGCTGATGTAGACTATGGGGAGGGCCATTAAGTTCATATATGTGTAAGGGTCAAGGTTGACATAAACTTTTTGGCTGTGTAGCGTACTTTTGAGTAAACCTAATAATTTTGAATAATTCTCACTATAATTCCTTCTACTCTGTCTGTAAATCAGAGCAGTAAAACAATACTCTACAGTCTTTGTGAAAACATCTGGATCACTCACATCCTGGTGTCTCTTGCCAACAGAGCTGCCGAAATAGAATTAGCCTTTGGTGCTCTCGTCTGCATGGAGTGCCAAAGGATAAACACGAATATGTTTGATTGGGTTCATTAATGACAGATCTAGCTGCCACTTGGATTTACAGAGTAATTTGGTCGACTTCTAACGCCTCATCTGAGACATTAAAGGAAATGTGTTTCTTTCAAGTTTTCCTAATTGTGTATCGCACCAGTGAAACGCTCCATTCCAGGCCTGTAATAAATGTGCATTTTATTTCCATTAGAATAGGCAGCATCATGCAGGATGTTTCATATTCAGAGATATGTCTAACACCAAGAGATTAAAGGAAACCTATACTGAGAGAAATATGGGGTCTGCCGTTGATGATCTCTTTCTACGAATGCTTGGCTGTCTGTGGCTTTAGTACTTTCTCAGTCCATGACCTGGAAGAAGCATGGAAATTAGTCAGAGAAGGAAAAATTCCTTATCTGCTTGCTTGCTCTAGGTTTACTCAGAAAGTTTTTTAGGTTTAGGTTCACTCAGAAAGTGCCAAAGCCATTGGCAACTAGGTAACTAATGTTTATCAGGAGAGATTAGCGGTGGCAGTCTCCATATTCGTTAGGGTGACAATGCTGCTCTGAAATCGGGAGCAGTGCAGCGGTGTTGTCACCCCATCACAGGAGATTGCTTGAGATGGACATCACTGGCAGGATCAACAGATATTTGTGATACTTTGCAAGGGAACTAAGGAATAAAATATAAATACTGTACAGATGCACTTACAGTTAAGTGCTTCAAAACATTTTTTGGAATGGGAGGCAATAGCTATACTTTCCTGTAATAAAACATAAGTGTGTCTTAGGGTACTGTAAAATGTAATTTAAAGTATATGTGAACCCTCACTTTGTAAAACAACCCATTCAGTTTAAAACAGAAATGAAAGGCAACACATTTGTGTGTGTATATATACACTATATCAGCCCTCAAAAATTCCACTTGCTTGCTCGCATTTTGCGAGTGGATTTTGAGGGCTGGCGAGCTATGGCTGCCTGTGAGAGCGGGGGGGGGGGGGGGGGGGGGGCGAGCACCGCTGGCAGGCTGGTTTTATGGGAGCCGTTCTCCCCAGGATCGAAGGGGAAGAGAGAGGAGAGCCACCGCCAGGATGATCAGAGTGCCGGGAACATAACAACTTTCATTTCAATAGCTGTGTGTTCCCCGTCGAGCGCCGTCACATACAGCCCTATATACAGTCTATAGTCACCAACTACAAGAAACATCTTAGCTCTGTGCTTGCCAACAAGGATTTCTCCACCAAGTAGTAAGCCATGTTTTGCTTGGCAATCAAATACTTATTTTACTCACTGAACTGCAACTCAATTTATAACATTTGTATAATGTGTTTTTTTCTGGATTTTTGGTTGATATTCTGTCTCTATCACTTAAAATACACCTATGTATAATATATATATATATATATATATATATATATATATATATATATATATATATATATATACACACATATATATTTAAAAACTGAGTGTAAAAAAAGGCCTACCTACACTACTCTGCGCCAAGTTGCTTGTAGGTTATAAATAGAAAATATTAGTACATAAAACCGGTACTATCCTTGTGACCACTACTTTTGGTCAAATGGATATAAAATGAAAGCTGCTGTTATAAAAACCAATGTAGTACAATATAATAACATAGGAAAGTTCAGTTTAATCGTTGTATCAGTCCCATGTTGTAACAGCGCTTATGTCAGTCCACCAAATTCCATCTGACATAAATATGTTTACTAGACATATAACACGATGTGATGACAGTTAGGCTCGGTTCACACAGGGACGACTTGTCAGGCGACCTAGTCGCCTGACAAGTCGCCTCCCGTTCTGTACAATGGAACCGTTCTAATCGGAGCGACGCAAGTCGCTCCGACTTAGAAAAAGGTTCCTGTACTTCTTTTGGGGCGACTTGAGGCGACTTGCATAGACTTCTATACAGAAGTCGTTTTGCAAGTCGCCGTGCATGTCGTGTGCAGGTCGCCTCGGTGAGGCGACCTGCAAGTCGTCCGCCCCTGTGTGAACCGACCCTTATGCCGCGTACACACGGTCGGACTTTTCGTCTACAAAAGTCCAACGGACGCTGACGGACTAAAGCTGGCTGGTAATCCGATCGTGTGTGCTTCTCCGGACTTTCAACTGACTTTTTTAGCCTCAAATCCGACGGACTTTAGATTTGAAACATGCTTCAAATCTTTACGTCGTAACTACGACGGACCCCGAAGTCCGCTCGTCTGTATGCTAGTCCGACGGACAAAAAAACGACGCATGCTCATAAGCAAAAACTAAACGGAAGCACTCGGTCTAGTAAAACTAGTGTTCGTATTGTAGGTAGCACATTCATCACGCTGCAAAATCTGTGATCGTTGAATGCAGCGCATTTTATGTCTTCTTTACGAATGCTATAAAGAACGAAGGTGTTTTGCTGTTCATATTCAAACAGAGTTCTCCCAAACTGATTTCTGGATTCTTTTTCTCTTTGATCTCATGAATGATATAGTATGCTTTTTAAAAACAATGTTTCCATACTAATAATACTTTTTACCCTTTTTTTTTTATTTTTTTGTGTGGAGTCATATTTTCGTGTAATTTTTATCCAGATATTTATTTTATGATTGTTGTTGAACTTTTTTATATGTTTATCTCTATATTTTTTTTTTATTTTTTTGGTGTTTGTAAAGTTACCACAAAGAACCCATTTGTATTATTTATTTATTTATTTATTTTTTTTGTAAAGTTACCACAAAGAACCCATTATTATAGTTTTGTTTTTCTAGTGAATTTTTTTTTTATTTTAGATAAAGTTAACCCAAAGCACCGTTTTTGGTTATGATATAGATGTCCCCAGACTGTGGTACTACAACAGCCTGCGTCTTCTGTCAGACCAGACTGAACCCAGGTCATCACTTTCTTCTCTTCCCTGCAGCCTTTCCTCCACGCTGCCCTGCAGCCTTCCCTGCAGCCTTCCCTGTAGCCTTCTTTGGAGGCTGTGGCTCTGGTGTTTCAGTTGTGGCAGGAGGAGGAGGAGGAGGAGGAGGGGGGCTGCCTCATGTAGTTGGGTGTTTCGGGTTAGAGTGCCCTGCAGCCCCTTCTGGATTGTTTCCCCAAATAGGCGCTCGCAAATGAGGCGCTGCTCCCAATCCATTTGAAGAAGCCTGCTGGCTAAGTAGCAGCCATAGGACTCTTCCGCTTCAGGGGGGCTCCTCAAAAAACGGGTGGCCTCTTGCATGAGGCGCAGGGATGCCTTCTGTGTGACCGTCCCCTTCCTGGCCCTTTTTTTGGGAAGGCGGAGGGGAGGCACTTGGGATTGGGTCATGCTCCTACTGGGCCCAGCCACCTCACTTGGCCCAGCCACCTCACTGGGACCAGCCACCTCCTGCCTGACACTGGGCCCAGCCTCCTCCAGGATGATGGTGAATCCGGCCTCCTCCAGGCTGTCCATGGGCCCGGTCTCCTCCTGCCTGCCACTTTCCACACATTCCTCCTGGATGGACTCATCCTGTGTATAAAAAAAGGACATATTTTTAGTTTTTTTTTTGGGGTTCATCAATGACACACAATTTGCTTCTCATGACTAGCAAATTCAATGTGAATACATCTCTTTAATAAAAGAGTCTAATCAGACACCCTAATTTTTTCTAGCAGGTGCCAAACATATTTAGCCACTCCTGTCAATTGATATGTATACACAATTTTGAGGGCAAAAATCTTTGAGACAATTATAACATCCAGTTAACCTCATTAATATTAGTACAGTAAATATTGTTTAAACTAATTTACCTGACTCCAGATGGTCATATCCGGTTCATCCAGGATGGAAGACCCAGCTTGCTCCTCATCAGCCTCTGCTGGGGTGGAGGGAAGGGTGGAGGGAAGGGTGGAGGGAAGGGTTGAAAGTGATGCCCTGGCTTCAGTCTGGTCATCAAGAAAACGGAGTTGATTGTAGTACCACAGCCTGGGTACATAAACATCATCTGCTGATGCTCCTGATCTCATTGATTCCTGGATCTTCTTATGCTCCCTCTTATACATATTCCTCAAGACCCCAATTTTCCGGAGCAATGTCTCCATTGTTGCTTCCGGGATGGTCGCCTGGACAAAGGACAGAAGTCTCTCCAGCGTTGACTTCCTCACATGCTTTGCATAATACTGAGGGTGTTTCACCTCCCACAAATTCCTCATCTCTCGATATTTCGAAATAAAAGCTGTAAGGAACTCTGGATACTTAAATAGGGGATTCATAATATCAGGAAAAGATGAAGTCACAAGACAAAAAACACTTATTAGGTTTCTGCTAAACCCTCATCATCTTCTCCCTATGTAGGCCTCATCAATCTGTCAAGCCATATAGGCCGCTTGCTACAAAGTCATGACCATAAAAAAATATAAATTTAAAATTACCTTTGTTTAGTAGCGTCCCGGTCCACTATCACCTACGCACAGAACGTACGTACGACACGTGCACAAGGCCCCTCTTTATACACTACGCATGTGTGAAACTCCGCCTGCGTCGCCCGCCCCTGACGTTCGATTTTAACTCATGTTCTCCGCCCCCTAATTCTACGCACAGAACGTACGTACGACACGTGCACAAGGCCCCTCTTTATACACTACGCATGTGTGAAACTCCGCCTGCGTCGCCCGCCCCTGACGTTCGATTTTAACTCATGTTCTCCGCCCCCTAATTCTACGCACAGAACGTACGTACGACACGTGCACAAGGCCCCTCTTTATACACTACGCATGTGTGAAACTCCGCCTGCGTCGCCCGCCCCTGACGTTCGATTTTAACTCATGTTCTCCGCCCATTTTTATTTACGGCGCGTAGTGGGGTGAATAATGGCGGAGACACATCAGGTGCGTACTACCTCAGGTAGCGAAGAAAGCCCGGAGGCTGGAACGTCAAGATCTGTGATGCCTAGATTTAAGGCCTCCAATATGTCCTTTAAAGAGATGGTGGAAATGGTGGCCATTCTTAAAAAAAAGGATTATGATGGGAAGTATGGGCCATACGCCCGGCCAAATTTGCGCAAAGCCAAAATAATGTCGAAGGTGGTGAAGACTTTGCAGGCTTCTTTTGGGGTACAGCGCTCCAAGGATCAAATTAGAAAAAGATGGTCCGACCTCAAAATCAGTGAGCCGGATCAGTACAGACGGATCCGTAAAGTGCTGAAAAAAAGTAAGTACTTGTCGTGTTTTTCTCTTGTGTTTATTACCTTGTATACTGCTCCATGTGCTTTTCATTCCTATACGATTTTTTTGCTCATCGTTTCAAACGATCTTTTAATAAACCTCGTTACATATCTATAGATATATCTCTATATAGATATATCTATCTATATATCTATATGTATGTATGAATATATATATATGTGTATGTATATATATGTATATATATATATATATATATATATATATATATATATATATATATATATATATATATACACTACCGTTCAAAAGTTTGGGGTCACCCAAACAATTTTGTGTTTTCCATGAAAAGTCACACTTATTCACCACCATACGTTGTGAAATGAATAGAGAATAGAGTCAAGACATTGACAAGGTTAGAAATAATGATTTGTATTTGAAATAACATTGTTTTTACATCAAACTTTGCTTTCATCAAAGAATCCTCCTTTTGCAGCAATTACAGCATTGCACACCTTTGGCATTCTAGCTGTTAATTTATTGAGGTAAGCTGGAGAAATTGCACCCCACGCTTCTAGAAGCAGCTCCCACAAGTTGGATTGGTTGGATGGGCACTTCTGGCGTACCATACGGTCAAGCTGCTCCCACAACAGCTCAATGGGGTTCAGATCTGGTGACTGTGCTGGCCACTCCATTACCGATAGAATACCAGCTGCCTGCTTCTGCTGTAAATAGTTCTTGCACAATTTGGAGGTGTGTTTAGGGTCATTGTCCTGTTGTAGGATGAAATTGGCTCCAATCAAGCGCTGTCCACTGGGTATGGCATGGCGTTGCAAAATGGAGTGATAGCCTTCCTTATTCAGAATCCCTTTTACCCTGTACAAAGCTCCCACCTTACCAGCACCAAAGCAACCCCAGACCATCACATTACCTCCACCATGCTTAACAGATGGCGTCAGGCATTCTTCCAGCATCTTTTCATTTGTTCTGCGTCTCACAAACATTCTTCTTTGTGATCCAAACACCTCAAACTTGGATTCATCCGTCCACAACACTTTTTTCCAGTCTTCCTCTGTCCAATGTCTGTGTTCTTTTGCCCATCTTAATCTTTTTCTTTTATTGGCCAGTCTCAGATATGGCTTTTTCTTTGCCACTCTGCCCTGAAGCCCAAAATCCCGCAGCCGCCTCTTCACTGTAGATGTTGACACTGGTGTTTTGCGGGTACTATTTAATGAAGATGCCAGTTGGGGACCTGTGAGGCGTCTGTTTCTCAAACTAGAGACTCTAATGTGCTTATCTTCTTGCTTAGTTGTGCAACGCAGCCTCCCACTTCTTTTTCTACTCTGGTTAGAGCCTGTTTGTGCTGTCCTCTGAAGGGAGTAGTACACACCGTTGTAGGAAATCTTCAATTTCTTTGCAATTTCTCGCATGGAATAGCCTTCATTTCTAAGAACAAGAATAGACTGTCGAGTTTCAGATGAAAGTTCTCTTTTTCTGGCCATTTTGAGCGTTTAATTGACCCCACAAATGTGATGCTCCAGAAACTCAATCTGCTCACAGGAAGGTCAATTTTGTAGCTTCTGGAAGGAGCTAGACTGTTTTTAGATGTGTGAACATGATTGCACAAGGGTTTGCTAATCATCAATTAGCCTTCTGAGCCAATGAGCAAACACATTGTACCATTAGAACACTGGAGTGATAGTTGCTGGAAATGGGCCTCTATACACCTATGTAGATATTGCACCAAAAACTAGACATTTGCAGTTAGAATAGTCATTTACCACATTAGCAATGTATAGAGTATATTTGTTTAAAGTTAGGACTAGTTTAAAGTTAGCTTCATTTAAAAGTACAGTGCTTTTCCTTCAAAAATAAGGACATTTCAATGTGACCCCAAACTTTTGAACGGTAGTGTATATATATATAGATATAGATAGATAGATATATATATATGTATATATATATATATATATATGTATATATATATATATATATATATATGTATATATATATATATATATATATATATATATATATATATATATATATATATATATATATATATATATATATATATATATATATAGATATAGATAGATATAGATAGATATAGATAGATAGATAGATATAGGTAGATGTAGATATGTAGATATATAGATAGATATAGAAATGTAAAAAATTATTTTGGAATATTTTAAGTTATATATTTTTTTTTCTTTACATTTTGTTTGATATTTATATTTAGTTAGAGATATAGAGAGAGAGAGATCAAAAGATTAGTAACTATATTTATAGATATTGATATCTAGATATCTATCTATCCGATATGTCTTTAGAAATTTAAATATTTAGGTAAAATAGGAACTCTACACAAACAGAACATTTGTACACCACTTCACTACAAATGTTTGAAAATTACTATGTACTAAAATATCTGTGTGCTAAGTATATTAATTTTTTGGTTCACATAGGGGAAAAATCACTCAGCCAACAAGAAGAACACAGTCCCCCCCCAAGCAAAAGAACATACTTGGGAAATCAGCCCAAGCCCCAGTGAGGATGTGGAGGAAGGAGAGGTGGGCGACATGGGCACCCCACCAGGTGAGTGTCTGACACACCAGCTTACGGTAATCTATGCATGGCTGCCTTTTCTTTTATGTAATTTTTCTACTCTATTTTAGGTGATCTGGTTGTGCTTGAGTCAAGCAACAGCGCCACCCCCGAGGATGTTCAGGAATTATGCGACATGGGCACCCCACCAGGTCAGTGTCTGAGACACCAGCTTTATGGTAAGGTAAACTATGTATGTGTGCATATTTCTAAACACATTTTTTTGTTTCATTCCACTTTAGGTCCAACAAGTGACTATTTCACCACAGACAGTGCCCAACGGCTAATTGCTCAAATAATGGCCTGGAATGGGGAGATCGATGAAATGCGTAATCGGCTGGATCGTATGCAGCAGGAAATGAAGGACATGATTGATGTTTTGGGTCGAATCTAAATGCCCTTTTTGAAACCCCAAAACATCGATCATGTCCTTCATTTCCTGGTTTGCTGACCCCATTCTGGGCCTTCTCTTTATTATTTTTGGTTAAATTATATGGCTGTTTAACATCATTTAAAAAAGGAGGGCTGTTTAGAGAAAATACCTTAAAAATCCAAAAAAAAAAAAAAAAAAGGATTTTAAAAAACCAAAAAAAAAAAAAAAAAAAAAAAGGATTTTAAAAAAACCAAAAAAAAAAAAAAAAGGATTTTAAAAAACCAAAAAAAAAAAAAAAAGGATTTTAAAAAACCAAAAAAAATAAAAAAAGGATTTTAAAAAACCAAAAAAAATAAATAAAAAGGATTTTAAAAAACCAAAACAAAAAATAAAAAAAAGCCTGTTTGCTAAAATCAAAATGCCCAAAAAATTGTATTTTTGATTATGTAAAAATATTTAACTATAATTATATTTTTCAAAATTAGTAAGATATCATTATATTTTTGGCTAGGAACATTTTATACTAAATGCATAACTGAATGCATAACAACGATTAATAAAAACATCTGCTTAGGAATTAAATAAATGTGTGGTTTGTTATTTCAATGCTCAGTATCAGTTTGGTTATAATTTTAAAAAAGTTGTTTACAGTGGCAATGGAGCTTATTTAGAAATTTAAAAGGAAAATACAGTTGGCACTACAACTGCTCGACCATAACCTAGGAGAAAGCCCAAAAGAAAGGCAAGCAATAAATATAATTCAAGATTTCATCAAGATTTTTTTTATTTAAAATATTTAGATATCCTGGCCCATTGCAATGGCCCCCCTACCCATAAAATAATTAACATATTGCTGTCTAACTTGACGGGCACTTTGGGGGGCCAAGCCAGTACGGACAGTATCCAGGCCCGTAAGGTTGTCATCGATAAGTCCGGCCTCAGGCCCAACTGTTACCATATAATTTGGAGAATGTTGGTGTAAAAAGTTGTGCAGGATGCAGCACGATAAAATGATAAAATTAAGTTTGTATTCCGCCAAATTAATGGAGGTTTGAAACAGGCGGAACCGGCTGGCCAGAATCCCAAACGCATTCTCAACCACTCTTCTAGCTCTGGCCAGCCGGAAATTAAAAACCCTCCTCTCCGGGGTGAGGGTTCTTTGGGGGAATGGCCTCATGAGGTGCTTGCTCAGAGCGAAGGCTTCATCGGCAATGAAGACAAAGGGGAGTCCTTCCACGTTATCCGCATCAGGTGGCAATCCCAGGCCACCACTCTGGAGACGCTGGCAGAACTCCGTCTGGGCAAATACTCCTCCATCCGACATCCGGCCATTCTTCCCCACGTCCACATATAAAAATTCATAGTGTGCCGACACCACCGCCATTAAAACAATACTGTGGAACCCCTTATAATTAAAATAGTATGACCCCGAATGGGGTGGTGGCAGGATGTGGACATGTTTCCCATCTATAGCCCCTCCACAATTGGGAAAGTCCCAACGGGTGGCAAAATGGGATGCCACAGTCTGCCATTCCTGTGGCGTTGAAGGAAACTGGGGAATCAAACAAGAAAACCAAAATCATTAATTTGGAAGATAACATTGCAAGAAAATTATACAACTAAAAACATTATTCCCCAGCATCAGTATAACATTCAATAATTTAAATCTTCGGGAAGAAATAATATGGAAAGGCACACTTATCAGATTGCTCACCCCCTCTGATGGAACATTGATTACATTTTAGGGGGTTGTGAAATCCCTAAAAAAGATTACTTTTAGGACACGCAGGGATTTAGGGACTAAAAAGGCTACAAGACTGCAGTTGTCGCACTCTGCAAGTGCAGTTGCTACCCAGCTTACAGTAAATGAGGTAAGGTAAAAAGGCAGTCATGTTGCAAGGAGTACACAATCACATGCAAGGGCAATTAATGAAAACACTTTGTGGCTTGCATATGATTTGATGATGGAAATCAGCAGAGCTTCTGCTCATTTACTAAAGCACTGGAACAAATGCACTTGTAGAGTGCACATGCATTTTGCAAAGTGCAACATATATTTGCTTTATACAAATCAACACCACAGAACATTCTAGCAAATTTTTACGGGGGTGGGGGGGGGGGGTTGGTTAATCAAGCTAATTGCTAATTAGAAGCACACTATTTGGATTGAGTTTAGGTGGGGGGGGGGTTGGTTAATCAAGCTAATTGCTAATTATAAGCACACTATTTGGATTGAGTTTAGGTGGGGGGGTTGGTTAATCAAGCTAATTGCTAATTATAAGCACACTATTTGGATTGAGTTTAGGTGGGGGGAGGGGGTTGGTTAATCAAGCTAATTGCTAATTAGAAGCACACTATTTGGATTGAGTTTAGGTGGGGGGGAGGGGGTTGGTTAATCAAGCTAATTGCTAATTAGAAGCACACTATTTGGATTGAGTTTAGGTGGGGGGGAGGGGGTTGGTTAATCAAGCTAATTGCTAATTAGAAGCACACTATTTGGATTGAGTTTAGGTGGGGGGGAGGGGGTTGGGAAATCAAGCTAATTGCTAATTATAAGCACACTAAATACACTCAAACAAAATACATTTAAAATGAGTAGACTAGGTGGATATGTGCCCATCATTGCATGCTGGGGAGGTTATTGAAGGAAAATATACATGCATGACAAAAAAGAACAGGAAAAAAATCCAGCATGTGTGAGGATAAAAAGGGGACATTCACACTATATTGCAATGATGGTAAGTAGTGTTTGAGGCAAGAAATACATTACATTATCAAAGATTACATAAAAGAACATGTGATGCTAATAAAAGAAAAATATCTTACCTTAATATAGTCCTTCTGCAGGACCTGGATGATGGCAGAACAGGTCTCTGGGATAATGATCCCCAGAGCCTGGGGGGAGATGCCTGTCGAGAACTTGAGGTCCTGCAGGCTTCTCCCTGTCGCCAAGTACCGCAACGTGGCAACTAGCCTCTGCTCTGGAGTGATGGCTTGCCTCATGCAGGTATCCTGCCTGCTGATATAGGGGGTCAGCAAAGCCAACAAACGGTCAAAAACGGGGTCCGTCATCCGGAGAAAGTTCCTGAAATCCTCAGGATTATTCTCACGGATCTCACGGAGCAATGGCATGTGACAGAACTGGTCACGCTGGAGCAACCAATTCTTGGTCCATGAACTCCTCCTCGCCCTGTTCATGGACTGGTCTTGGTCTGAAGAATAAACTACAGCACCAAACACATACAATGCACGAGCTCGACGACGAGTACGTACAGGTAACATGGTTTCAAAACGGTCGGCTGGTCAGAACGCACTAAACAGAACGCACTGAAGAACAGCAAGGCCTGTGAAGAGCGACCTGAAAATCAGGAACGAGCGGACAATAAAACAAAGATTTCTCAATGCCAACTGACCAAACGCACTGAAAAGCAGATACAAACCTCACAAGCACAGACTGAGCAACAGTTAAAACGAACTGAAAAATACGAGTCTCACAAGCGCGAATCGTCTCTCACCAAACTTCTACTAACAGGAGATAAACACGAGATTAGCAGAAGGAGCCCAAAGGGTGTCGTACGGGCTATTGAACTTCCGTTTTATAGTCTCGCCGGACTTGGTGTACGTCACCGCGTACTAGGCTGGCGAACTTTTGTGTGGTCGTGTGTAGGTGTCAGAGAACCGTCACTAACGCTCGTTCCAGGGTGTCAGCCGGACGTACGATAAGAACGAGCGAGCCCCGGACTAGGCACGCACGTAATGCGATCGTACGAACGAGGGCACGTCAGCGCGTGCACGCTCGCACACTAACGAATCACGGCGCAAGGCGCCCTATTTAAACGATCAGCAGACTAGCATCAATGCTGGATTGTCTCAGCTCGTTCCTGAACCCTTGCTGTTGCCTTGTTTACTTGACCCTGATCTTGAACCTCTGCTTGCCTTGACTACCCCCTCGGATCACCCCTACATCTCTGCCTGCCTTGCTTCCTGTATTGAACCCGGCTTGGACTCTTGACTACGGCTCTGTCTCCTGATTCGGTACCCCGCTGCCAGTTTGTTGCCAACCTCCGCCAGTCCCTGACCAAGTCTCTGCCTGCCGATTGTGTACCTCGTTGCCAGTACGTTGCCAACTCCTGCCTGCCTTGACCCTGCAAGTTCCTCTGCTGGACCTCTCTTGCATCCATCCGGGGATCAGCACCTCAGCTTCCTTCCGAAGACTTCTGGGTTCCTGATCCTGCCAGCAGGCACCTGCACCCTTCCGCCGCCCTAGCAACCCTGTCTCAACCTCCAGGGACGCTAGGACCGGGACCGTGCAAGAGGCCGCCCTCGCCATTTCAGACTCCGCTGTAAGGTACGTGACAGTACAATCCAGCCAGAAATGGAGTCTGAAAGGGGGGCCTCAGCTATGGACGCTCTGTGTCAACAGATCGCAAATCTCACTCAAGCAGTTCAGGGCCTGCAAGATGGCTACCAACGACTTGAACAGCGAGTGGAGTCTCTCTCTCCAAGTACCTCAGCACCTCGGACCACAGCACCTGCATCATCAACTCCAGTTTCTACACCCACAGTAGTGGTGCCACCCCCAGAACCACGAGTTCCTGCTCCGGAGAAATTTATGGGTGACCGCAGCAAATTCCGTGCTTTCAGGAATGCCTGCCATTTGTACTTCTTGCTTCAGCCCCGCACCTTTTCTTTGGAAAGTACCAAGGTGGGGTTCATCATTTCATTACTGCAGGGAGAACCTCAGACCTGGGCTCATCATTTACTGGAACAAGCCAGTCCCTTGCTGGGTACCATGGACTCTTTTTTGGATGAAATGGCCAAACTGTATGATGATCCCCAGCGTACTACCACAGCAGAGGCCAGCCTCCACACCCTCCAGCAGGGTCGTAGGCCCGTGGAGGACTATGTTACAGACTTTAAACGATGGAGTACCGACACACATTGGAACGACGCAGCTCTCCGTTTTCAGTTCCGTTTAGGGCTTTCGGAGGCACTCAAGGATGAACTAGCTCGTGTGGGGATCCCTGATTCCCTCGAAGAACTAATTCAACTGTCCATTCAGATCGATCGCCGGCTGAGGGAGCGAAGATCCGAAAGGACCAGCCAGTATCGGCCCATGTGGATGCTACCCAGGGTACCCAGTCGCCTACCTACCTCCACACCCCCACTATCTGCTTCTACCACTGAACCTCCAGAACCAATGCAGTTGGGTTTGCTTCGTGCACCCTTGACTCCGGAAGAAAAGCAACGCCGTCGTATGAATAATCTCTGTCTCTACTGCGGGGGAGCCGGTCATTACGCCAATATGTGTCCCAACAAGACCCGTAAGTGTGACTCACCTCTTCTTGATCGATATGCATTAACTCTAGCAAGAACGACTCACATTGCTGTTCCGGTCTCACTACAGCTTCCAGAAGGGGTGCTTCAGATCCAGGCCATAATTGACTCCGGTGCCTGCAGTTGCTTCATTGACCGTGCCTTTGCCCTGCAACACAACATTCCGCTGCGATCGAAGCAACATAAACTATTCATCCGATTAGCTGATGGGTCCAATATCAAATCTGGGCCTATCATCCAAGAAACCCAACCTTTGCCTGCCAACATCTTACCCAATCACCAAGAACTGTTGTGCCTGGACGTTATATCCTCACCACTTTTTCCGATCATTTTAGGAATGCCATGGTTGCAAGCACACAACCCACAGATAGACTGGACAACCGGCCAGGTAGTCTTTCAGTCCTCCTACTGTCTCAAGAACTGTCTCCAGGTCCTCCACCACACAGCTCCAGTTATTGGGTGTCTCAAACCAGTATCCGAATCCCAAGACCTTGTCCCATCCGTGTACCATGATTTCTTGGATGTTTTCGACAAGCAGAAAGCTGATACTCTTCCCCCGCACCGGGCCTACGATTGCCCGATTGAACTTTTACCAGGGGCTGAAATCCCATTTGGGAGGATCTTTCCTCTGTCAGAGCCTGAACTCGCAGTCCTAAAAGACTATGTGAATGAGAACCTCAAGAAGGGGTTCATCCGTCACTCAACATCACCAGCCGGGGCAGGAATATTCTTTGTTGAAAAGAAAGACCATTCGCTCCGTCCATGTGTGGATTACAGAGAGCTAAACCGGATCACCGTTAAAAATCGCTACCCCTTGCCTCTGATTCCAGAATTGCTCCAGAGACTCCGCTCTGCAAGAATATTCACCAAGTTAGATTTACGAGGTGCTTACAATCTGATCAGAATCAGGGAAGGAGACGAGTGGAAAACGGCCTTCCGGACTCGTTTTGGCCACTTTGAATACCTCGTCATGCCCTTCGGATTATGCAATGCTCCAGCAACCTTCCAGCATTTTGTGAATAATATTTTCAGAGACTTTCTAGATCTATTCATGATCGTCTACCTAGACGATATCCTAGTTTTCTCAGCCTCCTTAGATCTTCACCGTGTCCATGTGAAACAAGTCCTTCTGAGGCTAAGACAAAATGGACTCTATGCCAAGGCCGAGAAATGCGAATTTGAACGGCAGACCATCCACTTCCTCGGACTGGTGATTTCTACAGGAGGTATGGCAATGGATCCTCAAAAAGTCGCAGCTATAACGTCCTGGCCACCTCCCACTGATAAGAAAGGGGTACAACGGTTCGTCGGCTTCTCTAACTTCTACAGAAAATTCATTAAAAACTTCTCCGGTATCATCATGCCCATCACCCAGCTCACCAAGAAACAGAACCGTTTTCAATGGACAGAGGCAGCCCAAGCTGCTTTCGACAAGTTAAAGGGACTTTTTACCTCAGCTCCGTTATTAAAGCACCCTGACCCCGCTCTTCCATACATCCTGGAGGTGGACGCCTCAGAAAGCGCCGTAGGGGCCATCCTGTCCCAGCGCCAAGGACCCAAGGCTCTAATGCACCCTGTGGCCTTCTTCTCAAAGAAGTTGGGACCTTCAGAAAGGAACTATGATGTGGGGGACCGAGAACTATTGGCAATCAAATTGGCTTTAGAAGAGTGGCGGTACCTCTTGGAAGGAGCAACACACCCAATACTGATCTTCACGGATCACAAAAATTTGGAATACCTCAGGACCGCCAAACGCCTCAGGCCCAGACAAGCAAGGTGGGCTCTTTTCTTCTCACGCTTTAACTTCCACATAACCTACCGGCCCGGCTCCAAGAATGTGAAACCTGACGCGTTATCGCGTATGTTTACAGAAGTTGAAGTCCCACCTCAAACTGATACTATCCTGCAGGCTGGAAATTTTCTACTTATTCAAACCGACCTAATGTCACAGATCCGTCAAGCATCCAGGGAAGTCTCTCTGTCTCCAGATACAGACCTTCAGGAGAACGATGGGCTCTATTGGCGGGGTAATAAAATTTTCATACCACACAATTTACGTGCTACCATCCTACAGGTGTGTCATGACTACCCACTGGCCGGCCATTTTGGGGGATACAAAACCATGGATTTGATCCAGAGACATTTCTGGTGGCCTAATTTAGCAAAAGACTGCAGGAAATATGTTAGCTCATGTTCAATCTGTCTCAGGAACAAGAACAGCAAGAACAAAGCGTGGGGACTATTGAGACCTCTACCCATTCCTGAGAGACCCTGGGATAAAATCGCAATGGACTTTATCGTAGAGCTCCCTCCATCAGAGGGGTTCTCATCTATTTTTGTAGTGGTAGACCGCCTCTCCAGGATGTCACACTTCATCCCTATGAAAGGGACCCCATCAGCAACTGAAACTGCTGAAGTCTTCGTTAAAGAGGTTGTTAGACTGCATGGAATCCCTAGTGACATCGTCTCGGATCGAGGAGTACAGTTTACTTCAAAATTTTGGAAAGCACTGTGCGAAGCGCTGGGCATCAAACTCAACTTTTCTTCGGCTTATCATCCCCAGTCCAACGGACAGACTGAGCGTACCAACCAAACGCTGGAGCAATATCTGCGTTGCTTCACCTCCTTCTCCCAAGAAGATTGGGCCTCACTTCTGCCGCTGGCAGAATTTGCATTTAACAACTCTGCTCATACCGCCACCAACCAATCACCCTTCTTCTCCAACTACGGGTTTCATCCTTCCTTCTTGCCTACATTGATTCCGGACTCTCCTTTGCCTGCAGTTCAGGACAGATTAAATTTCTTTGCTATCAATAACCAAGTGTTAAAGGATACCATTGCCAAAGCACAAGAGGTTAATAAGAGATTCTTTGACAGGAAGAGGAGAGGAGAACTAGATTTGAAGGTTGGTGATCGTGTGTGGCTGTCAACTTTGAATCTAAAACTTACCTGTCCAGCCAGGAAATTGGGACCTAAATACCTAGGACCCTTTCCGGTCAAGAGAAAAATTAAACCAGTGGCTTATGAGCTCGAACTTCCCGATTCATTTAAAATTCACCCTGTGTTTCATACCTCTTTGTTGAAGCCTGATGTGGTCAATCCCTTTCCTGGTCGTGAAAGAGGGCCCCCAGAGGCCATAATGGTAGACGGGGAAGAAGAGTTTGAAATTGAGACCATTGTAGATTGCAGGAGAAGGCGGGGACAAAATCAATATTTAATTAAATGGAAGGGTTTTGGTCCAGAAGAAAACTCCTGGGAACCGGAAACGAACCTCCATGCCCCAAGACTCATACAAGCTTTCCATCGTGCTCATCCAGAAAGGAGGTCTCAGGTGGGCATCCGGAGGCTGCCCGTAAGGAGGGGGCAATGTCAGAGAACCGTCACTAACGCTCGTTCCAGGGTGCCAGCCGGACGTACGATAAGAACGAGCGAGCCCCGGACTAGGCACGCACGTAATGCGATCGTACGAACGAGGGCACGTCAGCGCGTGCACGCTCGCACACTAACGAATCACGGCGCAAGGCGCCCTATTTAAACGATCAGCAGACTAGCATCAATGCTGGATTGTCTCAGCTCGTTCCTGAACCCTTGCTGTTGCCTTGTTTACTTGACCCTGATCTTGAACCTCTGCTTGCCTTGACTACCCCCTCGGATCACCCCTACATCTCTGCCTGCCTTGCTTCCTGTATTGAACCCGGCTTGGACTCTTGACTACGGCTCTGTCTCCTGATTCGGTACCCCGCTGCCAGTTTGTTGCCAACCTCCGCCAGTCCCTGACCAAGTCTCTGCCTGCCGATTGTGTACCTCGTTGCCAGTACGTTGCCAACTCCTGCCTGCCTTGACCCTGCAAGTTCCTCTGCTGGACCTCTCTTGCATCCATCCGGGGATCAGCACCTCAGCTTCCTTCCGAAGACTTCTGGGTTCCTGATCCTGCCAGCAGGCACCTGCACCCTTCCGCCGCCCTAGCAACCCTGTCTCAACCTCCAGGGACGCTAGGACCGGGACCGTGCAAGAGGCCGCCCTCATTTCAGACTCCGCTGTAAGGTACGTGACAGTAGGCAAGTCCGTTCGTTAGAAAGTCTGCCGCAAGTCCGCCGAAAGTCCGCCGGAAGTCTGTCGGACAGGCTGTCGGACTTTTGTAGCTGAAAAGTCCGACCGTGTGTACGCCCCATTAGTGTATTCGAATATATATAAAAAGGTTTGTTGGACAAAATCTAGGAACAGAATGTCATATCCACATCCCTGTTAGATCAATAATAAAAGGATAATAGAGAGCATCACTCTCTCATCGGGTGATGGGATTTTGACGGATATGTTTTTCTGTCACTGAGGTAAGCACAACCAATCAGATCCTACAACAAGAAGCCAAGTGGATCTCTAATCAAAAAGCAACTAGCCCACCAGGAATGAACACAGCATTGTCCTTTAAACCTTTCCTATAAGTAATTTACCATCTAGGAAGTATTTGGGCCTGCCACTATCTCTTTAAAAATCTGCAACCTGAAAATATGGGCACCATTATATATAGAAGAACTCCTTCTATATAACCTTCTCAACTCACCATTGCTATATTTTATTCTGCTTTTTATTCTTTATTTTTCACTATGTTGTTTTCATTACGAGAGATATCTATCTTAGCATTACTGTTTGTTTGATTATTTGAAACTGTTTATTTGCATCATTGAGAGCGGGTCGATTCCCTATCTGTGACGGTTATTTGATGTGACGTTCGGGTGCCCCTGGCGGACAAGGAGCTGCATACGTAACTTCCGGTTGTCCTCAGGTGAAGTCGGATATGCCGAAACGTGTCAAGTCGTGACCTCCACGAGGACCAAAAGTTACGTATGCGGCTCACAGTCAGCTGGAGACTTTCAGGAAGTACACAGAGTGGTTTACTACCCTTACTGATGCTCTGATGCTTTCCTACACGCCAAACTGGTGACTACGCTCTAGTTTTTTCACATGCTGCATTACTTTATATATCTTGTACGTATTTTGTATAAGGGACGGGTTTGGGTTATAATAAATGAGAGAAACAGGATTACGCTATGTTGGAATTATTTGTTTTTATATGGTTGCATCTGATTGAAGTGATTCACATTCTATAACCCGCCTGCAATGCTGATGATTTTCCTTTAAAGAAGCACAAGGATTTACTTTTAAGGCGTGAGATATTCTGAGCTCTGGTGAGTGTGCCCCCTTAGGGGAATGTGCCTCACGTGGTGAAGATTTGGGTGTTTGGTGCACGCTTTGACTACTATTTAGAATCACCTACTATCTTCAGAAGCTGAATACACTATGGGGGTTATTTACAGAAGGCAAATCTACTTTGCACTGCAAGTGCACTTGGAAGTGCAGTCGCTCTAAATCTAAGGGGTAGATCTGAAATGAGGGGAAGCTCTGCTGATTTTATCATCCAATCATGTGCAAGCTAAAATGCTGTTTTTTATTTTCCTTGCATGTCCCCCTCGGATCTACAGCGACTTTACTTCCAATTGCATTTGCAGTGCAAAGTGGATTTTCCTTTAGTAAATAACCCCCAAACTGTCATCACATCGTGTCACATGTCTAGAAAACATATTTATGTCAGATGGAATTTGGTGGATTGACATAAGCGCTGTTATAACATGGGACCTTATACAGCGATTAAACTGAACTTTCTTATGTTATTATATTGTAATACACACACACATATATATATATATATATATATATATATATATATATATATATATATATATATATATATATATACAGTATATATATATATATATACAGTATATATATATATATATATATATATATATATATATATATATATATAGTATATAACATCATAACATTATAAATACCTTTTTTCCCTTTTATATAAGTCACTACATACACTCTGGTACAACAGGCACATATCAGGAATATGAAATGTTGGTTTTACATATTCTTTAAGTTTCTACTCACTGTTTACACACAGCAAATCACCTTTAACTCACCCTGCATATATTATTCATTGCAAAGTTTTGCTGAAGTTTTCTGCAGAAAATCAATATTAGACCATGTTAGAGTTTAATAAAAAGAAACTTTGCAGTAGACTCCTTAATGTGGTGAACACCTTGTTACGGTATAAATAATTCCAACATCTTTTTTTTTAGACTCTGATTGCACTTTAAATGAAACTTTCAGTAGCAGCTTAAGTATAAAGACTTGTAGTTTATAGAACGACCGCGGCGGGCACGCCATATAACATATAATGTAGTCAGCTGTTATCGCTCTGGGCACATGTTGTACTCCCTGTTGTCTTATTTTCCGTTGTCTTAAATTCCTAGATTCAGTTTCATGTGGCCTTACTCTCTTTGCAATTAGTTTGTCCATGGAGGAAAAACTCTTGGGCTTTATATTTAATGGATGAGCACTGGGAAAGTCTGTCTGATTTAGAGATTGCTATAAAAAAGTTTTGCTGAAACTAACTGGGAAGTATCTGCCAAGTTGCAGAATATATTCATATGTGTATATGCCTGCTGGCCTCTATTTTACAAAAACTGCATGCACTCTGTAGATATGAATTTGGGAGTTTATGGGGGTTTATCCCCTTTAGAAAAAAGTCTGTTGACTGAGTTGAAGGGGTATTAGAACCAAAAATGTAATATATTGCAGCTTACCAATCATTCGATGTGGTGGCTGCATTTGTTTTCTTTTGTTTTTAGCCTTTTTCTCTGTGTTTTCACCTGGCAATCTGGCAAGTAATACACCTACTGTATTAGTGTGCTTCCACTCTGGATGAAGGAGTAACATAGACACCTTTGGACAGCAACATTGTTAACCTTTGAGGGAGATTTACTAAAGACAGACAGAGGGGTTTATTTACTAAAGGCAAATCCACTTTGCACTTCAAGTGCACTTGGAAGTGCAGTCGCTGTGGATCCGAGGGGGACATGCAAGGAAAATAAAAAACAGCATTTTTGCTTGCACGTGATTAGATGATAAAATCAGCAGAACTTCCCACAGATTTACAGTGACTGCACTTCCAACTGCTTTTTCAAGTGCACTTGTAGTGCAGAGTGGATTTGCTTTTAGTAAATCAACCCCAGACTGTGCAGTTTTCAAAGTGCAGTTGCTCCAAAGCTTTTAAATGAGCAGGAGCTCTGCTGACTACCATCATCCAATCACACACAAGCAAAAATACTGTTTTATTTTTAAATTTCCTTTGCATGTGATTGGGAATTCTTTGTAAAGTGAAGCTTTAAATTTACTAATCTGTGGAGCAACTGCACTTGCAGAGTGCACAGTCTATTTGCCTTTAGTAAATCAACCCCTTTATGTCCTGCGGTTTTGATGCGCTTTTAAAAAGTGCACCAAAACTCCTGCATGCTTACAAGTCTATGGGAAAGCACAGCTAACCCTCACAAAAAACACGGGTTAACTGCACTTTGCCCAAAGCACAGCGGGGCCATGTGAAGCCGCGTCTACTAACAGATTTAGATATACTAACACAAACCTCCCTGGCAGTATGATTATGTCTGATTTTTGATGCTGAAAGCGGTGCAATGTTTCACATGGAAATTTGGCATTTTATATTGTAGTATCTATAATCCTAAGTGTGAATCGAAAATAGTAATAATATAAAGTGCAATTTACAGAAAATATGAATCTAAAATCACTTACTGTATAAATTCTATAACCATGTTATGTTAGGGGGAGGGGCCAGGACGGAGCGATCAGCACAGAGCTGGGTTGTGGATCTCTCACACCCCGCAGCACGCCACACAGCCGTTTTTTTCGCTTGTTATGTTTGGTGCACATGAGCACCTTATAAATGTGAGTACCCCACTGTGGGGATTGGATGTCATTTTAATAAAATTATCCTACGGTATTACACTATATTAGCCTTTCTCTTTTCTATGGTATGATGTGAGTGGAGCCATAACGAATCTGTTTGGGGAATCAGCTGTTACCAATCACTGAGCCCAGGGGTGGCTCCAAAGCGTGTATTGACACAACTGAACACTGTGTCACACGCTCTAAGGTGAGCGCAATCACATTGGGGGTCACCAAGGCACTTCACGGCATGATTTGGGCACTTTTGATTTAGTACTGGAACTTTTTCTTTGAAACACCACTAGTATATTGATTTCTGTTGGAACTTTGTCCCTTCATGCTGTTGGATTGGAAGATTTTTCACGACTGTGATTTTCAATACCACAATAAGGACGATTACAGTTTTATTTTACTACACGAGTGATTTATTTATTTATATGTGTTCTTATTTATTTTATTTTTATTATTTTTTTCACCCTCACTTTTATAATCACAGTGGACTTTTTATGTGATATATGTATAGCACTTTTTCAGTGTGCACACCTATTCAAGGATTTTTGATTATTTCATAATTTATTCACAGATGGTTTTAGATCTATATTGTCATAGTTATATCACATGATTTAGGTACGCATTATATGCACATTGCACTTTGTGATTTAATGTACACGGCACTTTGTTGCACATGGTTATAGAATTTATACAGTAAGTGATTTTAGATTCATATTTTCTGTAAATTGCACTTTATATTATTACTATTTTCGATTCACACTTAGGATTATAGATATTTAGATATATCCCTAGGCGCAACGCATTCTTTGTTTATAGTCTATCGCACGGTCATGAATACGTGATCTGCGTTTTCAGCCGGGTATTTATTCAGTTGGTTCTCTACTAAGGCATTGGATTATTGTGGCTCGCAAGATTTTTTCCTTGTTTTATATTGTAGGCCTGTAATTCTTAGGAATAACTCACTTAAATCTGTCCAAACAAGAGTCTAGTAGACATCCCGGTGTGTTAAAGTTTGAAACACGAAATCATAAATTATAATATAATAAATAACTATAAATAATAATATTATAATAAAAACATTTATTCAATAATGTAATAAAATCAAAAACACAGAAATTTGCTCAGTTTCAGAATTGTCACTGTCATTACTTTCAGTGTTTGATGACGAATTTCCCCACAAATCGCTCAATTCTGCAAGTGATTCTAATTTATTATCTCTGTTTTCTAGCTGGTCTAAAACCACTTTTGATGTAAAGGGACGGTTTTTGGTTGCTATGGACAATCTCCAGTTTCCAGGCAGAAAGAACAGTATATAAAATATAAAACTGCATGCAGGGCACTGAAGAAATCACTAGGGACAAAAGGGAGGTGAAATTATTTGATACAGTAATGTAATCTGTAAGATCTGTATTATGTGTTTTTCACTTTTTGAATTTGGCGCCGGGCTCGCGACGCTTGCAGGGAACGGGGCCCGGCACTGTGATGAATCGAGCGGAGACACAGCTCGCACACACAGCAGGGAGACATCGCAGGATCACGGGGACAAGGTAAGTAACTTTGCCTGGATCCTGCGATGCGATCCCGAGTGTGGCTCGGGGGTTACCGCTTTTGGTAATTAATGCCAGGGAGGTTAAGCTACACTACAGTTACAGCAACAGTACAGCGGGTCTGGGGTGGGGGGTGCACATGCGCGTGACCTCAACACAGAAGTAGGCAGTGACATACCGGTACGTCACTTTGCCTACAGCCGCCTACAGCCGCCGCTCACACGCAGTACAGTTCCGGTGGTTAAAGAGGACCTTCACCTTAAATTGACTTTAATTTTGTCCTGCCTCCTTCCACTTCCCTCTCTCAAATGTGGACATTAAAGTGGAACTTCAACCTAAATATTTTTCCCAATCTTCTTGTAGCGCTGCCCTCTTGAGGGTTGCAAGATAAATCAGTACTCCTCTGGTTACCCTGACCCTGTGAGTCCTCTGCACCCTCTGACATCTGGGTTCAAACATTTTTTTCCCACTAGATAACAGCAGTAACAAGGAAATACACCAGAATTGGTTAAATCAAAAATAGTTAACTCAATGAAATGAAGAGAAACCAGTAAGAAAGTCAACTTGAGCTTACACCTCATAAAGTTGTCCCCCAAAGAATGTTATTGATAGGACAAAATAATTATTACATAAGGTTTTAGGCTGGGTTCACACTGGTGCGACACGACAGCCGTCCTACTTTGGATCCGACTTTGCCCTGCGACATGAAGCCGGCATATGTCCGACTTTCAATGAACGGGGATCCGACTTGGATCCCCGCCAATGCCCGGCACTGTGTTTGGTATGAATCTTTAGGGGGAACTCCGCGCCAAATTTTAAATAAAAAACCGGCATGGGTTCCCCCTCCAAGAGCATACCAGGCCCTTGGGTCTGGTATGGACCTTGAGGGGAACCCCCTGCGCCGAAAAAACGGCGTGGGGGTCCCCCCCAATCCATACCAGACCCTTATCCGAGCACACAGCCCGGCCGGACAGGAATGGGGGTGGGGACGAGCGAGCGCCCCCCCCTCCTGAACCGTACCAGGTCGCATGCCCTCAACATGGAGGGGGTTGGTGGCTTGGGGGAGGGGGCGCACTGCGGCCCCCCCACCTGAAAGCACCTTGTCCCCATGTTGAAGAACCGGAGAGACCCCCGAAGTCGGAAGAGGACCCCCGGAGCTGTCTAATAAATTACTTTAAAAATCTGTGTAGTGTTTTTTTTTTAATTGACACTTTCTCTAGGTGAATGGGTAGGGGTACGATGTACCCCATACTCATTCACATAGGGTGGGGGGCCGGGATCTGGGGGCCCCCTTATTAAAGGGGGCTCCCGGATTCCGATAAGCCCCCCGCCCGCAGACCCCGACAACCAACGGCCAGGGTTGTCGGGAAGAGGCCCTTGTCCTCATCAACATGGGGACAAGGTGCTTTCGGGTGGGGGGGCCGCAGTGCGCCCCCTCCCCCAAGGCACCAACCCCATCCATGTTGAAGGCATGCGACCTGGTACGGTTCAGGAGGGGGGGGGGCGCCCGCTCGTCCCCACCCCCATTCCTGTCCGGCCGGGCTGTGTGCTCGGATAAGGGTCTGGTATGGATTGGGGGGGACCCCCACGCCGTTTTTTCGGCGTAGGGGGTTCCCCTCAAGGTCCATACCAGACCCAAGGGCCTGGTATGCTCTTGGAGGGGGAACCCATGCCGGTTTTTTATTTAAAATTTGGTGCGGAGTTCCCCCTCAAGATCATCAGAGCACAAGTCACGTGCCGAAGTCGGATCATGCGAGACGGCGATCCGACTTTGATCCGACTTCAATGATAGTCAATAGGCTGAAGTAGGATCAAAGTCGGACCAAAGTAGTACAGGGAGCATTTCTAAAGTCGGAACGACTTGTGTCGGATCAGTTAGGACGGCTCCCATAGGGAAACATTGGATTTCACACGTCATGCGACATGAGCTCCCAATGTCGGAGCGTTTGTCGGACCAGTGTGAACCCAGCCTTAAGCATTCAACAGTGAACACTGCAATTTATATACTCAAATAAGTGCATATAATGTTTATGTGAATAGGCTACAGGAGAGCAGAGGAATAACTCTTATGAGTGTCAAACCCCTTTCTACTACTCCTTCACATATAAATGGATAAAACAGCATATAAACAAGTACAACTTTAGCAAACAGGAACTGTATTACAATTCAACCAGCTCTTACAAAGAGTGCTTGTTTAACTGCAGCTTTACAAGCTTCAGCAAAAAAATCCCTGAAGTGGGGAGGGAGGTGAAAGCAGTCCTGAGTTGCTGTGTGGCAATCTGGTTAATCTTCAGCTAACTCTTATAGGGCGTACACACGGTCGGACTTTGTTCGGACATTCCGACAACAAAATCCTAGGATTTTTTCCGACGGATGTTGGCTCAAACTTGTTTTGTCTACACACGGTCGCACAAAGTTGTCGGAAAATCCGATCGTTCTAAACGCGGTGACGTAAAACACGTACGTCGGGACTATAAACGGGGCAGTGGCCAATAGCTTTCATCTCTTTATTTATTCTGAGCATGCATGGCACTTTGTCCGTCGGATTTGTGTACACACGATCAGAATTTCCGACAACGGATTTTGTTGTCGGAAAATTTTATCTCCTGCTCTCCAACTTTGTGTGTCAGAAAATCCGATGGAAAATGTCCGATGGAGCCCACACACGGTCGGAATTTCCGACAACACGCTCTGATCGGACATTTTCCATCGGAAAATCCGACCGCGTGTACGGGGCATAAGGCATTTAATTGCAGGCAAGAAATATTGAATGGTATAGCCAAATAGCTGATCTAATAGGTGAGGTATAACCAAGAGACAATATAAATGTGCAAATCAGGACTGTAATGTTAAAGCTTTGTGGAACTACAAGCAACAGCACAGCAATGGATGGCAAAGATGTCTGTATATAGTGTGTATGATATGCTGGGGTAGATCCTTGAACTAAAGGTGGTAATAAGTGCAGGAGACAATGATGTTTATATACAGTGTCTATGAGACTGGGCAATTGCCCGCTCACCACACTGGAACAGGAGCTGATGATGATAAAGATGATGATGATGATCTCTCAGGAATGTGGCTCACATGGATCCAATATCTCTGCGATTTGGATGGAACAGGAGGGTCCTCTAGGCTGCCACCGGACAGTGAAGGGGAACTGTATGCAGGTGTCCTTCCAGATATCCGCTGAGTAGCTCCACCAGAGCAGGCCGTAACTCAGCTGCAGCTCACCCTGTAACAGATTCTCTGCATGCAGATCCACACCAGTCCCAAGAGAGCGCGCCAAGCCTCAAGCCTTCCTTCTGATAGTCCCTCCCAGCGGTCTGCTCTTCTCCATCAGCCAGCTGTTAGTTGTAGTTTCACATATCGCAGCCAGAGGGCAAATCCTACCCGTATGGACTACATGTCCCAGCATGCTCTGCCCCGACTTGTCTCTGATTAAGAAAATAGCAGGACATCCCACACTGGAACACTAGAGGGAAACAACTTCCCCTAAAACAATGCCACACAGTGTCTTCTGATTGCAGGAATAGGTAGGTATACAGATCCTGGCTACATTCTATTTTCTAATTTTGGTGAGCCTGTGCGAATTGTAGCTTTAGTTTCCTGTTCTTAGCTGGCAGGAGTGGCACCCGGAGTGGTCTTCTGCTGCTGTAGCCCATCTGCTTCAAGGTTCGATGTGTTGTGCATTCAGAGATGGTATTCTGCATACCTTGGTTGTAACGAGTGGTTATTTAAATTACGGTTGCCTTTCTATCATTTTGAATCTGCCCATTCTCTTCTGACCTTTGACATCAACAGGGCATTTTCCTCCACACAACTGTCGCTCACTGGATATTTTCTCTTTTTCGGACCATTCTCTGTAAACCCTAGAGATGGTTGTGTGTGAAAATCCCTGTAGATCAGCAGTTTTTGAAATACTCAGACCAGCCCGTTTGGCACCAACAACCATGCCACGTTCAAAGTCACTTAAATCCCCTTTCTTCTACAATCTGATGCTCAATTTGAACCTCAGCAAGTAGTCTTCACTACAATTAGATTCCTCAATGCATTAATTTGCTGCTATGTGATTGGCTGATAAGCAATTTGTGTTACCAAGCAATTGAACAGGTGTACCTAATAAAGTGTCCGGTGAGTGTAGTATATAACATTATAAATACCTTTTTTCCCTTATATGTAAGTGACTACATACCCTCTGGTCTTAACTGCCTTTAACTAACATTATAATTTTTTTGGGGGGTGGGGGCAGGTACCTAGTTTTAAATAGATACCTGCGCCTACTTCTCCTAAGATTGCCTAGACACAAAATCTGTGCACATGCAGAGTCTCCAAGAAAAAGGCGAGGGTTGTGATGCATGTCCCAAACAAGCAATTGCATACACAGAAAATCCCTCTCTGCGTGTGGATATGCACTAAAGAGTTCTGCTGGAAACTTAAGGCAGGGCAGAGCCTCTAAGCATGTCTGCACATGCGCCAAAATAACAGAAATGGTGGGAGGAGCCACATGAAATGTTGCTGATGTTCCTCTTTAATTAGTTCGAATATACACTATGGGGGGTTATTTACGAAAGGCAAATCCACTTTGCACTACAAGTGCAAAGTGCACTTGAAATTGCGCTGAAGGTGCACTTGGAAGTGCAGTCGCTGTAAATCTGAGGGGTAGATCTGAAATGAGGGGAAGCTCTGCTGATTTTTAGACATGTGCGATTAGTTTCGTACGGATCCGAAATACGAATTTTTATGCATACGAATTTTGTACGAATTACGAAATTTCGTTTACGAAATTCGGATCCAAATTCCGTTACAACAGAATCAGACAAAATAAGAATGTTCGTTAAATACGATTATCCGTTATGATGAAGTTAAAAACCCCAGGAAGTCAGCACAGCACAGGGATGGTGGGCGCCCCTCATAATGATAAATTCATCACAACGAACATTCGTAATTGTTACAAAAAGTTAACAAACCTAAAAGTTAAAAAAACAGGAAGTCAGCACAGCACAGGGATGGTGGGAGCCCCTCATAATGGGCACAGTGGGTGTACACTCAGACCCAAGAACTCAGCACAGGGATGGTGGGAACCCCTCATAATGGTGGTGGGAACCCCTCATAATAGGGGCTGCCCGAGAGCGGAGTGTGGAGGAGTGGTGGAGTCCATGGATCACTTTCTACTTCAGTGCCCTTTTAATATAGAGGTGTACAAGAGGGTGGGGAGGGCTCTGAGTATACCCTTCCTCCCCCATAGGAGTTATGCAGAGTGGGTGTATGGGGCATTCCAGACTCGTCGGGATTATGATTTGGAAACACTTTTTTTTTAGTTAGTCTAGTAGTCCGTTATTTCACGTGGAGTGCATGGTGTCAGGTATCCTTACGAAGTAAAATCCTCCCTGTCGAAGTGGTGATGCAGGACATTCTGAGTGAGGTTGGGAAGATTCAGGGTCTTGAGAAAGGCAGGTGGCAGCAGGAGGCCTGGATAAGGGCGTGGAGGAATATCAGGACTCTGTAGCTGCTGCCTGTTGATCTCGGGGTGTACGGCTTTTCTTTGTATTCTTGTTTCATTCCCCTAGATTTTCAAGATCAGATATATTTTTGATAAAAGGCTACATGCATCGTGACAGGGATGTTCCTTAGTCTGGCTCTCCTGTAGGGATTGTGTTGTGCGCAATTTGGTTTGCACCATTTATTATGTTCTTGTTTTGTATAGTCATATTCTATTATTTTGTAAACATGTTTTTATTTATTTATTATGGTTTTATTGTATATAAGTTGTTGTTTGTAAGAATTTTCAATAAACAAAATGAACCCCTCATAATGGACACAGTGGGTGTATAGACCCGGGAACTCAGCACAGAGATGGTGCGAACGCCTCATAATGATAAATTCATCATAACCAACATTTGTAATTGTTACGAAAAGTTAACGAACCTAACGAAAATTCCTATTTCATACTAATCCAAATTGAATCTCGGACAGAAATTACGAAATATGAATTAATTCTAATACGGAACGGAACAAAACAAAGCAAATTTATTGATGGCGCACATGTCTACTGATTTTATCATCCAATCATGTGCAAGCTAAAATGACGTTTTTTACTTTCCTTGCATGTCCCCCTCGGATCTACAGCGACTGCACTTCCAAGTGCATTTACAGAGCAATTTCAAGCGCACTTTGCACTTGTAGTTTGCACTTGTAGTGCAAAGTGGATTTTCCTTTTGTAAATAACCCCATATTACCAAAAGTTTTGGGGCGCCTGCCTTTACACCTACATGAACTTTAATGGCTTCCCAGTCTTATGCCCCGTACACACGGTCGGATTTTCCGACGGAAAATGTGTGATAGGACCTTGTTGTCGGAAATTCCGACCGTGTGTAGGCTCCATCACACATTTTCCATCGGAATTTCCGACACACAAAGTTTGAGAGCAGGCTATAAAATTTTCCGACAACAAAATCCGTTGTCGGAAATTCCGATCGTGTGTACACAAATCCGATGCACAAAGTGCCACGCATGCTCAGAATAAATAAAGGGATGAAAGCTATTGGCTACTGCCCCGTTTATAGTCCCGGCGTACGTGTTTTACGTCACCGCGTTTAGAACGATCGGATTTTCCGACAACTTTGTGTGACCGTGTGTATGCAAGACAAGTTTGAGCCAACATCCATCGGAAAAAATCCATGGAATTTGTTGTCGGACATCAATGTCCGACCGTGTGTACAGGGCATTTGTCCGTAGGATTCAATATTGAGTTGGCCCACCCATTGCAGCTATAACAGCTTCAACTCTTCTGGGAAGGCTGTCCACAAGGTTTAGGAGTGTGTCTATGGGAATGTTTGACCATTCTTCCAGAAGCGCATTTGTGAGGTCAGGCACTGATGTTGGACAAGACTGGTTCACAGTCTTCACTAATTCATCCCAAAGGTGTTCTACCGGGTTGAGGTCAGGACTCTGTGCAGGCTAGTCAAGTTCCTCCACCCCTAACCTACTGTGTATAATCAACAATTCCTAGCTTATTTTTATTTTTTTATCTTTTTTGCATCTCAGAGCTGCTGATCGCATTTCAGCCACTTCCTGTCTACATGCACACCCACTCCAGCAACCTGCTGCACATCACTGTACTGGATTGGCTTTGATCAATGTGTGTCCATGTGGCTGCATGTAGTCTAAAGAGGAGGCACATGCGACAAGATGACAACACAGGAGCACAATTAGGAGACAGTTGTCATCCAATAAAAGGAAGTGCCTGAAAAAGAAACATCATGGCAAAATCACCATGTTTTACTTTAATGAACGATGCAGATTTAAAAAGACTGACAGCAAGCAGCAACTTTTAAAATGACATATACAAGTTTAAGCTGTTATGAGACTGACATGATTTTGTTTAGATTTCACCTAAAGGGGTTGCAAACCCTCGTTTTTTTTTTTTTTATAAAAATAACAAACATGCCTATACTCACCTGCTCTGTGTAATCGTTTTGCACAGAGTAGCCCCGATCCTCTTCTTCTGGGGTCCCCCGCCGCGCTCCAGGCCCCTCCTCTTCATTGAGTACCCCCACAGTGGGACTTGTCCCCGCCCCTCACTCCTGTGTCACTGGAATCAATTGAAAGTAGCAGGAACCAATGGCTCCTGCTGCTATCAATATGTCCAATGAGGAGAGAGACAGCTGGAGCCGCTGTGCCCCTGCACATTGCTGGATCGGATCGGGCTCAGGTAAGAAAAGTGGGGGGGGGGGGAGCTGCAGCACAGAAAGTTTTTCACCTTATAGGAGTTGTAAAGGCAAAAGGTTTTTTATCTTAATGCATTCTATGCATTAAGATAAAACAACATGTGTGCAACAGCCTTACCAGCACCCCCTGAGCCCCATCCCTGTCCAGCAATGTCCACAAATCCCTCGGCTGTTCGGGACTCTCCCTCCTGATTGGCTGAGACACAGTAACGGCACCATTGGCTGCCATGGCTGTCACTCAAAGCCAGTTAGCCAATCAAGAGAGAGGGGGACAGGGCCGAACGGCAGCTCTGTGTCTGAATGGACCCCAGAAGATGAGGATCCAGGCTGCCCTGTGCAAAACCACTGCACAGAGCAAGTAAGTATAACATGTTTGTTATTTTAAAAAAAATAGACTTTACAATCACTTTAATGCATAGAAAACCACTTTCAAGTATATGTGAACAAATACTATGTAATACAACCAATTCATTTTAGAATGAAGATTAAAGTCAAACCATTTTCTAAACTTTTATTTTTATTTTTTTATGTGATCACATAATCTCTTTTCACAGCTGCATAAAGGACTTGAAGAAGTGGGGGGCAGAGAAACAGCAGTGCACTGATGTTTCCGTTGACTGGCTGTGCACAAGTATGGCCCTTGAGGACAGGCAGGTTGTGCTCCCAGCACAGTCAGAAAACTGACCATGTTGAGACAGATGTGCTCTCATGCCTAGCGTGGTCAGTTTAAAATAAGAAATTAGAGGGACTGACAGGAACATAAGGGATTTCACACAAAGGAAGCAATACAGAGAGAAGAGAACAGAATCAGTGGCGGCTGGTGCTTTTTTTTGGGGGGTGGAAGTGGTGTTGCAAACAACCCCCCCCGCCAGGTCCACACTTACCCCATCCAGGTCGCGGCTTACCCGGCTTCTCCTCCCGACTAATCTGATCTTAAGATCCACCTCCTGTCCTGATTGGCCGGGAGGAGAAGCCGGAAAGCAAAAGCGAATATTGATTCACTAATGTCACAAGTGGGTGGGTTCGGGGTGCAGTGCTCTGCGCCCCGAGCCCAACCTTTTTGAAGCCAAGTAGAGCCTCAGGCTCTAATCATGTGCTTCAAGAAAAAAAAACCTCATAGAATCCTATGAGTCCAGTGCCCCGCATGGAGATTAGTAGGCAGCGCATGGAGATTGGGGGGGGGGGGGGCGGCACCCCTGTGCCCCTTGCGGACAGGATCCTTTTTAACATAAGTACATGGTACACAACAGGTACATATAAAGAATATAAAATTTTGGGGTAACATATTCTTTAAATTCTTTGGCTCCATAACACTCATTATCTCAAATAGTTTTAAGAAGAAAGAATGTCACGATGCCTTGGAAACTGTACTGTTAGCCATAACAGTTGACAGTAGGAAGAGATGATGGGGTCTAATTCCCTGCTGCTTATTGGTGAGCTGAATGGCGTAACCTTCTTGGTGAATTGTGTGTAGTTAACTTATTGGGAACTGTAATGGAAATTTGTAAGTTCTGTATATAATTGTATTCTATTTTGTATGTATTGCACACTGCCTTCACTGTGCACTAATAATGTTTTCAGTACATGTTTACATTCTTTCGAGTCCTGATTAGAATTAGCCTGCCTATGTAACGCCCCTTGTTACCATAAAAGTACAATTGTAATATTAATGTGATACCTACATAATCATGTGTATAAAAACCTTCAATTGCGTCATAATAAAGCAGAACAGTTATTTGGAAAGATGCTGAGCGTAGCTTTTGTGTCTGTTCCCTACTGCAGTAGTTATTATTAATTTGGAACCACTAATCAATAGGAGGATAGGAGTTGCCTATCTACAAAATGTCCAACTCAGGTGGCGAGCTTTGCCTAGGAAGGGTTTTGCAGGTGACCCTGAGAATCCGAAACGAGGAGCTTGAGACGATCCGGGAATTTCCGGCTGAGGTAAGCCTTTTGCTTACATTTGAGTTATCAGTAGACGTGCACACTGAAATATTTCGTTTCGGAATTTCGCTTTCGTCCGAAAAATACATTTATTTAGTTACTCCCGAAATTTGTTTTTATTTATTTCATTTTTCGTTAAAAATTGCATTTGTCCGAAAATCCAAATTAAGGCCGATTCTGTCATTGAAGGCTTATGGTGTCTGTCGAATGTTCAAAGAAGATTCGACGGAGCAGCTAAACTGTACGACGCCGTATAGTTTACCTGCTCCGTCGAATCTTCTTAGAACTTTCAACAGACACCATAAGCCAAAGTACGTGTGTACTTAGTTCTAGCTATTTTACTGCTCCTCCTCTTTGGTTACAATCAGCCAATAACATTCATCATCATCATTATTTTTATTTATCTTTTCTCCCCTACGTCAAATCTTTTCTCCCCTACGTCAAATCTTTTCTCCCCTACGTCAAATCTTTTCTCCCTACGTTGAATCTTTTATCTCTATGTCAAATCTTTTCTCTCTATGTAGAATAATCTTGGACTAATAGAGCTAAGGTTAGGCACATTCGACCACAGGTTTGATGGACACAGATTGTTATTGTCATCATCATGTCGAATCTCCTATCTATATCGAACTGTTGTAGCAACGAAAACGAAAATAAAGCATTTGTTTAGGTCGGATCTTTCGTTTTTCGGATTCTGCACTTTCGTTATCGTTTGTTAAAACGATAACGAAAATACCTGAAATTCGGACGAAAATGCATTCGGACGAAAAGGAATGCACATGTCTAGTTATCAGACTTCCTTGATCGGTAAGGCATTTTCGGGACAAAGGGTACCTATTTTACTCCCCTTAATCGAACTGTATTGATTGGTGGTTATATGTTATGTTGTCACTGTCTACTGTCCATCGGAGTGTTATAGATAAGAAGGGGAAGAATAGTGCTGTTCACAGGTATATGTAGTACATCTGCTAGATAAAGTAGTTTAGAGGCAAGAGGGTATAGGCACATGTAGAGAAGACTGGCCAGTCATTATGGGCATTAAATTAAGTAAAGGAATGAAGGGTAAGAGACCCTCAAAAATGCCCAGCACAAGAGGAGCGCTATATATGAACCGAAGGTGGGGTTCCGCCTATACTGAGCCCCTAGATTAACGGTTAAAGTGGACAGTGATCCACAATGGGTAACTGGGTTACCAAAGTCCACAGGGACTAAGAATCATGCAGAGTAAACAGCTAGAGAAACAGCCATCTATGTGAGCAGGATGGATCAAGGGGGACAACTAACACTAGACAGAAAGGGACATTTTGATGTTAAGTTGTGGGATGAATTTGGGGTCAGACACTACAACTAGTAAAGTCAAGAAACAGAGAAATGAGAGTTAATACAATTATATACAGAACTTACAAATTTTCATTACAGTCTCCTCTCTTTTGATCAATATTTTGATCACTAACCATACCTGCTATCACCTTTAACCTGGAACCTTCACACGCTTAGGTGGAGGTAGTCCAGGCCAAAGAGGAAAAAAATTGTGGAGAAAATAATAGCTGAGCAGCTTTTTGGAAAGATGCGGAGTGTATCTTTTGTGTCTGTTCCCTACTGCAGTAGTTATTATTAATTTGGAACCACTAATCAATAGGAGGATAGGAGTTGCCTATCTACAAAATGTCCAACTCAGGAACTAAATTCTAAATTGAGTCATGGAATTTAATCTCAGCAAGAGCTTGCTGTCAAGTAACGTTCAAGAAAGTAAGTAACAAGGAAAACGTGTTTTTCCCAATTTAAAATGAATAGGCTGAGCATAAATAAGTAAATGTGAAAGATAACCATTGAATAATGTATATGTGTAAGCGTGTCTTTGGCTAATACTGATGCATTTTGATTCAATGCCTCTACGTGAAGCTACATAACTGATTTATTTATATGCATTATCTTGTAGTTATCTTTGTAACATCTGGAGATTACTGTAGAGTACTGTCTGCAAGCCATAGTCTATCATTCTGTCCATAACAGAAATAGCAGCATAGCTACAATTTTCTATTATAGAAAATAAGAGAAAATGAGTAAATTGGCTAAGCACTATCTGGATGGACACAAGCCACAAACAATGACCCCAAAGCAGTTTCAGAAAGAAAAGGTTTCTGTGAAAAAGCACGTTTTGGTATTTTGTTTTGCCTCTAATAGGCTCATATGGAAGAATAAAAAAAAAAAAAAAAGACCTATGAATGTATTTTTTTCAGCATACTATAAGTGCATGTCTGAATCAGTTGGCGGACTTATGCTTTGTGTAAGGCTACATGCACACTAGTGTTTTTTTTAAAGCTCCTAGAAGCTGTCATTAGCATTTTTTCTGCTCCTAGAAGCTAAATAGTGTTATCCTATGTGTCCATGCACACTACTTTAGGCTATTAGCGTTTTTTGAGCTTCAGCGCCTAGGAGCAGAAAAAAGAAAAATATTTTGTAGATTTTCTTGGAGCATTTTTCCAACACAAATGCTCCTAAACACTGCTAAATGCGCCTTAACACTACTAATAGCGTTTTTTGAGCTTTTTTCCCCTTTTACTGCAAAAACACTAATAAAATGCTAACGCTGTTAAACGCTCATAAAACGCTGCTAAAACACTACTACAAAAAGCTAGTACCAGCATTTTTTAGCCAGCATTTTTCCACCTCTTTCGTATTTAAAAAAAAAAAAACGCTAGTGTGCATGGAGCCTTAGGCTTTGGCCGAAATGCGTTAGGGTGTTACTGCTGTATCCTGCCATGTAGCCAATAAATAATTGATGCAATGGATGTTAGTGATTAACCAGCTTCATTACATTAGAGGATTATAGCTACATCCCACAGGCATTTGGGCCAAAGCAATGGTTCCCAGTCTTCCAGGTATTTTTGCGGTAGAGCATGTTTTCTTTTTTGGAATATATTTCACTACGTTTCCTCAACTCAAACCAACTCTGGGCTACTTCCTTTTTTTAATACCATGGTACCCTAGCTGTATTTACCACTTAACTTCAAATCACGTTCATGTAAGTGATTGACTTTAAGTGTTTATACCAGCTACAGGCATCATCCCAATATTGTTTTGTTTTTTTAAGAGGCAATCAGCTTTTATTTAAAAGCCGTCCTAGCAGCTAATTAGACGCTGAATGGCTTTTTACTGGCGGTGCCTCTCTGGGATCTACCGTCCCACCGGCGAGCCTGACACTGAAGCCAGTGGTTCCACCGGCTTACCATAAAGCTCGTTGAGGACTGGAAGGTTCCCAATGAACTCTATGATATAGGAGACCGGAAGCGGCAAGTATTGTCATCACTTTCGGTTTCCCCGGATGTAAAGAGCACCATTTTTAGATTGTGAATGCATCTGATCACAATCATCTTGGTGTGATCAGATGCTTTAAAGGGCAGAGGAGACATCTGCGGTCTAATAAAGAGCACCTGTCACTGTCTAGTGCTGTCACAAGGGATATTTATGTGATCAAAACAAAAATGAAAGAAACAGTGTAAAAAATAAATAATAAAAACATTTTTAAAGCACGAATGCACGTGTTGGTCCTGCACGCACCACAGTTTGTGAGATATTACCACAAACATCAAGGCAAGTGCAATAGTTCTAGCACCAGACCTCCTGTGTAACTCAGTGTAAACTGGTAACCTGTAAAGGCTTTTAAAGTGTCGTCTATGGATATTTTTAAATACCATAGTTTGTCGCCATTCCACGAGCTTGTGCAATTTTAAAGTGTGACATGTTAGGTATCTTTTTTCATAGTGTAACATCATCTTTACATCTATATGTAGGTATTATTGTGTGTTTGTGTGCATTAAAAACGAATTAAAGTGAATTTTGCGTTCGAAAAACTGCTACGTAAATACCGTGTCACATAAAAAAATTGCAAAACCCCCCATTTTATTCTCTAGGGCCTCTGATATATATATATATATATATATATATATATATATATATATATATATATATATATAGTGAGGGAAAGAAGTATTTGATCCCTTGCTGATTTTGTACGTTTGCCCACTGACAAAGAAATGATCAATCTATAATTTTAACGGTAGGTTTATTTTAACAGTGAGAGACAGAATAACAACAAAAATATCCAGAAAAACACAGTTTAAAAAAGTTATACATTTATTTGCATTTTAATCAGTGAAATAAGTATTTGACCCCTTCGCAAAACATGACTAAGTACTTGTTTTATACCTGGCAATCGACCTCTGGGGTAAGCAACTTTCCATTATGTCAGCTGAATTGTATTTACTTTATCTGATGTTGTTGTAAATTTTCATTATATGTTCCTGTGTTTCCTCTGACTACTTGTCTTAGAGATTACCCCTCCTGACGAAGCAGTGTTTGTACCGTGAAACTAGTTGAGGTCTGGTTAATCTATGTGAAACACTCCATCAACAGATACCTCTAGGGGAAACCTCTGAGTATTTGTACATTGTTCATTTTAATAATTTTTATGTGATTTTTGTAAGTTCTCTTTTGTTCTTTTTTATATGTAATAAATTGAATTTTTTACCAAAGAATTGTATTTCTATTTATCAGTACTGAGACAGTCCACCACTAAATCTGTGGGTTTGAGTAGATGTCTGGCTAGCCTCGGCAGCTACCCTTACGCTCTTACCCCTCCCCTTGACTTCCTATATTCATTTTAGATGATGGTACTATTTTATGCCTAGGTTTAGGTCTTGCTAATTGAGGCTATACTCAAAAATTTCTCTATTAGTACTTAGAGGTCAGACATTTCTTGTAGTTTTCCACCAGGTTTGCACACATCTCAGGAGGGATTTTGTCCCACTCCTCTTTGCAGATCCTCTCCAAGTCATTAAGATTTTGAGGCTGACGTTTGGTAACTCGACTCTGTAGCTCCCTCCACATATTTTCTATGGGATAAAGGTCCGGAGACTGGCTAGGCCACTCCAAGACCTTAACCTTTAACAAGACCTCTAACTTCTAGAGCAAGGGTCTCAAACTGGCGGCCCTCCAGCTGTTGCGGAACTACATGTCCCATCAGTCCCATCATCACCAGTTTGAGACCCCTGTTCTAGAGACACTCCTTTGTTGCCTTGGCTGTGTGTTTTGGGTCATTGTCATGCTGGAATACCCATTCTGACCTTCTGGAAGTATGGTCAAACATTTCCAAAGACACACTCCTAAATCTTGTGGACAGCCTTCCCAGAAGAGTTGAAACTGTTATAGCTGCGAAGGGTGGGCCAACTCAATATTGAACCCTACGGACTAAGACTGGGATGCCATTAAAGTTCATGTGCGTGTAACGGCAGGCGCCCCAATACTTTTGGCAATAAAGTGTATCTGTGTACTGCACTACAAATCTTGTAATCCAGACAGCTTGGCCAGGTCCTGCACTCCATGACACCCATCTGAAGACTCTACAGTTCAGCAGTGCAAGACCCGCCCCAGCCTTTGGATGGTGAATGAGCAGCAGCATATTGAAATCGCACATTCAGTGTGTCAGATCAACAGCAAGGAGTGTGATTAACTACTGTATATGAGAGTATAGGGGGATGAGGTTAATCCCGGTTCTGGTACTTTTGCCAGCAGTCTGTAAAAATACATTTAGCTCTGTATTAAATAAATTCATAAATGGATTTAATGTTTTTCTATAATATCTGCCAGGAGTTTGATTATAAAGCAAATCGGACAAAGAAAGCTAATTATTCTGTTTTATGAGATCAGCTACTTTGCATATCAGCAGCTTTCCCACAACCAGAAGCTGAGACAAAATTGTTTTTGGGTTCTATCTGAAGAGGATATTGAGCATGCTTACCATTGCTTGTTCCAGCTGAGCACGCTGGAAGACGAAGACTCTGGTGGAGAAATTAAAGTTACAGAATTAAATAGAAAACATGACTCTTGGCCAGCTGCTAGCAATACAGAGAAACAAATTATGGCAACAAATAAAAAAGCTGTTCAGCTTCTCTATCAGTCTCAGACGTTTTTATATATTGTACATACACTGATCATCACTCTCTTTTATATCACATGTTCCTTTCAAAATAAAGATTTTCTTTACCAGATGTGAGGTTTGAATATACAGTGGGTATAGGAAAGTATCATCCCCCTATAAAATAATCACATTTTGTTGCTTTGCAGCCTGAAGACAGACACAGTTGTTGTTTTATCCATCTGTATTTTTTAGTGCAACTTATAATACCCAAGTAAAAGATATAACTCCATGTCAAAAAAAATTAAATTTAAAAATAGAATCACTGAGTTGGAAAAGGGATCACCCGCCCCCCCTCCTTATGTCAGGATTTTGCTGGACCACCTTTTGCTTTAATTACAGCCTTTAGTCTGTTGGGATATGTCCCTACTAACTTTGCACATCTAGGCTTTGCGATATTTGTCCACTCTTCTTTGCAGAGCTGCAAATTAAATTTTAGTCTCATCTGACCATCTTAACGCAACTTGAAGATTCTGAGGCCACATGGAAAAAGGTGTTATGGTCAGATGAAACTAAAATTGAATTATTTGGCCTCAAAACCAAACGATATGTTTGGCGTAAATCCAACACAGCTCACCATCCAAATAACACCATTCCTACAGAAAGTTGTCAATGGGAGAAGGCAGGGCCATCTTTAATATTGATTGGACCCTGCGTAAAAATTTTCGTGGGCCCCCCCTCCATGCAGTTTTGCTTTCCACCTGCTCTGAGACATACAATAAATAGTAGCTATACTCAAAATCTGTTTACTGAATCAGATCAGGCAGCGATTGCGATTGGTTGCCAGAGGTTACATTGTATCATTACCGTTCACTGACTGGTTTCTAGAGGTTACAGCACACATTACGGCTCACTGATTAGTTGCTAGAGGTTACAGCACATGATTTCTGCTTGTTGATTGGTTGCTAGAGACTGTACATAAATATTATTATTATTATACAGTATTTATATAGCGCCAACAGTTTGTGCAGCGCTTAACAAAATAAAGGTAGACATTACAGTTATATTACAATTTGGTACAAGAGGAATCAGAGGGCCCTGCTCATTAGAGCTTACAATCTAAAAAGGGAGGGTCAACTGAAACAAAGGGTAATAGCTGTGGGGGATGAGCTGGTGGAGGAAGTAAAACAGTGTATTAGTTAGAAGCAGGATAGGCTTCTTTAAAGAGAAGGGTTTTCAGGGATCGTCTAAAGATGGATAGATTAGGGAACAGTCGGAGATTTTGGGGTAAGGAGTTCCAAAGGATGGGAGAAGCTCTGGAGAAATCCTGGAGGCGAGCGTGGGAGGAGGTGAGCTGACAAGGGAGCTAGAGAGCAATAGGTCTTGGGAGGACCGAAGAGTGCGGCTTGGTTGGTATTTTGGGACTAGGTTAGTGATGTAGCTGGGGGCAGAGTTATGCATGGTGTAGCAGAGTGTCCCAGAGAGAGCCAGGAAAAGTCCTGTTTGGGGTTTATACGTCTCCCAGGCTCCTCTCGTACACGTTCAGGGATCTCTGATCCACAATCCAGTTTGGCTCTTGGTCCCCTCCCCTAGGCCAATTTAAACTCACCTGTGACAGACAGCCTTCGCTCTCTGCCTGGGAAACACAGACAACGCTGTTGTCTGTGAAAGCAAAAGGTTGGTAAAAAGCTGTTAAGCTGTATCTGTGGAAGCTGACAAGCTGTAGGCTTGGTCAGCCTGGTACTTAGGGCTAGTATATATTGTGTAGTTAGTGCCGAGACGCGGCTAGGTTTTTGGTTGACTATTTTGTTCTGTTTTGTTTTCTGAAACACTGCACAGCACCTGTATATAAACTTGTATAAATAACCAATAAACACCGCACTGTCTGTCACTACCTCACTGGATTTGGTATCTGTGCCTGAAAGACTGCTTATCCCAGGGAGCTTTGTACCACCTACCTGTCCTCCAGGTTACAATGGCTATGTAAATTATTGTTGGTACTTTGAATTTTATTCGTTGGGTGAGTGGAAGCCAGTGGAAGAATTGGCAGAGAGGGGTGGAGGACACTGAATGGTTGGTAAGGTGGATGAGTCTTGCAGCGGCATTCATTATGGACTGAAGGGGGGATAGTCTATGTAAAAGTAATCCAATGAGGAGTGAGTTGCAGTAGTCAAGGCGAGATATAACCAGGGAGTGAATTAGAAGCTTGGTGGTACCATTAGTTAAAAAGGGCGTATTCTGGAAATGTTGCAGGGGCTAAGGCAGCATGATTTGGACAGGGATTGGATGTGGGCCTGATCTTGACAGAGAAGTCAGGGGGAGGGGCACGTGGGGGAGGAAATATTAAGAGCTCAGTTTAGAGAGATTCAGTTTGAGGAAGTGGCTTGACATCCAGGCTGACATGTCTGTTAGTAAATCAGTAATGCTTGAGGAGATTGATGGGGTGAGCTGAGGGGCAGAGAGATAGATTTGGGTGTTCTCAGCATATAAATGATAGTGGAAGCCATGGGAGGCTATCAGCTGACCCAGGGAGGACGTGTAGATCGAGAATAGTAGAGGTCCAAGGACAGAACCTTGGGGGACCCCAATGGTAGGAGGAGTTGAAGAGGAGGAAGCGGAGTTGTAAGTGAAATAGAGGTGCAATGATTGTGCAGGAGGACAAGGAGTGTAAAGTGAGGTTCAATACTGCTCACTGATTGGTTGCTAGAGGTTACTGCACATCATTACTGCTTACTGATTGGTTGCTAGAGGTTACAGCACATCATCTCCTCACTGCCTGCACACCATGGACTGGGGAGGTGAGGGGACCCATTAAGAGCCCTTTCAAACTGAGGCAGTTTTCAGGCATTTTAGCGCTAGAAATAGTGCCTGTAAAGCACCTGAAAGTTGCCTCCCATGCCTCCTGAGTGTAAAAGCCAGAGTGCTTTCACACTGGGGCGGTGCGCTTGCAGGATGTTAGGAAACGTCCTGCAAGCAGCATCTTTGGGGCAGTTTGGGAGCGCTGTATATAAATCATTCCTGCCCATTGGAATGCAAGGGCAGCACTTCTGAAGTACCTGAAAAGCGCTTCCGAAGCGCCGCAACACGGGCACTTTTAACCACTTCTTAACCCCTTCTTGGGGGGTTAAAAGTACCCGGCTGAAAAGCACTGCTTAAACAACAGTAAAGTGTCGCTAAAACGTGTGGCGCTTTACCACTAACGTGGCCCCGGCCCCAGTGTGAAAGGGGAATATTAGACAGAAAAATCCTAGGGATCCTAGGACTCCTGGGATCAGTGGCAGTGCTGGGGGAGGGGAGGGTGTGATTAATGGCAATGCTGATTTTTTTTACTGAATACCAATAATAAAAGGAGTTTCAACATTGGCCACCAATGTAATAGGGGTTTACACTGACCGCTAATGTAATAGGGGTTTACACTGACCACTAATGTAATAGGGGTTTACACTGACCACTAATGTAATAGGGCTTTACACTGACCACTAATGTAATAAAGGCATTCACAGTAACCACCAATGTAAGGAGGGATTTACACTAACCACCACTAGTGGGAATGAAAGGATTCTACACCAAGCACCAATGTAATGAGAAGATTTACACTGACCACCAATGTAACTGATACATTTATCGTGCGTTCACATTTCTGTGTGTCTGGAAAGCATGCAAAATCACTTTCCTGACACCACAGAAACATACTGCCCTTTAGAAGATACACAGCAGTGGCATTAATTGGTAATGACACGTCACGCATCTGCTGACATGTGCCTTGGCACCATGTGATTTTGAAAAAGGGTTTTGGACTTTCTTCCGCATTTGTAGCGCATAGAGCAGCCCATTGAAATGAATGGGTTGCCCTACACATGACCTACATCTTTATCCACCCTGTCAGTACCTTTGCATCCTAAAACCCATGCTAACCTCTGTACCCCAATCCTCCCCCATCCTCTCTACTCCAATCCCCCTCCCCTTTAACTCTACCTGCCTCCTCTGCTCATCTTTGCACCCACCTTCCTTACCTCCATACATCCCCAACTTGCTCACCTGTGCACCCAAAACTGTAATTCCTTCTCTGCCTACCTCTGCACACCCCCACTGCCCCCCCCCCCCCCCCCACACACACACTAATTTGCTTACCTTTGCAGAACAGGCTGATGGTAGGCTTAATGACCACAGTTGTAGGCAGGACTTTCAAGCATGCCCCTTTATTTTCCCAGTGGGCAGCACTCAGTATAGGTGATGGTGGATATGACCTCAGGGGGGCATGATATACATATGAATACCGCCTCTATTTATATATGATTGCCGCCGCTATTTACATATTACTCCTTACATATTTACATATCAATTTACATGTAAATTCTGCAGGTGTACAGGGTCTGCAGGTGAGTCATCTGTACACAAAAATAGGGCAGAGCTGGGCAGCATTAGTAACAGAACTTCACACCGAGATAGCAGGACACAGCAGGGGACTAAAACCTCAAGGGATGAGGGAATTTAAACTGGGATAGTTGGCAAGTATGAGGCAGCTGCTTTGGGCCCCACAACAATGACAGGGCCCAGGGCAGCCCTGCCTTAAAGATGGCCCTGGAAGAAGGTTTACCTTCCAACATGTGCAATGACCCAAAGCACAGAGCAAAAATCACCACTCAGTGGTTGAAGGAGATAAAGATGAATGTGCTCGCATGGCCTAGTCAGAGCCCAGACTTAAACCCCATTGCAAATTTGTGGAATGACTTGAAGACGGCAGTCCAAAAATGGTCACCATGAAATTTAACTGAACTTGAGCAGTTTTTCAAAGAAGAGTGGGCACGGTCCATATGTGCAAAGTTAGTAGAGACATATCCCCACAGACTAAAGGCTGTAATTAAAGCAAAAGGTGGTGCAACAAAATGCTGACATACAGGGGGTGATCCTTTTTTCAACTCAGTGATTCTGTTTTTGATATATATTTTTTTCTGACATGTTGGTGTTATATCTTTCACTTGGATGTTATAAGTTGCGCTAGTAAATACAGCTGAATAAAACATAAACTGTGTCTATCTTCATTTTAGGCTGCAAAGCAACAAAATGTGATTATTTGAAAAAGGGGGAGGGGGGCTGATTCTTTCCTCTACCCACTGTATGTATCTTGAAGAAGATTTCCAGATAGATATGTATTTTATGCATAGTTACATTGGTCCACATTATATGTACCATATCTGGCTGATGCCTGTGGAAGCAGAAAATCACTGAAGTAGACACTCCAGTGATCTCTACTGGTTTCCAGGTCGTGTGAGGACAGGGCAGTGACGCAGCGCTCTCCACCTTATCCAATCAGAGACCGCTTTGCATTAATTCAGAAGATGCTAAGCATTCTGTGAATCGCACGCTCTGCAGACAGTCTGACATTCTGTGTTTAGGATACAGAAGGGCAGCTGCTTGGAACAGGACCTGGAAGTAAGTGGAGATCACTGGACTAGCAGTGTCTACTTAGTGATTTCCATCTTCCAAGGGCATCGGCAGGTATGGTATAGACCAGGGATCTCCAAACTACGGCCCTCCAGCTGTTACGGAACTATGCGTCCCATGAGGCATTTTAAAACTCTGACATTCACAGACATGACTAGGCATGATGGGAATTGTAGTTCTTGAACAACTGGATGGCCATAGTTTGGAGACCCCTGGTATAGACAGTACATAGTTACATTGGTCCAAGCTTAGCCTGTGTATAAAATATCTGTACCTGGAATCCTTCTTTAAAGTTGTGGCTTCTGTGCCAAGTATCAGGAGCAGCAGACATTCTTGTGCCTCTCATTGTCTAGATTCGGGGCATAGTAGCAGCGAACGTAATAACATGATTGAGCTTATTACTCTGCATTATGTTATGGCAAGCTTCTCTCACCTCAAGCTAATTTGTTTAGCTGTCTTTGGCACTAGGCAGTCCCTACCAGCAGAAGATATGTTGGAATCATATTTGTTCACATGCAAGATAATTAATTCACACAACTTTCTTTGCACCTGGTTATATTTTTAATAAGTAGAGTAAGCGTCTCAAAAAAATATTTAGGAGAGAGGATGTAGTGCATCATTTAAAGTAGTAAATTCATTCCTCTATAATGTCATAGTATCTTCCATCTTCCACTAAAAGGTGGTCTCCTCAGTTCAAAAAAGAAAAAGAAAGAAGGTCCTGTCACCATAACAATTACATGCCAAATTTATTCAGTCCCGGGAGGGGTGACATTAACTGGGCACCAAGTGATTTTACCCATTGTGGTTTTACACTTTAGTAGTTGTTAATTAGCAGACTCCGAGACTTCTATAGGTAGACAGCCTAGACTCCGAGACTTCTATAGGTAGACAGCCATGCAGGGAAAGGCACCCAGCCAGCACTACATCTGCATGTGTAGACACGCTGTCTCCTATGGCAACAATCTTAAATAGTTTCTAACAAAGGTTGCAATGAACTCTTTCACTTCCTCCACAATCTCCTTTTTAGATCTTCACTCAAATGAGCTCCCAGTCTATCACTTAGACCTGCTGATCCAGTGCCACTGGATCTCCTGAGCTCTTCAAATCTTCTCAATGAGTATCTTCCTCAAGCGTCGTCCCCACGTCCCTGCTGGGTCCCTAGGTTGGCACTCACAGATTCTCCTCAAGCATTACCCCACTGGCCTGTTCGGTCCCAGGTTTGGTCCCTGGTTTGGCACACAAGACTGCTCTGCAAGCGTCTCCTCCGCTGGCTGGGTCCCTGGCTTGACACCTGCTGAAGTTTCCCAATTCTTCACAGTCCCCGGTTAGTGAGAATACTGCTCTGGTACTTGCTTCAGCTACTCACGGTGGTCCCTGGTAATAAGGTTCTCTGGCCGGCAGAACCATCACTTCTGGTTGGACTGCAAGCCGCAGTCCCAACCCTGAGCTGCTCTCTTGCTTCTGGATAGGCCCTCAGACAGCCTAGCAGCCAGATGTCCCCGGGATCGGCCTCAGGCTCTGGCCTAGCAGCCCGGAGCAATACATCACACGTCCACCCAGACAGCCGTCCAGGTGGCAAAGAACCCAGATCACCTGACCTCACTCAAATAAATAGGCTCTCCCAGAATGCCAAGGGACCCAAGAAGATCCCTGTTCATTGGCTGAGATACTCCATCTATTCCTAATCTGCCCTTGCAATGCCAGTGTCTTATCTAATGCCACCAGATACCCAGCCATCTAGTCACAGAAGAGAGAAGTGCAGCAATTCCAGAATTAGGGTGGAATAATTTTTTTCTCCTATCAATTGGCCAAGGCAACTATACCTGGCAGGTAAATTTTCTAGAAACCCTGCATAAACATCAAGGTGCTACATTTTCAAAGAACACGAGGTGTTCACTGATTGGCTAAGGTGAAGAAATCTTGTGAGTTGTTTTCTTTCTGTGCAGGATGTTGTCAGTTAGCATTGTTCCCAGCTATCTCTATTGACTACAAAACACTTCATCTTAGGTTATGGAATAGGAGAATTGTTAAATAGTTCTGATGAACTATAAATACCTTACACAATTTTCTTAGTGAGACAGCGCTTCTCCTCCTAGGTACAGTACGGTTGTCGCCGTAGGGCAGGACATATGTTTCTGGAAGGATCACCAGGTGAAAATTAAAGAAAAAAAAAAGTGTGGAAAAAAAATAAAATTAAAGCAGCCACCACATGCAAAGGAAGTTAAGCTGTGATATATGCATTTCTTGTTCTTGGGTTTGGATGATCATCTAAGTAATTCCTTTGCCAAAAAACACAGAGCAGTTTTGGCTCTTCTTTAAATCTTAGAGCAGTCTACTCTATCATCTGTAAATTACAGCTCAGCGTTTCAAGAACATAAGCACTTTACCTCTCTAAGGAAAACACTTCAGTGAAGATTTCACTTCTTGCCCGTTATTATCCTCAGTAATCACAAGTGCATTAACTACTTGTAAACTTTTAATTGGAGAATAGAAAAGCGTACAAATGGTTTCTGTGTACTGCGAGTCCAGTAATGTATTGTATTACCTAAAAGTTGTATCATGAAGACTCCTTATTGTAATTATCCTCCATAACCTCATAGTATCTTCCAGCTTCCACTAAAAGGTGGTCTCCTCAGTTCAAAAAAGAAAAAGAAGGAGGTCCTGACATCATAACAATTACACGCCAAATTTATTCAGTCCCGGGAGGAGTGACATCAACCGGTTCGCCAAGTGATTTTAACCCATTGTGATTTTACGCTATTGGCTGTGTGCCTTGATGTCTCTATTCTCTGCTAGTTATTTCAAACTCAGGTGGGGATCTAGTTAGGGGGTTTTGAGGGACTCAAAAAATTGCGTTTGAAAGACTGCTGTGCAAATACAGTGTGACATAAAATATTGCAATGACCACCATTTTATTCTCTAGGGTCTCTGCTCAAAATATATATATAACGTTTGGGGGTTCAAAGTACTTTTCTAGCAAAAAATGCTGATTTTACCTTGTAAGCAACAAGTGTCAGAAAAAGGCCTGGTCTTCAAGTGGATAAACTGACAAGATTTTAAACCTCCTGCGGATGATGTAAGTGAGAGAAAAGCACATTGGGATGGCTGTGCTGGAAATGGCATTGGAAAACACTTATGTTTGTTATGAAAAGTAACATTCTGCCCTAAAAGGTGAACTTATCTTTTAACATTAAATAGCAGATGAAAACTTCCATTTTATAGTTTACGGAAAAATTAAGCAGCAATTATTAAATATTTTTATAATTATGAACATGTATCAAATGTAAAGTAGGCATTATCCCATTTTGGCTGCAAAAGTGGGAATACACTTTAAAGTGTATACACTTTAAATACTCTTTAACTTTTACACTGAAAAAAAACATTAAAGCCCAATTTCAGTTTTTTTTTTTTTTACTACTTCAAAACTCATAAGAATTGAATATATGTTCAATATATATACTGTATATACACACTATATAAAGTATGGATCAATAATTATTCAGTTGAAGTTCATCCAGCTTATATATATCTATTTTCCTTTATATTTTATTACTCCAGTCTCTGCTTCCTAATTACTTCTTTTCCATGGGTCATAAATGTGTATTTTGTTCCTAAGCAAAATTAAGTTGTGACATCTTTTCAGGAAATAAAAACTCCCAAATGTCACTGCAATTACCAGGTTCTGCAAAGGTCAGTACACAGTAATCACACAACACGGCACTGAGCCCTCACAGCCTGTGTACTGTAATATGTCACAGCCAACAACTGCAAAGTCGCACTGTTTCCCACTTAACACTCATTACCTAGCAGACTGGTTTTGTGTACAGGGAAAGGTCTTAAAGGGAACAGGCCAGGAATCAGTATTTAAAAGACTGAATCACAACTGTTAAATTGTTGCAATGGTGTAGCCTTACCTCTCAGGCTACGTTCACACCTACATTCGCAGTGCGTTAACTCAGAGCATGTTAATGTGTATTATTTTGTGTGTTTGTATTGGGGCAGCCCATTCATTTGAATTGGCTACCTAGCACACTAAAATGCACCAAAAATGCATGTACTCTTATTCTTAAATCAAATCAAATAAAACCAACAAAATTTCCAAGCTCAACTTATCGACCAGCCTACGACCAACTGAATTGAAGAAGAAAGAAACAAAAAAGGCGCCTCTAAGTGCAGAAGATTAATAATTTTAATGCCCCAAAAAAGGGTTAAAAACACTTACAGAATGGAAGTGGTGATCAAGCACATCATAAATAAAGCTGCATTGGAAGGGGTGGCGGTCAGAGGAAGCCTTCAGATGGGATGGATGTGATGGATGTGGTCACTGAACACAGCGGTGTAAGACACAGGAAGCCGCTGTGAGACCGGCGTCATCAGCTGGAAGGAAGACGAACCCGGAAGTGATGTCATCCACAGGGCGGCTCGATAACCAGCCTGAACCGCAAACAAACAGCCTGGACAGGGATGTGATGTCATCAGAAAGGGACGCGTTTCGGAACCTTCAATCGTTCCTTTTTCAACCTATGGCCATACTGATGACTTGAAGGAATATATACACACCCACTGACAGTGGATTGGCCAGTGGGCGGGGGCAGCAGGGGAACATTTGTTAAGTTGTAATCAGTTCGTTTTATGCATATAAATGAAGGGGAACAAATAGATACCTGCTACAGCATAGTTAAAACCATTGTAAAAGACATTAAAAGCATTAAAAGACATAAAAAATATATATATATATGTAAAAAGTGATATAAAAATATGAAAAAGGGGATACAAAGAAAAGAGAAATTGTGATATAATGATGCAATATGTAAACCAATAACCAGCCATAGAGCCCGCAAGACACATAAGCGGGCAAGATGATGTCAAAATTACGCTACAGGCCTGGAAGGGAACATAATACTATCAATAATTGATCACAAATTAATCATAAACTAATCGTTAAAATGAGGATTCTTGGAGGAGCCTAAATACTGTCTGTAAGAGGAAAGTATCATGTTAAAGTATGGCGCTAACTTCAAAATCTTCATTTAACCCTCCGGGGGCTAAAACATTAAGCAAAAATATCCAGTACATTTCTCTATGGCATAGGCGTCGGTAACGTTCAGCAACGGGGAGGTCTTTTGGCATTGCCGCCCACTGGCCAATCCACTGTCAGTGGGTGTGTATATATTCCTTCAAGTCATCAGTATGGCCATAGGTTGAAAAAGGAACGATTGAAGGTTCCGAAACGCGTCCCTTTCTGATGACATCACATCCCTGTCCAGGCTGTTTGTTTGCGGTTCAGGCTGGTTATCGAGCCGCCCTGTGGATGACATCACTTCCGGGTTCGTCTTCCTTCCAGCTGATGACGCCGGTCTCACAGCGGCTTCCTGTGTCTTACACCGCTGTGTTCAGTGACCACATCCATCACATCCATCCCATCTGAAGGCTTCCTCTGACCGCCACCCCTTCCAATGCAGCTTTATTTATGATGTGCTTGATCACCACTTCCATTCTGTAAGTGTTTTTAACCCTTTTTTGGGGCATTAAAATTATTAATCTTCTGCACTTAGAGGCGCCTTTTTTGTTTCTTTGTATCATTATAGAGCCTGCTTCAGTCTTTTAAAGTTGCAGCCCTTTCTGCTGAAGATCATTCCACCATCCCATCATACTTACCAACACCATTCTTGTCATTTTTGGACTGCCTAATTTCAGTAGAGACTTTTTCTGGATCATGTTAGTCCTGTGCTCCCTATAAACCCCTTTTTTATTTTCCATTTTGACTCTAACTGAATTGACCTGTCTAACAGTATGCATTAAAAACAGGGGTTTATTCCACACTCTCACTATCACTAGGGTTGGTGTCACCTGTTGTGGTAAAATATGGTATCACCCCCCCCTTAATAATTAAATAATCTCCCAACATAGCCTGTCAAAGTGCTCTGACCTGCCGCTGCGGTGTGATAGCATGACAGAGCAGTAGACACAGGGCAGGCTAGCGCATTTGACTATCTCTTGTCTAGTCTGCCACAGTGCCCTGCAGGGCACTGGGCAGGCTAGTTTTGCGCCGGCAGCGCATGGTCATGGGGTGCACCAGAAATCTGCGCGTTGTCACGGATAGGGGTGACACCATCATGGACGTATATCAAGGCAGATGGGGGTCCCTGTTCCTAGGGGATATGAGGGTCCCTGTCCCTAGGGGATATGAGGGTCCCTGTCGCCAGGGAAAATTAGGGTGCCTGTCCCAAGGGAATATGGCAGTTCCCGTCCCCAGGGAATGGTGGTCCCTGCCCCTAGGGGGATGGTAGTCCCTGTCCCCAAGGAAGATGGGGGACCCTGTCCCCAGTGGAGGGTGAAGGTCCTTTTCCCCGGGGGGGTTGTGGACCCTGTTCCCAGGGGGGATGAGGTGGGGTATGTGATGGTGTATGGGGGAGATGAAGTTGTCTCACTCACTTACTGTGACCGAGGTGCAGGGTTAGGTTGATGTAGTGCTGGTACTAGATCCCGGCCAGCATGGCTGCGGCTGGCTGCCCTCCAAGCACTTTTCCATGATCGCTTCAGCTCTGCCGACAATCAGCATGGGAGGCCGTATCTCAACTCCATGGGCTCTCTGAGGGTGATTTCTGTGAGAAGGAGCAGGGGGGGGGACTGGGAGACTGTGGTGCCCTCCCTCCGGGAAGCCTATTCTCATAGGGCTGCAAAAGTGTGCTAGAAGTTTGTTTGTCTGGCACTGGAGGGCTATGTACACGGAGGGAATGGAAGTGACTAAGGGGGGTCCCAGAACTCTGGCTGGGGAGGACACTGGACTGAGTGGCATTCTATGGGGCAGTAGAGAGGGGCCGTCTGAGGATGCAAATGAGAAATGTGAGACTGAACAGCAGCAGCTGCCGAAAGCTGGCGCCTGCCCTGAGCGGTACCTGTCAGTGCACTCTGCTTGTTAGGACATGTAGGTCGGGTGTCACCCAGGTGCGGGCCAAGCCCCCCGCACCCCCATAGCGACACCACTGGAGTCTCCACCATAGTAGCACATGCATTTTAATGGATAGGTAGAGGGCAGGAGAGCCGGAGGGACCCCCCAAAGGCGCAGGGGCACACTGAACGCCCAGGACATAGCACTAAATGGGGCACCTTGACAGGGCCTGTAACTCACATATGTATTTGAAATTGTGTGCAGACTAAACCCCTGCAGCAAAAGGTGGTTCTACAAAGTATTGTCTCAGGGGGGTTGAATACAAATGTACACCACACTTTTCTGATATTTATTTGTAAAAAATTTGGAAAACCATTTATCATCTTCCTTCCACTTCACAATTATGTGCTACTTTGTATCGGTCTATGACATAAAATCCCAATAAAATACATTTTGTTTCATATTGTTTCTATTAAAAGATTACAGGTAAATATTGGTTATATTAATTTCTTTTGCACTTAACGTAAGGTGTTTTTCCTTTAATATATCTGATCCTTACAAGTCATACCCCCTCTTCTTCTCTGAGTGTTTAACTACTGGCTGTGCTGGCCCAGCATCTCCGCCCCTCCCCTCACCCTACATTACTTTTTATGTAGCTGCCCTGAAGTAGAAGAAAGGGGGATTACTATTGAGCAGCTTTTCTTAACCTCAGGGGAACACTTGAAATATTTTTTAGGTCTAAGGAAACCCTACTAAAATGATATGGGGGTCAATGGGATGAATGCATCGATCACAGTGGTGGTCAGCATACCACCCCTACAGACCGCTAAAAAAAGATAATAGGTGCAATGCTTCTAGTTCTACCAAGTGAAGTTGGACCCAAATGTTTTCAGGTACTATCAAATGGGAGGTCAGTCAGCCACAGTTCAAGGAACCCCTAGCAACCTCTGTAAGAAACCTAGGGTTTCATGAAACCCTTGTTGAGAATAGGGATGGGCCGAATGAACCCTGTTCAGTTCGCACCAGAACTTTCGAACAACGCGATAGTTCGGACACGAATAACGAACCCCATTAAAGCCAATGGGAACCGAACGTCAAAAATCAAAAGTGCCCATTTTGAAGGCTTATATGTAAGTAATTGGACATACAATGGTTTAGGGGTTCAGGTCCTGCCCTGGGGGACATGTATCATTAAAAAAATGTTTGTGAAAAACGTCATTTTTAAATGAGCAGTGATTTTTTTAAATTTCAAAGTGAAAATCTAAAAATGAAAAATTACTATCAATATAGTGCCTGGGGGGTCCCCTTAGTCTACCTGTAAAGTGGCAGATCTCTACCATGTCTAGAATCTGCTGCAGCAATAATTGCATTTATAAAGCTGCAAGCTGCCTTTATTTTGCTCAGCAACAGCTGGGGAGTCAGTGTGCATGATGAGTCCAATGTGGTGCACTGGGAGCAAGATTAGAGTAACAGGTGCGTAAAAATTGGTCTTTGGGTGTTGGTGGCGCCTTCCCACTGTAACTATATAGAGGTAATCTTGATGAAAGCAAGAATTGGTCTTGCTGTAAAAAATTGCAATGATATGCACCTGTCAAACAGGTGCAGAAAAATTGGTCTTTGGGTGTTAATTGTGCCCATGAAACCTATACCAAAAACATTCTTCCAGATGAAATGATTGAACACCCTCAAAGCTAGGCAGCCTCGAAGTCCTACAGAGATTCCACATCCCAAAAAGACTTAATCTTAATCAAAGGAGGAATCCTCCTCTTCATCCTCCTTCCCTATCTCCTCCTTTGTGTTCTGTGACATAGGAATAACGGTGTCTGGATAAAGGGGGCCTTGAGAGGAAAGGAAGTCCTCCTCTTCCTCATGCTGCTCTGCTTCCAGTGCCCTGTCCATAATGCCATGCATGATTCTGCTCCAGCAGGAACACAACAGAGATTGTGTCACTGATGCATGCACTGTCATGGCTCACCATCCTTGTGGTCTCCTCAAATGGTGACAATACAGTGCATGCATCCTTAATGATCAACCATTGGCGTGGGGAAAAAAAGCAGAGGCAGCCCAAGCCTGTCATCATGCCATATTCGCACAGGTACTTGTTGACGGCCCTCTGCTGCATTTAAAGTCGCTGCAACATTGACAAAGTCCAGTTCCACCTGGTGGGCATGTCACAAATTAGGCGGTTTATGGTGGATTTCCCGCTGAATTTCAGCCAACCGAGCACTGGCTGTGTATGACTGTCTGAAATGGCTAAAGACTCTTCTGGCCAGCTTTAGCACATCTTAAAACCCTGGGTACCTATTTAGGAAACACTGCACCACCGAATTGAGGACATGTGCCAGGCATGGCACATGTGTCAACTTTCCCTGTCTAAGGGAGGACAGGAGGTTTGAGCTATTATTGCACACCACCATTCCTGGCTCCAGCTGGCATGGTGTGAACCACCTCTGGGCCTGTCCTGCATGAGCTGCAAGAATCTCTGCTCTGGTGTGGTTCCTGTCTCCTAAACACACCAGCTGAAGCACTGCATGGCACCTTTTAGCCTGACTCTGGGAATAGCCCTTTGAATGCTTAGGAGGCACCTGATGTTCATAGGACAATTCTTCAGAGGAGGGCATGGAGGTGGCGGATATGGAGGAGGGGGTAGAGCTCCCAGGTCTAGCATCATTACCACCAGCTGTATGGAGACATGGGGGCACAACAAGCTGCAGCATCAAGCCCTATCCTGCATCCTTTCGAGTTGCAAGCAGCGTTATCCAGTGTGCTGTGAACAAAATACTTTGTCCCTGTCCATGCTTGCTGGACCACGTGTCAGCAGTAAGATGGATTTTACAGCTGACTGCCTTGCCCAATGATGCCAGAACATTCCCTTCCACGTGATGGTAGAGAGATGGAACGGCCTTATGTGAAAAGTAGTAATAGTACAGCACATTGTGCAAATTCACAGAAGGGGGCAGAATCCACCAGGCTGAAAGGCAGAAGTTGGAGAGCCAACAGCTTTGACAAGCTTGCATTTAGACGCTGGACATGTGGGTGGCAGGGACTGTATTTTTTTCCCCACTTCAGCAGATGGGGCAGAGAAATTTGCCGGCTACAGTCTACAGCTGGTGGTGTGCTGCTAGCAGATGTGCTGCTAAGACCTGGGAAACCCTATGCTATACCATCATCCCTGTCAGTGGAGGCTGCTGAAAGGTAATGACTCAATATAGCAGGGGAAGACTGAAGTGGGTAAGGAGGAGAAGGAGGTACATACTGCTCTCTACTTGTTGATGCCGGCCTCCTTGGGGTTGTGCCGCCTCACCTTCAGTTTCCTCCTCTGCTCTATATGGCACCCAAGTCGCATCAGTGACCTCCTCATCATCATCTCCATCTCCTCCTTCTTCATCATTACCACTGGAGACAACTTGGCATGCTGCGGCTTGGGGAACATAAATGCCAATTTGTCTACCAGTGTTCCTCCCTCTCTCTAGGCTCATGTTCCTGTCAACCTCATCCTCAGAACCAACATCTGAATCCAGTAATGGCTGGGCATCATCAAGGAGCAAGTGGCTGACGCTGTGATCAAAAAACGCAGCTGACTCCTCAATGGCTGATGTTGGGGCTATGGCAGGAATAGATGTGGATAAGAGGCAGGTTTATACACTCTGGCAACTGCAGGGGACTGCACACTTGTCTCTGCTTGCATGACAGAGGATGAGGAGGATGAGGAAGGTTTAGTAAGCCAGTCCACCACCTCCTCTGCATGCTGTGGCTGGATAGCATGGACAAACTCACTAAACAGAGGAAATGATGCCCTGCCTGAGGACTGACCACCACGTCCACCTTTGCCTGTGAACACATTTGTTGCTGGCCCCCTTACAGTGCCAAGGGAACATCTGCCTCTCCTTGTTGTCCTCCCAGACATTATTGGGAGGGAGGGGGCGGTGCTTATATGCAAATGTAAAGAAGAAGTTGAAATCTGTACGTAGATGCACTTTAATCAATGTAGAGAGGTGTTTGGTGCACTTTAATTTGAGTACTCACACTACACAGACACACTTCACGGATACACTATAATATATATATATATATATATATATATATATATATATATATATATATATATATATATATATATATATATATATATATTAAACTGGCAGTAACGCACAAAAAAGTAAATGGCATTAAACTGGCAGTAACGCGCAAAACTATATGGCGGTAAACTGGCAGTAATGCACACAGAAGTAAATGGTGTTAAACTGGCAGTAACGCAATCAAATAGACAGTGTTCAACCGTCACTACACTGATGCTATCTGAACTGTCCTTACTCTAGCTATACACTAATGTAAAGATTACTGACACGTTCTCACTACACTACAGTGAAACTATCTGAGCTGTCCCTATGCTAGCTGCACACTATGCAAAGCTGAATGATGGTCATCCTCACTACACTCACACTATCCCTAGACTGACACTAAACTAATATTCTACACTGACAAGTGAAGCAAAATAGCACAGTATAGCACACTAACTAACTAATAGTACTGAACAGAGCCCTGTTCTATCTCTCTCCATGCCAAAATCACACTGAAAATGGCCATTGAAAGAATACTTTTATACTGTGGGGCAGGAATGAGCCATGATTGGATAAAGTTCACTGCTTCAGCCAATCAGGGCTTGCAATGCTCTGTTCAGTGCCACAATGCATTGTGGTCGGTTCGGGGGGCCGAACAAACAGTCAAACGACCCGTTTGGCTGTTCGCCGAATGTCCGAACAGCGCAAGTTTGGCCCGAACTTATGCTCGAGCCAAACCGTTCTCCCATCCCTAGTTGAGAATGGCTGCTATAGAGTGTCACATAATCTGATATTATATCCAGCAGCAGTTTCAGGACCTTTGGATGTCTACACAAGGGATACTTTTACAGGGATAGAGTTCCAGGATAATATCCCAGAAGATAAAAAGCTCAGAAGATATTTTCATTTAGAGCCTTTTTTTTTTCTGGGAGGACTCACCCGCTGCATGCTGTGGTTCTTCCCACCAACTCATATGTCACCACCAGACTTACAAGACAGTGAAGAAACCACTGTATGGGGTGGGGTAACACAAGTATTTAACCCATCCAGCCAGTTGAATACTTGCAGCCTTCATGAGCAGAGTGGCAGCAGCTTTTAATTCATTTTGCCTTACTACAGGTTCACTTTAAGGATTAAGCAGGTCAGGTAAATGGTTGTCTGTGGTCATCCTTAAGCCCCATACAGACGATCGGATTTTCTGGCAACAAAACCGTGGAATTTTTTCCGAAGGGCGTTGGCCCAAACTTGTCTTGCATACACACAGTCACACAATTGTTGGCCAACAATTACGAACATAGTGACGTACTATGCACTAGCCTAAGAGACATGCATAATTTTTTAATTCCCTCCCACTCCTTTCTTCAGCAGCTCTGCAAGGATTGGCTGTTCCACACCTCAGCATGATTTGACATGCTGAAGTCATGTGGTTACTTTCCTGTCTTTTCACTGGATGTTAGAAATCATAGCAGAAGTTCAGTGAAAGAAATACACAGGAGAAATGCATATTGACAAGGGGAGTGTAGAGGTGGGCGGGGAGTCTACTGACATCACAACTCCACCCACCAAGCTCCAGACAACAGACCCACCCAAAGAATATGCAGTTTTTCGGGTCTAATAACAGACAGAGGGGAGACGTTTGACAGGTGAAGATACATGCAGAAGGCATGTATATCCTTATAGATAACCCCTATGGCAGTAGTTTAGAAAGGATGACATTGGGTTTACATCCACTTTAATTTAAAATCAATATTTTTTCTTAGAAAATAACTTGGAACCCCCAAACATTATATATATTTTAGCAGAGACCCTAGGGAATAAAATGTCAATTGCTGCAATATTTTATGTCACACTGTATTTGCCCAGGGGTCTTTCAAATGGAATTTTTTTGGGAAAAATACACTTCAATGAATAAAAAAAAAATGAAACAGTAAAGTTAGCCCAAATTTTTTTGTTTTAATGTGAAAGATGATGTTACGCCGCAAGAATCGTGATCTATCTTCTAAGCAAAAAAATTATGATTCTCATTTTAGCCAGAATCGTGCAGTTCTAATGTTAGGTATTATGGGTTATATTTAGGTGTTAGGGTAAGGTTTTGGTTTGAGATGCTGTAGAGTTGTAATGAATGTGCAATGGTACTATCTCTGAGCAAATAATTTGCTTCAGCTTAGTACAGTGGGTTCACTTACATCATTTTTGGCCTCCATGGCAATTTAGAGACTGATTTTAACTCCATCCTTCTTTGTTTAGGTGTTTGCATATTGATACTACCTAGTCTTTATTAGGTCGCATACTCATATATCATCTTACAGGCAATAGGTTTGCTTTAATAAAACATCTCTACTTAGGATGACTATATTCATATACATTAATTGACTTTTACAACTTCACTAATTGATCTGTATTTGTTAAATGTCCTCGGGGTACTGAAATAGATCCATTATATATTTATCTGTCAATGGTGTCCAAAAACTGCCTAAACAATATTATTTTTCCATGGTAAATTAAATTCTGACTATGGCCTACAATGACTTGGCAGAGAGATTCAGTTGTCATGTACCTGCCTATTAGAACGGTACCATCTGCCGTTCTAAATACAAAAAAAAACAAAACGACAATAGCAGCTTGTGAAAAATGACTTTCAGTGAAAAAAATGTTTGTAAAAGCTTTTATTTCCCCTCTGGGCCTAATGACTCCCACAAGGAATTTAAAAACACACTTGAGTCAGAATAAATATTAAAGTGGCTCTAGTCCATTCAATTGATTTTTTTTTCTTTTTTTATACCTTAAATCGGAGTTCCGCTGAAAAAAAAAAATTCAAATACTGCAGCTGCTGACTTTTAAAATTAGGACACTTATCTGTTCAGGGCGCCCACAAGGTCCTCACCCAAAGCCGACTTGTACCTCGGTTCCAGGTTCCAGCCTGGTTCCCTACAGCACATGTGCTAGTCACGCTGCGTGTCCTGACTGGTCCCTGCTGTCTTCTGGGACCTGTGTGTCTCCCAGAAGACAGCGGGGGGATATAGAGGAGGGGCCAGTCATGACGTAGATCGCCACACATTCTGCAGCGATTTATCGCCAGAAGTGGGAGCTTATACCTGTATTAGACAGGTATCTGCTCCCACCTGAAAGGTGCCAAATGTGACACCGGAGGGGGGGAGGAACCGGATCATTTTTGGGTGAAACTCCGCTTTAATGCATTCTTCGCATTGGGTTAAATTATGCCCCACTACTTATCCTACCCACATCAAGAAACACTTACCTGACTCCTGTCACTGCTCCAGCACTATCTCAGCTGCAAGACCGCTTCCCTCACTGCTAGCTTTCACAGAAAACACTGAGGGCAACAGGAGCCATTGGCTCCTGCTGCTGTCAGTCAAACTCCAGTGAGAAGGTGGTGTGGGTGTGGCTTAATAGTGCTGTGCATGTGCTGTGTGTGTCTATGGGTGCTCACAGCCCGGTACAGTAGTGTATGGACAGGGGTGCCTCCCTAGCATCCAGATTGTGACAGGAGGCACCTGGAGGAAGAAGAAGATGACAGCACTGGTGGGGATTGCCACAAGAGGAGAAAAGGGACCTTTGTGTGCAATATTGTTGCAGAGAGCAGGTAAGTATAACATATTTTTTATTTTAACCAAAAAAAAAGAAACATCCTTTGACGTTGACCGCTTCTGAAATGTCTGGCTGTCATGTCTTCACATTTGTAAACAAGGGACTTCTTTTAGGCCTCATGCACAACGCTATGTGTGGCAAGGAAAACTAACACTGCACATCACCCTGAACACACCATCCCCACCGTGAAACATGGTGGTGGCAGCATCATGTTGTGGGGATGCTTTTTTTTAGCAGGGACAGGGAAGCTGGTCAGAGTTTATGGGAAGATGGATGAAGCTAAATACAGGGCGATCTTAGAATAAAGCCTGTTAAAGTGTGCAAAAGACTGGGGCGGAGGTTCACCTTACAGCAAGACATCCACCCTAAACATACAGCCAGAGCTACAATGGAATGGTTTAGATCAAAGCATATTTATGTGTTAGATTGGCCCAGCCTAAGTCCAGACCTAAATCCAATTAAGAATCTGTGGCAAGACTTTAAAATTGCTGCACAAGACTTGCAAGTGTAATTGCAGTGAAAGGCAGTTCTACAAAGTATTTGTCATGCCTTCAGCATATAAAGAAAAATATTATCTTCTGGACTTGCAATATCAACATTGCCCACTAGATGCCACTCTTCACAAAAGACTATTGATGGGTAGTGTTCCATTTCCTGTCATATCACTAGGAACTAGCCCACTTCCTATTACAACTCTTTCATCTTTTCCATGAGGACAGACTGCATGGAGCCAGCTAAGCCTGCACTACATGTTCAGAGGAAATCCCAATCCTTCTAAGGCAGCATCGCTGGTATGCTAAAAAATGTTTATTTGTATACCTAGTAGACATTTGTTATGTTCATGTAATTCTTATATATGTTCATTTGTCTGTTTATTACTAGTTTCACCGTGTGTACATCCTATTCTTATTTGGCCACCACCTGTTCATTGTAATAAAGATCCAAAGTTACAGACAGTCTGGTTATTGTAGGATTCAAAGTTTAAACTGTATGTTGAGCTACATACACGCCAGGGGAAAACGTGTAGCGAGAACAGAACAGTATTGACCCAGGGGGGCTGAATACAAATGCACCCCACACTTTTCACATATTTATTTGTAAAAAAAAATTGAAAACCATTTATTATTTTCCTTCCACTTCACAATTATGTGCCACTTTGTGTTGGTCTATCAAATAAAATCCCAATAAAATACATTTACATTTTTGGTTGTGACATGACAAAATGTGGAAAATTTCAAGGGGTATAAATACTTTTTCAAGGCAATAAAATTGTTATTGTTGAATGTGTGTTCTTTGCTAAAAACATTATTTTTTATCAAGTTGTTATGGGTAAAGTTCCAGCTTTAAGCTAATCAAAGAAACAAGCTGAGATTTTGAAAACTGTGTAAAGAGACCGGAGCTCCCCCTGCAGGCTTAAAAAGGAGAAGACAAACCATAACAAATAATTAAAGAAAACATGTAGAAAACTACTATACATAACCCTTAAGCAATTCCATTAATTTGATTGACATACATAATATCACTTACTTTATATGACATCTTCAAGCAGAAAATTAAATCTTTCAGTGAATGCCCAAAATGATCCAGAAAATACTTGGACTGTAGCTGCACATTTCAGCAGAGTAAAAAATGTGAAGAGCGCATTGCACACATCACTTAACCACATTTGCAGGTCTTCTTCAATTAAAAAAAAAAGTATTTACTGTACTTCAAATCTATGTACAATCATTACATAGGTATTAAGATATAACACATAAAGTCTGCTTAGCTATTAATCCTTTTGCACCCTTCTGTTTGCCCAGAACAGTCTTAACTCATGGCAGCCCTTTACCTGGGTTGGGACTTGGGAGACAGGCCATGGTTCTTGATTTGTGATCACTGTGATTGGCTGTCGCAATGGTCACATGATCAGGAGCCTGTCCCACTGGCTCCCGGTCACAAAGAAATCTTGGAAGCTGTCTGCGACAGCTTGGTCTGTTTGCTGGGAGTGCAGAGTAAGCACGCGCTCAGCACAGAAACCTCAACCACCACTGACGCATACAGTAAGTTCAGCAAGGCATTAAGGCTGCAGATATAAGTTACGTGGTGAGCAAGAGGTTCGATCTAACCTTCACTCACAGAATGAACTTTTTCTCCACTGCTTCCCTCCTCCTTTCTAAGTGCCAAAGACATAGTCGATCACCCGCTGTCTCCTGGGATTTGCACATCACCCATCCCAGGAGGCAATGGGACGAGGTATTGAATGATTTCAAAGCTGTGTATGCGCAGACATGCTGTGAAGTCCTGGAAGAGGTCTTTGCAGTGTGTCTGCGCATGCGTGAAATGAAAAACCACGAAGAGGACTTTCAAGATGGCGGAACAGAAGCAGACTGGCGCCAGGAGAACTATAGCTGCTAGGAAGACAAGGCTTAACTTCATGGACTAGTAAGAAAGTTTTTTTCATCATACAGGGAAAAGATTTAAGCCAGTGGTTCTCAACTCCAGTCCTCAGGACCCACCAACAGGCCAGGTTTTAAGTATTACCTTGGGGAGATTTAGACTAGAATACTGCAATCACTAAGCAGCAAATGATATCAAATGATATTTTAGTTATCTTGCAAACCTGGCCTGTTAGTGGGTCCTGAGGACCGGAGTTGAGAACCACTGATTTAAGCCATAGACGGTTCGAATCTTGGCCGGTTCAGCAGGGACCGGCCCGGGATTCAAACCATTTATGGGCAGGCTGATTGTACCCAAGTTGATCAATCAATCAACTTGTGTACAGCCAGCATGTCAGATTTTTCATGCGATTATTGCCAGCTAGTATTAATCCTTGTGTGGTCTCCTGGCCGGGACAGCTCACCGCGCCCCCCCATTCCCCCGCCGGAAGAACACAATAGCTCCGCGGGAGGTATTCCTCCATTAACACTGACTGTGTTGATGGGAAACCAACCACAGGTTGCAAGAAAGAAAATTGTTCCATCTGTAGCTAGCTTTAGAAAGATTAAATTTAATTTTGTATGGGTAGGGTAAAGTTCCTCTTTAACTGGATTAGAGTAGATAATTAACTCCACAAAAGATGATTGAAGATTGAGGTGAACAAACCATTCTCTAAGGTCCTCTCTTTGATATTTGGCACATGAGCCAATGATTTCTTGCTGTAATTAATTATTATTAAATTGTGCAATCTTTATGTGCTTACATTCTATATTAGACTAAGTACTCCAGAAATCAAAGTTTGATCTTAAGCTCCAAAATTAAAGGTTGGGCACGCTTCCCCTGTACTAAGATGCTATCCAAAGGTTTGAAAGGCTTACAGCATTATACTTAGAAATATACTTAGAAATGCAGGAAATATGGCACAGAATCAACATCTGAGATAGAAGCCACCTTTTGGAAGGAAATGGGGAGAGCATACACAATCCATACAGATAATGTCCCAGGAGGGAATCACACCCATCATGTTGACCAGAGGCGTAACTAGAACCTTCAGGGCCCCGGTGCAAGAAACCGTGAAGGGCCCCCCTTACCCCGAGCTGTGGCCCTTCCCTCTGGGCCTGGGGCCCTTCCCATTGATCCAGAGGCCCTTTAATCCTGTTGCAGGGCCCTTTTTTATGGTCCTGTAGTGGGATTCTTTCACATGTTCAGCAGTGGGCCCCCTTCTTGCTGTCTTGGGGCCGCCCCAGGGTGGCAGAACGCCAGGGCCCAGTCGCAAGGGCGATCTTTTCTGCCCTGGCAGTTCTGCCACTGGTGTCAGTGGTTTTTATTTTTGTTATTTTATCTTGGGGCAGAGGATCCTAGGTCAGTCATAGTAGGTGGCTGGGTGTAATTAATACTTTGATGACCCTCGTGGGCTTCTCTGCCCCGCCTTAAGGGATTTGTAGTTCTGCCTTCTCTGGATCCCCTTCCCCATGACTGGTGTATCGTTCAGCAAAAGTTCCTGAGGCAGGGGCACAGCGAGCTAGACACTGCGCATAGACCTGGCCACAGGGCCTGGATAGGAGGGGCGGTGGGGTTGACATACAGGGGAACTGTCACCCCCACTGCCCCTCCTATCCAGGTGCATAGGGAAGATGCATGGGCCCCCTGGAGAATGGGGCCGGGTCACAATTGAGACCCCTGAGACCCCTATAGCTACGCCCCTGATGTTGACTGCTATAGTGATCAATCAGAGCCCAACTTCAGCCAAATTGGTTTTATTTAATTTTGGATACAGTGGGAAAGGGTTGGAGCCTCCTGTCACATAAAGTCAGCATGCTTTAATCCCTTCAGCTCCGGAAGATTTACCCCCTTCATGCCCAGGCTATTTTTTTCAATACGGCGCTGCGTTACTTTAATAGGGCCCTTTCACACTGAGGCGGGGGCGGCGTCGGTGGTAAAGCGCCGCTATTGTAAGCGGCGCTTTACCGTCGGTAAAACCGCCCCCGCTAGCGGCCGAGAAAGGGTTAAAAACCATCGTAAAGCATCTCTGCAGAGGCGCTTTGCCGGCGGTATAGCCGCGCCTTCCCATTGATTTCAATGGGCAGGAGCGGTAAAGGAGCGGTATACACTCCGCTCCTTCACCGCTCCGAAGATTCTGCCAGCAGGACTTTTTTTACCGTCCTGCTAGTGCACCGCTCCAGTGTAAAAGCCCTTGGGGCTTTCACACTGGAATCAAAGCAGCGGCACTTTCGGGTCGGTTTGTAGGCGCTATTATTAGTGCAATAGCGCCTGCAAACCGCCCCAGTGTGAAAGGACCCTAACTGATAATTGTGCGGCCGTGCGACGATGTACCCAAATAAATTATCCCTTTTTTCCCACAAAAATAGAGCTTTCTTTTGGTGGTATTTGATCACCTCTGCAGTTTTTATTTTTTGCACTATAAAAAAAAAAGAACGACAATTTTGAAAAAAAAAAAAAACAATATTTTTTACTTTTTGCTATAAAACATATCCAATAAAAAATGTAAAAAATCATTTTTTTTCATAAATTTAGGCCAACATGTATTCTGCTACATGTTTTTGGTTAAAAAAAATCCCAATAAGCGTATATTGATTGGTTTGCACAAAAGTCATAGCGTCTACAAACTATGGGAGTTTTTTTATGGCATTTTTATTTATTTATTTTTACTAGTAATGGCAGCGATCAGCGACTTTTAGCGGGACTGCGATATTGCAGCAGACAGTTGGGACACTAATTGACACTTTTGACATTTTTTGGGGACCAGTGACACCAATATAGTGATCAGTGCTAAAAAATATGCACTGTCACTGTACCAATGACACTGGCTGGGAAGGAATTAACATTAGGGGCGACCAAAGGGTTAAATGTGTTCCTAGCCTGTGCGTTACTAAACTGTGGGAGGTGCTTTTACTAGGGGTGCTTACTAGGGGTGCTTTTACTAGTGCTTTAACTCTGTGTTCCTGCTTGTTATTAACACAGGATCAATGTCTTCCCTGCTGACAGAACGGCAATCTGGCTTGTTTACATAGGCAGACTGCATTCTGCCTGTGTAACGAATAATCAGCGCTTGCTGGTGGACATCGTGTCCATGGTACCCGCTGCTCAGCAAAGCGGGCTGCTGGCGGCCCAACCTGGAAATACTGGATCACGTACAAGGTACATGATCCAGCGCAGGAGAGCCCCCTTGCCGTCATATATACAGTATACCGTCGGCAAGCGGTTAAAGCATAACTAAAGCTAATTTTTTTTTTCATTTTGGATAGAGAGGGATTAGAACACCGGTCAGGCTTTATTGATGTCTCTGTCCTTGTTAGGGAGATACACCCGCACTATTTGTCCTGCTAACTGGAAAAGAAAGGAATTACCGCTCCAGGTGATAACCCCGCGTTCACACAATCCTTGCATGAGAGATAGAGGGTGCTGGCTCGGCATACATAGTCAATGAAGAAAGAAGAAGATTGGACAGCCGCACTCCAATGCAACACCTTTATGGAACTAAAATGTGATCCATACACCAACAGAGGTACCTCTGTTGGTGTATGGATCACACTTTAGGTCCATAAAGGTGTTGCATTGGAGTGCAGTTGTCCAATCTTTTTCTATCTTCATTGACTAGTTGTCCTGTTTACTGTTATTGGCAAAAGTAAACGAAAATCCCAATTTTGGGTTGTCACCAGAACAGGAATAGCGGAAAAATCTTTTGATGGGGACACTAGTTCTGGTGACAACCATGGATTCCCTCACTTTGGACGGATTTCCTCTCACTTCCTATGTTGAAAATGTTCCCAATGGGACACAGATGGCAAAAAAAAAAAAAAAAAAAACTAAGAGGGGTTATAACTCTCCCTTTCTAAAATGAAAAAAAATATGTTTTGCCTACAGTGCTACTTTATTCTATTTTGTAACAACCCTATATACAGTATACTAAATAATAAGACTAATGAAAAAAAAACAATATGGCTTCCTTTTGAAAACATTTTTAAAGATTATGGCGCATTAAATATTTCAGGGAAATCAAGAGCAGAATAGGATTAAAGCCGGTACAAACAATTTTCTCTACATAATCATTTGTCTTTCTTTTCAGCATGTCCGTGGCCAGCTGTTTTGATAACAGTTGACAAGTGAACGGCTCAGAAAAACTGCAACAAAAATCAGAGTTGTTTGAATGCTTTCTTCAGTGGCTTAACAAGGAAATAGGATCGGCTGTTTTTACTTTGCAAAACTTCAATAAGATAATTCGCTGCATTCCAAAGCTGTCTGTTTCCCAAAACTTCTTTGTATCTGCAAATAGGCAGAAAGTTTTTGAAGCTTCAGATCATCTTCAAAGCAATAAATGAATGCAAAGCAATAATAATGTATTTTTTTAACTATGTGTGACTTCATATTTATTTTAGGCAAAAGAACAATCCCTATATATTATTATTATTATTATAATACAGGATGGGATTTTCATCACGAGAGCCTGTAGGCACAAAACTGTTGGCGTTCTTACAACACCCCATCTAGGAGCTTCTTTTTTAGGCTCGGCACGGAGTGGCTCACAGCAGCTTCCCTGGTCACCATTTCAGGTCCGATTTCAGCCCGAATTTTTATCTGAATTCGGACCTGAAATGGACCAGAAGACGCACAGGACTCCTGTGCAATTCGCACCGGAGCCGCTTCAGAGATGTGTGAACCGGTCACAATCACTATAGAGAGCCGGTCACAATCACTTGACGTGCGAATTGGATGCGGGGAAATCCACATCCAATTTGCACTAGTGTGAACCAAGCCTTAAAGTGTTTGTAAAGCCTGAGCCCGGGTTCACACTACAATGGGCTGCGGATCGCACATGAGCGCTGTGCGTCCCTGTTCCCCGTTTCAGGGACGAATCAGGGCCGATTCTATGCCTGAATTCGGCCCTGAAACGGAGCCAAAGACGCACAGCGTTTTTGTGCAGTGCGCTCCGCAGCCGCCCCAGAGATGTGTGAACCGGCTCCATAGGGAGCCGGTCACATTCTCCTGCTATGCGAATTAGATGTGCGGAAACGCACATCTAATTCGCATAGGTGTGAACCCGGGCTTAAGGTTTTTCATCTTAATGCATTCTATGCATTGAGATGAAAAACCTTCTGTGCTGCAGCTCCCCCCCCCCCTTTTCCCTACCTGAGCCCGATCTGATCCAACGATGTGCACGAGCGCAGTGGCCTCAGCCACTGTCGCTCTCCTTATTGGTAGCAGCTGTCAATCAAAAGCTGTGAGGCGGGGGGGTGGAGGCGAGTCCCGCTGTTGGTGGAGGCAGCAGCAGGACCCGAGAGTGAGTCCGCATGGGCGTCCCCATTGAAAGCAGATTTCTGTGGGGGCATCTGATGAAGGGGAGGAGTCTGGAGCCCAGGTGGGGGACCCCAAAGGAGAAGGATTTGTGCTGCTCTGTGCAAAAGCATTGCATAGAGCAAGTAAGTATAGGCATGTTTGTTATTTTTATTGAAAAAAAAAAAAATCAAAGGTTTAGTATCACTTTAAATGAAACATCAATCTGTTTTCCTGGTCCTAACCTGGCTTAGAATAATGTGATATTGTGTAAATAACTGTATATAAGATAAATATTTATACAAATAATGGAAAAAATGTGTGGCCTCGGCTGTCTATTCTTATGTGCCTGCATTGTGTAAAAAGGTGTATATGCGCAACCCAAAATTAATATAATGGTGTATCAACCATGAAATTAAACACTAAATATCATACAGTGAAGCATTTCCCATAATATATAGTCCAAAGACTGCTGTGAAAAAAAGTCCAAACCAAAAAAAATAATAAAAGTGAATAAATGTTTGGCACACTCTGCCAAAATAGTGTAACAATGTGACAATATAACTGTGATGTTTTAAAACAAACAATAACGATATCTGTTATGCCGCGTACAGACGATCGGACATGCCGACAAAACCGTGGATTTTTTTCTGACGGATGTTGGCTCAAACTTGTCTTGCATACACACGGTCACACAAATGTTTTTGGAAATTCCAAACGTCAAGAACGCGGTGACGTACGACACGTACGACAAGCCGAGAAAAATTAAGTTCAATAGCCAGTGCGGCTCTTCTGCTTGATTCCGAGCATGCGTGGAATTTTGTGCGTTGGAATTGGGTACACACGCTCGGAATTTGAGATCCAGCTCTCAAATATTTGGTGTCAACAGCAAATGTCCGATGAAGCCTACACAAGGTTGGAATTTCCGACAACAAGCTCACATCGAACATTTGTTGTGGGAAATTCTGACCGTGTGTACGCGGCATTAGAAAAATATTCTCATATAATAGTCCACAAGCTATAAGTGTTATATCCAAAGAACTATATAAAGATAAAGATTTTATTCATGAGGCATCAGAAAGATATTTGGAGAAGATAGTGTTCTGTTCATCAATATTCAAAAGCAAACAACGCCGCTTACCAGATCAGGTGGATCTCAGATTATAGAGATCATATGGGCACACACACAAAGCATGGGATCGTCAGCAGACGAAACAGTCAGCAGTGATAGAAAGACTCCTCCACACTGTAATGCCCCGTACACACGGTCGGATTTTCCGATGGAAATGTCCGATTGGAGCGTGTTGTCGGAAATTCCGACCGTGTGTAGGCTCCATCGGACATTTTCCATTGGATTTTCCGACACACAAAGTTTGAGAGCAGGCTATAAAATTTTCTGACAACAAAATCCGTTGTCAGAAATTCCGATCGTGTGTACACAAATCCGACAGACAAAGTGCCACACATGCTCAGAATAAGTAAAGAGATGAAAGCTATTGGCTACTGCCCCGTTTATAGTCCCAACGTACGTGTTTTACGTCACCGCGTTTAGAATGATCGGATTTTCCGACAACTTTGTGTGACCGTTTGTATGCAAGGCAAGTTTGAGCCAACATCCGTCAGAAAAAATCCTAGGATTTTGTTGTCGGAATATCCAATCAATGTCCGACCATGTGTACGGGGCATTACTGTTACGATACTGGTCTCTGGATCCTCCAAACGAAAAACACTCCAAGCAGGCCTCCTTTCCCAGTTGATGCCTTCTACGGGGAAACGCGTCGGATGGAGCTTTAGAACGTGACGACATCACGCATCAGCTGGCTGGCTTGAGCCGCGGCTGTATTTGATGTGCTTTGTATACCGCTTGTGCTTGGATGTCAGTGCTATTAAGAAATAAACCATTTTTAAAATAAGTACTGCACCATGAAGCCTTTCTCTTCTATCTTATGATATACACGTGCTTGGAGTGTTTTTCGTTTGGAGGATCCAGAGACCAGTATCTAAACAGTGTGGAGGAGTCTTTCTGTCACTGCAGGCTCTTTCATCTGCTGACGATCCCATGCTTTGTGTGTGTGCCCATATGATCTCTATAATCTGAGATCCACCTGATCTGGTAAGCGGCGTTGTTTGTTTTTGAATATTGATGATCAGAACACTATCTTCTCCAAATATCTTTCTGATGCCTCATGAAGTTCCTTGGATAACACTTATAGCTTGTGGACTATTATATGAGAATATTTTTCTAACAGATATCGTTATTGTTTGTTTTACAAACAACACAGTTATATTATCATATTGTTACACTGTTTTGGCAGAGTGTGGCAAACATTTATTTACTTTTAATATTTTTTTTTGGTTTGGACTTTTTTTTTTTACAGCAGTCTTTGGACTATATAATATGGGAAATGCTTCACTGTATGATATTTAGTGTTTAATTTCCTGGTTGATACACCATTATATAAATTTTGGGTTGCGCATATACACCTTTTTTACACATTTTCGTAAACTGGATATTCTGGTTTTGTTTGATGCTGCACATTTTTCCCTCATTGTTGCATTTTTTAAATGTTTTTATTTCATGCACATATTTAAGGTTTAGCGCAGATATTCTCCCCTTTTTATATGTGCTTGCATTGCCTAATGGGAAATCCAAATCCATTGCTTTGGTTTGGCAAATCTGGTTCCCATGTCTAGTGATGTCAGCCTTTTGGTCTGGAGTTTTTTCTTCATTCTTTCATTTCTCCTGATCACTTCTGTGACATGATCTTTAACGCGATTATAAATTCAATTTTTTCGTTTTTAATAACAAACATGTTATACTTACCTGCTGTGTGTAATAGTTTTGCACAGAGCAGCCTGTATCCTCCTCTTCCGGGGTCCCTTGCCAGCTCTCCTGGCTTCTCCCCCCTGCCGAGTTCCCACCATAGCATGATGCTTGCTATGGGGACACTCGTGCATGCTCAGTCCTGAGCTGGCTTTGGGTGTCCATTGACACACACAGCGTGGCTCAGCCCCACCCCACTCCCTTCTCACTGGCTGTGATTGACAGCAGTGGAAGCCAGTGGCTCCCACTGCCGTGTCTGAGAAGGGAGATAGCCAAGAGAGCCTCTGCTCTCATGCACGCCGATTGATCATGATCAGCGCAAGTAAGTATAAGGGGGGCTGCACATGGAAGGGTTTTTTTTATCTTAATGCAGAAAATGCATTAGGTAAAAGACCTCCAGCCGTTACAACCATTTTAAGGCTGAAATTTAATTCGCTAATCTTTTGCACTGCCAAATTCTTCCTCCCCCCCCACTGATGTCATGGGTGAGTCTCTGTGCCTTGCAATACAGACAGATTGTGGCGGGAGGGTGCTGTAGATAGCTTCCTGGCAACAACATCACAGTACCCCGCCTCATTACTCCTCTCTAGAACCTTAGCCCTGAGGGCTGGCTCTTGGCTGCAATTTGGCATGTCATGGGTAGAAGTCAATCTGGCAGGGTTGCCAACCGCCAGTAAATTTACTGACCGTTTGTAAAAATCAGTGATGTTTTACAACTGCCAGTAAATATCAGGGGCTGATCATTTCATGATCTTTCTAAGTGTAAATCAAGCAAATGACTTTGTTATCGGTATTGTCAGTGTTTCCATATCATGTTTATACTGTTCAAATATTCACTGTGTTAGTTTTCAATAGGAGTTCTGTAATTTCTCAGGTTGTCAGTAAAAAATGTGCTCCGCCAGTAAATTTTCCATGTTTTGTCAGTAAAAAATGCTGCAGGGAGGTTGGCAACCCTGCAATCTGGAGAAGTGGGAATTGCATGCACACTACCTTGGGGTAATGCCCTCATGTGATGCTGAGTGTCTTTGATTGAAAGCATCGAAATTCAATGAATGAAAGGGGTGGGCCAGGGACACGAAGGCTGGAAAGGAAAGAGTTAGATGATGCTGGACACCCCACAGAAATAAAAATGAGACAGACTCTGTCTGACTTTCAGCAGTTTCTAAAGTACAGTACACTGTGAAGGCAATTTTTTTTTGTTCTGTTTTTATTTTTTTTGGACAGAACGGAGATGGATGAGAACACTTATTAAGTTTTTATTGCTGTCTGTGTCCCTGTTAGGGAAATTCACCCTCTCTATTTGGCCTGTTTACTATTATTATTGAAAGTAAAAGGAAATAACACATTTTGGGTTGTCCCCTGAAAAGTAATAGAGGAGAAATCTTCTAGTTCTGGTGATGTGGGGGCCCCAAGGGATTCCCCTAATTTGCAGGGATTTCGTCTCACTTCCTGTTTTGGCTATGGGACAGGACGGGAAGGGAAATCTCCCCAATAGCACACAGATGGTGAAAAAAAAAATCTTCTCTTACTCTACCCAAAATAAAAAATGCATATAGTTCTACTGTAACAATAACAATTGTTTGTATTTAAAATAATTTGAGAAAAATTTTATGTAAAATTTGATAGAGAAGTCTCCACAACATGACACAGAGAGCAAAACAAAAAAAAAGAAAAAGATATATATATATATATATATATATATATATATATATATATATAAATATATATATATATATACACAGTATATATAGTTAACACCTCCTTTGCGCCAGCGCCTCCCAGCCCCTCTAAATGGTTTCAGATGCCAGCGCGGGCGGGGTTTATGATCATGTGACCGCTGTGATTGGCTGTCATGGTGATCACATGATCAGAAAGCTCACGATCGCAAGAAGCGATTGGGAGCTTTCCATTAGCCACTGATAACTGTGCCAGGAGTGTGCTCTCAGGACAGCTGTATCTGCAAATTGGTGCGCCGAGAGGCCGCATATTTGCAAACGGTTGGCACCTAACGGTTAAAGAGGCTCCAACTAAACATTTTGCATTGTGGTGTGGTGCAGCTCAGTGCATTGCAGAAGTGCATTAGGGTGTCTTTAACCACTTCCTGACCATTCTGTAACTCCAGCGGTGGAATTTTTTGTAAAAGTGATTGGAGCAGCTAAACAGCTGCTCGATCACTTTTGCAAGCAGTGGATGGGGGCTCCCCTCCTGCTGTCGCGCACTGCTGTTACTGGGCTCTCCCGTCCCACCATTTTGTCACTTCCGGTTTCAGTCATTGTTTACTGGCTGTTACTGGCTGCTTTGGAGGGCAGAAGAGAGATCTGGGGTCTAATAGATCTCTCTATGAAGAGGACCTGGCTATCACAAGGAATGTGGTTTATCTGTTGGCAACCGCTGGCAACAAAAGTGAGTACACCCCTAAGTGAAAATGTCCAAATTGGGCACAATTAGAAATTTTCCCTCCCCAATGTGACGTGACTCATTAGTGTTACAAGGTTTCAGGAGTGAATGGGGAGCAGGTGTGTTAAATTTGGTGTTATCGCTCTCACTCTCTCATACTGGTCACTGGAAGTTCAACATGGCACCTCATGGCAAAGAACTCTCTGAGAATCTGAAAAAAAGAATTGTTGCTATACATAAAGATGGCCTAGGCTATAAGATGATTACCGAGACCCTGAAACTGATATGCAGCACAGTGGCCAAGACCATACAGCAGTTTAACAGCACAGGTTCCACTCAGAACAGGCCTCGCCATGGTTAATCAAAGAAGTTGAGTGCACATGCTCAGCGTCCTATCCAGAGGTTGTCTTGGGGAAATAGACATATGAGTGCTGCCTGCATTGCTGCAGAGGTTGAAGGGGTGGGGGGTCAGCCTGTCAGTGCTCAGACCATACGCCGCACACTGCATCAAATTGGTCTGTATAGCTGTCGTCCCAGAAGGAAGCCTCTTCTAAAGATGATGCACAAGGAAGCCTGCAGTTTGCCGAAGACAAGCAGACTAAGGACATGGATTACTGGAACCATGTCCTGTGGTCTGATGAGACCAATATAAACTTATTTGGGTCAGATGGTGTCAAGTGTGTGTGGCGGCAACCAGGTTAGGAGTACAAAGACAAGTGTGTCTTGCCTACAGTCAAGCATGGTGGGAGTGTCATGGTCTGGGGCTGCATGAGTGCTGCCGGCACCGGGGAGCTACAGTTCATTGAGGGAACCATGAATGCCAACATGTACTGTGACATACTGAAGCAGAGCATGATCCCCCTCCCTTCGGAGCCTGGGCCGCAGGGCAGTATTCCGACATGAAAACGACCCCAAACACACCTTCAAGACGACCACTGCCTTGCTAAAGAAGCTGAGGGTAAAGGTGATGGACTGGCCAAGCATGTCTCCAGACCTAAACCCTATTGAGCATCTGTGGGGCATCCTCAAACGGAAGGTGGAGGGGCGCAAGATCTCTAACATCCACCAGGTCCGTAATGTTGTCATGGAGGAGTGGAAGAGGACTCCAGTGACAACCTGTGAAGCTCTGGTGAACTTCATGCCCAAGAGGGTTAAGACAGTGCTGGAAAATAATGGTGGCCACACAAAATATTGACACCTTGGGCCCAATTTGGACATTTTCACTTAGGGGTGTACTCACTTTTGTTGTCAGCGGTTTAGACATTAATGGCTGTGTGTTGAGTTCTTTTGAGGTCACAGCAAATTTACACTGTTATACAAGCTGTACACTCACTACTTTACATTGTAGCAAAGTGTAATCTCTTCAGTGTTGTCACATGAAAAGATATAATAAAATATTTAAATGTCAGAATTGGCCTGAGAAGCAGGTAGTTAAAAAACACGCACTGCAGCACACCAAAGAATGTGCGTGTTTTATCACACGTTATTACAACAGGCCCTAAAAAATGGAATGAATCAAACTTTTTTCTGGGGATCCTCTTTAAAAAAGAAGAAGTGAATTTGAAAAAGGCAAGAGAATGGATTCCTTAGTGATAACGGTTAAAAATAGCAAAATAAAAGCATGGGATGCAGAACGCTGTCATTATTATCCCTGATTTCGTAGGTGGGAGAGAATATTACAATTACGTTGAAATGGTGAAAGAGGAGGTGAGGTGCCCCACTGATTCTCTGCTGTTCTGATGCTGAGCAATATCATATCTCTGTCATCACAAAGAACTGACACCTGAATCATCACACAGAGGAGGACAGAGGGAGCCGGCTTCAGCTGCAGGTGGTAATTACATTTAATTAATTCCCCGATGAAAAATTGCCCTTGTAATAAAGTAATAGTCAGGTGTGTCATCTGCTAAAACACCCTTCCCTCAGTGCAATGCCTGGGTTTATTATTTACAGGGCTGATAGTATGTTTTGGAAGCATTGTAAAAGATTCTTCCAAAAACAGCATGTGCCATCCTGCAAACCCGAACAACTGGGACTTCACATATCAAGCTATAGTGTATTTATTGTACATACCGTAGTTATTGCAAAGACAGAAGAAGATTGGATGCTTTGGCCAACAAAAACAATTTTGAAGATGCTTAAAGGGCAATATCACCTTTGGTGAAGTTTTGCTTTTATAAATTCCCCACCCTTCTGAGTGCAGCCAACCTGGGATGATACTTACCTTGTTCCCAGGTCTAGTAATCTTTCCTCCAACAAGGTCCCAGATGGATCCTCTTTATCCTGTGCATGGCTGCCACAGCCTCATAAATTGCTATGAGTAGGCAGTGCTCATGGCAGCTTCCAGAGGTCCCATGGAGTATGACTCTCCCAAAGGAATGAATGAGGCCCTGGTGTGCATGCACATTATGAGGAGGAGCCAGCAGGATCTTTTTTGGGCAAAGCTGATGGGCAACAAGAACATGTTTGAAAATGCTTAAGGGACAACATCGCCTTTAGTAAAGTTGTGTTTTAATTCTCCACCCCCCTTAATGCAGTTCACCTAAGATAATACATACCTTCCTTTCTGATCCAGCAATCTTTCCTCTGATATGGTTTTGGGAGACTCCTCTTTATACTGGGCATGAGTTCCACAGCCCCACTGACTCCTATGGGTAAGTCATGCTCATGGCAGTGTCCAGTGGTCCATTGAAATATGGCTTTCCTATTGGAATGAATGGAGACATGCTGTGAATGCAACCAATGCCTTGTAGGAGGAAAGTAGGTATATACTTTATGTGGTCCTGGCATTTCTAAATTGGCCGATGAGTCTCCTCCTTTATGGCTGCAGGACACTGTGAGTTGTACCAGAGCTTTCTACAGGAATAATGTGGCCACAGTGTGCATGTATGAATAGGAATTAGCCAGGACCTTGTTGGAGGAATTTGATTGGTTTCTCCGGGCAAGAAGAATACTTTTGAAGATGCTTAGAAGATTCCCCATCCTCCTGAGTGCAGTTCACTTGGGATAATATTTTACATCCCCCCTGATCCAGCAATCTTTTTTCCCTGAAAAGGTCCTGGATGAATCCCCTTAATTGAGGGCATGAGTATCACAGCCCCATTTATCCCTATGGATAAGTGGTACTCATGGCAGTGTCCAGTTGTCCCTAAGAGTATGGCTTTCCTATAGAAATGTGTAGAAAGAAAAAAAACACGCCTACGGATATTGATAGGAAGGGAAAATACTGTATGTGCACTGACCGCTGCCACTCAAGTACTGGTGCTACACCAATAATCAATTATTAGAGGGAAAAGGAGTGGGGAAGGGAACATCGATCCAGTTAAAGAACTAACCCACCCGATAGATGGCATGTAGGTAATAAAACACCTGGGGATCAGAAACAGAGCTCAAAACACAACCATGTATCAAGAAGAGGCAGGTAGGTTGTTTATACAGAACGGTATTCAGTGGTCAGACGTGGCCAATAAGTAGGTCCCCTGCAGCCGTTGGGCTGAAAAAAGAGATGCAATGAATATATGCAGAAAAAAAGACCGCCAGTCCACACCAGCAGCAATGGCCATATAGCATAACAAGAGGCAGCAAAAAGTATCAAGCACCTCTCCATCATGGAAGTGTAGGCCGCACTGGCAGCAGCACACGATTTCAAATGGATCCTAAAATAAAAATAAAACGTATTTTTGGAATATATGCTTGACCCAATTGACAGTCAACACTCATCGTGGTTGTCAGAGGTATAGGTGAGTGAGGTGAAGGGGTGGGGGGGGGGACAGAATAGAAAGGACACAGAACAGGTTGGAAAGTAAATCAAAACGATGAAACAAACAAAAAACAAACAACAAAAAACAAACAAACAATAAAACAGAAAACAAATAGCAAGGGCCCAAACCTGATATATCATAAACATGTGCAACAAAGCATATTCATGTGTAAACAATTACAATGCTTTTAGGCCAAAAAGTTCAGTTTTGGTCTCATCTGACCAGAGCACCTTCTTCCACATGTTTGCTGTGGCCCCCACATGGCTTCTCGCAAACTGCAAATGGGATTTCTTTTGGCTTTCTTTCACCAATGTCTTTCTTTTTGCCACTCTTCCATTAAGGCCAGATTTGTGGAGAGCACGTCTAATAGTTGTCCTGTGGACAGATTCTCCCACCTGAGCTGTGGATCTCTGCAGCTCCACCAGACTTACCATGGGCCTCTTGGCTGCTTCTCTCCTTTATTCTCTTTTTGCACGGCCTGTCAGTTTAGATGGACGGCCATGTCTTGGTAGGTTTGCAGTTGTGCAATACTCTTTTCATTTTCGGATGATGGATTGAACAGTGCCTCGTGTGATGTTCAAAGCTTGAGATATTTTTTTATAACCTAACCCTGCTTTAAACTTCACAACTTTATCCCTGACCTGTCTGGTGTGTTCCTTGGCCTTCTCCTTCTCTTATACATGTATGTATAAACCTTGTGAGCTGCCAAAACAGAAAACTCAAAAAACTAAAAAATTTAAAAACCCCAAAAAATAAAAAATACTATGAAATAGCTGCCAGCACTCACCACGTTCTCAAAATGTGACAATGTAAACATATATACCCAATTTGCGGTGCTAGAAATTATACAATATAATAAAACTCTTAAAATGGTAATATAAAATAAATAAACAGATAATAGGATAATTAAATAAAATATCCCCAATTATAGTGCAGGTGCTCATTAGCAGATGAAAAAAGTGCTCAGTGTGTATATGCACAGTCCTCAATATTGATAAGCAAGAAAAAGTCCATAATGAGCACCTGCAATATAATTGGGAATATTTTACCTAATTATCCTATTATCTGTTTATTTATTTTATATTACCATTTTTAGAGTTTTAGTATATTGTATAATTTTTAGTGCCGCATTGGGTACACTTTAATACATGGCATTGCAGAAAGTGCCCTAACAGAAAAACTCACAATATAGTTCAGACTTATTTTTATTTCAGCTACAGTGGGAGGCTAATACTTTTGAGAATGTCACGTTTATGTTAAAAATGCCAAAGAGGTTTTCCTGGGGGAAGGACAGAACTGTCACATTTCAGTTCTGAAGACAAACTTTCCTGAAAACCAGGGTCTATATCAGTCCCAAAGGATAGTCTCCCTCCAGGCTTGAACCAAGACATATTCTAGGCATACATATAAACTGTAAAAATGTTTTAGAGTTTCAGTCAGGATTGTCAACACAATCGGAAAAGTGTTTAAGTACAATAGGTTCCTTGGCCAACTGAACTTAATCAGTGACTTACCTTGATTTAATGAACATGATTTAATGAACATGTGTCAGTAGTGTATAAGTGATTAAAGTAGTATTAATCCCTCAGAGTTTTTTAAATTAATGCAATAAAAAAAATAATTCTTCAATACACTTTTTGTTAACATTCCTACCCCAACACTGTATGTTTACAACCTCCAAAGCTGCTGGCGTATACTGTACTTTCTCTGTGCTGCTTCCCTGAATTTTCAGTACTCACAAACAGTTGTAGAGCACCCCCAATGAGCTGCAGATGAACTTGGATCCCCCACCCTGCACAGCCAGGCACACTGAATTTTTTACAGGCTCTCCAGAGTCAGTAAACAGTTCATGACTTTGTTTTTGTTATTTACTGAGGGTTAATAACTTGGATAGGGGTGGGAGGTTATGGGATGCCCCTCTGACTTTAGCAAAACTTCAGGGACATCTTCCTATATACAGTCTGTATACAGTCTCCTCACTTTTCCTCCTGCATACACTTGCACGCTGGCTCCAGCTGGATAACTGTTGATTGATCTGACAAGCTCTCAGTCAGATTTAGGCAACGGCCCTTTATAGGCAGGGACTCACAGCCCCTTGTTGTGTAGCAGAAAAATGTCAGTGAAACAGTTTGCACTTCTCCTCCTGTGGCTACTGATCCCAGCACCACGTCTTCAGGCACTGCCAACCCACCTGGCTACAGCTGCCTCTTTCACTAGCCCTCCAGGCTAACTTCTCCACACCAGTCCTCCAGACTGACTCGTCACCAGCCCACCCAGCTGACTCTCTCACCAACCCACCTGGCCGACTCTCAGGAGATCTCCTGGGGAAGGACAAAGACTTAAACCCAACCCTGTCCTCAGGGAGAATTGGCTACATGTGGCAGTATCCCCCCTTGTATGTCCCCAGTAGTGTTGATCTACTTACACTGTCCTCTCTCTTGCATGGCTCATGCCTATTTATGAGGTAAGCTCTGCCCCCTGCGAGCCCACTCCTGGGGATTGGCTGAGGCCTCATAAATATTCCAGGCAGCTCTTCCTAACCTCCACCCACTAGCTCTAGAAGTTTCTACAACCTTCTAGACCAGGGGGATGCACCAGGGGAGATGACAGGTCATCCAGCCCTGAGTCATCGAACCCTGACCCAGATTCATAGCTCAGGCTTAGTCCTGAGCTAAACAAAATTTACCTACACCAACTCTAGCACACACTACAGTACTAGAGGATCCTACACAGTAAACAGTGGACAGTGCAGTTTCCAGCCAGTCTGGTAGCTTGCAAAAGGGAGGGTGAGGGAAGAGGGAGGAGCACCCTGCCATTTGCACATTGCTATGTTGCTAATGATGCACGCCGGGTAGGGAGACACAACTCTAGTCCCTGCATGCAAGGGTGGGCGCCATAGGATGCTGCAGGAGATGAGCCACCCTGAAACAGGAAACTTGGGGCAGTGATCATGGCACCAGCCTAAACAGGTACATAAGCAAGGATGAAAAGATAAAGAAGCTTCAAACTCAGTAACTGATTCAAAAACTCAGGGTTTAATATCACTTTAAAGGAGCTGTCTGCTTCAGGCCCTGTGAAAATATTTCCTATATTTTTGGTAAATTTAGCTTATTTCTATCTGCTTGATGCTGATGATTCACTTCAGTATTTATGGAATGCCAAACTGTTTAGGCAGCACTGCTTTACATTTGACCCTAGTCTGCTGGCCATGTGATGGGATTATTCCCTCTTTTAATTATCACTAGGAGGGAAGAAGATGCAACACAAATCACTGTCTAAAATTCCAGGAGATTTTAAAGGCAGGGAGGGCACAAGAAACAAGGAAGTAAGCGGTCTTCTTGCTCTGGACATGTAGACAGGTGCATCTCATAAAATTAGAATATCATCAAAAAGTTAATTTATTTCAGGAACTCAATTCAAAAAGTGAAACTCTTATATTTTATATAGATATATAAAGAGTGATATATTTCAAGCATTTCTTTCTTTTAATTTTGATGATTATGGCTTACAGCTAGGGAAAACCCAAAATTCAGTATTGCAGAAAATCCGAATATTACATAAGACCAAAAAAAGAAAAAGGTTTTTAATACAGAAATTGGCTTACTGAAAGATATGTCGATGTACAGTATAGTATGCACTCAATACTTGGTCGGGCTCCTTTTGCATGCATTACTGCACCAACGCTGCGTGGCATGGAGGCAATCAGCCTGTGGCACTGCTGAGGTGTTATGGAAGCCCAGGTTGCTTTGATAGCGGCCTTCAGCTTGTCTGCATTGTTGGGTCTGGTGTCTCTCATCTTCCTCTTGACCATAGGCGTGCGCAGCCTATTGCATTAGGGTGTGCACCCGAAAGCTCAAGCACACATACATATATATATATATTGTCAAAAGTATTGGGACGCCTGCCTTTACACGCACATGAACTTTAATGCCGTCTTAGTCCATAGGGTTCAATATTGAGTTGGCCCACCCTTTGCAGCTATAAAAGCTTCAACTCTTCTAGGAAGGCCGTCCACAAGGTTTAGGAGTGTGTCTATGGGAATGTTTGATCATTCTTCCAGAGGGGCATTTGTGAGGTCAGGCGCTGATGTTGGACAAGAAGGCCTGGCTCGCAGTCTCCACTCAAATTCATCCCAAAGGTGTTCTATCGGGTTGAGGTCAGGACTCTTTGCAGGTCAGTCAAGTTCCTCCACCCCAAACTCGCTCATCCATGTCTTTATGGACCTTGCTTTGTGCACTGGTCCAAATCATTTGATGGAGGGGGGATTATGGTGTGGAGTTGTTTTTCAGGGGTTGGGCTTGGCCCCTTAGTTCTAGTAAAGGGAACTCTTAAGGCGTCAGCATACCAAGACATTTTGGACAATTTCATGCTCTCAACTTTGAGGGAACAGTTTGGGGATGACCCCTTCCAACATGACTGCGCACCAGTGCACAAAGCAAGGTCCATAAAGACATGGACTTAGCAGGGGTGGTGGGAAATTACCTTCAAGTGCAATAATTCACATTATAACTGTAACTAAAACATATACAATTGAGTGTAACACTCTAAAAAAATAAAAAATCCAAAGTGCTATAATGGTGTGAACCTCCCAACTAAAAAGTTGTTGCACTCGAAGGTAATTTGTATTGCAATTATCTGTAGAGGGGTTTCCACCATCCCTGCTAAGGCAGCACTGATGGGCACTAATAGGCTGCACTGATTGGCAGCGTTGATGGGCACTAATTGGTAGCACTGATGTGCACTGATAGGTGGCACTGATAGGCAGCACTGATTGGCACTAATGGGCACTGATTGGCACTGATAGGTGGCACTGATGGACACTTATATGCATCACTGATGGGCTCTTATTGGTAGCACTTATGGGCACTGATAGGCTCTGATTTTTAGCATTGATTGGCAGCACTGATGGACACTGATTGGCAGCACTGATGGGCAGCACTTATGGGCACTGATTGGCACTGATAAGCAGCACCAATGGGCACTGATATGCAGCACTGATAGGCAGCATTGGTTGGCACTGATTTACTGCATTGGTTGGCACTGATAGGCAGCATTGGTTGGCACTGATAGGCAACACTGGTTTGCACTGATAGGCAGCACTGGTTGGCACTGATAGGCAGAATTGGTTGGCACTGATAAGCAGCACTGGCACAGATAGGCAGTACTGGTTGGCACTGATAGGCAGCATTGGTTGGCACTGATAAGCAGCAATGGTTTGCACTGATAGGCAGCACTGGTTTGCAATGGTTGGCACTGATAGGCAGAATTGGTTGGCATTGATAAGCAGCACTGGCATGGATAGGCAGTACTGGTTGGCACTGATAGGCATCATTGGTTGGCACTGATTGGCAGCATTTGTTGGCACTGATTGGCAGCATTCATTGGCACTGATAGGCAGCATTGGTTGGCACTGATTAGCAGCACTGATGGGCACTGACTGGCAGCACTGATGGGCACTAATTGTCAGCACTGATGGGCACTGATATGCAACACTGATGGGCACTGATTGGCAGCACTGATGGGCAGCACTTATGGGCACTGATAGGCAGCACTGATAGGCAGCATTGGTTGGCACTGATTGACAGCATTGGTTGGCACTGATTTACAGCATTGGTTGGCACTGATAGGCAGCATTGGTTTGCACTGATAGGCAGCACTGGTTGGCACTGATAGGCAGAATTGGTTGGCACTGATAAGCAGCACTGGCACAGATAGGCAGTACTGGTTGGCATTGATAGGCAACATTGGTTGGCACTGATAAGCAGCACTGGCACTGATAGGCAGCATTGGTTGGCACTGATAAGCAGCACTGGCAGGCAACATTGGTTGGCACTGATAGGCGGCACTGGTTTGCACTGATAGGCAGCACTGGTTTACAATGGTTGGCACTGATAGGCAGAATTGGTTGGCACTGATAAGCAGCACTGGCACAGATAGGCAGTACTGGTTGGCACTGATAGGCAGCATTGGTTGGCACTGATAGGCAGCATTGGTTGGCACTGATTGGCAGCATTGGTTGGCACTGATAGACAGCATTGGTTGGCACTGATTGGCAGCATTGGTTGGCACTGATTGGCAGCATTGGTTGGCACTGATAGGCAGCATTGGTTGGCACTGATTGGCATCATTGGTTGGCACTGATAGGCAGCATTGGGTGGCACAGATAGGAGAGAGGGGGAGTTTCACATTCAGGAGATCGTGAGAATTGCCAGAGCTGTTCAGTGTCTGAAACTGTCAGATAATGACACTGCATGCAGAGAGAGACACCAGCTGTTAAAAGTCAGCGGTGATGCTGGTGGTGGGCGGGACTGAACAGATACCAAACACCAGCCAATAGGATGGGTGTGGGCGGGCCGCTACATTTCTCTGGCTCCGCCCCCTCTCTGAAGCAGCCCAATCATTGGCTGGTGTTGGCGCTCAATCCCGCCCACCCCCGACATCGCGGCTGAGTTGTGATGACTTACAACTCAGCCGCGATGTCGGGAGTGGGCGGGACCAAGCGCTATAAACACAAGCCAATGTTTGAGCTGCTTCAGAGAGGGGGCGGGGCCACATAAATGTAGCGGCCCGCTCAGACCCCATCCCATTGGCTGGTGTTTGATGGCCGTTCTGTCCCGCCCACCTCCGACATCACCCCGACATTTTGACAGCTGGTGTCTCTCCCTGCAGGCAGTGTCATTATCTGACAGTTTCGTACACTGAACAGCTCTAGCAATTCTCACGCTCTGCTGCCTGTGAAACTGTTTCACAGGCAGCAAGGGCCACACTCTCTTGGATGGAGCATTTTGGGGCAAATCTCTGGACACAGCACGGGGTGATTAGGGTGTGCCCAGGCACACCCGGCACACCCCGTGCGCATGCCTATGCTCTTGACAATTCCCCACAGATTCTCTGTGGCGTTTTAGTCAGGCGAGTTTGCTGGCCAATCAAGCACAGTGATATGATCAGCATGATCACAGTTAGGTCCATATACAGTGGGGACGGAAAGTATTCAGACCCCCTTAAATTTTTCACTCTTTGTTATATTGCAAGCATTTGCTAAAATCATTTAAGTTCATTTTTTTCTTCATTAATGTACACACAGCACCCCATATTGACAGAAAAACACAGAATTGTTGACATTTTTGCAGATTTATAAAGAAAGAAAAACTGAAATATCACATGGTCCTAAGTATTCAGATCCTTTGCTCAGTATTTAGTAGAAGCACCCTTTTGATCTAATACAGCCATGAGTGTTTTTTGGGAAAGATGCAACAAGTTTTTCACACCTGGATTTGGGGATCCTCTGCCATTGCTCCTTGCAGATCCTCTCCAGTTCTGTCAGGTTGGACGGTACACGTTGGTGGACAGACATTTTTAGGTCTCTCCAGAGTTGCTTAATTGGGTTTAAGTCAGGGCTCTGGCTGGGCCATTCAAGAACAGTCACGTAGTTGTTGTGAAGCCACTCCTTAATTATTTTAGCTGTGGGCTTAGGGTCATTGTCTTATTGGAAGGTAAACCTTCGGCCCAGTCTGAGGTCCTGAGCACTCTGAAGAAGGTTTTTGTCCAGGATATCCCTGTACTTGGCCGATTTCATCTTTCCCTTGATTATAACCAGTCGTCCTGTCCCTGCAGCTGAAAAACACCCCCACAGCATGATGCTGCCACCATCATGCTTTACTGTTGGCACTATATTGGACAGGTGATGAGCAGTGCCTGGTTTTCTCCACACATACCGCTTAGAATTAAGGCCAAAAAGTTCTATCTTGGTCTCATCAGACCAGAGAATCTTATTTCTCACCATCTTGGAGTCCTTCAGGTGTTTTTTTAGCAAAATCCATGCGGGCTTTTATGTGTCTTGCACTGAGGAGAGGCTTCCATCGGCCACTCTTCCATAAAATCCTGACTGGTGGAGGGCTGCAGTGATGGTTGACTTTCTACAACTTTCTCCCATCTCCCGACTGCATCTCTGGAGCTCAGCCACAGTGATCTTTGGGTTCTTCTTTACCTCTCTCACCAAAGCTCTTCCCCCCCGATAGCTCAGTTTGGCCGGACGGCCAGCTCTAGGAAGGGTTCTGGTCGTCCCAAACGTCGTCCATTTAAGGATTATGGAGGCCACTGTGCTCTTAGGAACCTTAAGTGCAGCAGAAATTTTTTTGTAACCTTGGCCAGATCTGTGCCTTGCCATAATTCTGTCTCTGAGCTCTTCAGGCAGTTCCTTTGACCTCACGATTCTCATTTGCTCTGACATGCACTGTGAGCTGTAAGGTCTTATATAGACAGGTGTGTGGCTTTCTTAATCAAGTCCAATCAGTATAATCAAACACAGCTGGACTCAAATGAAGGTGTAGAACCATCTCAAGGATGATCAGAAGAAATGGACAGCACCTGAGTTAAATATATGAGTGTCACAGCAAAGGGTCTGAATACTTAGGACCATGTGATATTTCAGTTTTTCTTTTTTAATAAATCTGCAAAAATGTCAACAATTCTGTGTTTTTCTGTCAATATGCTGTGTGTACATTAATGAGGAAAAAAATGAACTTAAATGATTTTAGCAAATGGCTGCAATCAGTGGCGTAGCGTGGGTTGTCAGCACCCGGGGCAAGGCAAGTAATTTGCGCCCCCCCCCCCCCCCCAACCTGCGGACTTTTAGCTATCCCTGAGTCCCTTCAAATACAATAGTACTGACCTACCTGATTCCTATACTGACCACTACACTGAGAACTACACTGTCCACTACACTACATTGTCCACTACACTGACCACTATACTATACTCACCACCATACTACACTGACCACTATACTACACTGACCACCATACTACACTGTCCACTATACTGACCACTATACTACACTACACTGTCCACTATACTACACTGTCCACTATACTACATTACACTGTCCACTATACTACACTACACTTGACCACCATACTACACTGTCCACTATACTACACTATACTGACCACCATACTGACCACCATACTACACTGTCCACCATACTACACTGTCCACCATACTACACTGTCCACCATACTAGGTAGGCACTGCACAGCAATTTATATGATGGGCACTGCACATGACATGGTGGGCACTGTATGACACAGCACATTACATGGTGGGTACAGCGCATTACATGGTGGGCACTGCATGGCACAGCACATGACGTGGTGGGCACAGCACATTACATGGTGGGCACTGAATGGCACATAACATTACATGGTGGGCACAACACATTACATGGTGGGCACTGCATGGCATAGCACGTTTCATGGTGGGAAATGCAACTGCACATTACATGTTAGGAACTGCACATGACATGGTGGGCACTGTTGAACAGCACAGCACATTACACAGTGGGCACAACACACTACATGCTGGGCACAGCACATGGCAGGGTGGGCACAGCATAGCACATGACATGGTGGGAAGTGCACATGACATGGTGGGCGCTGCACATTACACGGTGGGCGCTGCACATTACACGGTGGGCACTGCACATTACATGGTGGGATCACTGTATGGCACAGCACATGACATGGTGGACACTGCAAATTACATAGCGGGCATTGCAAGGCACAGCCATGACATGGTGGGCATTGCACATGACATGGTTGGCACTGGATGGCACATCACATGACATGGTGGGCACTGCACATTACATGGTGGGCAATGCAAGGCACAGCACATGACATGGTGGGCACTGCACATTACATGGTGGGCACTGCAAGTCACAGCATGACATAGTGGGCACTGCACATCACATGAAGGGCAATGTAATGCACAGCACATGACATGGTCAGCACAGCGCATTACATGGTGGGCACTGCAATGTACAGCAAATGACATACTGGACACAGCACATTACATGGGGGGGCACTGCAAGGCACATGACATGACATGGTGGGCACAGCGCATTACATGGTGGGCACTGAATGGCACATAACATTACATGGTGGGCACAACACATTACATGGTGGGCACTGCATGGCATAGCACGTTTCATGGTGGGAAATGCAACTGCACATTACATGTTAGGAACTGCACATGACATGGTGGGCACTGTTGAACAGCACAGCACATTACACAGTGGGCACAACACACTACATGCTGGGCACAGCACATGGCAGGGTGGGCACAGCATAGCACATGACATGGTGGGAAGTGCACATGACATGGTGGGCGCTGCACATTACACGGTGGGCGCTGCACATTACACGGTGGGCACTGCACATTACATGGTGGGATCACTGTATGGCACAGCACATGACATGGTGGACACTGCAAATTACATAGCGGGCATTGCAAGGCACAGCCATGACATGGTGGGCATTGCACATGACATGGTTGGCACTGGATGGCACATCACATGACATGGTGGGCACTGCACATTACATGGTGGGCAATGCAAGGCACAGCACATGACATGGTGGGCACTGCACATTACATGGTGGGCACTGCAAGGCACAGCATGACATAGTGGGCACTGCACATCACATGAAGGGCAATGTAATGCACAGCACATGACATGGTCAGCACAGCGCATTACATGGTGGGCACTGCAATGTACAGCAAATGACATACTGGACACAGCACATTACATGGGGGGCACTGCAAGGCACATGACATGACATGGTGGGCACAGCGCATTACATGGTGGGCACTGAATGGCACATAACATTACATGGTGGGCACAACACATTACATGGTGGGCACTGCATGGCATAGCACGTTTCATGGTGGGAAATGCAACTGCACATTACATGTTAGGAACTGCACATGACATGGTGGGCACTGCAAGGCACAGCATGACATAGTGGGCACTGCACATCACATGAAGGGCAATGCAATGCACAGCACATGACATTGTTCAGCACAGCGCATTACATGGTGGGCACTGCAACGTACAGCAAATGACATACTGGACACAGCACATTACATGGGGGGCACTGCAAGGCACATGACATGGTGGGCACAGCACATTACATGGGGGGCACTGCAAGGCACATGACATGACATGGTGGGCACAGCACATTACATGGGGGCACTGCAAGGCACATGACATGACATTGTGGGCACAGCACATTACATGGGGACACTGCAAGGCACATGACATGGTGGGCACAGCACATTACATGGGGGGGGGGTACTGCAAGGCACATGACATGACATGGTGGGCACAGAACATTACATGGGGACACTGCAAGGCACATGACATGACATGGTGGGCACAGCACATTACATGGGGGGCACTGCAATGCACATGACATGGTGTGCACAGAACTTTACATAGTGGGCACTGCAATGCACATGACATGGTGGGCACAGCACATTACATAGGGGCACTGCAATGCACATGACAGGACATGGTGGGCACAGCACATTACATGGGGGGCACTGCAAGGCACATGACATGACATGGTGGGCACAGCACATTACATGGGGGGCACTGCAAGGCACATGACATGACATAGTGGGCACAGCACATTACATGGGGGGCACTGCAAGGCACATGACATGACATGCGGGACACTGCAATGCACATGACATGACATGGTGGGCACAGCACTTTACATAGTGGGCACTGCAATGCACATGACATGGTGGGCACAGCACATTACATAGGGGCACTGCAATGCACATGACAGGACATGGTGGGCACAGCACATTACATGGGGGGCACTGCAAGGCACATGACATGACATGGTGGGCACAGCACATTACATGGGGGGCACTGCAAGGCACATGACATGACATGGTGGGCACAGCACATTACATGGGGGGCACTGCAAGGCACATGACATGACATAGTGGGCACAGCACATTACATGGGGGCACTGCAAGGCACATGACATGACATGCGGGGCACTGCAATGCACATGACATGGTGGGCACAGCACATTACATAGGGGCACTGCAATGCACATGACAGGACATGGTGGGCACAGCACATTACATGGGGGGCACTGCAAGGCACATGACATGACATGGTGGGCACAGCACATTACATGGGGGGCACTGCAAGGCACATGACATGACATAGTGGGCACAGCACATTACATGGAGGGCACTGCAAGGCACATGACATGACATGCGGGGCACTGCAATGCACATGACATGGTGGGCACAGCACTTTACATAGTGGGCACTGCAATGCACATGACATGGTGGGCACAGCACATTACATAGGGGCACTGCAATGCACATGACAGGACATGGTGGGCACAGCACATTACATGGGGGGCACTGCAAGGCACATGACATGGTGGGCACTGGGCACAAGAGAGCACATTACATGGGGGAAGCAGCAGTCTGTCCCCTAGCACAATAATTACACAACATCCCCCTAACAAATGTACTGACCTTATCATAACAGCATGGGAGATGTCCTTCCTCCCGGGCTCCTGCTGTTTAGGACATCAGCACCCCTCCCCCAGACACTGAGGATCTGTGTGTGTGTAACAGATCCTGTGATAGGGGTCAGGCATCGGCAGAGACAGGACTTGGCTGCACTGACTTGTCTCCTCCAATACTGTCCACTACACTGCCCCCCATAGTGACACTACACTGCCCCCCATAGTGACACTACACTGCCCCCCATAGTGACACTACACTGCCCCCCATAGTGACACTACACTGACCTCCATACTATACTACACTACATTGTCCTGCCTACTAGGGATGAGCTTCGTGTTCGAGTCGAACCCATGTTCGACTCGAACATCGGCTGTTCGACCGTCCGTCGAATTGCGAACGTTATGGGCCGTTCGCGCCAAATTCGTGTGGCGCGTCACGGCCCATAATTCACTGCGGCATCGCAGTGCATTGCTGGCTGATGATTGGCCAAGCATGCACTATGACCCGCATGCTTGGCCAATCACAGCGCCGTCAGTAGAGAGAGCTGTAATTGGCCAAAGCCAGGGTGGCTTTGGCCAATTATGGCTCAGGGGATTTAGTACACGCCCCACACTATATAAGGCCGCCTGCACGGCGGCCCTGTGTAGTGTGTTCCGGTGTGCTGATAGAGAGAGAGACAGACAGTGTCATTTGATTTGAGTTAGATAGATTAGGCTAGATCTGTTCCTGCTATTTACATTTAGTGCAGTGCGTCCTGCTCACAGTGTTCAGCTAGATCCATTCCTGCTATTTACATTTAGTGCAGTCAGTGCGTCCTGCTCACAGTGTTCAGCTAGATCTGTTCCTGCTATTTACATTTAGTGCAGTGTGTCCTGCTCACAGTGTTCAGCTAGATCCATTCCTGCTATTTACATTTAGTGCAGTCAGTGCGTCCTGCTCACAGTGTTCAGCTAGATCTGTTCCTGCTATTTACATTTAGTGCAGTGCGTCCTGCTCACAGTGTTCAGCTAGATCTGTTCCTGCTATTTACATTTAGTGCAGTGCGTCCTGCTCACAGTGTTCAGCTAGATCCGTTCCTGCTATTTACATTTAGTGCAGTGCGTCCTGCTCACAGTGTTCAGCTAGATCTGTTCCTGCTATTTACATTTAGTGCAGTGCGTCCTGCTCACAGTGTTCAGCTAGATCCGTTCCTGCTATTTACATTTAGTGCAGTAAGTGCGTCCTGCTCACAGTGTTCAGCTAGATCCGTTCCTGCTATTTGCATTTAGTGCAGTGCGTCCTGCTCACAGTGTTCAGCTAGATCTGTTCCTGCTATTTACATTTAGTGCAGTGCGTCCTGCTCACAGTGTTCAGCTAGATCTGTTCCTGCTATTTACATTTAGTGCAGTGCGTCCTGCTCACATTTAGTGCAGTCAGTGCGTCCTGCTCACAGTGTTCAGCTAGATCCGTTCCTGCTATTTACATTTAGTGCAGTGCGTCCTGCTCACAGTGTTCAGCTAGATCCGTTCCTGCTATTTACATTTAGTGCAGTGCGTCCTGCTCACAGTGTTCAGCTAGATCTGTTCCTGCTATTTACATTTAGTGCAGTGCGTCCTGCTCACAGTGTTCAGCTAGATCTGTTCCTGCTATTTACATTTAGTGCAGTGCGTCCTGCTCACAGTGTTCAGCTAGATCCGTTCCTGCTATTTACATTTAGTGCAGTAAGTGCGTCCTGCTCACAGTGTTCAGCTAGATCCGTTCCTGCTATTTGCATTTAGTGCAGTGCGTCCTGCTCACAGTGTTCAGCTAGATCTGTTCCTGCTATTTACATTTAGTGCAGTGCGTCCTGCTCACAGTGTTCAGCTAGATCTGTTCCTGCTATTTACATTTAGTGCAGTGCGTCCTGCTCACAGTGTTCAGCTAGATCTGTTCCTGCTATTTACATTTAGTGCAGTGCGTCCTGCTCACAGTGTTCAGCTAGATCCATTCCTGCTATTTACATTTAGTGCAGTCAGTGCGTCCTGCTCACAGTGTTCAGCTAGATCCGTTCCTGCTATTTACATTTAGTGCAGTGCGCCCTGCTCACAGTGTTCAGCTAGATCTGTTCCTGCTATTTACATTTAGTGCAGTGCGTCCTGCTCACAGTGTTCAGCTAGATCTGTTCCTGCTATTTACATTTAGTGCAGTGCGTCCTGCTCACAGTGTTCAGCTAGATCCGTTCCTGCTATTTACATTTAGTGCAGTGCGTCCTGCTCACAGTGTTCAGCTAGATCTGTTCCTGCTATTTACATTTAGTGCAGTGCGTCCTGCTCACAGTGTTCAGCTAGATCCGTTCCTGCTATTTACATTTAGTGCAGTCAGTGCGTCCTGCTCACAGTGTTCAGCTAGATCCATTCCTGCTATTTACATTTAGTGCAGTCAGTGCGTCCTGCTCACAGTGTTCAGCTAGATCTGTTCCTGCTATTTACATTTAGTGCAGTCAGTGCGTCCTGCTCACAGTGTTTATCTAGATCCGTTCCTGCTATTTACATTTAGTGCAGTGCGTCCTGCTCACAGTGTTCAGCTAGATCCGTTCCTGTTATTTACATTTAGTGCAGTGCGTCCTGCTCACAGTGTTCAGCTAGATCCGTTCCTGCTATTTACATTTAGTGCAGTGCGTCCTGCTCACAGTGTTCAGCTAGATCCGTTCCTGTTATCTTCCTACTGACAGGCAGGCTTGTCTGGTTACAGTATATAAAGCTACCTGAAGAAAATTACAGGTGTTCTATTTGATCCTATTAGTACCACGGTCAGGCAGCTAGACTATTTACATTTAGTACAGTGCGTCCTGCTCACAGTGTTCAGCTAGATCCGTTCCTGTTATCTTCCTACTGACAGGCAGGCTTGTCTGGTTACAGTATATAAAGCTACCTGAAGAAAATTACAGGTGTTCTATCCCAGCTTAGTGCAGCTACAGGCCATTAGTATGTCTGGAAGGCCAAGAAGGAGAGGCAGACAGTCACAAGCCAATAAGAGAGGGCAAGCAGGCTCTGTGTCTAGTGCTGGTCGTGGAGACGGTGCATCCTCATCAGCACGTGGCCATGGGACACGCTTGGCCTTTTTTTCGGCAGCTGGCCGTGTTGAGCCGCAACATGCGGAAGACTTGGTCGAGTGGATGACCAAGCCGTCCTCATCCTCCTCATCCTCTCTCACCCATGCCCAGGGTGCTTTGTCTGGCAAAGCAGCGGCCTCTTCCCTCAGCTCAATGTCATCAGTGACTCCTTCCCTAGCTCCACCATGTCCTCCTGAGGATTCCCTCGAACTGTTTGACCACAGTGTTGGGTACATGCTCCAGGAGGATGCCCAGCGTTTGGAAGGCTCTGATGATGATACTGAGCTCGATGAAGGCAGTAACATGAGCACGGACAGAGGGGGTGCCCAAGAAGGACAGCAATCTGGCAGTCATGCTCCCCCTGCTGCAGCATACTGCCAGGTTTGCTCCAGTGATGAGGAGGGAGGGGATGATGAGGTCACTGACTCAACGTGGGTGCCTGATAGGAGAGAGGAGGAGGAGGAGGAGGAGGAGGCGGCACATCACCAACGAGGCAGGATGCCCTCCAGGGGCCAGCCTAAGGGCAGCACATTGACTGCATCACACCCCAAAGCTCCACATGTGCAGGGCGCTGCAGTCTCTGCGCGTTATTCAAAAAGTTCTTTGGTGTGGGCCTTTTTTGAGACGAGTGCATCAGATCGCACCGCTGCTATTTGCAACATATGTCTCAAGCGTATCTCGCGTGGCCAAAACATCTCCCGCTTGGGTACCACATGCTTGACCAGACATATGTTGACCTGCCATGCAGTTCGTTGGCAAGCATATCTAAAAGACCCACACCAAAGAACAAAGAGGATCTCTCCTTGCTCCTCATCAGCTGAGATTTCCAACCCCACTAGACCTTCAGTCCTCTCTGAGACCTGCAGTGAGAGGAATGAAGGTGTAGAATTAGGTGTGTCACAGCCAAGTACTTGTGGGCAATCTGCTTTTGGTACACCGACGTCAGATTGTACCAGGCAAATTTCCCTGCCCCAGCTGCTGCACCGCCGAAAGAAGTTTGCTCCCAGCCATCCACATGCCCAGCGGTTGAATGCTAGCTTGGCAAAATTGCTAGCACTTCAACTGCTGCCTTTTCAGTTGGTAGACTCTGCCCCCTTCCGTGAGTTTGTGGAATGTGCGGTTCCTCAGTGGCAGGTACCCAAACGCCACTTTTTCTCACGGAAGGCGATTCCGGCTCTCTACCGGCATGTGGAAGGCAATGTCCATGCCTCGCTGGACAGGGCGGTCAGCGGTAAGGTGCATATTACCGCTGACTCATGGTCCAGCAGGCATGGACAGGGACGTTACTTAAGTTTCACGGCGCATTGGGTGACTCTGCTGGCAGCTGGGAAGGATGCAGGACAAGGTGCAGTAGTGTTGGAGGTTGTTCCGCCACCACGCCTCCAAAATGCTGATTGTGACACACCTCTCTCCTCCACCCCCTCCTCTTCTTCTTCCTCCATGGCCTCTTCCTTGGAACCAGCGGTGCTCCGTAGGCGTTCAAGGGGCTACGCAAGTACGCAGGCCAAAAGATGCCATGCGGTGCTTGAGCTGGTGTGCTTGGGGGACAGGAGCCACACTGGGGCAGAGGTTCTGTCAGCTCTGCAGGGGCAGGTTCAGAGGTGGTTGACGCCACGCCAACTTAAGGCAGGAATGGTGGTTTGCGACAATGGCACCAACCTCCTCTCTGCCCTCCGACAGGGACAACTGACCCATGTGCCCTGTTTGGCTCAGGTCCTTAACTTGGTGGTGCAGCGGTTCTTGGGCAGGTACCCGGGCTTACAGGATGTCCTGAGGCAGGCCAGGAAAGTCTGTGTGCATTTCCGCCGGTCATATAATGCCAGTGCTCGGCTGACGGACCTCCAAAAGGAGTTTAACCTGCCCAAGAACCGCCTAATCTGTGACATGCCCACCAGGTGGAACTCAACGTTGGCCATGCTGCAGCGGCTGCACACGCAGCAGAGGGCCATCAATGAGTACCTGTGCGACTATGGCACCAGGACAGGGTCAGGGGACCTTGGTTTTTTTTCCCCACGCCAGTGGGCCATGATCAGGGATGCATGCACTGTCCTGTCACCATTCGAGGAGGCCACGAGGATGGTGAGCACTGACAGTGCATGCATCAGTGACACTGTCCCCCTTGTCCACCTGTTGGAGCACACGCTGCGTGGAATAATGGACAGGGCACTTGAGGCAGAACAGAGGCAGGAAGAGGAGGACTTCCTTAGCTCTCAAGGCCCCCTTTATCCAGACAGTGTTCCTGCGTGCCCGCCGATCACACAGGAAGAGGACGAGGAGGAGGAGGAGGAGGAGGAAGATTGTGTCAGTATGGAGGTGGAGCCTGGCACTCAGCATCAGCAGTCTTTAAGGGATCAGTCCCAAGGAACACATGGACTTGTACGTGGCTGGGAGGAGGTGGCTGCGGACGTTGTTGTCCTTAGTGACCCAGAGGACTCCGGACCGAATGCCTCAGCAAACCTACGCTGCATGGCCTCCCTGATCCTGCAAAGCCTGCGTAAGGATCCTCGTATTCGTGGTATCAAGGAGAAGGACCAATACTGGCTGGCAACCCTCCTTGATCCACGTTACAAGGGTAAGGTTGCGGACCTTATCTTGCCATCGCAGAGGGAGCAGAGGATGAAACATCTTCGGGAGGCCTTGCAGAAAGGTCTGTGCAACGCGTTCCCAGAGACTGGGAGGTTACAAACTCCTGTTTCTGGACAACGTGTTGCTGAGGCTTCGGTCAGTCAAAGAAGGAGCGGTGGAGAAGGTGGCCGTCTGACCGATGCGTTCAGACAATTTTTTGGTCCGCAGCCCCAAGGTATGATCGGTTCCAGCAACCATCGCCAGCGTCTGTTTTACATGGTGCAGGAATACCTAGGGGCAAGATCAGACTTGGACACCTTTCCCACCGAAAATCCTCTGGGTTACTGGGTCTTGAGGATGGATCACTGGCCAGAGCTTGCACAGTATGCAATTGAGCTACTGGCCTGTCCTGCATCCAGCGTTCTTTCGGAACGCACATTCAGTGCTGCTGGAGGCGTGGTAACCGATCACAGGGTGCGTCTGTCCACTGACTCGGTCGATCGGCTGACCTTCATAAAAATGAATCAGTCTTGGATCACCACCAGCTACCAAGCACCTGATGCTGATGTAACTGAATAATTTTTTTCAGATCCCTTCAAAGACTGCCTATGCTGATGCTGAGTGACTATCCCTGAGTAATTATCCTCTTCCTCCTCAATCATCACGCTGATAGCTTGTAAGAACATTTTTGGTTCTGGGCGCCACCACCAGTGCCTAAGGCACAATTTTTCAGCCCCTGTTTAACAGGGGCGTGTAATTACAATTTTTGATGTAATACTTTGCAGCAGGGCTCGTTCCTGCATTCCAACTAGAGTGTCTGTGAGGGGTTGCAGTGTTGTGGCACCAGCACCAGTGCCTAAGGCCCAATTTTTCTGCCCCTGTCTAACAGGGGCGTGTAATTACAATTTTTGATGCAATACTTTGCAGCAGGGCTCGTTCCTGCATTCCAACTAGAGTGTCTGTGAGGGGTTGCAGTGTTGTGGCACCAGCACCAGTGCCTAAGGACCAATTTTTCTGCCCCTGTCTAACAGGGGCGTGTAATTACAATTTTTGATGCAATACTTTGCAGCAGGGCTCGTTCCTGCGTTCCAACTAGAGTGTCTGTGAGGGGTTGCAGTGTTGTGGCACCAGCACCAGTGCCTAAGGCCTAATTTTTCAGCTCCTGTTCAACAGGGGCATGTAATTACAATTCTTGATCTAATATTTCACAGCAGGGCCCTGTGAGGGCTTACAGTGTTGTGGCCACAGCAACACCTAAGGCCCAAATTTCTGCTGAGTATATAGGGCAGGACCCTACTTTCAAACATCTAACTTACAAACGACTCCTACTTGCAAACGGAAGGAGACAACAGGAAGTGAGATGAAATCTACCCCTAGGAAGGGAAATTCTCTCCTGTAAGAGTTAATATGGGAAAACAATTTCTCCTTTCCACTGATGCTTTCCAATCCTTGTTCCACAAAAAAACCCAAATTTTCAAAAAACATTTTTCATTGGGACAAAAAAGTGAGGTGAAATCTTCTGAAGAGGAGGAAAGACAGCAAAACAAATGTCACAGGGGTGATAACCCATCCCTATGTTTTCCAAAAAGCTTAAAAAAGATTTTTTGGCTGGAGCTAAACACGTTAAAAATGTACCCGTTCAAAATTACAAAGAGATTCTACTTAACAACAAACCTACAGTCCCTGTCTTGTTTGCACCGCCTGTATACTGCTGTTCAGAGTATATAGGGCCTTTCCTTATTTTAATTTGGGTGCGGGGTTCCCCTTAATATCCATACAGGACCCAAAGGGCCTGGTAATGGACTGGGGGGGTACCCATGCCGTTTGTCTCACTGATTTTCATCCATATTGCCATGACCCGACATGACATTAAACCCGCAAGCAGTTTTAAATGAGATTTTTTCCTTTAAAAATGACATTTGGTGCAGGGACTGTTCTAAACATGGGAAACACGCGTCACTTTACAGGCATACTATAGACACCCCCCAGGTACGATATTTAAAGGAATATTTCACTTTTTTTTTTTTACTTTAAGCATCATTAAAATCACTGCTCCCGAAAAAACGGCCGTTTTTAAAAGTTTTTTTTGCATTGATACATGTCCCCTGGGGTAGGACCCGGGTCCCCAAACCCTTTTTCGGACAATACCATGCAAATTAGCCTTTAAAATGAGCACTTTTGATTTCGAACGTTCGAGTCCCATAGACGTCAATGGGGTTCTAACGTTCGTGCGAACTTTCGGTCCGTTCGCGGGTTCTGGTGCGAACCGAACCGGGGGGTGTTCGGCTCATCCCTACTGCCTACAGTCTCTCTCTCTTGCCCCCCTCCCTCCCCCTCCCAGTAACAAGACTCTCACTTACCTTCTTCTCCTGGCTGCATCGATCCGGATGAGGAGGAGAACACAGCGGCGGCTCACTTTCTTCTCTCCCCTGCTCTCTGCTTGCTGCCATGTTCAGTATCCAGCGCCCTGTGATTGGGTGTATGGGGGTCATGTGCGGAGGTGGGGCGCCTCACATGACCCCCATACACCCAATCACAGGGCGCCGGACACTTAACATGGCGGCCGGAGCCCGGGGACACAAAATTAGAAATTAGGAGGAGGCAGCCAGTGACACATACTGGCGCCCCCCTAAATATCGCGCCCGGGGCCACGGCACCCCCTGCACCCCCCACGCTACGCCACTGGCTGCAATATAACAAAGAGTGAAAAATTTGAGGGGGTCTGAATACTTTCTGTCCCCACTGTATATTTAGACACAGGCACAATTTTAGTTTTTTTCAGGTATTTACCAAAACATATTCAAGCAATGGATATGGGCTGAAAGTGCACACAGTTTAATTTGAGGGTATGTTCATCCAAATCGGAGAAAGGGTTTAGGAATTGCAGCTCTTAAGAATAGCCATCTCCCTTTTTCAAGAGACCAAAAGTATTTGGACAATTGAATCAAAAGCTGTTTCATGGCCAGGTGTGGGCTACTCCTTCATTATTTCGTCATCAATTAAGTAGGTAAAAGGTCTGGAGTTGATTCTAAGTGTGGTATTTGCATTTGGAATCTGTTGCTGTGAACCTACATCATGTGTCCATGCAAGTGAAACTGGCCAAATCAACAGTTTGGTACATTCTGAGGAAAGAAGAATGCACTGGTGAGCTCAGCAACATAAAAAGGCCTGGATGTCCACGGAAGACAACAGTGGTGGATGATCGCAGGATCCTCTCTATGGTAAGACTTCACGAGAGCAAATACAGAGGATTCACCACAAGGTGCAAACCATTCATAAGCCTGAAGAATAGAAAGCCAGGTTAGATTTTGCCAAAAAACATCAAAAAAGTCAGACCAGTTCTGGAAAAGCATTCTTTGGAGGGATGAAACTAAGATTAATCTGTACCAGAATGACGGGAGGAAAAAAGTGTGGAGAAGGTTTGGAACAGCTCATGATTCAAAGCACACAACGTTATCTGTAAAACATGGTGGAGGCAGTGTGATGGCATGGGCATGCATGGCTTCCAGTGGCACTGGGTCATTGGTGTTTATTGATGAAGTGACAGAAGACAGAAGCAGCCGGATGAATTCTGCAGTGTTTAGCGATATATTGTCAGCCCAGATTCAGCCAAATGCAGCAAAGTTGATTGGACAATGATCCAAAACACACTTCAAAAGCAACCCAGGAGCTTTTGAAGGAAAAGAAGTGGAATATTCTGCAATGGCCGAGCCAATCACCTGATCTCAACCCAATTGAGCATGCATTTCACTTGCTGAAGGCAAAACTCAAGGCAGAAAGACCCACAAGCAAAGAACAACTGAAGACAGCTGCAGTTAGAGCCTGGCAAAGCATCAGAAAGGAAGAAACCCAGTCTTTGGTAATGTCCATGGGTTCTAGAGTTCAGGCAGTCATTGCAAGTAAAGGATTCTCAACAAAATATTAAAAATGAACATTTTATTTATGATTATATTCATTTGCCCAATTACATTTGAGCCCCTGAAAATGGGGGGGGGGGGGCTGTGTATAAAAATGGTTGCAGACAGCTGACAAACCCCGTGACAGGCTGTCACGGGGTTTGTCAGCTGTCGGGTGAAGCAGGAAGCGGGAAGATGGCGGCGGCGTTCACAGATCTGCTGATCTGATGGTGTATCTTCGGGGTGATCTTGCTGCAATAAAGATACCCTTTTTATGTGCAGTATGGGGAAGCATAATTTTTCTTTCCACATATCATCCGGATGGGAGTGAATGCCTAGTTTCTACAATACGCGGTACATCTCATCTGCCAGATTCTTAACGTGTGCGCCTACCGTGACTACCTATCTGGTGATCCCCGGAGTTCCCGTGGAGTTCAACTCAGAAGTTCTGACTGTCCGGATACCTTCCTATACGTCCTGGGTGGCACACTGCCTTCAAAACTCCATGTCGTTGACAGGGGAGTCCTTTGGATCTGGTAAGAGTTTACACTTATCATTCTCTCATTGATGCCGTTTTTCGTTTGATGTGGTTTTCATCTACGGATCAACATAGTTTCCTGCCAGCATTTGGAACAGCCACCATCCTCAGTGATTGTTTCCATGTTTATACACAGTTGGATATTATACCCTTTATGCATTTGCCCTTTGCCTAATTGACTTTCGTTTATCACTGGTTTAGTCCACTACATCTTGTTGAAGGACTTGTGTTTTTTTGGACTTTATCATATTTTATCACCATTATTTCGTTACTTTGGTTTGTCCAGTATGCGCTACATTTTTTCCATTTTTTTTTATACTGTTTTTGTCACACTGTATGTAGCTGCTCCCCTTTCACTAGTTAGCGCAGTCTTTGCAAAATAGCTCAAGCTCTGTCAGATTAGATGGAGAGCGTCTGTGAACAGCAATTTTCAACTCTTGCCACAGATTCTCAATTGGATTTATCTCTGGACTTTGACTGGGCCATTCTAACACATGAATATGCTTTGATCTAAACCATTCCATTGTAGCTCTGGCTGTATGTTTAGGGTTGTTGTCCTGCTGGAAGGTGAACCACCACCCCTTTTGCAGACTCTAACAGGTTTTCTTCTAAGATTGCCCTATATTTGGCTTCATCCATCTTCCCATCAACTCTGACCAGCTTCCCTGTCCCTGCTGAAGAGAAGCATCCCTGCAACATATTGCTGCCACCAACATGTTTCACAGTGGGGATGGTGTGTTCAGGGTGATGTGCAGTGTTAGTTTTCTGCCACGCATAGCGTTTTGCTTTTAGGCCAAAAAGTTAAATTTTGGTCTCATCTGACCAGAGCACCTTCTTCCAAATGTTTGCTGTGTCCCTCACATGGTTTCTCACAAACTGCAAATAGGACTTCTTATGGCTTTCTTTCAACAATGGCTTTCTTCTTACCTCTCTTCCATAAAGTCCAGATTTGTGGAGTGCAGGACTAATAGTTGTCCTGTGGACAGATTCTCCCACCTGAGCTGTAGCTCTTCCAGAGTTACCATGGACCTCTTGGCTGCTTCTCTAATTAATGCTCTCCTTGCCCGGCCTGTCAGTTTAGGTGGACGGCCATGTCTTGGTAGGTTTGCACTTGTGCCATACTCTTTCCATTTTCAGATGATGGATTGAACAGTGCTCTGTGAGATGTTTAAAGCATGGCATATTTTTTTTATAACCTAACCCTGCCTTAAACTTCTCTACAACTGTATCCCTGACCTGTCTGGTGTGTTCCTTGGCCTTCATGATGCTGTTTGTTCACTAAGGTTCTCTAACAAACCTCTGAAGGTTTCACAGAACAGATGTATCTATACCGAGATTACATTACACACAGGTGGACTGTAATTAGGTGACTTCTGAAGGCAATTGGTTCCACTGTAGTTAGGGGTATCAGAGTAAAGGGGGCTAAATACAAATGCATGCCACACTTTTCAGATATTTATGTGTAAAAAAAATTGAAAATCATTTATCATTTTGCTTCAACTTCACAATTATGGGCCCCCTTGTGTTGGTCTATCACATAAAATCCCAAAACAAAACATTTACATTTTTGGTTGTAACATAACAAAATGTGGAAAATTTCAAGGGGTATGAATACTTCTTCAAGGCACTGTAGTATATGTAATGTACAACACAGTTTAGAGCATGCAGTGGTCAGGTCTATGTAACATACAACACAGTGTACAGAGTGTGAGGGTTCGTTTGGAGAAAGGAAGGACTGTGGACACAGTGTATCTGAATTTCACTAAGGCTTTCCATAACAGTACCCCATGAACACCTATTTTGCAAATTAAGATCTTTGGCAATGATGATATTTTATGTACTCTAATAGAAAGTAGGTTGTAGGAGCATGCCCAGAGGGTAGTGATTAATGGCATGTTTTCTGAATGGTCTGGAGTCTTGAGTTGGGTGCTCCTGGGCTCTGACCTGGGAACAATTCTGTTTAACACAGGGCAATAACTTCACTACAAGAAGACCTAGTTAAAACAGAAGGGTGGGAAGCTATTGTATATGGCATATTATTATTATAGGATTTGTATAGCACCAACAGTTTGCGCAGCGCTTCACAAATTGAAGGCAGACATTAAACTTGCAATATAGTATGGTACAAGAGGAATCAGAGGGCCCTGCTCATTAGAGCTTACAATCTAAGAGGGAGGGTCAAGTAATACAAAAGGCAATGACTGTGGGGGATGAGCTGATAGAGAAAGTAAAAACACAGTGGGGGATATTTACGAAAGGCAAATCCACTTTGTACTGCAAGTGCACTTGGAAGTGAAGTCGCTGTAAATTTGAGGGGTAGATCTGAAATGAGTGGAAGCTCTGCTGATTTTATCATCCAATCATGTGCAAGCTAAAATTCTGTTTTTGTTATCTTCCTTGCATGTCCCCCTTGGATCTACAGTGACTTTACTTCCAAGTGCACTTTCAGTGCAAAGTGGATTTTTCTTTAGTAAATAACCCCCAGTGTATTAGTTAAAAGCAGGATAGGTTTCTTTAAAGAGAAGGGTTCTCAAGGATCGTCCAAAGATGGATAGATTAGAAAATAGTTGGACATATTTGGGTAGGGAGTTCCAAAGGATTGGAGAAGCTTGGTAGAAGATGAGGGTTAATATTGAAAAAATGTAAAGTAATGCACTTAGGAACTAAAAATATGCATGCAAATTACACGTTGGGGGAGAACCTCCGGGGGGAATGAAAGATGGAAAAGGATCTGGGGGTCTTGGTAGATCACAGACTCAACAAAAGCATGGAACTCCAAGCTGCAGCAAGCATGATGAGCAGACTATTAGCATAACTTAAAAAGGGTATTTACCCAAGAGATAAAACCATAATTTTATCACATTACTAAACTCTGGTTCATGCTATCCAGTTCTAGTCACCAATCATCAGGCAGGATGTTCTTGAACTGGAGAGAGTCCAGAGAAAGGCAACAAAGCTAATAAATGAGCTGGAGGACCTCAGTTATGAAAAACATCTACAAACAATAAATATATTCTCCCTAGAGAAGAAAGGGATATGATCACATAATACAATCTTCGAATGGTGACTCTAGCATTGGGAGGAAACTATTTAACCTAAGATCTCTAAAAAAGACACGAGGCTGAACAATGAAGTTGGACAAAAGGCAGTTCAATTTCAAACTGTGTAAGATGTTAGAGTGGTAGGGATGTGAAACTCTCTTCCACAGTTGGTGGTGTTACATTGGCGGTTAAGGCTCAGTGTGCAATTTACATTGATGCTCAGTGTGCCCCTATATTGGTGGTCACTGTAGTGCCCTGTTACATTGATGGTCAATCTGTGCTCTTATATTGGTGGTCAGTTTGTCCCTGTTGGTAGTCAGTGTGTCCCCTACATTGGTTATCATAGTGTCCCCCTTACATTGGTGGTCAGTATACCCCTTGCATTGTTAATCAATGTGCCCCCTTACATTGGTGGTCAGAGTTTATATTTGTAGTCAATGTTTCCCCTTATATTGGGGGTCAGTGCTTATCCCTAACTTATATTTGTGGTCAGTGTGTTCCCTTACTTACATTAGCGGTTGGTGTCCTTATATTGGTGGTCAGTGTGTCCCCTCTAGCTCTATTAGTGTTCCGTGTGCCCCTTAGTCATATCAGTGGTCAGTGTGTATCCTTACGTTGGTGGGCTGTGTGTCCCCTTATTTGCACTGGTGGTCAGCATTTCCCCTTACTGAAACTGGTGGTCAGTGCTCGGAATCTCACCCTTGCTGTCCTCCTTTTTACAAGAAAAAAGGGGGGTTTTGGGACTTTAAATGAGGCACCCATATCAATATATAGTGTGCTTCCATCCCTAATGCGAAAACAGCAATGGAGATTTGGGACTTTAAATGAGGCCATAGACAGTGTGGAGGTAGGTAAGATTGAAAAACATATACTTTATTCATGAAATTGCGTACAAACATAAACAATACCAGAAACCACGTAAATGAACAGCATTGTAATAAATAACAATTCATAAATATTTACACTCACATATGTATGTGCATGTGCAATACAAGCATCTAGGGTACATAATGTATAGTAGCCACGTGCCCCGTGGAGGTCTGGTTAAATGAATGAGCACATATTCCAAGTAACTTCATATATGTACATGTAACATAAAACACCACTGACCGGAATACATGTCACAAAGAACAATAGAATCATGATGAGTTGAAGAATAGTATTCGAAGTGAGTGGTAGGAACAGACCGTATAACCATTCCCAAAGACCCAGGATAGGTGGTTGGATGGGGGTGTGTATCAACATCCCCACATGTGCCCGACGCGTTTCGTGTGATGACACACTCATCAGGGGCGGAAGCTTTGGGACATCTACGAGGGATAACGAGATGTTGTTAATGGGAATGTAATAAAGCATGACAGGCAGGGACAGATTGGGCCTGCCCTGAATACTTACAACAAGTCATTTGTGCTGTGGGGTAATGAGTGTAGAGCCAGGGCCACATGGTCTCTGCCGGGAGCTGAGGTACAAGTAAGCAGCGCACTAAAAAGGTGCAAATTGGGAAGACCTCCCCAGGACTTGACAAAAAGTAGTTGATGGATGTAGTAAGACTGGATGGTATATCAGGGGTGGCTGCCAGAGTGAGTCTAAAACGATATGTAAAAACGTAAGTGGCATTAGTTGTACATCCAAGAGTAACAGGTGCACAGTGGTACATGACCATAAAGTTAACAGACTTACTAATGGCTTACTTGTATAGCTATGCTGAGGATGAGCTGTATGGTGGTGAACTAGACATCTCGAATAAGTGATAACAAGAAAGTTTGGCAAAAAGTAGTTGGTGAATGTGGTAAGACTGGATGGTATATCAGGGGTAGCTGCCAAAGTGAGTCTAAAACAATATATAAAAACGTAAGTTACATTAGTTGTGCAACCAAGAGTAACAGGTGCACAGTGGTGCATGACCAAAACGATATATGGAAACGTAAGTCACATTGTTTGTGCACCCAAGAGTAACAGGTGCACAGTGGTACATGACCAATAAAGTTAACAAACTTACTAATGGCTTACTTGTATAGCTATGCTGAGGATGAACTGTACGGTGGTAAACTAGACATCTCGAGTAAGTGATAGCAAGAGAGTTTGGCAAAAAGTAGTTGGTGAATGTAGTAAGACTAGATGGTATATCAAGGGTGGCTGCCAAAGTGAGTCTAAAACGATATATAACAACGTAAGTCACATTAGTTGTACACCCAGGAGTAACAGGTGCACAGTGGTACATGACCTAATAAAGCTAACAAACTTACTAATGGCTTACTTGTATAGCTGTGCTGAGGATGAGCTGTACGGTGGTGGACTAGACATCTCGAGTAAATGATGGCAAGAGAGTTGCGTCGTGGGGGGCTAGATATAACCGCCACATGCACGTGCACGCTGACCCATACCAGCGGCACGCCGGCCCGGCATAAGCGGGGAGGAGGTCCGACGTCGACGGTAAACACCGCCCACGTATGACGCTTGTAATCCCCAAACACAGCCGGCCGAGATGGAAGAAACACGTGCTGCCACATCGTGACGCCTATACATGACGTCACATGTGGAGAAGGGTGCGTGGCGCCGATGCGCTGTGACCAGCCATCCCCCCCACACGCATCTCCCAGCCCCGAGGGGGGCAAAGGGAGGGGCGATAGGGGGTTTAATATGGCCACGCAGAGCGCATCGCAGCTCCCGGACAACAGACACAGTGGAACAGCCCTGGACATGTAACACTCCATATTGAACAATTGGAACACGTGGCCGGTGTGCTGGAATGGTGTATCCAGGGAGCAATGCCCAACATTGTTCATTACCATCTGGATCTGAGAGACCTCACAACATGGGAGGCAGGGGATTACTGTCACCCCTGTCTAATGGCCTCCATCCCTATGTATACAAGAAAAAAGGGGGGTTTTGGGACTTTAAATGAGGCACCCATATCAATATATAGTGTGCTTCCATCCCTAATGCGAAAACAGCAATGGAGATTTGGGACTTTAAATGAGGCCATAGACAGTGTGGAGGTAGGTAAGATTGAAAAACATATACTTTATTCATGAAATTGCGTACAAACATAAACAATACCAGAAACCACGTAAATGAACAGCATTGTAATAAATAACAATTCATAAATATTTACACTCACATATGTATGTGCATGTGCAATACAAGCATCTAGGGTACATAATGTATAGTAGCCACGTGCCCCGTGGAGGTCTGGTTAAATGAATGAGCACATATTCCAAGTAACTTCATATATGTACATGTAACATAAAACACCACTGACCGGAATACATGTCACAAAGAACAATAGAATCATGATGAGTTGAAGAATAGTATTCGAAGTGAGTGGTAGGAACAGACCGTATAACCATTCCCAAAGACCCAGGATAGGTGGTTGGATGGGGGTGTGTATCAACATCCCCACATGTGCCCGACGCGTTTCGTGTGATGACACACTCATCAGGGGCGGAAGCTTTGGGACATCTACGAGGGATAACGAGATGTTGTTAATGGGAATGTAGTAAAGCATGACAGGCAGGGACAGATTGGGCCTGCCCTGAATACTTACAACAAGTCATTTGTGCTGTGGGGTAATGAGTGTAGAGCCAGGGCCACATGGTCTCTGCCGGGAGCTGAGGTACAAGTAAGCAGCGCACTAAAAAGGTGCAAATTGGGAAGACCTCCCCAGGACTTGACAAAAAGTAGTTGATGGATGTAGTAAGACTGGATGGTATATCAGGGGTGGCTGCCAGAGTGAGTCTAAAACGATATGTAAAAACGTAAGTGGCATTAGTTGTACATCCAAGAGTAACAGGTGCACAGTGGTACATGACCATAAAGTTAACAGACTTACTAATGGCTTACTTGTATAGCTATGCTGAGGATGAGCTGTATGGTGGTGAACTAGACATCTCGAATAAGTGATAACAAGAAAGTTTGGCAAAAAGTAGTTGGTGAATGTGGTAAGACTGGATGGTATATCAGGGGTAGCTGCCAAAGTGAGTCTAAAACAATATATAAAAACGTAAGTTACATTAGTTGTGCAACCAAGAGTAACAGGTGCACAGTGGTGCATGACCAAAACGATATATGGAAACGTAAGTCACATTGTTTGTGCACCCAAGAGTAACAGGTGCACAGTGGTACATGACCAATAAAGTTAACAAACTTACTAATGGCTTACTTGTATAGCTATGCTGAGGATGAACTGTACGGTGGTAAACTAGACATCTCGAGTAAGTGATAGCAAGAGAGTTTGGCAAAAAGTAGTTGGTGAATGTAGTAAGACTAGATGGTATATCAAGGGTGGCTGCCAAAGTGAGTCTAAAACGATATATAACAACGTAAGTCACATTAGTTGTACACCCAGGAGTAACAGGTGCACAGTGGTACATGACCTAATAAAGCTAACAAACTTACTAATGGCTTACTTGTATAGCTGTGCTGAGGATGAGCTGTACGGTGGTGGACTAGACATCTCGAGTAAATGATGGCAAGAGAGTTGCGTCGTGGGGGGCTAGATATAACCGCCACATGCACGTGCACGCTGACCCATACCAGCGTCACGCCGGCCCGGCATAAGCGGGGAGGAGGTCCGACGTCGACGGTAAACACCGCCCACGTATGACGCTTGTAATCCCCAAACACAGCCGGCCGAGATGGAAGAAACACGTGCTGCCACATCGTGACGCCTATACATGACGTCACATGTGGAGAAGGGTGCGTGGCGCCGATGCGCTGTGACCAGCCATCCCCCCCACACGCATCTCCCAGCCCCGAGGGGGGCAAAGGGAGGGGCGATAGGGGTTTAATATGGCCACGCAGAGCGCATCGCAGCTCCCGGACAACAGACACAGTGGAACAGCCCTGGACATGTAACACTCCATATTGAACAATTGGAACACGTGGCCGGTGTGCTGGAATGGTGTATCCAGGGAGCAATGCCCAACATTGTTCATTACCATCTGGATCTGAGAGACCTCACAACATGGGAGGCAGGGGATTACTGTCACCCCTGTCTAATGGCCTCCATCCCTATGTATACAAGAAAAAAGGGGGGTTTTGGGACTTTAAATGAGGCACCCATATCAATATATAGTGTGCTTCCATCCCTAATGCGAAAACAGCAATGGAGATTTGGGACTTTAAATGAGGCCATAGACAGTGTGGAGGTAGGTAAGATTGAAAAACATATACTTTATTCATGAAATTGCGTACAAACATAAACAATACCAGAAACCACGTAAATGAACAGCATTGTAATAAATAACAATTCATAAATATTTACACTCACATATGTATGTGCATGTGCAATACAAGCATCTAGGGTACATAATGTATAGTAGCCACGTGCCCCGTGGAGGTCTGGTTAAATGAATGAGCACATATTCCAAGTAACTTCATATATGTACATGTAACATAAAACACCACTGACCGGAATACATGTCACAAAGAACAATAGAATCATGATGAGTTGAAGAATAGTATTCGAAGTGAGTGGTAGGAACAGACCGTATAACCATTCCCAAAGACCCAGGATAGGTGGTTGGATGGGGGTGTGTATCAACATCCCCACATGTGCCCGACGCGTTTCGTGTGATGACACACTCATCAGGGGCGGAAGCTTTGGGACATCTACGAGGGATAACGAGATGTTGTTAATGGGAATGTAATAAAGCATGACAGGCAGGGACAGATTGGGCCTGCCCTGAATACTTACAACAAGTCATTTGTGCTGTGGGGTAATGAGTGTAGAGCCAGGGCCACATGGTCTCTGCCGGGAGCTGAGGTACAAGTAAGCAGCGCACTAAAAAGGTGCAAATTGGGAAGACCTCCCCAGGACTTGACAAAAAGTAGTTGATGGATGTAGTAAGACTGGATGGTATATCAGGGGTGGCTGCCAGAGTGAGTCTAAAACGATATGTAAAAACGTAAGTGGCATTAGTTGTACATCCAAGAGTAACAGGTGCACAGTGGTACATGACCATAAAGTTAACAGACTTACTAATGGCTTACTTGTATAGCTATGCTGAGGATGAGCTGTATGGTGGTGAACTAGACATCTCGAATAAGTGATAACAAGAAAGTTTGGCAAAAAGTAGTTGGTGAATGTGGTAAGACTGGATGGTATATCAGGGGTAGCTGCCAAAGTGAGTCTAAAACAATATATAAAAACGTAAGTTACATTAGTTGTGCAACCAAGAGTAACAGGTGCACAGTGGTGCATGACCAAAACGATATATGGAAACGTAAGTCACATTGTTTGTGCACCCAAGAGTAACAGGTGCACAGTGGTACATGACCAATAAAGTTAACAAACTTACTAATGGCTTACTTGTATAGCTATGCTGAGGATGAACTGTACGGTGGTAAACTAGACATCTCGAGTAAGTGATAGCAAGAGAGTTTGGCAAAAAGTAGTTGGTGAATGTAGTAAGACTAGATGGTATATCAAGGGTGGCTGCCAAAGTGAGTCTAAAACGATATATAACAACGTAAGTCACATTAGTTGTACACCCAGGAGTAACAGGTGCACAGTGGTACATGACCTAATAAAGCTAACAAACTTACTAATGGCTTACTTGTATAGCTGTGCTGAGGATGAGCTGTACGGTGGTGGACTAGACATCTCGAGTAAATGATGGCAAGAGAGTTGCGTCGTGGGGGGCTAGATATAACCGCCACATGCACGTGCACGCTGACCCATACCAGCGTCACGCCGGCCCGGCATAAGCGGGGAGGAGGTCCGACGTCGACGGTAAACACCGCCCACGTATGACGCTTGTAATCCCCAAACACAGCCGGCCGAGATGGAAGAAACACGTGCTGCCACATCGTGACGCCTATACATGACGTCACATGTGGAGAAGGGTGCGTGGCGCCGATGCGCTGTGACCAGCCATCCCCCCCACACGCATCTCCCAGCCCCGAGGGGGGCAAAGGGAGGGGCGATAGGGGGTTTAATATGGCCACGCAGAGCGCATCGCAGCTCCCGGACAACAGACACAGTGGAACAGCCCTGGACATGTAACACTCCATATTGAACAATTGGAACACGTGGCCGGTGTGCTGGAATGGTGTATCCAGGGAGCAATGCCCAACATTGTTCATTACCATCTGGATCTGAGAGACCTCACAACATGGGAGGCAGGGGATTACTGTCACCCCTGTCTAATGGCCTCCATCCCTATGTCCTCCTTTTTACAATCAATCAGCAGCATCCTCATACGCCAGTAGAGGTGCTTGTTTTCTGCGCCTATTCCTCCGGGGAAATACAAACATGAGAGCTTGGAGATGGGGGCACCTCCCTCCCCAAGAACCCAGGTCTGGCCAGAGAATTGCCCACAAGCAATATGACATGTGAGGACAGAGATGTAAGCTCTGTGAGCAGTGGAAAGTAATGTTTGGCAGTTTGCAGCTTCAGACCTGGGGCACTAAACATCGGATATGGCCATGTGCCCTGGGTGCAACATCACTGTATGTCAGCCCGCCATGTAAGCAATCCTAATTGGCAGTTATGCAGAGTACACACGGTCAGACTTTTCGACCGACTTGTCCTACGGACGCCGATGGACCAAATCCGGCGGACAATCAAATCGTGTGTGGGCTTCACCGGACCTTCAGCTGACTTTTCCAGTCGAAAATCTCATGGACTTTAGATTTCGAACAAGCTTCAAATCTTTACGTCGTAACTCCGCCGGACCCAGAAATCCACTCCTCTGTATGCTAGTCCGATGGACAAAAACCGACGCTAGGGCAGCTATTGGCTACTGGCTATCAACTTCCTTATTTTAGTCCGGTGTATGTCATCACGTACAAATCCGTTGGACTTTGGTGTGATCGTGTGTAGGCAAGTCCGTTCGTTAAAAAGTCAGTCGGAAGTCCGTCAAAAGTCCGCTGGAAAGTCTGTTGGACCGCCTATATAAGTCATAGTGGAGCGCCCAGACAGCATTACAGCCAGAGAGAGCGTCGTGTCAACATCGGAAGAAGAGAAGAGGGAAGAAGGCGACGCAGAAGTCCGGGCCACCGCTAGCCAAAGAGCGGCAGAAGAAAGCGGAGGACCTGGCAGAAGAACCGGACACCGGGAGAAGAGGTCGAACACTGGGAGAAGAGGCCGGAGAGAGCGGAGAAGAACCGGACACCAGGAGAAGAGGCGGGAGGGACCCCCGAAGTCGGAAGAAGACCCCCAAAGTCGGAAGAAGACCCCCGGAGCTGTCTAATAAATTACTTTAAAAACCTGTGTAGTGTGTTTTATTATTGACACTTTTTCCCTAGGTGAATGGGTAGGGGTACGATGTACCCCATACTCATTCACATAGGGTGGGGGGCCGGGATCTAGGGGCCCCCTTATTAAAGGGTGCTCCCGGATTCCGATAAGCCCCCCGCCCGCAGACCCTGACAACCAATGGCCAGGGTTGTCGGGAAGAGGCCCTTGTCCTCATCAACATGGGGACAAGGTGCTTTGGGGTGGGGGGGCCGCAGGTAACCCCCCTCCCCCAAAGCACCCACCCCCCCTTGTTGAGGGCATGCGGCCTGGTACGGCTCAGGAGGGGGGCTGCGTGCTCAGATCGGGGTCTGGTATGGATTTTGGGGGGAACCCCATGCCGTTTTTTCGCGCGTAGGGTGTCCCCCTTAAAATCCATACCAGACCTAAGGGCCTGGTATGCCCCGCGACGGGGCTCGCAAGGTGTCAATCTCGCCGATAAAAGCGGTGAGATTGACTTCCTTTTCTAGTCTTGTCGTACCCGAGTCACGTTCAAAATGAACGGACTTGTCTGTGTGTGGGCAAGTCCGTTCATTCGGAAAGTCCACCGTAACTCCGTCGAAAGTCAGTCAGGAAGACCTAGTCTGCCGGAAAGTCCGGTCGTGTGTAGGCAAGTCCGTCCGTTCAGAAAGTCCGTCGGGAAGACCGTCGGACCTAGTTTCCCAGAAAGTCCGGTCGTGTGTATGCTGCATTAGGCTGCCTATCAGGTCTATAAGATAGGCTTGTAAGAAGGGGTTAGTGTTTCTTTTAGAGTGGTCACCACCCTGTCTCCAGCCAGTCAGAGTCTTCCCCCTGCTGGTTAGGGTTTATTAAAGGGGGAAGAGATGCTAGTACTTTGTGTATAGGAAGAGGCAGCCTTAAAGTACTAATTTTCATGGTGGATTAAGATCCATGTGTTTTCCCCTCTGTGGACCCCAGCCTGGGCCTGTGAAGTGAACCTTAGGGAGTGTCAGGGACGTGCCGGTGCCCTTCGGTGGAATATGCGTGCGTGCATGCGCACGCATGGTCTGTCCAGAGTCATACAACAGAGTTCTCCCACTGGTGTGCACCGGCGCGCTCCCGTGCGCGTTAATGCTGTTTGGCGCCAAGTTGCCTTTAAAAGTGTGAAAGCTGCACTCATGCAGTGCTGTTCGTCTGCAGCTCCGTACCTGTGTTCCTGTATCTGCCTGCTGATTATTATTACTGTTATTGACCCGGCTACGTCTGACTCTTCTGCTATCTCCAATCCGACCAGGCCTGCCTGACTCTGCTATCTTCGTGTGACCTGTTGCCGAACTCCTGCTTGCCTGACTACTCTGTTATTACCCATTTGCATTATCTGCCTGATCTCCTGCCAAACCGGAACTGTCTGACTCTGCCTTTGCCTTGTATTGCTGCATACCGGCCTTCTCATCCAGCTCCAGGTATTGCTGCTCCATTACCTCCTACCTGCCAGTCTGCTGATCCTCTTCTGCCTGCCAGCATCCGCAGCTCAGCCATCCCTGAGGGATCTCTACTCAGCTTCCGTGCCGGCTCCTGCAAACCTTCACCAGGCACTCCTATCCACTGTGCTCACGAGACCACTGTTCCCACTCCAGTGGCTCCTGAACCAGTGTTGTAAGAGGGGTCTTCTCCTACCAGTCGGGCTCAACTACCAGGGAGACTGTGACAAAAGACATGCAGAGACTCAGAGTATTGGCAGCCAACCCCTCTATGCAGGATAAAGTGACTTACTATGAGAAGAACTGTTATGCCACTAGCTGGATTTTGTAAAGGAATGTCTGTTAAGTATAGTGTTAAAAAAAGCTGCAACCAACTAGACATTCCATTATTGAGTACGCTGGGACTTGTGTTATCCTTAATTTACGTAAGGGCTAGTAACCCTGATGGGCCTGTTAAATGACTTGGGCAAGAGACCGGTATGTGATCCTGGTGGCACTGTAATTATAAGATAGCAGGCGGTTCCACAGTGGGTACGGGGGTAAGTAACCCAAACCCCTTGTCATTCATGGTTCCACAGGAGGCCCCTGACATGGGACTTAACCTAGCTTACCTGCCTCTAGGGAGCCCTCCTACAGCCAGCCCAACAGTCAGCTTGCCTGGTAGGCTGACAACACTGCCGCTAATTATGAGGCAGTGGCTAATCATTGTCAGCCTGCAGCAGGAAGTGCACTTACGGGCAGGATCTCCAGGTAAGAAACTTTGCAACAGATTCATAGAAAGCTGTATACAGTGAGGCATGATGCCAAACATATTGAAAAAATTGATTTAGAATTTACATACACTTTAAAGCTTATATGAGATTTTAGTTATTGGCTTTACGTTTACTTTAAGCCTGCTAGATGCCAATAGTAGTGGGAGCTCAGTATAAAAGGGTTTTATTTTCTTTGTTCTGGTGATTTGTATAGCAGTACAACAATGTATTATGCAGGAAGAAGATCTGCAGTTCATAGAACAATGCATTCCTCGAGTAAACCAGGTTTTGTAAGCCATTAACAATAGCACAATACAGCCATACAATAAAAAAATGCAACTGTCAATCATACTGTTTGAAGTGATTGTACGGTCTAATTAGGCTTATGTTCAGGTGTTTCTGTATTGCCAAAGAACAGCGGTCATTTTGTTATAATGAAGAAAACTCACAATAAATTAAAATTAGGCTTTTGGCAGGTATAGCTGAAAATGACCAAAATTACATCTAATTACCGTATACTGGACTAAACCTGCGTCAATTACATTTCATGCATTAGGCAACACCCGTAAACATATGTGTAATGAACTCTGTGATACCAAGCTTATTTAGAGGAGACCTGTCATGATATACATTTTTTGGCTTTTCATTGATAATCCCCTTTTGAAAAAGCTGCTTTCTTAATCATCTCTGGATTTAAAATACCGTATATGTAAATCTGAAGGCTTATAGTGGAACTCCTAGAATTATCTTTATTGCCAACTTACATTGGTCCAGCTTGGCAAGATGTATATATTTATGTCTTGTATTTAGAAGGCTGCAGGAGATGCTGAATATTACTGTAGATGATAATGATATAATTACCTGCGCAGCAAATCTAAATTAAATAAATAATAAGCTTGCGGGCAGCTGCGCTCACTCAATGCACATTAAACAATGATGGATAATATTAAAGTCACTTTCACCCACTAATAACAACCAAATGCCTTCAGTTAAGTGCAATTAATGGATAAGTAAATACATTCATATATATATATATATATATATATATATATATATATATATATATATATATATATATATATATATATAAAATCAGAAAGAACTCTTAAATAAAGTGCCAGCGCTATAATAAAAAGGTGAACCAGAAAAGTCCAAAGATGGTTTCACAAAATCCTCTTTAGTAAAGTGCCAGTGCTTTAAACAGTGCTCAAATTGTGCTCTCTTCTTATATAAATTAAATTGCTTCTCCACCGCCAACACTGCACTCAGGGCACAAATTTTGTGCCCCAACCTCAGTGGGTCCAAACTCACCAAATGGAGATGACCTTCTTTAGTCTGTTCTTGGTCTACAAGCCGTGGTTCCGAGCACGCCGACTCTTATAGCAGAGTGGGGTGGTTCATTTACACAAACCAGCAGATGATTCCTGGGTGCCGGGGTGGGCACCGGAAAACAGTGTATCTTATGCATTTTTTATGGCTTTTAAACAAATAAACAAATGGAATGCGCTATGAAATCCTATTCAGTTTAATCCTTTCCCCATATGAGAGCTGTTCTATGGTTTTGTGTCAGAAAAAGCATTGCACACCCACTCTGGCATATTCTAAAGGGGGTCATCTCCATTTGCCGAGTTTGGACCTATTGGGGTCGGGGCACAAAATTTGCACAAAATTGGAATGTTGGCGGTAGAGAAGCACTTTATTTCATATAAGAAGAAAGCACAATTTGAGCACTTTTTTGAGCACTGGCACTTTACTAAATAGGATTTTGTTGACACCATCTTTGGACTTTTTTTGTTGACCATCTTATTATATTGCACATAGATTAATTAATTCACTGATAATTTGAAGCACTAGCACTTTATTTACGTGTTTTTTTCCCCTGAATATATATATATATATATATATATATATATACGTATTTATTTATCTATTGATTGCACTTAACTGAAGGCATTTAGTTGTTATTAGTGGGTGAGCGTTACTTTAACATTATCCATCATTGAATATTACTGTAGTTATCCACACTACATACAGTGATACCTGCTATCTTCTGGATCCTGCTCCAGTGGCTTCCCCTCTCTACACTGTACACAGGGGGTTATTTGGCAGCACCTGTATTCAGAAAACACCTTGTCATTTTTTCAAAGAATACCCCTTTAAGCCCTTCCCACCATCAGTCTAATATGGCAAAATCCACCATTTGCTAAGCATGCTGCATAATTGCTCCTCTCAGGGTGCCTAAGGGTGCTCCAGGTCTTTCACAATCCTAGCAACACTTCTGCATTAAAATAATACCTGGTGATCCTGCTCCTTTTATAGGGTGACAATGCTCTGTCCCTCTTTTCCAGTTGTTCCCCTGTGTTGTCACTCTGCCACAAAGACTTCTGATGGAAAACAGTGGCGGCCCATCCATTAGGGGTGCCTCTGGGCACCTCCCCCTCTGTCACGCCACCCCCTCTGTGTAGAATGGATAGATTCATGCATTGCATGTATCTATCCATGGCCGCTGTAGCCACTCCGTATTCAAGCGCCTGAATTACAGCGACGAGGGTGTTTTTTTGAAGCATCTGATTAGAGCCATAGCTCTAATAGGCTTCAAAAAAGGTGGACTCAGAGGGCAGAGCATTGCGCTTGGAGTCCACCCAGGTGTGTTAGAAAAGCAAATGAATATTCGTTTTTTCTAACACTGAACCGCCAATCAGGAGACGCAGGTCTAATACCCATCATCTGATTGGCTGAAGGCACAAGCGCTCTGATTGGACACCTAGCAGGAAGGAAGAAGAGACAAATGGAGGACACAGGAACCACCGCCTGACCCGCTGCTCATCCCACTATCCCACAGCTCAACGCCATCACCCGCTGCCTGATCTCCCACCAAGAAGGGTAGATGCCGACAGTCAGCGAGCAGGAGGTCACAGTGGCTGCATTTGACGGGCACAGTGGCTGCATTTGAGGGGCACAGTGGCTGCATTTAATGGGCACAGTGGTGGCATTTGACGGGCACAGTTGCGGCATTTGATGGCACAGTGGCTGCATTTGACATGCACAGTGGCTGCATTTGATGGGCACAGTGGTGGCATTTGATGGGCACAGTGGCGGAATTTGATGGGCGCATTTGATGGGCACAGTGGTTGCATTTGCTGGGCACAGTGGCGGCATTTGATGGGCACAGTGGTGGCATTTTATGGGTGCATTTGATGGGCACAGTGGCTGCATTTGATGGGCACAGTGGCGGCATTTGATGGGCACAATGGCGGCATTTGATGGGCACAGTGGCTGCATTTTTTGGCACAGTGGCTGCATTTGGTGTTTTTTTTTCAGAATTGTTTAGTTTGTTTGCGCCCCCCACAAATTTTGAGCACCAGCCGCAACTAATGGAAAATACCAGTGGCTCACAATAGGCAGGTATAGTCATCATCAGGAAATCTGCCCTTAGAAATGGCAAGCAGCTATTGTAGGTGGGCATCCAGAAGTGGCTACAAAAAGGCAGAGGTGGGAGGCCTTTTCCCTGAAACACCAAAAAAAAAGAAGAACCGGGTACAGGAGAATGTTAAAGTGATTGTGAATGATCCCCTTGTAAAACAACCCATTCAGTTTAAAATAGAAATGAAAGGAAAAACAATTGTGTGTGTGTATATATATATATATATATATATATATATATATATATATATATATATATATTGTGGCAGTAGGACCCTGTGTTCTGTGTTACCTGGAAGATTGCTGGTTTACACCAGATTGTGGAGGGAAAGGCACGCTGATTGCACAGCTGTGCGCTGGCCTATTTAGTTGTGACCTGGCTATGGCTCAGGGTTCCACCCAACAGGCAGGAAGCCTGTGCATGGGAGTCAGATGGACTCCCATTCCTCTGAGAGGAGTCAGAGGCTGCAGGGGGCAGCCAGAGCATGCATGTCTGCAGGAGGCAGATGTACTTGGTGACAGAGCAGCAAGGCACTGATCAGGAGTAAGCTAGGAGAGAGCTTAACTCTGGGAAACTCTTTTGGGTCTGAGGAACAGACCTAAGGCCTAGGCTAAAGGCCTGAATCAGCCGTATGGCAAGAATGTAAGCCAGGAGGCTAAAGTATTGAGTGTGCAAGATACAGTAATGGTGTAACCCCCTGCGTGGGCTACTGATGTCTTTGTGAACTTTTCCGTGCTTTTAAATAAAAGTGGGCTACCAGGCCCCTAAAAATACAGTTTTGTACTTGAGTACTCACTGACAACGCACCTACAGTTTGAGTCTGATAACCCCAATCTTACTATATATATATATATTTAAAACAAAATTATAAATAGCATTTTTCCCCTTTTTCCCTTTTTTATAATCACATTCCCTCAGCTCTTATGCACCTGTTCTCAGCTGCATAGGAGCTGAAGGAGGAGAGGCAGCAGCACACTGAGCTTCCCAGTGACAGGCTGTGGGGGGGGGGGGGTGTCAGGACAAGTCTGATGATTGGAGGAGAGCAGGCTGAGTTCCCAGCAGTGGCGGCCTGTCCAAACGGGGCCCCTAATCCATGTGTTCGGCCCCCTAATCTACATGTGGGTCACCGGATGCATGGATTCCAATGGGTTTTATTTTTTATTTTTTAGAACCACGTGATTAGAGCCTAAGGGTTTTATTTGGCTTCAAAAAAGGTTTTGTGACAATAGTGAATTAATATTTGCTATTGTCTTCTTGATTCTCCTCACCGGATTGGCCAGGAGGAGGAGGAAGGAGACACAGGGGAAGCCGTCGTGAAGCACGAGGAGGAGGAAGCGCTGCCAGCAACCTAGACAGCGTAAGTACAGGACTGGCGACCGACCGAGGGGGAGGGGGGTGGCTTTGGGTGGATTGTTTGCTGCCCCCTTCCCCCCAAAAAAATACAACCAGCTGCCACTGGTTCCCAGCACAGCTAGAGAACTGGCCACTGTGAATTTCCCTGCCTAGTGTGGTCAGTTTATCATAGGAAAGCAGAGAGACTGGCAGGAATTTCACATAAAGGAAGCAATACAAAGAGAACAGGAGACTTCTTCTAACAAGTACATGTTACAGCAGCCACATATCAGGAATATGAACTGTTGGGGTAACAAACACTTTAAATTACTGAAAAAATGATTTAAACAAAACAAGCAATATCCACTTACATGCAGGAATTCTCTAACAAACGCTGCACAGACAGAGTGCAGGAGGTAGGATGAGATGATGGGAGCTAACAACAGAACGCTGCAGCCGCTTCCATGGTAGCAGCAGAGAGGACACATGGATGGAAGGAAGGTGAAAGTGATGTGATAGGCAGGTAATGTGTTTCAGGGCCATGCACCCTTTTTCCAACCACGTTGGCCATGCTTGATGCTCTCAACCAATAAATGTTTCAAAAAGACATTTAGATGATATGAGCTTTTTTTTTTTTTGAAAAATGTTTATTGGGTTTTCTACATTACATTGGCGAGTGGCAAATGAACTTTGAGTCATATACAGTCATGTAATAATAAAAAAAAATAAAAAAAGTAAACAATTGGGATAGGAGTTTGAAGGGGGGGGGGGATATGTAGGGGGAAGGAAGAGGGATGGTATGGAAATAATAATTACCTGTATAACATTAATACAACTTCAGGATGAAACGACAATGAGCTTTTTTTAGTAGGCACTCCTTAAAATCTACTCCAGAGTTCACTGTCTGCTGAATGCTCATTGTGTTGCAATCATAGAGGTAGCGGCCTAAGACCAGAACAAGGTCCACATACACTATATCTTCATCATGGATCAGCTCCTTTGAGGGAAAGCTCACTTTATTGTATATTTATCAGAACCAAGCCTTACTTCTTCCGGTCCAGTGCTATCACACACACATTTAACAAGCTAAATGTCATTTAGCTATAGTCTATTTTAATACTTACCGAGTTAGTGACCCAGAAACAGCATGCTGCAAGTAAGGTCAATACCTTGGAAAACAGTAAAGGTGTCAGATCAGCATGACAGCTAATTAGCATTTTCTGAGGGAAAAATCATAAATTACCTTTAGGCCTCATGTACACTGCTGCTGGTAAAAAGGCTTAATGTACACGGGACGTTTTTACAACCTCTCCTGAACGCAGTTGGGCGTTTTTTTCAGCTGCTCTTGAACTCTCCTCTATGTTATATTATCAGTACATGTACACAGGGTCGTTTATAGTCGTTCCTAGGCAGTTGGGTTTAGAAGCATTTTTTTGGAATGCAAAAAAATGTGTTCAGAAACTGAGTTTAGAGGCATTTCAAGCGGCAAACGCTTCTAAATGCGTTCTAACTCGCGTTTAGCCGCGTTTCATTTACAGGCGTTTATTATTTTTGGCTATTCTTTTCAAAACACTTCTAAATGCAAACGCAGCAAAGCGCCACTAAACGCAGCATGTAAACGCAGCAAAACGGACGTTTTAAACGTGGGTTACGATCTGTCAAGTTAAATGCGTTCAGGACGGATGTTCAGAGGCATTTGAAAAGCCAAATGCCTGTAACAGCTTGTAAACGCCTGTAAACTAGCGTTTAGCCGCATTTTGTTTACAAGCGTTTTTTATTTTTGGCTATTTGAAAAAAAAAAACGCTTCTAAACACGAACGTGGAAAACGCCGCTAAACGCGGCACGTAAACGCAGCAAAACGGATGTTTTAAATGTCGGTTACTATCTGTCAAAGTTAAATCGTTCAGGAGGGGTTGTAAAAACATCCCGGGTACATGAAGCTCAATGCCCCGTACACACGATCGGAAATGCCGCCAGCAAAACGCCAATGAGAGCTTTTTGTCGGAAAATGCGTTCACGTGTATGCTCCATCGGTCTTTTGCTGGCGGAATTCCAGCCAGCAAAAGATTGAGAGCATGTTCTTTATATTTCGGTCGGGAAAAGTTCCTATCCGAAAATGCGTTCTTCTGTATACAATTCGGACGTGCAAAAAATCACGCATGCTCGGAAACAATTTGACGCATGCTCGAAAGCATTGAACTTCATTTTCTCGGCTCGTCATAGTGTCGTACGTTACCGCGTTCTTGACGGTCGAAAGTTCAGAGAACTTTTGTGTGACCGTGTGTATGCAAGGCAAGCTTGAGCGGAATTCCGTCGGAAAAAACATCCAAGTTTTTTCTGACGGAAATTCTGATCGTGTGTACGCGGCATTACATGCAGGACTTTTTCCAGCATTCGTGAGAAAGCAACCCACCCAAAAAATGGATCTGACATCCTTGCATTTAGCCATTGTCCAGTTTTAATAATCCTATAAAACAAGCAATGAACAAAACACAAACATAAAACTTTCTTTGTTCAAGTATTGTGTATAACGCAGTTTGGATTGCAGTACAGTTTCAATCACAGCTTGGCTGTGCCTTACCTGACCTGTCATAGCCAGAGGCTTTAATCATCGTATTTGTTCATCAGTTTGTCAATAATACAGCATAAGAAATACAAGCTAAATATATCTCCATCTGTGCCATGGTTCACTCTCCTTTGTGTTTATTTGATTATAAAGATAAAAGCTGTCTGCTCAAAATATGTTTATTTTTTTCAGCTGACCTTTATTTGATGGATAAAAATAGACTCTCTTGTTGTGATGTTTTTAAATAGATTTACAAATAGATATTTTCTATCAGCAGTTTAATAACATTGAAAATGTATACAATAAGAAAAGGGTTGGTTTGCGGCATTTTTTGCTGGATACTTCCCCCTCCAAGGTGTGCTGCAGAGTGATGCCGGTATACAGAGTAACAGAGCGATTGGATGACCACTTCTGTGCTCTAGGCACTAGAGGGAACCCTGCAGAGGGCTGACTTCCCCTCTCCAGTGGACTTTGGGAGTCCATATAGGACAGCCATTGTCAACCAGGGTTCTGTGGAACCCTAGGGTGCCTCCGAAGATTACTAGGAGTTCCCTGAGCTGGGGCTGGTTGACCTCTCATTTCACAGTGTCTGCATAAGGGCCTAGGGTTAACACCACTTGGCAGAGACAGCTGTTTGTAAGGGTGGCATTACCATTGTAGGGGACAAGTCTTCATACTGGCCGCCGATGTAAGGGGGCAGTTTCCCTTTGACCTCCAATAAACTGTAATCCCCAAGATTTGAAAATTACTTAAAGGGTTTCCCTGGGGTAAAAAGGTTGGAAGCCCTGGGGAAGCCTAGTAAAGACTCAGGATTGCTGCAAGACTTGGTGGCTTTTTTGGCCACACATGATATATATATATATACTATATATATATATATATATATATATATATATATATATATATATATATATATATATATATATATTTATATATATTTATATATGTATATATTAGGGATGCACCGATACCATTTTTTTTTACAATGTGTACAAGTACCGATACTTTTTTTTTTAGTACTCGCCAATACCAATTACCGATACCTACCACAACTGTTTTTTTTTAACTTCAGCTGTCAGCAATGGTAAAAAGCATTGAAAAGTTATTTACAAATGAAATAAATATATTTTTTAATTAAGCGCCTTTTCAATGTGAAATGTGAAAACATATGTTATTTCATATGTGTAAAAATATTCACTAACAAAGCAAACAAAAAAAAAAGTTTTAATTGTTTATCGTTTATAAAATAGATGTGAACAAAAGAAAAAAAACAGGAAAATAATAATTAAATGGAGGAGAATAGGGAGTTAATTAAGGCTGATTAGAGTAAATTAAGGGTTATTAAGGGGTTAAACAGAGGAACATCTCTTTGATCTGCAGATGAAGAAACAGAAATATACAGAAATATACAAAAAGAAACAATGTTTCTTTTTAGTTTAGTGTTTCAGGGCTGAGCAATGTTGGTATTTTTTTTTTTTTTGACAGCTCCAATTACTGGACTTCTTTAACCACTTCAGCCCCGGAAGGATTTACCCCCTTCCTGACCAGAGCACTTTTTACAATTCGGCACTGCGTCGCTTTAACTGCTAATTGCGCGGTCATGCAATGCTGTACCCAAACGAAATTTGCGTCCTTTTCTTCCCACAAATAGAGCTTTCTTTTGATGGTATTTGATCACCTCTGCCGTTTTTATTTTTTGCGCTATACACGGAAAAAGACCGAAAATTTTGAAAAAAAATGATATTTTCTACTTTTTGTTCTAAAAAAAATCCAATAAACTCAATTTTAGTCATACATTTAGGCCAAAATGTATTCGGCCACATGTCTTTGGTAAAAAAAATGTCAATAAGTGTATATTTATTGGTTTGCGCAAAAGTTATAGCGTCTACAAACTAGGGTACATTTTCTGGAATTTACACAGCCTTTAATTTATGACTGCCTATGTCGATTCTTGAGGTGCTAAAATGGCAGGGCAGTACAAAACCCCCACAAATGACCCCATTTTGGAAAGTAGACACCCCAAGGAATTTGCTGAGAGGCATGTTGAGCCCATTGAATATTCATTTTTTTTGTCCCAAGTGATTGAATAATGACAAAAAAAAAAAAAAAAAAAAAAAAATTACAAAAAGTTGTCACTAAATGATATATTGCTCACACAGGCCATGGGCATATGTGGAATTGCACCCCAAAATACATTTAGCTGCTTCTCCTGAGTACGGGGATACCACATGTGTGGGACTTTTTGGGAGCCTAGCCGCGTACGGGGCCCCGAAAACCAAGCACCGCCTTCAGGATTTCTAAGGGCGTACATTTTTGATTTTACTCCTCACTACCTATCACGGTTTTGAAGGCCATAAAATGCCCAGATGACATAAACCCCCCCCAAATGACCCCATTTTGGAACGTAGACACCCCAAGCTATTTGCTTTGAGGCATGTTGAGTCCATGGAATGTTTTATATTTTGACACAAGTTGCGGGAAAGTGACAATTTTTTTTTTTTTTTTTTTTTTTTTGCACAAAGTTGTCACTAAATGATATATTGCTCACACAGGCCATGGGCATATGTGGAATTGCACCCCAAAATACATTTAGCTGCTTCTCCTGAGTACGGGGATACCACATGTGTGGGACTTTTTAGGAGCCTAGCCGCGTACGGGACCCCGAAAACCAAGCACTGCCTTCAGGATTTCTAAGGGCGTACATTTTTGATTTTACTCCTCACTGCCTATCACAGTTTCGGAGGCCATGGAATGCCCAGGTGGCACAAACCCCCCCCAAATGACCCCATTTTGGAAAGTAGACACCCCAAGCTATTTGCTGAGAGGCATGGTGAGTATTTTGCAGCTCTCATTTGTTTTTGAAAATAAAGAAAGACGAGAAAAAAAAATTTTTTTTTTCTTTTTTCAATTTTCAAAACTTTGTGACAAAAAGTGAGGTCTGCAAAATACTCACTATACCTCTCATCAAATAGCTTGGGGTGTCTACTTTCCAAAATGGGGTCATTTGGGGTTTTTTTTTGCCACCTGGGCATTCCATGGCCCCCGAAACTGTGATAGGCGGTGAAGAGTGAAATCAAAAATTTACGGCCTTAGAAAGCCTGAAGGCGGTGCTTGGTTTTCGGGGTCCCGTACGCGGCTAGGCTCCCAAAAAGTCTCACACATGTGGTATCCCCGTACTCAGGAGAAGCAGCAGAATGTATTTTGGGGTGTAATTTCACATATTCCCATGGCATGTTTGAGCAATATATCATTTAGTGACAACTTTGCGCAAAAAAAAATAAAAAAAATAAAAAATTGTCTCTTTCCCGCAACTTGTGTCACAATATAAATTATTCCATGGACTCAACATGACTCTCAGCAAATAGCTTGGGGTGTCTACTTTCCAAAATGGGGTCATTTGGGGGGGGTTTGAACTGTCCTGGCATTTTATGCACAACATCTAGAAGCTTATGTCACACATCACCCACTCTTCTAACCACTTGAAGACAAAGCCCTTTCTGACACTTATTGTTTACATAAAAAAATAATTTTTTTTTGCAAGAAAATTACTTTGAACCCCCAAACATTATATATTTTTTTTAAAGCAAATGTCCTACAGATTAAAATGGTGGGTGTTTCATTTTTTTTTTTCACACAGTATTTGCGCAGCGATTTTTCAAACGCATTTTTTGGGGAAAAAACACACTTTTTTACATTTTAATGCACTAAAACACACTATATTGCCCAAATGTTTGATGAGATAAAAAAGATGATCTTAGGCCGAGTACATAGATACCAAACATGACATGCTTTAAAATTGCGCACAAACGTGCAGTGGCGACAAACTAAATACATTTTTAAAAGCCTTTAAAAGCCTTTACAGGTTACCACTTTAGATTTACAGAGGAGGTCTACTGCTAAAATTACTGCCCTCGATCTGACCTTCGCGGCGATACCTCACATGCATGGTGCAATTGCTGTTTACATTTGACGCCAGACCAACGCTTGCGTTCACCTTAGCGCGAGAGCAGGGGGGACAGGGGTGCTTTTTTTTTTTTTTTTTTTTTTTTTCTTTATTATTATTATTTTTTTATCTTATTTTTAAACTGTTCCTTTCATTTTTTTTTTTTTTTAAATCATTTTTATTGTTATCTCAGGGAATGTAAATATCCCCTATGATAGCAATAGGTAGTGACAGGTACTCTTTTTTGCAAAAATTGGGGTCTATTAGACCCTAGATTTCTCCTCTGCCCTCAAAGCATCTGATCACACCAAGATCGGTGTGATAAAATGCTTTCCCAATTTCCCAATGGCGCTGTTTACATCCGGCGAAATCTACGTCATAAAATGCTCGTAGCTTCCGGTTTCTTAGGTCATAGAGATGTTTGGAGCCACTCTGGTCTCTGATCAGCTCTATGGTCAGCTGGCTGAATCACCGGCTGCATTTTCAGGTTCCCTGTTGAGACAGGAGAGCCAGAGAAAAACACGGAAGATGTTGGGGGGGGGGGGCATTCCCTCCCACTGCTTGTAAAAGCAGTCTAGAGGCTAATTAGCCACTAGGATTGCTTTTACATGAAAGCCGACCGCTGGCTGAAAAGAATGATACCAAGATGATACCTAAACCTGCAGGCATCATTCTGGTATAACCACTCAAAGTCGTGAATGGCATACCTGAAGACAAAAAAATGGTTAACAATAAAGCACAGTAAACGGTAAGGTATAAAAAAATTGCATACCTGAAAAGCAAACATGATAAAACATAATAACAATAACAATAACAATAAAACATTGCAGAATAGAATACAGTAAAAAAGAGCAGAACAATAGAGAGAGAATAGAGAGAGAGAGAACAATAAAACGACAACTATTTTTATTTTATATTTTTGTTTGTGTTTTTTTTTTTTTACACTTTTTTTTGTAACTAACTATAATAACTGTAACCGGTTCCAGGTTCGGGTCTCTCAAAATGCGATGGCATCTTGGGAGACCCTGTGAAAGTGTGCCTAGTCTGTGCAATGTTGTACCCTACGCTAATACTCAACTAGTGCATGGTAGCGTTCAAAACATTCACCAATGCAAAGACCAGGATTGTCAGGACAGGAGGGACAATAATAGCGGGTGTCACGGCTATATCCGCGCTTGCTGCAGACACAACATATTTTTTGGGGGGTTCGCTGGGTAGGGGTACTCGGGAGGACATAAAGAAAATGCCTCTCATGCAGCCGACTGCATTTGGTTGGGGATGTGAATGGGGGAAGTACGGGCGCTGCAGAAGCGGTGGGTTCCCAATTAGGATTGGCGAATGCAGCAGGAAGGGCACTATGGGCATGACGGGCCTGTGTTTGTCTTTTTGGTGGCAGCGGGACACTACTTGTGCTTGCCACCTCACCAGCTTGAACTGCACTTATGGGACTCGCCACGTCACCAAGTGTTACTGCAGTGCTGGTTTGACTACGACCGGGGTGACAGTGATCGATCGATACTGCACTTGGGTGGGCTGGGCCGGGCCGGGCGGAGGGGCAAAACGCAGGTGCTAGCAGGTATCTGGGCTGATCCCGCTAACACTGCGTTTTTGGGAACCCTAAACTGCTGGGGACGCTAGTATAGATCTGATCGGATCAGATATTGATCTGTTCAGATACTATACCACTAAGGGAGGCGTATGCTGCGTGCGTGGGTGTTAGCGGTACTGGCGCTAATCTGACGCTGCCTGGGGCTGGTGCTTGCCAGTTCACCAAAATGCTACCAAAAAAACTGTTAGCGATCGCAGGGATCAGGCCTGACTCTGCGAACGCTGCAGTTATGCGTTTAGTGTTTTGTAAGTGACAGTGATCGATCGATACTGCACTTGGGTGGGCTGGGCTCGCCTGGGCGGAGGGGCAAAACGCAGGTGCTAGCAGGTATCTGGGCTGATCCCGCTAACACTGCGTTTTTGGGAACCCTAAACTGCTGGGGACGCTAGTATAGATCTGATCGGATCAGATATTGATCCGATCAGATACTATACCACTAAGGGAGGTGTATGGTGCGTGTACGGTGCGTGCGTGGGTGTTCGCGGTACTGGCGCTAATCTGACGCTGCCTGGGGCAACGCATATCACCGCCGGGCGATCAGGGGGCTAAACCTTTATTCGGTAATAAACGGCGGGTGCCCTGACACTATAAAAAATAAACTAACTAACCAGCGTCACCCGTAACAGTTATACGGTGATCAGTGGTGAAAGGGTTAACTAGGGGGCAATCAAGGGGTTAAAACATTTATTAGATAGTATATGGGGGTCCCTGTCGCTATAAAACACTGACGGCGAACCTAAATATTTACGTCCCTAACTAGCGTCACCAGTGACACTAATACAGCGATCAGAAAAATGATCGCTTAGCGACACTGGCGACAGGGGGTGATCAAGGGGTTAAAACTTTATTAGGGGGGGTACTGGCGCTAATCTGACGCTGCCTGGGGCGACGCATATCACCGCCGGGCGATTAGGGGGCTAAACCTTTATTCGGTAATAAACGGCGGGTGCCCTGACACTATAAAAAATAAACGAACTAACCAGCGTCACCCGTAACGGTTATACGGTGATCAGTGGTGAAAGGGTTAACTAGGGGGCAATCAAGGGGTTAAAACATTTATTAGATAGTATATGGGGGTCCCTGTCGCTATAAAACACTGACGGCGAACCTAAATATTTACGTCCCTAACTACCGTCACCAGCGACACTAATACAGCGATCAGAAAAATGATCTCTTAGCGACACTGGTGAGGGGGGGTGATCAAGGGGTTAAAACTTTATTAGGGGGGGTAAGGGGGGTACCCTAGACCTACAGGGGGGTTACAGTAACTGTCCTAACACTGCTAACTGTCACAAACTGACACTATGCAGTAATCAGGAAAAAAAAAAAAAAAAAAAAAAAAAAACCTGCTTGGTGTCAGTTTGTGACAGGGGGGGGGTGATTGGGGGGGGATCGGGGGGCGATCGGGGGGGGATCGGGGGTGTAATGTATGCCTGGCATGTTCTACTGTGTGTGTTTGTGTTGTGCACTTACTTACATGTCATCTCTCCTCGGCGCTGGAACGGAAACTGACAGCCGAGGAGAGATGACATCACATCCTCTGCCTCTGTGTACTATACAGAGGCAGGGGATGTTTGTCAGTGGCTGGGAGCGATCGCGAGGGGGGGGCCACGATCGGATGGTCTCCCCCTCGTCTCTCATCGCTCCCAACCAAATGCCGACCGCAGCTGGCACCGGGGGGGGGTCCGATCGGACCCCCCACCCGCGGGAAGGCAATCACGTTTCAGGTACGTGATTTTGCCTGCCCGTGCCGCTCTGCTCACGTATATAGGCGTGAGGCGGTCGGCAAGTGGTTAACACTGGGGAAACCCACTGACAGCTCAAAGAGCCGAGCCTGAAATGATCAGTTTCAGGTATCGGTGCATTTGCATGAGTACCGACACTTGTGCAAATACTCGGTATTGGCACTGATACTGATACTAGTATTGGTGCAACCCTAATATATATATATATATATATATATATATATGTATATATATATATATATATATATATATATATATATATACAGGGGCGTAACTAGAAATAGCAGGGCCCCATAGCAAAATGTTGTATGGGGCCCCCCTGCAAACAGCCCCCCCACAGCTGCCCTAGTGCCAATGCAGCGTGACCTGTGCCACATACAGCGTGACCTGTGCCCAATGCAGCGTGACCTGTGCCCAATACAGCGTGACCTGTGCCCATACAGCCTGACCTGTGCCCAATACAGCCTGGTCTGCCTGTGCCCCATACAGCCCCACCTATGCAGCGGAAGAGGCAAGCCACCCGGATCAGCAGAGAGCGGGATTGCCCACTGTAATAGCTTTCATTTGAATTTCCTGTCTTCCCGGGGCTCATCGTCACATAGCCCCACCTCTTGGCCCGATGCCTTTGATGACGTCACATGTCCCGCATTGGATCGGCGTTCTGTCTATCAAAGGCACCGGGCCAAAAGGTGGAGCTATGTGACGTGAGCCCCGGGAACACTGGAAGTTCTAATGAAAGCTCTTACATCTGGCAATGCAGCTCTCTGCTGATACGGACAGCTCGCCTCTTCCTTTCCTCTCTCTTCCCCTGGCTGGGAGACTGTGCCGGCGGTGCTCTTATCCTCACTGGGCCCCACTCGGCTGCGGGCCCCATAGCAACCGCATGGGTCGCTATGGTGGTAGTTACGCCCCTGTATATATATATATATATATATGTGTAAAGGCTAGCCGGAGGCTAGCCTGTATTTGTGGGAGGAGTCTGAGGGCTATTTAAGCCTCCTCCTCTGTCAGGCCAGGGCTCGTGGGCGTTTCTGGGTTCAGAAGGGGGTGAGACCGACACGTCACTTCCGGGTTCTTGCTGAGCCACGGTCGGCTGCAACGATGGTGGCGGTACCTCTCTCAGTGCTCACACCGGGGATTCCGCCTGCCACCCACCTTGTTACCCCTGGGTACATCCCCCTCCGCTTTTCCCGGTGCTGCGCGGGGGGTGTCGATCGGCCATCCACAGTTCCTTTTTATTCTCCCTGGGTTGGTCCGGCCCGCTTCTCCCGGTGTTGGGGGGGTGTGTTCGCTGCCCGCCTCCTCCTCTCCCCCGCCCGCCTCCTCTCAGTGCACATCTAACTCCATGAGGGAGCCGCCCGCCGAGGGTGGATGATCGGCCGCCAGCTCCTCTCTCCACATGAACATCGGCTTCATGTGGGAGCCGCCAGCTTCCTCGGGTGTTTGCGGGGGTGTTAGCCGCCCGCCTCCTCTCCCCGTACACTTATAGCTCCACGAGGGAGCCGCCCGCCGGGGGATGGATGGGGGCGATCGGCCGCCCAGCAGCTACTTTTCCCTGGGCAGATCCAGCAAAAGGGGGGGCCTTCCCACAGTGTTCCCGCCCGCTTCTCCCGGCGTTCCCGCCGGGGGGGTTGTCGGCCGCCCGCCAGCTCCTCTCTCCTCATTCAGATCCAGCTCCACGAGGGAGCCGCCTGCCTCGTGATCGTCCACCCCCCGCAGCGCCTCTCTCCCCATGCACATCTTGCACCATGGGAGCTGCTCTACTGCTTCTCCGGGGCTTTACATGAGGGGGGGTGATTCGGCCACCTGATAGCTTCTCTCTCTTGCACTGAGCTCACACCACGAAGGGGCCGCCCGCCTCTCCCGGTGTTCGGGGGGTGTTTTGGCCGCCTGTCAGCTCCTCTCTCCTGCTCAGAGTTGGCTCCATGAGGGGGCCGCCGGTGTTCTGGGGGGGGGGATTCGGCCGCCCGTCAGCTCCTTTCTCCTCACATCACTGCAGTCAGATACGCAATAGGGACATATGTTTTACTGTACATCCACCACATCTGGTTTGGTCGTCCCAAGCTGTAAGCACCATCCTACACCTGCCAGTACTACCACCCGCATGTTATTCTCAAGCGCAAAGGTCACATTCATTGTCAGCAGGGCTTCGCATTCGGCGTTCCTGTCATAGCGTTCTTGTCATAGCGTTCTGCCCCGGCATTGTCATATCGTTCTGCCCCTGCATTTTTGTCATAATGTTCTGCCCCAGCATTTGTCATAGCGTACTGCCTCGGTGTTCCTGTCATAGCGTTCTTGTCATAGCATTCTTGTCATAGCGTTCTTGTCATAGCGTTCTGCCCCGGCATTTGTCATAGCGTTCTGCCCCGGTATTTGTCATAGCGTTCTGCCCCGGCATTTGTCATAGTGTTCTGCCCCTGCATTTTTGTCATAGTGTTCTACCCCAGCATTTGTCATAGCGTTCTGCCTCGGCATTCCTGTCATAGCGTTCTGGTCATAGCATTCTGCCCCGGCGTTTTTGTCATAGCATTCTGCCCCAGCATTTTTGTCATAGCGTTCTGCCCCGGCATTCCTGTCAATAGCGTTCCTGTCATGGTGTTTCTGCCCCAGCATTTCTGTCATAGCATTCTGTCCTGGTATTTCTGTCTCTATGTTCAGTCTCTGCATTTCTGTCATAGCGTTCTGCCCCAGCATTTCTGTCATAGCATTCTGCTCCAGCATTTCTGTCATAGCGTTCTGCTCAAGCTTTTCTGTCACAGCGTTCTGCCCCAGCATTTCTGTCACAGCGTTCTGCCCCGGCATTTGTCATAGCGTTCTGCCCCGGCATTTGTCATAGTGTTCTGCCCCTGCATTTTTGTCATAGTGTTCTACCCCAGCATTTGTTATAGCGTTCTGCCTCGGCGTTCCTGTCATAGCGTTCTGGTCATAGCATTCTGCCCCGGCGTTTTTGTCATAGCATTCTGCCCCGGCGTTTTTGTCATAGCGTTCTGCCCCGGCATTCCTGTCATCAGCGTTCCTGTCATGGTGTTTCTGCCCCAGCATTTCTGTCATAGCATTCTGTCCTGGTATTTCTGTCTCTATGTTCAGTCTCTGCATTTCTGTCATAGCGTTCTGCCCCAGCATTTCTGTCATAGCATTCTGCTCCAGCATTTCTGACATAGCGTTCTGCTCAAGCTTTTCTGTCACAGCGTTCTGCCCCAGCATTTCTGTCACAGCGTTCTGCCCCAGCATTTTTGTCACAGCGTTCTGCCCCAGCATTTCTGTCACAGCGTTTCTGCCCCGGCATTTCTGTCAACGTTTCTCCTCCGGCGTTTCTGTCACAGCGTTTCTGATCCGGCGTTTCTGTCACAGCGTTTCTGCTCCGGCGTTTCTGTCACAGCGTTTCTGCTCCAAGGTTTTCCACAGCATTTCTGCCCAGGATTTCTGGTGTAGTGTTTCTGCCCCAGGAATTCTGTCATGGCGTTTTTCTGTCATGGCGTTTTTCTGTCATGGTGTTCTGCCCCAGCATTTCTGTCTCAGTGTTCAGTCTCGGCATTTCTTTCATAGCGCTTCTGCCCCAGGATTTCTGTCATTACATTTCTGCCTCAGCGTTCTGTCGTTGCGTTTCTGCCCCAGGATTTATGTATTGGCTTTCTGCCTCAGTGTTCAATTCTCAGCGTTTCTGTCATAATGTTTCTGCCCCCAGGATTTCTGTCATTTCGTTTCTGCCTCAGCGTTCAGTTTCAGTATTTCTGTCTAGCGTTGCTGTCTTTGCGTTTCTGCACCAGGATTCTGTCATGGCATTTCTGCCTCAGCATTTCTGCCCCAGGATTTCTGCTTTAGCGTTTAAGTCTCAGCGTTTCTGTCATAGCGTTTCTGCCCCAGGATTTCTGTCATTTCGTTTCTGCTTCAGCGTTCAGTTTCAGCGTTTCTGTCATAGCGTTGCTGTCCTTGCTTTTCTGCACCAGGATTCTGTCATAGCATTTCTGCCTCAGCATTTCTGCCCCAGGATTTCTGCTTTAGTATTTAAGTCTCAGCGTTTCTGTCATAGTGTTTCTGCCCCCGGATTTCTGTCATTTCGTTTCTGCCTCAGCGTTCAGTTTCAGCGTTTCTGTCATAGTTCTGTCAGTTGCAGCGTTTTATGTCATAGTTTCTGCTTCAGTGTTCAGTCTCAGCATTTCTGTCATAGCTCCACTGTCCTTGCATTTCTGCCTCAGGACCTCTGTCATAGCGTTCTGGCTCAGCGTTCAGTCTCAGCATTTCTGTCATAGCGTTTCAGGCTCAGTGTTTCAGCCTTCACCGTTTCTCAGAGGGGCGCTGTTGTTCAGTCACGGCATACTCCAGTAGCTGTTTTTATCTTCGTTATTTATCATGTCTCATCGTATCTTTGTTCATGTTTGTACCTGGGTCATTTAGCTAGGGCTCACATGTCAGGATCTGTCACGTTTACAGATCCATAAGAGGTTTCGTTTGTTAATGATTGTTGTCCACAATCTTTTCGCCCATATACCATACGTCATACGATGCACGTTCATTCACCACACCTGTACAATCACCCACCACGGTCTGTGGGTACACTAGCCCTGAGTTTTCAGTTTATTTACCTGTCTCTACGCTGCAGGTTACTCGGGCTCACTTACCATTTACACGAGGGGGGATCCGTCATCAGGTTCATTCACACGCAGTGGTCTTGACAATTCTGCTCATGTTCTCATACTTAGGTAGGCACAGAGGGGTGTTGTTGTTCTCATGTCTGGTTGTCTGTCGTTTCTCTTGTTCGTGTTCTCAGGTTGGGCTCTATTGGCATCCATCATCCCCTTGATGGTCCTTAAGTGGTAGGTTGGGCAAACGTTGTCATGATTCTGGATTCTGGTCTCGGCTCTGATCTCTTGCCTAGGATGTGGCCTAGAAAACTGCTCAGGAACTTCAGTCCAGTTTTCTTTTCCGTTACCCAGCCGGTTCCAGGTAGGGGGGTTTCAGTCACTTTGGGTATGACTGCTTCATGCCATGAAACTTATTTCCCCGGGGTGGAGTCGGGCCCTTCTTCCTCGATTCAGGATTCAGACGCGGTTGCCAGGTCACAGGCTATACCTCGACCCGATCAAATCAGGTGGGACCAGTATTCCTTGTCTGGCATGGTTTCTCCATGTTGACAATGCTTATCGCCATAGTGCATGGGCCTCATCTACTTACTCCATCACATCCTTCAGGTATTCAGCATTTTCAACTCCTGCCAGTTGTCCTTTTTGCACTCATCCTCGCACTTCCCCATACCAGTATGGGTAGGCCAGGGGTTGGGGGGGGGAGGGGGTTCACTGAGCACTTCACTGGTGTCCGGTTGTAGTTTCGATCTTCTCGGCTATCATTTTGCAGGGGCTCCCCTTCTCCCACGCATCCTCTCATTCACAAGCAGTTCATTCTCATGTCTGGGTCGTCTCAGGCTTCAGGCTCTATTCAATCGTTCACGGGACGTTTAGTTGGGTTCTGGGTAGCTTCGCAGGATTCTGAGGATTAGATGAACCTGCAAAAAGGGGCAGTTGCAATTTTGATACATTCCAATCACTTCGTCTGTCTCCTTTGGGGATATTTCTGCAAAGATTTGTGAAGAGCATTTTCTTTTCTGTGCAGAATTGCAATGAACCTATAACAGCATGTAAAATGCATCTGCACAATAGCTGAGTGAAATAAAAGATTGTTGTGGCTCTTGGCAGTGCACACACACATTTAAAATATAAATCCAGTATAAAATTAACAACAAAAATGAATAACCTATTTAAAGAAAAAAACAATTGCTGCATTACTCACATTCCCTCCAAAGCTGCCTCCTGCAGTACTTTTTGGCCAATGAATGACCATAGTCTCACGAGTTGAATGATTCAACAGCATTCAACCCACTTCCTCTACAGTATATCTATGCTGTCGTAGACCTGCCCCCTGTATACAAATGGGCAGTGAAGGGAAAGCAGTACAGTGATGAGTTCATCTTTCTGTCATTTTGCTTTTTTCTTCTACCAACACATGAATTGATTGACACCTAGTGCTGCTCATTACCCAGTCTGAGCTCTGCTATACAGGGACTACAAGAGGCTGACACCAAGTCACTTAAACTGCTTGTGTTTAAAAAAAAAAAATACATTTAATGTATTATTAAATAAAGAACTGCGATATTTTGTGCATTTTATATAATTCAGCTTTAAATCTCCTTTAGGTTTCCTATAGAAATATGTCTATAAATATTGTATTATTAATCTGGAATAGCATGCATGGAAATGTTAGCTAATAATACACTAAAGGGCTTTCAAGTAATCACTTACTCTTTGACACGACCAATAAGCACATCCTTGGGATTTCAATTTGCGGAAAGACACAATGCTTGAACATTTGACACATTTATGTAATCTTTCCATTTTTTCTTTCTATAAGCACCAGTTAGTATAAAGAGCTCTTCTCATTTGATAAAGCCATTGCAATCTGCTTTGCAAATTGGATTTCTACAGGAGAATACATTGAAAGAAATGAAGTAAGGTGTATGCATGACAAAAATGGATCAAAGTATGTTAGCTCACTCTTATGCCGCGTACACACGGTCCTACTTTTCGTCTACAAAAGTCCAACGGACGCTGATGGACTAAAGCTGGCTGGTAATCCGATCGTGTGTGGGCTTCTCCGGACTTTCAACTGACTTTTTTAGCCTCAAATCCGACGTACTTTAGATTTGAAACATGTTTTAAAACTTTACTTCGTAACTACGACGGACCCCGAAATCCGCTCGTCTGTGTGCTAGTCCGACGGACAAAAAGCCACGCTAGGGCACCTATTGGCTACTGGCTATGAACTTCCTTATTTTAGTCCGGTGTACGTCATCACGTACGAATCCGTTAGACTTTTGTGTGGTCGTGTGTAGGCAAGTCCGTTCGTTAGAAAGTAGGCCGCAAGTCCGCCGCAAGTCCACCGAAAGTCTGCCGGAAGTCTGTCGGACAGGCTGTCCGACTTTTGTAGACGAAAAGTACGACCGTGTGTACGCGGCATTATTTGTGATTTACCTCTGCAAACAATTGAATGAAAATAGCTCTGAGGCATTGAGTTCAATGTTCTTATTATTCAGAAAATTAATCATAGTGTGCAAAGTAAAATGATATCATCCAACAACACTATATAGAACCAAATCATTTTTACAGTGTATGTAATGTGTAATTTAACCACTATGCTAGAGTCATAGAGCTGTACTATTTTCAATAGCTTTAAAACAGACCAGCCAAAAATAAGGTACATGAATAGTCCATTAAAAGAAAATAACAAACAATGCAATATTCACCTTCAAACCTTCAAATGATGCAATATTTACCTTCATATGCAACAAAAAGCGCTACAAAAAATAAAAATAAAATGTTTTATATACAGTATATATAGCAAGATATATATCTATCTAGATATAGATATATCTATCTATATCTAAATAGATATATCTATATCTAGATATATATCTATATATATATATTTATACAGCGGTGTCCTCATAAGTTTACATACCCTGGCAAAATTTATGATTTCTTTTTCAGAGAATATGAATGATAACACAAAATCTTTTCTTTCACTCATGGTTAGTGTTTGGCTGAACCTATTTATTATCAATCAACTGTGTTTATTCTTTTTAAATCATAATGACAACAGAAACTACCCAAATGACCCTGATCAAAAGTTTACATACCCCAGTACCTAATGCCGTGTATTGCCCCCTTTAACAACAATGACAGCTTGAAGTCTTTTGTGGTATTTGTGGATGAGGCTCCTTATCTTCTCAGATGGTAAAACTGCCCATTCCTCCTGGCAAAAAGCCTCCAGTTCCTGTAAATTCTTGGGCTGTCTTGCATGAACTGCACGTTTGAGCTCTCCCCAGAGTGGCTCAATGATATTGAGGTCAGGAGACTGAGATGGCCACTCCAGAACCTTCACTTTATTCTGCTATAGCCAATGACAGGTCGACTTGGCCTTGTGGTTTGGATCATTGTCATGTTGGAATGTCCAAGTACGTCCCATGCACAGCTTCCTGGCTGATGAATGCAAATGTTCCTCCAATATTTTTTGATAACATACTGCATTCTTCTTGCCATCAATTTTTACCAAATTTCCTGTGCCTTTGTAGCTCACACATCCCCAAAACATCAGTGATCCACCTCCGCGTTTCACAGTAGGAATGGTGTACCTTTCATCATAGGCCTTGTTGACTCCTTTCCAAATGTAGCGTTTATGGTTGTGGCCAAAAAGCTAAATTTTGGTCTCATCACGCCAAATGACTTTGTTCCAGAAGGTTTGAGGCTTGTGTCTGTGCTGTTTGGTGTATTGTAAGCGGGATACTTTGTGGCATTTGCGTAGTACTGGCTTTATTCTGGCGACTCAACCATGCAGCCCATCTTTCTTCAAGTGCCTCCTTGTTGTGCATCTTGAAACAGCCACGCCACATGGTTTCAGAGAGTCCTGAAAGGTTATTTGTGGGTTTTTCTTTGTATTCCAAACAATTTTCCTGGCAGTTGTGGTTGAAATTTTAGTTGGTCTACCTGACCGTGGTTTGGTTTCAACAGATCAGGCCAAAATCACCAGGGTAGGTAAACTTTTGATCAGGTTCATTTGGGTAGTTTCTGTTGTCATTATGATTTAAAAAGAAAAACAAAACAAGAAGGGTCTGTCGGGACAGTTGCTGTGGCTGACCATGGATATGTACCCATCGATTAGGTTTGTACTGGACTATCTCGGTACTGATACACAAACAAATTTTTAATATAAAAATATAAATTTTAATACATATAAACAAACATATACAAAGAGCAGGAAATAAAATTTAACCACAGACAACTACTAACGGGATCACCCAAGAGATAAATGTTGATGTGGGATATAGATAAATTGATCCTCTACTAGTTTCGCGGATTGAAACTGCTTCCTCAGGAGGAACTGTCTATAAAACAAAAAAATACGATAAAATATACAGTAATTACATCGTCAGAAACATAATATACAGCAAACATTATAGTGAAAAGAACTGCTCACCCAGATCATGTACTGGTATGTACCCAGACCGCCAAGAAAATTCCCCCCGTGGCAGACGTGGGGGATTGTACAAGGCCACTTCTGGTTAGGGATAAATAAAGTTATGGTAAGTACAGGGACCAATAGGATTTATTATAAAGGGCCCAATGGGGTGAGAGGACACCGAGTAGTACAACCTAAGGTGGTGCAATTGGGAGGAGGGGAGGGAAAGGGGAAAAGGGAGGAGGGGGAGGAGGAGGAGGGGGGTATGAGAAGGGGGGAGAGGGAGGGGAAGGGGGAAAGGGAGGGAAAATTGGGGGAAAGGGGGTAGGGGGGAAGGGAAAAGAGGGAAGAAGGGGAGGGGAGGAGGGAAGGGAAGGAGGGAAAAGGGAACCAATGTGCACCGGAATGAACAGAAAAAACTTACCAGCAAGTACTATACAAATAATACATTCCCAGGGGTGGTAGTTAATCAAGCTGGATGGAGGAGACACCAAGAAGGGGACACAGCCCAAAGGTAGCAGGGGAGGTGTAACCCTGTAACGGACAATGCTAATGGATTTCCAGTCAGAGGGCACTGTAAAGTAATACAACCTGTGGGGGAAGATTAGTCAGACTGTCAAATAAGACAGTGCGATCAGGGACAATGGTAAGCTGCAGGTAAACAAGGCTGGTTCTTACCTTGGACTCCAAAACGACCAGCACGCCACTCCTGGGATCAGGGCCGTACCGCACACCAGACGGGTCTGGGAGACCCATTAAGTATGCTCCCCGACCCGTGCACGTGAAGGACGCGCCGTCAGGTATGATCGCAGGCTGCTTTTGTTCTTCCCCATAGCGGCGGACGTGTGTGTCCCCTGGTGAGAAGGCTTTTCATTGCCTTCTCTACTTGCCACGATCTTGCCTGGGCGTCGCGCCCTTAGACTGATCGGGTCGCTCTTGCGCAGTAACGTGGGATCGCGCACCTGCGCAGTGTGGGGAAAATGACCCAGTGATGTCAGACATTTGCAGACTGCGTCTGTGTCTCTTGCAGACAACTCTGTCCCTCTTTTATTAAGGAGTATCACAGGGTTGGCCGGCTGCCTCTGACCACTTGATGTTATCTGTGGATCTCTTTCTGCTTACTGTCAAGGTGTACCCTAGTCAGTATCCCCAGCATCCATCTCCTTAATTAGGCATCAGGCTCAACCAGCATCCAGGACATCCTCCGATGTTCCAGAATAGCTGCCACTGTGTCTCTCTTTCTCTCAAGTACAGCAGACCACTTGCAGCCTCAGTTCCTCTACAAATCACCCCCTCTTCCTCTCTTCAGCCCAGGAAAGTTACAACACTCCTCCTCCTCTGCACCACAGTGCCTCTGGAGTTGAAGTCTTTTCCTCTAGAACCTGAAACCAACTCAGTCTGTAGAAACTATACCCCCCACAATCCTCCACACTTCTCTTCATAGTCCCTAGCAGTTGACATCCTTAGTGCACCCCTAGTGGATGGAGGGTGGGCTTAATACTGGCTGCTTCTAGTTCTATGACAGCATCGTCTCCTTCTGTTATGCAAGTAATCTGTCCCTGGCACTGATAAGACACAAAAATACTCCCCCAAAATGTGAACAATAGGAGCACTGTACACAGAAAACTGGCAGTTAGTTGCAGGATGTTACTCTGCCATTTCTGCAGACCAGGCTACACATATATGTACAAAAAAATTAAAAATTCATGACAAAAATGCTGTGCAAATCCAGGTTTATAAAATAATAAAGCGATAGTCCATACCACAAGCAATACAGTGAAAAAATAAATAAATTGTGCATAATCAATCCAACTGTACATAATAAATCAATTATACATCCATAAACAATGCAGTGCTCAAAAAAATCTTCTATAATGTAAGCAATGTGACAGCAAATCTTCAGTATGTTGAATTACCTTCACTTCACAACTTTCTCGATGCACACCAGGGGTATAACTCACTTAGCAGATTTGATTGACCACTTGTTACAAAATGGCCACACTTTGCACTAAATTTGCACAGGTTCTGTGGCTAATTTAATGCAGATAAGATGCCGAGTGAGTTTAATTACCACTTTAATCAGCCACAGAACCTGTGTAATTAATATGTGTTTGGCTTTAAAGGGATGAGGTGGCAACCCTAAGTGTTGGCCCTAATACAGGCCAGCAAAGATGCCTTGGGCCTTGGCTTCAGCCCCGGCAAAGAGCCTTTTCTTCAATGACATCCTCTCAAGGCAAAAGCCAAGGAGGGAAGACCCTTTTAGAAGATTGCTCACAATATTTATCTTCCCCCCTCAGCTCACATCACTGGACTAAAATCCTAATTGATTAGCCAAGGCAGATTGATAGTCATAACTCAATATATTGTTACTTCTCACACTAACTACTAGAGACAAATAATCAATGTCCTGAGCTTAGGAGAAACCCAACGAACACAAAGCCGCCCAGCTGCCAAACACACTAAATGTAGCTATATACCTGGCTCCAGCTTTAAGTGGTCATAAACCCAAAAATAAAAACATATTTGAGCTTACCAGTTCTTACATGTGATGACTGCATTCGTTTTTTAGGTTTTTTTTTTTCTTTTTCTTTTTTCTTTTTCTTTTTCTTTTTCTTTTATCTGGTGTTTTTACCTTTTTCTTCTTTTACCTGGTGTTCCAGTTTTATTTTTCAACTTCCTTTAGCGGACCAAGCTGCCCAGCATGAGTGGAAGTAAGAGGGTTGGGACAAACCATTTACAATGATCAGCTTGTGTTTATTTATGTAAAACCTTTATTCCAAAAACAACTGTTTGCTGTAATTGCTTAAAAGGTGTTAGCTGGAGTTCTGCTTTAATTTGTGACCAGTGTTTCTCAACCTTTTTTCAGTCAAGGCACCCTTTAACATTCCACACAATATTGAGGCACCCCATTCCAAAACTTAACTAATAGTTTTGCATTATGTAGCAACAGCCACATGCGCAGGACACCCATCGTTAGTGGTGATTTATTCTTCCAAAGCAAATACACATTTGCACACTGGTACAAGTTTCTCTTCTACCTCGGTTTCTCTCCCTCACTTAGCTAATATGACCCTGATACTGAAGGGGAAGGGGAGGGGCAAACAAGGATGCTATGCAGGTGCTTGACATCCTCCTTTTTACCCAATGACATCATTGGTTGTTAGGACACTGGCGGCTAGAATGGTGTTGTAATGGTTGTAATGGTGCACAATGAAAACTTGTGGCTTTGTGTAACTAACAGGCAGGCTTGATCCACCCGCTGACTTGTACACAGTTTTGGGGCAATTTCTAGGTATTTTGCCAAGATACCTCTCAAGACACCTGAAGGCACCCTGGTTCAAAAAAAAATCTGTGCTAGATGATTGAAATTAACTTGGTTCCACCTTATTTACAAAGCTTTACATTAACTCCTTTAGTAAATCAACCCTAAAGACCATACACATGCATAGCTTTGTTGTGGGGGTTCTTTCTGAAGGCAAGAGGTGAAGGACAAACCTAGAATAATATGACACCCATGAACCAATCATCATCACTGTCATTATGGCCATATACTGAGCAATTCTGTGGCTTTCAATCAGAATACATCCACATTCTGTTGCCAGTTTCCAGTGATAGGAATAGGGATGGAAAATTATTAAAACCCATTAAGATGCCTAAAGAAAGGTATTTCAAATCATTTTCTAATCCAACTTTTTCTTGCTTCAAAACAGGAAACATTTGTGGCTGAAAGCAGAAATATTATCAACTAGCCTATTAATTTATGATTAATATAGGTTGCTTGGGTTTGGAGCCCCTCAGTACCCTACAAATATCTTTATACAACCCATCAATTAATACACAGCTAGCTCTAATAAATGCTATAATACCCTATGAACATAATGTAGCACTAGCCCCGTAGGAGTCGCTGATGTCCTGGGTCCTCACTGCTACACAGCCAGTCATATAGCATTTCCTTCATTCACTCCAACTCAGAAAACAGTCCTTGGCTTGTTTTTGTTGTTTTTTTTTTTATTTTTTATTAGGGGGTGATAATTTGGATGGGGTAGGTAATTATGGGATGCCCAACTTGAAAATGTTTAACCACCTCAATACAGTGCATTTTCGCCCCCTTCCTGCCCAAGTCATTTTTCAGCTTTCAGCGCTGTCACATTTTGAATGACAATTGAGCGGTCATACAACACTGTACCCAAATAAAATGGTTATAATTTTTTCCCCACAAATAGAGCTTTCTTTTAGTGGTATTTGATCACCTCTGCGGTTTTTATTTTTTGCGCTATAAACAAAAGAGTGACAAGTTTACAAAAAAACACAATAATTTTTACCTTTTGCGATAATAAATATCCAATTTTTTTTTCTTTAAAACTAATTTTCTCAGTTTAGGCCGATATGTATTCTTGTACATATTTTTGGTAAAAAAAAAAAATCGCAATAAGCGTATATAGATTGGTTTGCGCAAAAGTTATAGCGTCTACAAAATAGGGGATAGATTTATAACATTTTTATTTTTTTATATTTTTTTACTAGTAATGGTGGCGATCTGCGATTTTTATTGTGACTGCGATATTGCGGCGGACATATAGGACACTTTTGACACATATTTGGGACCATTCACATTTATACAGCGATTCGTGCTATAAAAATGCATTGATTACTGTATAAATGTGACAGGCAGGGAAGGGGTTAACACTAGGTGGTGATCGAGGGGTTAACTGTGTTGCTAGGGAGTGATTCTAACTGTAGGGGGTGGGGACTCACTAGGGGAGGAGACCAATCGGTGTTCCTCTGTACTGGGAACACACCATCGGTCTCCTCTCCTCTGACAGGACCATGGATCTGTGTGTGTTTACACACACACAGATCCACGGTCCTGCTGTGTTACCAGTAATCGCAGGTGCCCGGCGGACATCGCGGCCGCCGGGCACACGCACTGGGTGCCCAGTGACACGACGGGCTCGCGCGATCGCCGTCGGCGGCGTGCGCGCGCCCCCTGGTGGGCTGGGAAAGCGAGGCCGTCATATGACGCCCGCCCGCCACGAGAGCTGCGCTGCCTGGCCGTCAATTGACGGCCGGCGGTCAGCAAGCAGGTAAACACACTGAACCAGGGACAACTTCCTCCCTATTTACAAGAAAAGTCCTCTTCTTCCTTCACTTGCACAAACTTGGTTTCCTATGTACAGCACCTGCTGCTCACTTCTGTTGGAACTAGCAGGATTTTGTTAGTTTAACAAAGGCCCAGTGCAGGCAGGAACTCTCAGTCCCTTGACAAAATAGCACAGATGAAGTGAACAGCATTACATCTCTCCTTCTGCTTCCCTATGGCCAGCCACAGGCCAGGCCAGCTTTCCTGAGCTCTCGGGCCCCAGGTAAAACCCCTCCCCGGCAGGGGTCCCTCAAGGGCCACCAACAGCCTCTCCTCAGAACTGCTTCTCCATCTGGCATGGCTCAGGTCAATTTATGGGTTATCCAAGTTCCCTGCCAGCCCACTTCTGGGGATTGGTTGAGAGCCCATAAATATTCAAGGCAGCCCCTCCTAACCTCCGCCCTCTAGTTCCAGAAGGTTCTCCAACCTTTCAGTTACCAGGGGAAGGCATCAGAGAGCTGCCAGGATGAGTCATACAGCCCTGGCCTCTAGTAACCCTGAACCAATTCAGTAACTCAGGTTTATTCCTGGCCAGAAAATGTTTTGACCTACCTACACTAGAGGGTGCTACAATAACAAGTATAAAATAAGGGGATGCACAAAAAATATACTGTATGTTTTGAGAATACACTGTGGATAGTACCTTAGGAGATATCTTAAATCTTTGCCCTGGATATAGACCTAAAAGACCCTGACTCCCAGGTTTGGCGCGCATTTTGCAAGGGGCTAGGGTAGGCACAGGTCACCCGTCTGTCAGTGACAGTGCACAGAGCCAGGGAAAAGTTCTGGAGGAGTAGGGAAAGTGCAGGGACCACTCCAAACCCCTGGAAAGCTTCCCCTCTGGGTATGGACTGACCAGTGAGTGTTCCCTATCAAGTTGACTTCCTGCCGGACCTGTTGTGTATTGCTGGACTTCTGTTACAATATATTCTTGTTACTGCACCCGGGCTGCATGTGTTTTCTGCCCATTGCATTACACTGCATCTGCTCACACTTGGCGGCAGTTGGCAGGGTATGCCCCTCTTTGCAGCCGGTGCAGACGGAGGGACCATCATGTCAACGTTAGGAGTAGCCTTGGCCCTGGTGCCTAAGTTTAATGGGTCCAATATCTCCCTGTCTGAGTTGGAGGAGAACCTGGAGAGTACTGCATGCCTGCATGCCTGAGCGGTGATGGTGCTACTGGAAGAGGTCTGGGCCAGCCTGAAACAAAATGTAGTGTGCCTGGAGGGCCTGTTCATAGAGAATGTGATGTTAACAAAAAGAGGACAAAAGCCTCACCTGCTTTATGGTAGCACTCCAGAACCTGTGTAAGTGCTTAGAGAAGAAGGATTTCAAAAAAAGAAAGAAGGACGGCGCCCTCTAAGTGCAGTATGTATGTTAAAAATATTTATTACAATAGATAAAAACACTAGATAAAAACACTCACATTTGAGTTGCTAAAAACCAGCATGTAAAGTAGTTTCATCCGCGTGCTCTCGGGGGATGTGGGTGTCACGGGCCAGTGGAGGGGTTCCTGGGATGTGAGTCCTGTGACCTGGGTCCTGGTAGCTGTTCCAGTGGTGCCGAGGGTCCTCAGAGCCTCCGGGCAGCCAGGATGTCGGTCATGGATCCTCTGTGCGCCTTATTAACCCCTTGATCGTTTATTTATTTCCTCTTAAGAAGAAGGATTTACACTACTGCGCTAATATAACTGCTTCAGACAAACTACTGAGGAATCAATTTGTGGTGAGAATGAAGGCCGGGCCAGTCACGAGAGCCCTACATTATTTAACAATACTGTAGTGAATGCAGTTTCATGGGAAGAGGAAGATGCAGAAGCATCCATGACTGTGATAAGGAGGCATGAACCACTGCACCTGAAAGAGGAGGCCTTGGCTCCTTCGCCCCTGTCGGCCTTACAGACGGCCATAAGGGAGCTCGACCAGGATGTGGCTTCCTTGAAAGAAGAGATATCATCATTCAAACAGGATATGGCACACCCCTCTAAGGGCGAGAATCCGTTGCGGAGGGACTCAATTGAAGACCAGAAGTGCTAGCGGTGTGGCCGCTTTGGACATGTAGCCAGGAAACACTGCAGATAAAAAATTATAGCGTATACTATTGCGACACAAGCCATATTGTAATATAGAATTATTAAACATTAACTTTCCTTTTCAATGTGCAGTTACTCTAATTTTCTGTAAAATGCAATATGGCAACCTGGTGCCATTCTGTACATGGATGGTGTACGGAACACCCCCAGAAATGTTATTTCCTGCTTATACTTGAGACTGGGGTGGAGGTTCACCTTCCAGCAGGACAACCACCTTAAACATACAGCCAAAACTACAATGGAATGGTTTAGATTAAAGCATATTCATGTGTTAGAATGACCCAGTCAAAGTCCAGACCTAAATCCAATTGAGAATCTGTGGCAAGACTTGAAAATTGCTGTTTACAGACGCTCTCCATCCAATCTGACAGAGCTTGAGCTATTTTACAAAGAAGAATGGGCAAAAATTTCACTCTTTAGATGTGCAAAGCTGGTAGAGACATCCCCAAAAAGACTTGCAGCTGTAATTGCAGTGAAAGGTGGGAATACAAAGTATTGACTCAGGGGGGCTGAATACAAATGCACGCCACACTTTTCACATATTTATTTATAAAAAATGTTGAAAACCATTTATCATTTTCCTTCCACTTCACAATTATGTGCCACTTTGTGTTGGTCTATCACATAAAATCCCAATAAAATACATTTACATTTTTGGATGTAACATGACAAAATGGGAAAAATTTCAAGGGGTATGAATACTTTTTTCAAAGCACTGTACTTAGTCCTCAGAGGCTGAACTGTCAACTAATATTATCTGCATTAGTACACTGTGGTTTCTGAATAAAAATGAAGATTTTTTTAAGAGCAACAACTGGTGTGCGGATCATCTCTATGCACTTTTTTTACTCACTGAAATGCAACTCAATTTATAACATATGTACTGTATCGTATGTTTTTTCTGGATTTTTTGTTGATATTCTGTCTCTATCATTTAAAATACACCTACGATAAAAATGATAGACCCTTCATTTACCTTCACTATTTTGTAAGTGGGCAAACCTTCAAAATCTGCAGGGAATCAAATAATTATTTTCCCCACTGTATTACTTCAGAATAATAGTAATTTGCAACAACGTTTGTTGAAAACCTTACAATGTTTTTTCCCAACAAAAGTGTAGTTTTTTTTTTTTTTTTAAAGTTTTATTTATTGCTTTTTTAGCATAACATAACAGGTACATACAAGACCCATTGGGCCAAACACAAAATAAACTATTTACATTTCTTCAACATTGGCTCACTCCTCCTTCCTCCAGACCTTAAAAGTGTAGTTACTTTTTAAAGCTAAATAAATGAGTTTAAATAAAAAGCATCCAACTGCATCTACTAAAAGGAGCAAAGCGTATAACTTTGTGAAATTTTCGAATTTCCGAATTTCGAATTTTCGGATTTCCGAATTTTCAAATTTTCAAATTTCGAATTTATGAATTTACGAAATTCAGAATTTTGGAAATTCAGAATTTCCGAAATTTCAAATTTTCAAAAATTCAGAAATTCGGAAATTCGAAAATTCGAAATTAGGAAATTCAAAAATTCGAAATTCGAAAATTGGAAATTTCAGAAATTCGGAAATTTCAGAATCAACGGATTTGTCAAAATTTGTTAAAAAACGAATTCGGAACTAAACGAATTGCACTAAATAGAACACTTCAAGCCCTGTGGCTGTCATATAGTGGGTACTGCTTATGACAATGAGGATATATTAAAACAAAGATAATATGTACTGTATGTAGTGAATTGAATCCAAGATGTGGAAGAAAAATTCAGACGAGAAAGAGGATCGGCTCTTTTTAACAGTGTCTTTTTTTCAGCTGTGATCAAACTCAATCTGCAAACAGGCTTAAATGGTTAATTCTTTACAGCTTGATCTAGACCTGAATTCTCACTCTGCTAATAACTATGTATTTCTCCAAGGCAGTTTTAGCACAGTGCATTTGTTGTCGAGGATGACCTAGAAGTCACATGACCTTGTAAAGGTGCTTTTATCTCCCTAGAGAACAATTTTAATCTCTTGACTGCTTCAAACCTCTTCCATCATTGCCACAGTATTTTCATCTTTCTTTTAAAGGAAAGCCACATATTGTAGGCAAAGCTGCTGCTGCCAAATTTCCATTTCTTCTATTAAAAATCCCTTTTTACCCATATGGTTGGGCTCATATAATAAGCCAGGACAAATCAGTTCTGAGATGTGAAGTAACTAATCAACTGATCTACTTTGCCAATCCTTGCAATAAAGGAACAGTGAACTATGGTTGCTAGTAGGTTTCGTAGTAAGTTATGTTACATTTTTCTATGGCTTTGTTTGTAAAAATGTTGTAGAGAGAGCAAACCAGATGCCCAAAATAGCCAATAAGATTTTCTAAACTGCACAAGAACATAACAGCTAGACACTGAATACATTTTTGGATACAATTACATTCAAGACCCTGTTGTTAAATGCACACTCAAAAAACATACGCGATTGCGTTCACCTGTCAAAGAATTGATTGTCACGTTACACTGGAATTTTTTATTCACACACCCCTGCCAAAATGTCCAAACAAATAGGTGACATCCCCTTTTTCTATCTGTCCCCTAAGCCTACTATCCGCATTATTACATTGCTGGTGTATTATTTAATATCAAGAGATACAGTTACAATTTAAAATTTGAATATGTGTTTCCATTACAACATGTGATGGCAATGACTGTGTGTAGCTGCACCACACTGCTACACACATTCGCTGTTGCAATTTTGATCTTTAAGGTGTATCTGTAACACTCGCTGCCACACCTACACTACCGTAGCCATTCACTGGGAATTCAGAAATTCAGATTAAACTGAACTAAAAGTCTTCTCTTGCAATGGGACTGCATCCGCATTGCAAGGGTTAACTGCTAGAAGGACCGGGTACACAGTGTTGGCTGGTGTTTTTTTTTTGGGGGGTTGGCAAACAGCCCCAACAGGCTGCTGGTGGAGCGGCACTACCCCCCCTTGCGGCACTAACACACTCCCCCACCCCCTCCCACTGTCCTTACCTTGGATGCGTGCGGTGAGAGCGCGGTGGGCTCAGGGAAAGCTGCTCCGGTGTCCTCTCCTGGAGCAGCTTCCGTGGTGTCTCCTTCTTCCGGCGCTAGGTGTCCAATAGGATCGCCAGACGTTTTGGCCAAGCGAAAAACAGGTTTCATACCTGCTTCTCGATTGGCCGGGAGGAGGATCAGTGTTGCAATAGCGAATTTTCATTCGCTGTTGCAACACACCTGGGTGGGCTCCAGACACAGTGCTCTGCCTCCTGAGTTCACCCTACTTTGAAGCCTATTAGAGCCTTTGGCTCTACACAGTGCTTCAAAAAAAAACCCTGGCCACTGTAATTCATATGCCCGGTGACCCGAAAGGGCCAGACACATGAATAGGGGGCATGCTATGCATGAATCTATCCGTTATGCATATAGGGGGTGGTGAGGATAGGGGGGGCGGCGCCCAGGTGCCCTTTATGGACGGGCCACCCCTGCAGATACAGCTGATTTACTTACCTAATCCTTCACCCCCCCAGGCTTCTCCGCACTGCAGTCTCTTCTCCCCTACGCTCCTGTGTTCCAAGGTCCTCTGACATCATAAAGACAGATCTAGGTCCCATAGCCCTACATCATGACCTGTCCCATAAATAGACAGTCCACTGCTGGGGTGTAATGGAGCACCATCTGCATCATGTAAGTGCTTTTTCTGTCCCATAGACAGAAATTGGCAGTTAAGTAAACTTCACCTGGTCTTTGATTTCGTGCAGAATCTGATTCTCCTGCAGAGTAAGTCCAGTCTTAATCAGTACATAAGTGTCACTGCCCCTTATAAATTAATATTAGTATCCTTTCATTTTTTCAGTGGTAATACAAGAGATTGAGCTGTCAATTACAGCAGCGTTATAGATTTTATCACAGAGCCAACCCCCACACAATCAAAGGGTCCAAGGGGTGTGTTGACAGGTGTACTAGAATATTTTATTATGCTCAGCAGATACACCCTTAATGCCAACTATTATAAATACATTTATATTTCCATCTGGGAAGGCTTTTAAAATTCAACAATCAACACATTATTGGCCAGAATGAAAATATGATTTGTTAGAGACCAAACATGAATTTCATGCATTTTTCGCTTAGGAGATCTAATGTGCCTCTTGGACCATGTATCACAGGGATGTTTGGTGTCTAACCGATTTGCATCTTACTATACATTAGTGCAATCACCTTTTATAAAGGTAGCTCCATTTTTTTTCAAATGTGTCACTTTATATGACTTCCTAGCATGGAGTAATGCCTCCTGTATGCGTGTCAGCCACTGCTTTATCGTTCTCTAAGCGATCCACCGCAGATTGCTTTTTAGAGGGCTGAAAACAGTAGCCTTTATGCCGCGTACACACGAGCGGACATTACGGCGGACTTTGCCCGGCGGACTGGATTTCGTCGGACAATTCGATGTGTGTGGGCTCCAGCGGACTTTGTTTTCTCAAAAGTTGGACGGAATTAGATTTAAAACTTGTTTTAAATTTATCCGTTGAAATCGAGTCCGGTCGAAAAGTCCGCCGTCTGTATGCTAGTTCGACGGACAAAAAGCCACGCTAGGGCAGCTATTGGCTACTGGCTATGAACTTCCTTGTTTTAGTCCGGTCGTACGTCATCACGTACGAATTCGACGGACTTTGGTGGATTGTGTGTAGGCAAGTCCGTTCATTCACAAAGTCCGTCGGAAAGTACGTCGAAAAGTCCGCCGGGCAAAGTCCGCCGTAATGTCCGCTCGTGTGTACGCGGCATAAAAGTGTGAAAGAAGCCTCTGACTTTCCCATCCTTTCTACACAGTTTGGGACTTGTACGACCTCACTGTTGTTACACCTTATACCCAGAAATATTAAGTATTTTTCTTTACTCCTGCCTGCCAAATGGTAAGATGAGTGGTGGGGAGGCGAATGCAAAGCTGCAATTAATGCAAACACATTGCTTTTTCCTGCAAGGGCAGAGCACAGGTTTGTGTTTCATTCCTTTGTATAGCACTCATTTGTAAAATATTTCCAAAGTTATGATTCCCGGGCTTTATACTAAACTATCAGTCTGTCTACTAAGCGAAAATAAATAAAAAAATCAAATATTGTTTTAAAAAGGCAAAAAACTATTTTTCTGGCACCTGCCAATAAGAAATCATGGATGGCCTATCAAACAAAGCCCTGCTTTACATTTCCTTCCCATTACAAAGCAAGCACGGCATAAATGGAAGAGTTTTGTGCTTCAGAGGGCACAGCTGCTGTGCAGGAACCCTGGGGAATAGGACTAAGCATCCCTAAACTACAATCGGTATGACAAAAACTGATTACAGAGAATGTCTGTCATTTAAATAAATGATAAATAAACAACGGTGCCATACAAACTTTGTGTTTTTATTGAAGGAAGTGGATGAGTAAAGTTGCACAACACCAATGACAAGGAAGAAAATGGATGATGAATAATTCATCTACTTGTTATAAAAAAATGTGCTAAATACCGCGCTGTCCAAAGAAGGGAGGCGGGGAAGCTGCAAGCACCGCAAATGACAATTGCAAAAAGTAAAATGGGAAAGTGATGGTGCAGCGCTAGTGACAATTTAAAATTTAAATGGGTATTCTAAAGTGCATAGATGACCTAATACACATCTAAAATATATCAAAATTAGAATAATTGTGAAGATATCAAACAGTATACATGTGCAATATTGAAATACTGATAACAGGTGATTAAACCGATGTATAACATGCATATAAAATGCAGTGATATCAGGTTAAACAATTAAACCAATATATACCATACACATAAAATACAGTGAACAACTTATTATAAACTCAAAAGCAATAATAAAAAAAATGAATGAACAAAGAAAGAGTCCACTGAGTGAGAAAAAAGTGTTTCATGAAAATGGAAATGTCCAAAACATATGTATCTTGACGCCCCAAATGGTAATTATCAAGCTACCACTAAATGTGCATGCAAAAAGTGGGGGATGGAGCACCACCACCAATAACACTGAGGCTTACCGGAAAACAGACTTGTCAGTGATTCTTCACCAAAGATAATAAGGCCCAGATGGATATAGGCGTTGGTAGAACTGGGTAAAAAAAAACTTCTCACAAGGATCACCGTTCGACAAGAAAGTAGGCTCTAAGATATATAAAATGTCTCATGGATTCAAACGTATAAGGCCTGTGCGTGCTTGTCCTAATTGGTATTGTATGTCCACCATGGACAAAGATGGCAGCCTGGTTTGAGTTTCTTGAAACTCAAGCCAGGCTGCCATCTTTGTCACGGCTGGGTGCCCACACTTGCAATGCCGGCGCCGTGGAGAGGAGAGGGAGAAAAGCGAGGCTTTGGGCGGCCGCATCGCTGGACTGTGGGACAGGTGAGTGTCTGTTTATTAAAAGTCAGCAGCTACACTTTTTGTAGCTGCTGACTTTTAATAAACACAGAAATGGGTGGAGCTCCGCTTTAAGGAGGAATCGTTGAAAAATAATTTTAGGGCCCATTCATATTATGCCTTGTGTTACCGCATATGCATTAATGCAACAAATCAACATGGGTTATGATAGGCTGCATCCCCAAGGGGCCAGGACGGAGCGATCAGCACAGAGCTGGGTTGTGGATCTTTCATACCCCGCAGCACGCCGTATAACGATTTATTCGCTTGTTATGTTTGGTGCACACTAGCACCTTATAAATGTGAGTACCCCACTGTGGGGATTGGATGTCTTTTTTTAATAAATTATCTAGCGGTATTACACTATATAGCCTCTCTCTTTTTTATGGTATGATGTTTATGGAGCCATAGAGGATCTGCTTGGAGAATCAGCTGTTACTAATCATTGAGTCCAGGGGTGGCTCCACAGCGTGTATTGACGCAGCTAAACACTGTGTCACACGCTCTAAGGTGAGCGCAATCACATTGGGGGTCACCGAGGCACTTCACGGCATGATTTGGGCACCTTTGTTTTAGTACTGGAACTTTTTTCTCTGAAGCACTACTATTATATTGATTTCTGTTGGAACTTTGTCACTTCACATTGCTGAATTGAAAGATTTCTCACGATTATAGTCTTCAACATCACAATAAGGACGATTATAATCTATTTATTTGCCTGTTTTGTTTATTTTTACTTTTATATTTTTTCTTTCACCCATCACTTATATAATCACAGTGGATTTTTTATGTGATATATGTATAATATTTTTCACTGTACACACCTATTCAAGGAATTATGTTTGGTTGTTTCATATATTTATTCAAATGTGTTCTCAGATCTATATTGTTATAGCCTTATAACACATGATCTAGTTAGGATCATTTGCACATTGCACTTTGTGATTCAATGCACACGGCACTTTGCTGCACGTGTTGATTTTATATGGTCTTAGATCCATATTTTCTGCAAATTGCACTTTATTTTGATTCACGTGATACCACTCAGGTGTATAGACATTTAGATTTGTTCCCAGGCGCAGCGTAATCACTCCACTTATTAGGCTTGAATAATGTGACCGGGTTTTCGTCTGCCTGAAACCCGGACACATGATTCAAAGCCCAGACTGTCCGGGTGAGTCCCGGACAGGTGGCAACCCCATCTGAGCAGAGCATCATAGATCAATGATATAATAAGTATGCTGCAGGCAGGAAGAAGCAATTCCTTAGTCTCCCTTCCTGCAGTGGTCACTCGTTGGAACTGCTGGAACCTTGTAGTTTTCTGACAGCTAAACACACAAAGGCAAACGTGCAGGCACATTAGTGTGTCATCTGTGAGCAAGCATCTCAGTCCAAGAAGTTGATGTTGACCCTGGACGACAAAAATATGGGCATTTACCTATTGTCTATCTGGTGAGTCCAATACCATAGGGGTGATAACGCACAAGGTGTGGTGATGGTCAAATAATAAGGATATATACCACATGGGACACGTATACTTTTTTTGCTGTTTATGTGATTATAAAGATGCACTGAATTTATGGACTATATATCAATTTGAAGTTTGAAGCGCTGCTAATGTTGGTTTTTAATCAGCATATTTGTTTTAAATACAAAATACAGTCTCTTTCTCTTTTTGCTTCTGAATTAGGGGGAGAAATATGAATCAGGGGAGTTTCAATCTACCCAAAGAGTTTGAGAGTGTTGCTTTGTGGTACCAGTCCGTGTACCGAAACCGTGTCATGAGTTGAAGTTGAGAGCGTTCGCTCTGTAAAAAGTTTCCATTTTGTAAAGAAATGACTGGTTGAGGCTGTACATTTTAAGCACACAAAAAAAAGACTAAGTAAAAGCTGTGCAACCATCCACTCAGATCCTAGAATTTTTATTGGGGTGCCAGTATACAGTAGATATAGTAAGAGAGCATACTGCCCTAAGGACAAAGAAAGATTTGTGTAATTTTACAGGCTCTATCCATTTTTTTTGAACCAACCATATAACATAACTTGAAAACATTGAAAAGCAGTACATGATGTCTCCACTTTATACAGCGCTAGCATACAGGTCACCAATTAGGAGACAAAGTAAACAAAGCTGTCTGCATGTTAATATAGCTACAGGCTCTTGGATAATCTCAATAAATGATAGATAGATAGATAGATAGATAGATAGATAGATAGATAGATAGATAGATAGATAGATAGATAGATAGATGGCTTTTTTTAGCGAGAACGCGGAGGAACGCAGTTCCAGCACCTCTTGGACTGACTGTATGTAATGGCAAGGGGTGTGCTGCAGGGTATTGATGCTCACTGCTGGGGTATCTATTGTAGCTGGAAGGGATCTATTTTTGCAGGGGGGTCTATTGTTGCTGGTGGGGGACCTGTTGTTGCTGAAGGAGATCTAATGTTGGTGGAGGGGTCTATTGTTGATGGCTGCCAGAGAGTCTATTAATGCTGGCTGTGCGGAGATCTGTTGATGCTGCCGGGAGTCTATTGTTGCTGGGGGGGGGGTTTGTTGTGGGTGGTACATTGTTGGATCTATTGTTGCTGGCTGAAGGGGATCTATTTTACTGCTTTTCTTGATATCATTACCAAATTCCATACAAATTACTTAGCACCACAAAATGATACTTGGCTCTGTATTGTCTAAAAGGGACAGTACTGGGAGGTGGGTAGGGGATGGAACCAAGGGACGGTGCTCGGAGGTGGGTAGGGCGGGGAAAAGGGGTGACTCGGAAAAGGGGAATTCCTGCACCTATTGTCTGAGAAAAAAAGCCCTGGATAGAAAGAAAGAAAGAAAGAAAGAAAGAAAGAAAGAAAGAAAGAAAGAAAGAAAGAAAACATAGATCACCGATTAGAGAAGTTGGCTGCATATTTTTATAGATAAAGATGTATGATTATTATCAATAAATAATAAATAAATAGAAGATAGATAGACAGATAGCTAGAGAGACGTATTGATAGACAGATAGATAGATATTTTCACAACTATATGTTTTATGTCTCTACCTGTTCTCATATAATGAGAAGGTCAAGGAAATGTCACCTATTTGGAAAGAACATTAATATCACTGTTTTCACAGGAGATACTCCTCTAACTGATCCGTAGATTTTGTTCTTGTTTCTTTATGACCTTTAAAGAATTCATTGTGCAGAAAATGTTGAAATGTCCCTGGAAGGAAAGGAGAGTGAATGTAATTTAAACACAGCTTGTGGTGGGAGTGCGCGATCTATCACATCCGTGAACATCCGTAAAGCGAGTTTCACAGAGAAAAGGTTCCCCGCTGGCTCTGCACAGGTTTGCAGACGAATTAAGCAAGATTTCGATTTTCATGCACTTAATATTGTCAGTGCGTTACTGTTCATCAGATCAGAGGGCATCATCTCTTCAATGGAAAGCAAAAATAGTTTCCTAAAGACGTGTGCCTTTCTGTTGTCTGATGGTGACTGTGCATTATAAAATTATCCTGAGCATGCGCCAAATGTATTAATAAGTTACTGGGGTGTAAAGTAATAAAAAATCCTCATCCTTCAATGAATGATGATTCTCCAATGTTTATGTAAATCTCTGAGATGACAACCTCACAAGTTAATTGTAGCTCTCACTCCCGCAGGAGCCTGCAGTTTAAGGTCGCTAGGTCTTTTCCCATAGTTGCACCCGCAGCCAGGTACACAGTCACAGTCATTCCTTTGTCTCAATGAACAGTCTAGGGGTATACTTTTCTGATGCTTTATTGCAGAACTTGAACTTGGATTGGAATAGGGTAACTGTGGGATACTCCATTCCCTTTAACAGCATCTTGATGACCCTAATCTTCCTCCTATTATTGTGAGTCCTTGCACAAGCATTTAGTGGACTGAGCTATACCAGGACATGAGAAATGCTGACTCTTAGCTCTACAACTATTATAACAGCAGCACACGTTCTCAGGGACCTCTCTCTCCATTCCTTACTCACTAATGTCCTTGGTTAGTTGGATGCCTCCTTCCAATATATTCCAGACACCTTTTCCAATGATACCAGATCAGTTTCCCAATCGAAAGTCCCTCAGCCAGTTCCTGCAACTTTTAGCAGAAAACATCGCACAGCTAGCTTAGCTGGGACCCTGATGAACTGCAAACACATGGCAGGTCTGCCCAGGAGGGCAGCCTTTCCTCCTCTAGGACATGAACCCCTACTCTCTCAGTCTCAGAGTATTTATACTCCTTCCCAGCCACCATCTGGGCACCTCTGCCCAGGGATTGGCCAAGGCTGCACACATATTCAACTGCTGATTTGACTCTCCCAGCCCACTAGCTTCCAGAACCATTCCCGACAGACCAGTCAACCCTGCAGCCAGTGAAACACAGAACAGACCAAAACAATCACATGCAGCTACACTAATTACAGTGAGCCAGTAACTAAATTTACAAAACCTAGCACCTAACTAGGAGGGTGCTACATAGTGATATTAGAGAAGGAAGGGGCAGGGAGTGGGGGTGACATGGCTGGTGCTCACCTATAAAAAGAGTTTGAAATAAGTTTTCCAACTTGTTTGATTGTTGGTCTCTCCAACATCAGCTGGCGGCTTTAAAGCCCTTGGGGCAAATGAAAAATGATTCCTAGCAGTATGGTTGCCCCCGCACTGCTAGTGTTAATAGCTTGCTCTTTCTAGGGAAAAGGAGAAACAGTTTTACTCACCTGAACCCCCACACCCCCGGCAGACGGTATTCCTCTATGATCTGGCAGTGGACCGTCCCTCAGTGTATTCACATCCATGCAGGGCTATGGACCCTGCTCTGGTCTTGATGATGTCAGGACGCTAGACCACTGAAGTGTTGGGGTGCAGATTCTGAGGGGACTGCCCTAGCTGTGGGGAGGAGCAGAGGATCGGATAAAGAAGTTTCCTTTTATTGTTTCCCTATACATACAGTAAATGAACAATTAGACCTTGCAATGCTGGCATGGCCCCACTGCAAGGGATTTTTTATTTGCCCAGAGCTGGGTTTTAAGCAAGGCCCACATGTATGATGAGGACTAACGTCCGAAACACGTAGGCTGTCTTACATCTTTGTACATGTATTTAATAAAGAAATACCATTTTGGATGCCATCCTGAGTGCCAACCATCCCTTTCCTTACACAACACAGGAATGATGAGGTTAGCAGATTTCTGAAATGAAATCCGGGGAGATCTTACTGATCATGCCCCCCTCCTCCTGCCCAACTCCTTCCTGCAGACTACCATGTGCCATGCTTTTTCTGACCATCCAGTAAGTGCCAATACTTTCTTTCTTTGCTCATCTTCTCTCTTTTTAAAAACGTTTATAAACGTTTGCTTTTTGAAAAAAAAATAACAAACATGTTATAGTTATCTGCTCTGTGCATTAGTATTGCACAGAGCAGCCCAGATCCTCCCTTTCTCGGGTCCTCTGCCGGCGCTCCTGGCTCCTCCCTCCTGCTGAGTGCCTCCAAAGCAAGCTGCTTGCTCTGGGGGCACTTATGCGTGCTTACTTCTGAGCTGCTGCTCTGTTGCTTGTCCCCTCCCTAGCTCCCTCCTCTCTGGGTGTGATTGACAGCAGCCAATGGCTTTCACTGCTATGTCCCAGCCAATGAGTAGGGAGAGATTTGGGAGAGGTTCTGCTCTTGTGCACATCGTTGGATCAGGATCGGGCTCATGTGAGTATAAGGTGGGGCTGAGGGGGGAGATGCACACTGAAGGTTTTTATCCTTCATGGGTAAAAAAACCTTCAGCCTTTAGAACCACTTTAACCTATTAACTCCATACTGCCTTGACAACTGGAAGCCAAATGGTTAAATCAGGGACTCTCTCACTATTTTCTAGTTCTCACTTAGTAATAAAGATAGATGGTGGAACAATCTGTGTCTTAAAGTGGAAGTGATGCCTTTCCCTCCCACCTCCCTTTTTTTGTGTCCTGGATGCTCTTGGGTGCTATCGGGATATTACTGTATGGTATGCTTTTAATGTCAATGTATACATTTTCCCTTTTTCTTCCATTGTTGTTAGTTCTGTTTTTTCCCATTGTTCTAGTTGAAAAAACAGGGTGAGGTACAGACCTTTGGTGGGTGGATTGTTCCACCATCTATCTTATGTGCACCGTACAGACTGTAGGCCAATAAAACATGATTCTATATGATGTATTATACCAGCCCTCAAATTTTTCACTCGTCTACTCGCATTTTGCTAGTGGAAAAGGATGGCTGACGAACGTGGGCTGCCTGGGAGGAGGGGTGGAGTGGGCAAGCACCGCCTGTAGGCGGGGTTGAGGTTGAATGGGAGCCGTTCACTCAGGAGAAGAGAACGTAGAGGAAGATAGTGGGTGGCCGGATCATCACAGGAGAAGAGAGCGTGGAGGGAGAGGAGAGCTGGCAGGATCACAGAGCAGGGATTGCACACTGTAACAGCTTACATTTGAATTGCCTCTGCTCGCGGTCACATACAATTCCGCCTCCTGACCCAGCGCCTGTGACAGACATGTTCTGTCTGTCACAGGTGATGGGTCAGGAGGCGGGACTTTGTGTGACCATGGGCAAAGACAACGCAAATGTAAGCTCTGCACAGGTCACGCTGCAATGATGGGCACAAGTGAGGCTGCAATGATGAACACATGTGAGGCTGCAGTGATGGGCACAGGTCACGCTGCAATGATTGGCACAGGTCACGCTGCAATGATGGGCACTGGTGAGGCTGCAATGATGGGCACAGGTCATGCTGCAATGATGGGCACTGGTGAGGCTGCAATGATGGGCACTGGTGAGGCTGCAATGATAGGCACAGGTGAGGCTGCAATGATGGGCACTGGTGAGGCTGCAATGATAGGCACAGGTGAGGCTGCAATGATGGGCACAGGTCACACTGCAATGATGGGCACAGGTGAGGCTGGAATGATGGGCACTGGTGAGGCTGCAATGATGGGCACTGGTGAGGCTGCAATGATGGGCACTGGTGAGGCTACAATGATGGGCACAGGTCATGCTGCAATGATGGGCACAGGTGAGGCTGCAGTGATGGGCACAGGTCATGCTGCAATGATGGGCACAGGTCACACTGCAATGATGGGCACAGGTGAGGCTGCAATGATGGACACAGGTGAGGCTGCAATGATGGACACAGGTAAGGCTGCAATGATGGGCACTGGCCACGCTGCAATGATGGGCACTGGTCACACTGCAATAATGGGCACTGGTGAGGCTGCAATGATGGGCACAGACAAAAATTGAGAAATAATCAAACAACTATAGATATCTCTCCCTCAGCGCTCATGGTGAAGATCAACCAAGCTATTACTATAATAAAAAACAATGTAACAAAATTGTGTCCAAAATAAATATTTAAACACTAATAGCGCTTATATATTCTGAAAGTGTTTCAAACTTGATACACAGTCCACTTTTGACAAAATAAGCAGCCAAAATCTGAAAAAGATGAAGGAAAATCCGCTCCAAAAGAGAAATGTTTAGGGTAAATTATAATTAATTACTCCAGACGATCAACCATCATCGCGATGCTTGAATGACAATCCCCCAAAAGAAATTTTTACTTACCAGATATTACTGATACTTGTTTGTGAGTATAAACGTTGCTGTTTTTTTATACTTTAATAAAGCTTTACCATTGGTAATGCACTAGGTCGGTGCGCCCTCTTTCTTTTCTTTCTTTTTCACGCTGGAATGATGGGCACAGGTGAGGCTGCATTGGTGAGCACTGGTCGTGCCGCAATGATGGGTACAAGTGAGGCTGCATTGGTGGGCACTGGTCACACCGCAATGATGGGCACAGGTAAGGCTGTATTGATTGGCACAGATGAGGCTGCACTGATAGGCACTCATAAAGTTGTTGTTAATATTTATTTTTGTAAATTAATTCTGCATAAATTATTTAAGTGTCATTTCATGAGATAATTTATCAGGGCGTGTTTAGGGGCGGGATTAGGGGTGGGGTTGTGTGGGGCAACTGGTGGCGAGTAACCCTTAGGGCCTGGCTAGTAGCTCAGGACTTGAAATTTTGAGCCCTGTATTATACATACCTGCATGGCTTGATTGTATGTCTGCTTACTATTCTATGCATTAAGGAACCTGTTATGTTCTTTCTACTGGTTGTGTACATCTTTTTGCATAAATAAAGAATTTACAAAAAAAAAAGTTGAAGTGATGCAAAAAATATTTGAATGTTTTTGTAATTTTATACATTATTACCTTAATGTGACAATCAGTATAGCACAATTTTCTTCGCCTTTCATTTTGCTCTAATTGTTCTTTTTTTGTGGTTGTTAAGTCATATCATCACAACAGCAGTCACTTGAGCTTTCCAGACAAGCGTTTTCAGATGTTAATTGATTTTCCACTAGCTGTCGCTCCGCTTCTGTACTGTATGCAGACTTTTTTTTTTTTTTTACTGGGACAAACATTGGGCTAAGTCACTGCGCTTTGTTTCCAAAACAAGACAACCACCTGAAACACAGAGAACGCTACTACTGGACTGGAGCTGCATGTCCTCGTTTAGTCCACAGATGCTGCACACAACATTAGGCACTGGCCAATCAGACGACCATGCTGTATTTAAAGTAAACATGTGCTTTGCCAATGCTGGAAGGGATTAAATAGTACTGAGATTAAAAAGTAAATTGCAGAAGCTTTAAAGTGGACCTTTCAGTAACTTTACAAGCCTCAATGAATTAATTTTCCTGGCATGTCACAACATGCAACAAACACCATTTTTTTAAATTCTCGGCACAAAAAATGTAATTTAAATATATTCCTCTATAGCCACAAAGGATATACAGTACATCCACTTTGTACGCTCCAATTGCCTGTGCAATCTCAGATATAAAAGAAGCAGTGACATCATCAGTGTGCTGTACAGAGAGCAGAGCTGTGGGAGGGACCAAGCATGCTCCACCCACTACAGGCTAACTGCAGAAAACTACAGGAAAGGGCGGAGACAAGACCAGTCACCCTGCACAAGGAGAGAGCTCAGCAGTGAGCGGTCTTTATTACAGGAAGCTCCTGCAAAGAGGCAAAGTTTCACACTGGATTACTGCACAGATCTGAAAGAAATACACAAAGCACACCAACATTCAAGGAAGAATACACATGCAGGGCCGACGCTACTGATAGGCAAACTAGGTAGCTTCCTAGGGCGCACTGCCACCTAGGGCGCAGCCACCGCTGCTGACTTACCTACTCTCCACTGGGAGGAGGGGGTGCCTGGAGCTGGTCAGTGCCTCGTCCTCTACCCTGCTGTGTGACCAGTGGTGTAGCGTGGGGGGGGGGCAGGTGGAAGTACCACCCTGGGTACAAAATTCAAAGGGGTGCTGTCCCGCGTGTGGGCCGTCTACATAGGGAAAAAAGTCCCTTGTTATCCCTGAGAGTCAGGTTCTATGGCGGGAGCAATCAGCATCGTCCTTGGGGTGCGGGTGGCCAGGCAGCCATCCATCGTCACACAGCGGTGATCAGCAAGGGGCCGAGCCGAGGTGGTCAGCGAGAGCCCAGGACTCGGGAAAAGAGCTCCACTGTCTCCCCATTGACCTCGCACCCATGACCCTGCCTCCTGAAGAGGCACGTAGCAGCGGGCGCAGCGTACCCCATGCCTCCAGAGCATGGACTCCTCCAACTTTCTCTGTGCTCTAACATGAGGCCCGGAGGACAGGCTGACTAGGGGCACAGAGGATGAGTGAGAGGCACAGGCTGCTGTGGGAGCCGCTGGAAGGATCAAAGCAGATCAAGAAGGAGACAGACTGGCATCATGGAAAGTACCTTCATCATACACAGACCTGGCCTGCAGATCTGCAGACAGAGACTGAACAATGGGACAGGGATAGGGGTCTCTCTCTACCCCCTCACTCCCCTCTCTCTCTGTCTCAGCCCCTCCCTCTCTCAACCCCCTCTCTCAGCCTCCTTCTCTCAGCCCCCCTTACTCAACCCCCCTCTCTCTCTCATCCCCCCACTCTCTCAGACCCTCTCTCTCTCAGCCCCTTTCTCTCTCATCCCCCCACTCTCTCAGCCCCTCTCTCTCTAAGCCCCTTTCTCTCTCAACCCCCCCTCTCTCTAGCACCCCTCACTCTCCCTCCCACTGTCTCTCTCAGCCCCCCTCTTTCTCTCATTCCCGACTTTCTGTCAACTCCCCCCTCTCTCTAGCCCCTCTCTCTCTAGCCCCCTTCTCTACCCCTCCCACTGTCTCTCTCATCCCCTCTCCCTCTCTCACCCCCTCTCTCTAACCCCCCTCTCTCACCCCTACTGTCTCTCTCATCTCCCTCTCTCTCATCTCCCCTCTCTCACCCCCACTGTCTCTCTCAGCCCCCCCCCGGTTCTCTCATCTCCCCTCTCTCTCATCTTCCCTCTCTCTAGCTCCCTTCTCTCACCTCCACTGTCTCTCTCATCCCCCTTCACCCCCACTGTCTCTCTCAGCCCACCTATCTCTCATCCCACTGTCTCTCTCAACCCCCTGCTGATGGGTGGAATGGATGGGTGGGGTCAGGGGTGGAGCCAATGGGGCCAAAAAATTAGGTTTCGCCTAGGGTGTCAAAAATCCTTGCACCGGCCCTGTACACATGACTATATTTGCTTATCCCAGAGTCCAGCTTTAGCCCAGGTTCACACTTGGGCGAACACAGACATTGCATGTGATTCGCACCCGCACTGCGTTGTGTCTGTGCAATAAAAATAGAATGTCAACTCTATTGAAGGCCCCTACCAACCAAAGTCAGATCACCTGCAAAGGAGTTAGTTAATAAAGCTAGCCAAAAAAAAGAAAAAATATACCTCCGCCCTGGCTTCCAAAACTTTCAGGAAGCGTGGGTGACATCACTGTGTTTTTCAACTGCCTTCTGGGATCATGCGAGGATGTACTCCAGCCCATTGCAGATTTGCATTCTTATAAGGGTTCTTAACTATCCCTGGAGCCAGCAGGAAGGGACAGTGACATCATCCGTGCCTCCTGGAACCTTCAGAAGTGGAAGGTAAGTTATGGTGACCAGACATCCCCAGTTTCCGGGGACAGTCAGACAGACAGACCTGCACGTATCTCCAAGTGCATGCCTGAGTGTACATCCACGAGGGTCCAAAGTGTGGATCAGAACACAGACAGACTTTGCTCTGATCCATGGAGATTCATGCAGGTCTGTGCAGCTGGCCACTTGTCATTGATTTAAACAGGCTGCCTGCACAGGGCCACACAGAGCACTTGTGCATCCCTCATGGTTGAAGACAGCCCATTACACAGGTTTACAGATTTACAGATCAGTATGCCCTGATGAATGAGACCTAAGTAATTCAAACCTGAATTACACAGAAATCCAGTATGCGTGCCTGTGCAATTCAGTACAGTGTGATTTTCAGCCCATTCATTTGAATGGGCTGAAATTGCACTGGATCGCACTAAAAGTAGCGCGTGTATTGCTTTTGAAAATGCATTTCAACTGGATCGCATGATGCTGCGTTACCATGCGATCTGGTGCAGGTGAATGCACTGAGCTTGCGATTTACCTTTGGGTTGTCAGTAGGAATACATTGACACCTGCAACAAATTGCACACCCAATGCGTTTTGAATGCGGTGCGGGAAACACGCACAGAACATGGGTTTCCGCCGGCACTGCATTCTGATGTGAACGGGCCCTAAATGAGGAAATTGTGTCATCCTCCTGGTTGTGCTGTGCGATCAACTCTAAATCTCAGAAACCAATGGAGAGAAATGCAAATCCTTTTGCAGGCAATACAGTTCCTTTGTACCGTTGCACCCATACCGGTGCCAACACTAAGCATTTGCATGAGTACTTGTACTTGTGCAAATGCTTCAATACTGAAACCGAGTCCTTCAAGTCAGTAAACTATAACCACTGACTTTATAGAGAGAGATGCAGGAGGACGTTGCGCGAGTGCACGGCAGTGCGAGACATGACATCCGGACAGCAGAAGCTCTGGCAAGTGCTCTACAGCTACACCACCAGGGCAGAAGCAGGCAAGCTGGGTGGTATGTGTATGTAGCACCCTCTAGTGTGCTAATTTTGGTAGTACAGGTAAATTATAGTCTGCCTCAAGGCTAAATCTGAGCCATAGAATCTGGGCCAGGGTTCATTAGAGTTTAAGGCTTGATGACTCATCCTAGCAGCTTTCTGGTGCCTCCCCCTGGTTCTAGAATATTGGAGAATGTTCTAGAAATTAGTGAGTGAAAGCTAGGATGGTTGTCTTACATATTTAGGAACCCTTAGCCAATCCCCAGGAAGTGGGCCTGACAGGGAACTAAGGAGCCCTTAAATAGTCATGAGCCATGCCAGCAGAGGAGTCGGGTGGAAGATGAAGAAGGGCCAGAGCTCAGGAGGATGCCCTGGAAGGATCCTACCACAGGAGGCAGTTGTAAGGAAGCATTCCAGAGAGGGAGCAGAAGCAGAGAGAGACAGAGTGAGTAGATAGGCACAGTGCAGGGACAGACAAGGGGAGAGACTGCCACCTCTTGAGGACAGCGGTGTGCTTAAGTCTTCATCCAACCTTGCTTTGGGAAATCTCCAGTGTGTCAATCGGGTAGACTGGGAAGAAGAGGCAGCCAGGTGGACTAGAATTTCTGTGGGAAGTATAGCTTGGACTAGTGTCTACAGAAAAACAGAAGGTGTTGCAGGAAACAGTTCACTTCACATGTGCTAATTTTTCAAGGGGCTGAGAGTTCCTAGCCTGTAAGTGGCTGTTGCTGAGCTAACAAAAAACTCTTCCTAAACAAGTGAACCAGTTGTCCCTGGTTATTTTTGTTACTGTCAAGCTGGGCGTCCCACAATCCCTAACCCCATCCACGTCATTATGTTGTAAATAAAACAGCTAAAACCAGCTCAAGGACTGTTTTTCTGTGTCTGGATGCAAGAAGGAAATGCTTTGTGACTGGCTGTGCAGTAGTGGGGAACCTTGACATCAACGAATCCTACGGGAGTAGTGCTACATGTAAAAAATAAATGCATCCAAGGGCAATGATTGATTTTATTTTCGCTGGCCTACCACTACATCACCAGGGCAAAGGCACAGCAAATAAGTGTTGTGAAGTAAATAAGTTAAAAACTTAAAAATAATTAAATTGTTTCATAATGTCTATTGAGTTACAGTTCTTCATAATTATAACAAAACGGTTATAATTTTTCATTAGTCAAAAAAAACCTGTCACATGACTCTAAAAATAGGTATCAGTAATTGGTTTCGGTGAGTACTTGATAAAAAGTATTGGTACTCCTACTCGGTCCTAAAAAAAACGGTATCGGTGGATCCCTAGCATTTACACAATGTTTTCCATGGACTGCCACTCAGGCGTGTATGATAGTAGGTACATAGGGAGAAAATAAATATTTATCTCTTTCACGGAGAGAAATGGAACCTCGGTCTGTGAGGTCACTAAGGCCGTCTGGCGGGAACATTGCATATGGTGACAGAAAAGCAGAACACCCCTAATTGAATGAAGGGGACAAGTAGATATTATCATCCATTGATTACTGGTCTGCGTGCTACTACAGTATGTAATCTACAATAGATCCTCAGGCACTGTGCAAATGTTTTATGGTTTCCTGTCTGCAGTGGAATAAGTCAATTATAATAAGTAGCAGATGCCGACATTCTACAATATAGATTGCATCTACTTACTAAAACACCCATTTACCTTTACAATTCAAGGTCATTCCTTGATTCCAAGGACAACCAAGTTATTTTCATGTACGAGCTGGGTCAAATGAGGTCATTAAATATATCCAATTTACATGTTCACCTCCTTTCTTTGCAGTGAGATAGAAAATACAGCTGACAATAAATGGTCCAATCTGATGGTCCATCTGCCATTTTATGGCTAGCCTATCCCGCAGTCCAGTGTTTTGACCTTTTGGAGTTGATTTACTAAAGGCAAATAGACTGTGCACTTTGCAAAGAGCAGTTGCTCTTCTAGAGCTTAGTAAATGAGCAAAAGCTCTGCTGACCAGGGCCGGGACAATAGGTGGGCAGGAGGGGCTGCTGCTCTGGGCACTGTGGTATCATGTGAGGTGGGGGGAAGGAGCACAAGGAGATTGGGGGGGGGGGATTTGTGTTGGAAGGAGAAATTTGGGGGGGGGGGGCGGCAGAAGTTAAGAATTGTTCTAAGAGGGGAAATTTGTGGAGATGTGCTAGGAGTGGTAATTTTGGGGGGATTTGTGTTGAGAGGGGAGATGGGGGAAGAGGATTTGTGCTAGGATGGGGGATTTGGGAAGTTTGTGCTAGAAAAGGTAATATGCTGGGGGAGGTGATTAGTGCTAGGAGGAGACTTTTTTTAGGAGGGGGATTTGTGCTAGTAGGGGAAATTTGGGAGGGGGGGGATTTGTGCTAGGATGGGAGATTGGGGAGGGGAATTTGTGCTGGGAGGGGGGATTTGAAATGGGGAGGGGGATTTAGGTTTGGTTGGGGAAATTTGAGGGGTAGAGGAAGGGGTTTCCCTTTTTTTGGGGGGGGGGATTGTGCTGGGGGCATATGTGGAATGAGAGGATTTGAGCTAAGCATGCAGATTAGCGATGATTTTTATTTGGGGGAGAGGACATTTTTTCTAACACATAATGCTCATACGTTCCTGGGGGGGCAATTTGGAATGGAATGTTCGCCCTGGGTTTTTTTCTTTTTTAACCACTTTAGAGAACTCTATTGAGAGACTTATTCAACTTTACGTTCATTTACTGTCTCCGTGGTACTCCTCCAAAACTTTATTTAATTTCTTCCATTTACAAGTAGACAAAATTATAATAAAAAACTAAAAAACACAGTTACCAACTGTGTCTAATTTACGAAATACTATACTTTCCCTACCTGTCCCCCCCCACCCCTCCCTACATGGTTTGCCATCTCCCACCTCTCCTATTTCAAGCCCTGCTGCCCTCCATCATCTTTTCCAAATATTTCTCAGAAGCCTTGAAATCTATCCATCTTCTCCCTATATCTCTGCTGCATACAGTAGGTTTTCCATTTTACTGATGTATTCTTTTCTTTCAAACCACTCCTTTATATCTGGTTTTCCTACGCATAACCACTTCTTTAGTATCAGCCCTTTTGCGGCATTTAACAATATTGGAGTCAATGTTTTCCTGTATTGCTTTTTTGAATCTTTTGTATCATGAAACAAACACGTCTGTAAAGCCGGGTACACACGAGCGGAATGTCCGACAGAAAAAGTCCAACTGAAGCTTTTCATCGTCTATTCCGATCGTGTGTATGCCTCATCAGACTTTTTTTTTCGAAAATTCTGACGGACCTAGAAATAAAACATGTTCTAAATATTTCCGACGGAATCAATTCCTATCGGTAAAACCTCTCGTCTGTATGCTGTTCCGATGGACCAAAAACGACACATGCTCTGAAGCAAGTATGAGACAGAAGCTATTGGCTACTGGCCATTGCACTTCCTTTTCCTAGTACCGTCGTACGTCACCGCGTTCTGGACGGTCGGACTTTGGTTTGACCGCGTGTAGGCAAGACCGCTTGAATGGAATTCCGTCAGAGTTCCGTCGGAGAAACCTTCTGAGTTTTTTACGACGGCAAAACTGGTCGTGTTTACGCGGCATAAGTTGTTTATTATCTTTTCACCAGTTATCTCTCCTATGTAGTCCTGAATTTTCTGCCAGTAATCTTTCATTTTTGGGCAATCCCACCAGATGTGTGTCATTGTACCGATATGTTTACATTCCCTCCAACAATGTGGGGGTTTATCCTGCTGGTATTTATGGGTTTTGTCTGGTGTTATGTACCATCCTACCAAAAACGTGTAGTTAATTTCTATTGTATTTATGTCCGTTGTGGATTATATATATATACGGCTCCTTTCATTCTCTCTACTTGTTGTTCATCTAGTTTTGTGCCTATTTCTTTTTCCCATTTCCCTATATAAGGGGGATAACCCTTGTCCTTCTAGGTCTGTCAAAATTCTGTATACTTGTGATATCCCATGTTTTGATGGAGTTTGTGTACGACAAAGTTTTTCTAGTGGATTTAGATTCTTTCCATCTCTGATTGGTTGAGGTAGTGTATTTACCAAATGTTTTAATCACAAGTATTCCCACTCACTAATCTTCCACCCATTTGTTTCCTTTAAATCCTGTAATGTTCTTATCTTCCCATGTTCAGTGCTATCCTTTATTTGTGCATTTCCCAGTCTACCACCAAAAAGTTTCTCCTTCCCAGGGATAAAAAAAAATTGTTCCTGTGAGTGTAGTTAGTGGTGAATTGTATATCCATTTTCTCTGTCAATAAATTGAATCCCATATTTTAAATACGTTTCTAGTTAGGTCGTATGCTTCTAAGTCTAATGTTCTATACTTCTGTGGTACCCATATATTTTTGTGCAGAAATGTCCTACTTAAAGTGTTTTCAATCTTAATCCACTTTTTTAATTTACCCATTCTACCATTCGTGAAATAATAACTGCTTTGTAGTATCTGTTTATGTCCAATGCTGCTAAAACTCCGAGGTTTTTTTTTCCTAGTGATTAATGCAAATTTTACTCTTGGCTTTTTATTTTGCCATATATATTTTAGCATCATTGTTTTCATTGTTCTACAAAAACTTTGTGGTATTGCTATTAGTAACATTTCAAATTTATATATTATTTTTGGAAGGATCGCCATTTTTAACATATTTATCTTCTCCACAAGACCTTCTTTAGTTCCGCTTTGATCTCATTCAATAATGGGATATAATTAGCCAAGTATAACTTCTCTACTGTGGATATCAGCTTAATTCCTAGGTATGATAGCTCTCTTCCCACCCACGTGAATAGGAATTCCCTTTGTAATGCAAGTTCTTTTTTTTTTTCTACACCTATATTTAGTTTTTCTGTTTATGGGATTAATCTTAAAATTCAAGAGTTTTCCATATTTTTTTATTTCTCAAATTATGTTTGGCAATGTCACCCTTGGTTTGGTTACATACATTAAGATATCATCCGCGTATGCCGCCACCTTATGTTCATCCTCTCCCACTCTCACCCCTCCTATATCTCTGTTATTTCTCAAAGTTGCAAGAAATTGTTCCAACAACAATATATACAGGAGTGGCGAGAGCGGGCACCCCTGTCTTGTTCCATTAAACATTTCAAAAGGTGGCGACATATTTCCGTTAACCTTCACCATCGCCATAGGGCGGCTGTTTAGATTTTTAATCCAGCGTATAATTTTAGGTCCCAATCCTAGATGTTGAAGCGTGTCCGTCATGAATCCCCAGTCTACCCTGTCAAACGCTTTTTCCGTGTCAATTGACAGGAGTAGTACTGGGGATTCCCTGTTTTTTCCCTTTTGCAACATTAACATTGTTTTTATACTATTATCCCTGCCCTCTCTACCAGGTACTCTGGCATCGATTTTTTAAATCTAGACGCCAAAATTTTTGCATAAATCTTTGTATCGGCATTCATTTAATTAGAGCAGATAGTTTTATCCTTTCCCACTTTGGGTATTATCGTAATATGGGCTAGTAATGACTCTCGTCTTATTTCTTCGTTTTTCCCTATTTTGTTCAAGTAGTCGCACAATTTTGGAATTAATTGATTTTGAAATTTTTTGTAATATTTAATCGTAAACCCATCAGGTCCTGGGCTTTTCCCTATAGGTGTTTCTTTCAATGCCTTTTTAATTTCATCTTGTGTGATTGGTTCTTCTAGCTCTATCAATCGTTCTACTTGAATTTTTGGTAGTTTGGCATCTGTTAGATATTCTTGAATTCTTATTTTTCTTGTTTCTTTTTCCTTTTGTGTCTCTTCGTTTCTGATTGAATACAATGCATTATAGTATGTTTGAAAGGTCTTTGCAATATCAGTTGTTTTGTACACCATTTCTCCTCTCTCGTTTTTTATCTTTTCTATATAATTTAAAGTCTTCCTATTTCTTAGGATCTGTGCAAGGTGTTTCCCAGGTTTATTTCCCCATTTGTATCTCTCCTTTATCACTCTATTAAACTCCTTTCTTGTTTCCTGTTCCATCAGATCCTTTAGTTGATCTCTTTTTATAATTAAAGCCTGATGGATTTCGACTTCCGCTTGCTTTTTGCGCCTTTGTTCCAGTTCATATATTTCTTTTACATTTTTTTGCATAGTATTTTCTCTCTCCTTATTTTTTCTTGCCCCAATAGCCCTGGGCTCTTGATGACCTTGTCCCGACACTGCCGCTGACTACCTTCATCCAATCACGTGCAAGCAAAATGCATTTTTAAAAATTTTCCTTGGACGTGATTGGGTATTCTTTGTAAAGTGAAGCTTTACCTCATTTACTAAGCTCTGGAGCAACTACACTTGCAGAGTGCACAGTCTATTTGCCTTTAGTAAATCAACCGTTTTGTGTCTGTGCCTACTTCCTTTAATACATCAAGTGGTTAAGAGCACAGTTAGCATAGAACTTAAAGTATAACTAAAGGCAAAACTTTTTGTTTTAGTTTTGGATAGAGTGGAGGGGAATTAGAACACTTGTCAGCTTTCTATTGCTGAGGAAGCAAAAGAAAATCCCACATTTTGGGTGGTCACCAGAACAGGAAAAGAAATCTTCCAATGGGGATACTAGTTCTGCTAACAATCAGGGGTTCCCGAACTTTGGAAGGATTTCCTCTTATTTTGGCTATGGGACAGGAAGTAATGGGAAATCTTCCCAATGGGACACAGATGCAAAAAAACTGGCAGGGGTTACAACTCCCCCCCCCCTCCTTACTTTATTCAAAATGAATAAAAAAAATGCCTTTAGTTTTACTTTAAGGGCATGTTTACACTTGTGGTTGAGCAGTTTTTCCACCTCTCAGCCGCTCTGCCTTAAGCTGAAAAAGGCAGCAGCCGGGGGTGTACACATACAGCGTCCGCAATGCTTTGCAGCTGAAAGCAACCCATTCAAGTGAATAGGGCAGCACTGCAACCTCCCTGAAACCACATGCAATGAATTGAGACATTGTAGTACATTATTTAAATGGTTAAAATACGTGGTTAGGAGGCCTCTCTTGTCAAACACCTCCGAAAGGTGATCTGAGCATGGATTACATTTCAGAGGAGTGGCAGTCCTTGCCGCAAGTGTAAGCGAGCTCTAAAGGAGTTACTGTATATGGTCACAGCATACACTTTCTCTTTATAACATCAGCATTGTAATAACAATACCAAAAATAGTTACAGTGGGTATAGAAAACAGTGTTCATTTAGTCAACTAAAATATTTTCATCAACTAAAATATTTTTATCGACTAAAATATGACAAAAACAATTCAGATGACGAAAATACGACTAAAACCAAAATGACATTTTAGTCAAAAGACTATGAGTAAAACTAAATTGAATTTATATCACAACGGCTAAATCTGTGTCTGTTCAAAGCTTCATACCATAAATAATAACATGTTATTAGATTTTTACTCCAGGAGTATATAACGTTAGGCAGTTCTAAAGTATTAATGCATACAAATTTAACTAAACCATTCAATTTCAGCCAACTAAAATGTACTGGAGACTTTAGTTGACTAAAATACGACTAAAACAAAAACAACTCAGATGATTAACTCAGAATGCTAATTTGTAGTCCTGTGAGCCTCCAGGTAATTGACCAAATCTGGTCTCCAAAATAGTGTATCTTTGCAAATGATCAGCTGCTAACGTTACGCATGTCTCATAACCAGGCAAAATAGTTAAACCAAATTGTACACACGCTGCGCTTATAAAAATAAAATGTAAGAAATTTCTACTAAAATATTAATAAAGTGATATTGTGCATAACCGGTTCCCGACCGGCGCACGCCGATGTACGTCGGCAGAATGGCACGGCTGGGAAAATGGGCGTACAGGTACGTCCATTTGAATTCCCCGCCGTGCCATTGCGTGTGCGCCGCCAGCGGCGCATGTGCGCGCCAGCCGGGAGCTCTGTGAGTCGGGTCGCAGGTCCCGCGGATTCGATCGCCGCGGGGATATCCGCGATCGCCTCACGGAGAGGACAAACTGTTTACATCAGCATCTCCCCGTTCTGCCTAGTGACAAGTGTCACTGATCACAGCTCCCTGTCATCGGGAGCAGTGATCAGAGTAATGACACTGCTAGCCCATCCCCCTACAGTTAGTAATCACTCCCCTAGGACACACCTAACCCCTCCCCGCCCCCTAGTGGTTAACCCCTTCACTGCCAGTGTCATTTAAACAGTAATCAGTGCATTTTTAATCGCACTGATCGCTGAATAAATGTGAATGGTCCCAAAAATGTGTCAAAAATGTCCGACATGTCTGCCATAACGTCGCAGTCACAATAAAAATTGCTGATCGCCGCCATTACTAGTAAAAAAAATTATTAATAAAAATGCCATAAAACTATCCCCTATTTAGTAAACATTATAACTTTTGCGCAAAACAATCAATAAACGCTTATTGCGAATTTTTTTAACCAAAGATATGTAGAAGAATACGATCGGCCTAAACTGAGGGAAAAAAATGTTTTTTTATATATTTTTGGGGGATATTTATTATAGCAAAATGTAAAAAATAATGCGTTTTTTTCAAAATTGTCGCTCTTATTTTGTTTATAGCGCAAAAAATAAAAATCACAGAGGCGATCAAATACCACCAAAAGAAAGCTCTATTTGTGGGAAAAAGGGGACATCAATTTTGACCGCGCAATTGTCAGTTAAAGTGGCACAGTGCCGAATCGCAAAAAACGCTCTGGACAGGAAGGGGGGAAAATCTTCCGGGGCTGAAGCGGTTAACATACAAAATATAAAACCTATTAATACTATACTTTAATGTGCAATAAACTTCAATTAATGAATAAATAGGTAAAAGTGCTCCAATCAGCCTGTGTATTGCAAATATTCCACAAAACTTGTGCAATTTTCAAACATTAATAGATAATTCAAAACAAACATCCATGCGATTTAGTGTTGCATCCATGCATTTCAGTGCTGCATCTATGCAATATGGTGTTAGTGCAATGTTCAAACAGTAAAAAGTAAAAAAATACAAAAAAATGCATCCATGCGATTTGGTGCTACATCCATGTGATTCTATACAATTCAGTGCTGTGTTGCTGTGCAATGATCAAATTAACAGTCCACAGATCTTACACAATCCATTCATGTGTTATTGTGAACACAAACTAAAGTGCTGTGTGCTCATACAAGTGCTCCCCCCCAGGTGATAGTCCCTCACCTTAGGGCGTGTGACCTTACAATTAAGCTTGGTCCGAATGCGCCTTAGAACCTCTCTGGGTTCAATGTTATATGCAGGGTCCTGGATAGATTTGCACCGGTGCCTCTGTTCCTCACAGCAGTCCCGTTTGCACCTCAATATATCAACACAAAAAGGACTTCATGGTACAGTATGTACTAAATTTATTAAAATCATAAACAAATCCCGCAATGGGTACTCACAGTAACAAGGCGCTTAAGGGCGCCACACTAAAACAGCTGAAATGAATGGGCAACAGCGGCCGGTATGGAGTGGCGTGCTAATTTTTCCCAACAGGTTGCGTCCTGTCCCCTTTCGCTACGCGTGTTCGATACAAGAGGTATTTCGTATCTTCATCGGGGGGTGATTTGATTGGACAGTGAACCAGTCAATTAATATATCCTCTCCGTGGCCATTTTGTTTTGGACTGCTGACACTCTAGTAAGCAATCATTGTGATTCTATGGGAGAAACGTCTATATGCAAAAATAGATGGATACACATGGCAAAAGGTAAAAGTCATGAATTCCCCATTTTGCCTGATATATATAGTAAAAACATTTAACAATGATATCACTACATTAAACTACTCAGGACGGATGTGGGACGATTAGATCGGCACCCCCTATGTAAACCAGTTGCTGTGAGAGATATAACATAGTAAATCTACAAAACGACAATATACTATAGGATTACATGTAAAAAGTTAAAAAAATATATAAAAATAAAAATCCAAAGGTCATACGAATAATAACTCATCTATATGAGCATACATAATCACAATTTAATACATATACTTAAAACCACAATAGAAAAATAAAAAATAAAGTAAAATATAAAAACAGTATATTGCTAGCAAACACTGGTTAAATATTATATAGTACAAAAAGGTATACCTAACCTATAAGATAGTGTTATCAATATGGATATTAACAGGATATGCTCATAAACAGTTGTATATAGCCAATAAGGGGCAGTATATACTCCTTGGCTCCACCATTCCTATGTGTGTAGTCATACTGGTGTGACATGATGTTGGGATATATAAAAAATATGTATGTGCTCAATGGTTACCTAAAAAACATCTAAGATCAAAATCTTTATTTAACCCTCCAGGGGCCAGAGAGCCCAACTGGTGTATCCACCATGATTCTCTTCTGCTGATTTCCCTAACATAATTGGACCCCCTCCAGTGACGTTTGGGTGCCTCAATGCCCCAAAATTGCATCCCTACTGTACTCTTGTTGTGTACATCTCTAAAATGTACAGATAAAAAATGCTTATTAAACCCCTTTTTTATATTCCTCACGTGTTCTTCAATACGCTCTTTTAATGCCCTAACCCTTCTACCAACATAAATTAAATGACATAGGCATTTAACCGCGTAAACTACACCAACTGTATCACAAGAGATGAAGTCCCTGATGGTGTATGTGTGGTTGTTGAGTGGATTGACAAAATCTTTTACTTTCCTTTTACTTTCCTAACATTAGTAGGAACTCTGGTGCAACTGTAGCAGCGACCACAACTGTGAAAACCTATCATATCCCATTGCACATTAATGTATAGTATTAATAGATTTTATATTTTGTATGTTAAGCACAATATCACTTTATTAATACTTTAGTAGAAATTTCTTACATTTTATTTTAATAAGCGCAGCGTGTGTACAATTTGGTTTAACTCAGATGATTAAAATATAACTAAAATGGCATTTTGGTCAAAATACTATAACAAAGACTAAATTGAAATTTGATGTCAAAATTAACAGTGATATGAATGAATGAATGAATGAATGATTTGTATAGCGCTGCAGTTGCAAACTGAATCGCCTCAAGGCGCTGGATCCGTCCTGTGTTGTCAAGCTTCTCAGAAGAGGTAGGTCTTGAGTTTCTTTCTGAAGGCCTGATGGTTTTCTTCCATGCGAATGTGAGTAAGTAGCGCGTTCCATAGCCGTGGTCCTTGGACTGCGAATCTTCGTTCTCCCTTTGTTTTGTAGCGGGTTTTTGGAATGAGGAGGAGGTTATGGTTAGAAGATCAAAGACTGCGATTCGGTGTGTAGCGTTTTATTTTCTCGCATAGGTAGTGAGGAGCGTTTCCGTATATGCATTTGTGGGTGAGGCAGAGGGTCTTGAATGTTATCCGATTCTTTACGGTTAGCCAATGTAGGCTCCTCAGGGAAGGGGAGATGGATTCCCAGGGTTTTTTTCCTGTTAACAGTCTTGCCGCCGTGTTTTGGATGAGTTGTAAGCGCGCAAGCTGATATTGGGGTAGTCCTATGTAGAGGGAGTTTGCGTAGTCGAGTCGGGAATTGATGATTGTTCCAACTACTGCTGCTTTGTCCTCTTCTGGCATGAATGGGATGATTCTACGTAGCAGGCAGAGGAGATGGTGAGATCCGCTGACTACTGATCCTATTTGTGCATCCATTGACATTTCTGAGTAAAAAATGACTCCGAGACTCTTGGCTTTAGTGCTTGGTGAGATGGTCTGTCCAAAGATGGTGGAAGTTGTCCATGGGGTCTTAGTTTTGGAATTTTGGTTTCCGTGTAGGAGAAGAAGCTCTGTTTTTGATCCGTTGAGTTTGAGAGAGCTAGTAGTCATCCAGTCGTCTATCAGAGTGAGGCATTTTTCTAGTTGCTGCAGGTGGTCTTTTTCCCCGGTGATGCGGAGGTAGAGTTGGGTGTCATCAGCGTATGAGTGGAAGCAGAGGTCCGCTTTTCTGATGATTTTGAGGAGTGGGCGGATGTAGATGTTGAAGAGCACTGGTGATAAGGGTGAACCTTGAGGGACTCCACAAGAGATAGTGCGGGTTTCAGAGTAGAATTCTCCTAGTTTCACTGTCTGAGAGCGATTCCCTAAGAAGGATGCGAACCATTGTAGATCTGAACCTGTGACTCCTGCTACCTCTGTGAGGCGGATGAGTAGAGTATTGTGGTCCACTGTGTCGAACACTGCACTGAGGTCCAACAGTACCAGGAGACAAGATTCTCCATCATCAGCTGCTTCGAGGGCCTCGTCCCATATTTTGAGGAGTGCCGTTTCTGTTCCATGGCCTGGGCGGAAGCCTGATTGCAGAGGATCCAGGAGATTGTGTGTGTCCAGGTGGTGTTGTAGCTGTTGTACTACTACTTTCTCCATAATCTTGGAAATGGTCTTGAGGCTTGTTATCGGTCTGCGATGGTTAGGGTCCTTAGGGTCGAGGTTGGGTTTCTTTAAGAGGGGTTTGATGATGCCATGTTTGAAGGCAGTTGGGACAGTACTTTCTTTGAATGACTGGTTTATGAGGTGAGTTATAGTGGGAGCCAAGATGTCGGAACATTCTTTTAGGAGTTTTGTGGGAATGATGTCGTTTGGTGATGTGCTATCTTTGAGGCTTCTGATGATGTTTTTGGTGGTGTCAGTGGTGATTGGGATCAGCGAAAAATTCGGTGCTTGTGTGATGATTGTATCGATTTTTTTCTTTTTGCTTTAGTTGGATGAGGTTGGTTGTTTTTTTCTGTTTAATTGATTTCTGGATGTTGTCGATTTTGTCAATAAAAAAATCTGATAATTCTTTGCAGAATTCCTGGGTTTCGTTTCCTGGGGGCTCTAGGCAGGTAGGGTTCATAGTCTTAGTGACTATTTTGAAGAGTTCCCGAGGGCGGTTTAGGGCTGTTAAGATGGTGTTTGAGAAGTGTTCCTTTTTTGCTCTGAAGATTGCTTTGTGATATTTATCCGTGAGTGCTTTGTAGTTTGTGTGGTTTTCCTTTGTGGCGTTTCTTCTCCAGGCTCTTTCAGCTCTTCTGCGTTCCTGCTTTAGTAAAGTAAGAGTGCCATTAAACCATCCAGAGCTTCTTTTGCGGTTGTGTGTTCTACGTTTTGGAGCCACTGAGTCCGCTGTTTGTAGTAAGGCCTTGTTTAAGGAGTTGAGTGTTTGTTCCGTTGAGTGGTTTAGGTTTAGCATTGCTATTTTGTTTGATAATGTGGTTTTGAAGAATTCGGAGTGTAGTTTCTTCTGAGATCTTGTCCAGCGTGTTGTATTTGCCTGTTTCCGTTTTTGGAGAGTGGTGTTGGTGGCGATTTCAAATTTGATAGCGTGGTGATCCGTCCATGGTAGCGGTAGGTTGTCGAATATGTTGACGTCCATATTTTGTTTGAAGATGAGGTCCAGAATGTGTCCTGAACCATGTATAGGAGCATTTATCAGTTGCTGAAGACCTAGTTCCTTCAGTTGGTTAATGCAGGCGGTGACGATGGGGTCTTGGGTGGAGTTTGCCCAGAGGTTGAAATCTCCAAGTGCCAAAATTTTTTGGCTTTTAGGGTGTGCGTTGACATGAATTCTGTGAGGGGTGTAAGGAGAAATGGCTTTGTGTGCCATTGAGAAGGTGATTAACTACACCTAAAAGAGTTTACAAGTCAGTTATAGGAGGGGGTTATCCTTCTTCCAACTCAATGATTCTGTCTTGTTTTTTTGTTTTTTATTTCTGACATGTTGGTGTTATATCTTTCACTTGAAGTTGCGCTGAGTAAATACAGCTGGATAAAACAAAAGCTGTGTCAGTCTTCATTTCAGGCTGCAAAGCAACAAAATGTGACTATTTTAAAGGGGGATGATTCTTTTCTATGCCCACTGTGTTAGTGACAATCCAATCCAGACGTATTGCATTTTATCAGTTTGCCGAGTTTTTCAAAGGAAAAATAATAAAGTAAAATAAGCATTTAGGCCTCTTGCACACGATACTCCTGTTTGAGCACCTACTTTTTCAGACATTTTTTTTTGGTATGTACAGTATTTGCGCACATTTTCACGCATATGCGATTGCCCAATTTCCTGCAAATTCGCGCACATGCACGCAAATTTATTCTCGTGTTTGTGTTCTGCACAGTATGTAAATGAGCATTTGCACACACTTGTACACAATCGTGTGTATTCGCACACATTTTTCTATTTTTTTTTTTTACTGAAGAATGCACGGCTCTTGTTTACGCGCCTGTGTGCATAGGCACATTACAATTAATGGGCTGTATCTTAGCTCAGTAAAAAAAAAAAGTTGTACTGAGCTTTTTCAAGCTGCAGTGTGCAAAAGGCTTAAAGCTGAATGCCAGCCTTCCCTTCAGTTTTGTACAGTTGTAATGGTTTCTCTCCTATAATCAAATTGATTTCCCTTTGCACACTGCGAGCTTCACACAGTGTGTATTAGAAGCCGCAGCAAGTCAGAATTATCTAACTGGATTGAAGGACATCCAGCATCCTCTAGTTCTTTCCTCCCCAGACTGACTGTCCCTGGCCTGTTCCTTTCATTCATTGGGCTTTAGTTTTTTTCAATCATGGAGGCTCAGCATGAGCTTCACATGTGGGCGTTACCTAAGGCACCCTGCATGCAAATGAAAGTCCACTCTCCCAGACTGACCTTTACCCATAAAGGTTGTGACAATCCCAACCAGGACAGGGGCTTTTGGAGGGGACTGCAGGGTATCCTCTTGCTTACTGACTATCAGCCCTGGCATTTGAGGAAGCTACAAGAATTCAGGAAGATGTCCTGTTATATAATGCATGATGACATTACCATATTTAACAGTCAAGGAAGACATGATGGTCTCATGAAGATGTACAGTATGGGTCTTCCATAGTTGCCAACATTGCAAAAAAAAAAATGTGGGACACTTTTTTGGCTGTAGGCGGAGCCATACAATAATTAGGGGGCGGGACATTCATTTGTAGGCGTGACTTAGCAAAAAATACAAATGCGGCGCGCGAAGTGCGTCGCGGCAAAATGGGCGTGGTTTATGTGAAATAGTGGGCGTGGCTTAAATGGGCGTGGCTCAAGAGGGTGTGGTTACAGTCTGAGATGAATGAGGGATGGAGAGGGAAAGGGGGGGAGAGGGGGAAAGGGACAAAGGGGGAGAGGGGAATGACGGGACAGCAGCCTCAGATCCTACACAATAAAAATATGTGTATTCTAGAAAGTTTAACAATCAGCAGATAAAGATACTCCAAACACCTCGTGTTAGCACTTCAATCATCCCGGCACCATGGTTGTTATGGTGTCAGGATTATGGAGGGGATTATTTCTATTATTACATTGTAATATAAAATTAAATTATTTAACTCACCATAATGCAGAATCAGTGGGATCCCTGAGCGTGTCACCTGCCACGTCGCCTGCCACCAGACGCCATCAGGTGTCCCCAGCGGAGTCCTCCCTTACATCAGGCATTGCCAGCAGAGTCCCCCCTTACGTCAGACATTGCAACAGAGTCCCCCCTTACATCAGACATTGCAACGGAGTCCCCCCTTACATCAGACATTGCAGCGGAGTCCCCCCTTACATCAGACATTGCAGCGGAGTCCCCCTTACATCAGACATTGCAGCGGAGTCCCCCTTACATCAGACATTGCAGCGGAGTCCCCCTTACATCAGACATTGCAGCGGAGTCCCCCCTTACATCAGACATTGCAGCGGAGTCCCCCCTTACATCAGACATTGCAGCGGAGTCCCCCCTTACATCAGACATTGCAGCGGAGTCCCCCCTTACATCAGACATTGCAGCGGAGTCCCCCCTTACATCAGACATTGCAGCGGAGTCCCCCCTTACATCAGACATTGCAGCGGAGTCCCCCCTTACAGCAGACATTGCAGCGGAGTCCCCCCTTACAGCAGACATTGCAGCGGAGTCCCCCCTTACAGCAGACATTGCAGCGGAGTCCCCCCTTACAGCAGACATTGCAGCGGAGCCCCCCCTTACATCAGACATTGCAACAGAGTCCCCCCTTACATCAGACATTGCAACAGAGTCCCCCCTTACATCAGACATTGCAACAGAGTCCCCCCTTACATCAGACATTGCAACAGAGTCCCCCCTTACATCAGACATTGCAACAGAGTTCCCCCTTACATCAGACATTGCAACAGAGTCCCCCCTTACATCAGACATTGCAACAGAGTCCCCCCTTACAACAGACATTGCCAGCAAAGCCCCCCTTACATCAGACATTGCAGCGGAGGTGAGGGAGAATTTTTTTTCCCCCCTCAAACAGAAGCTGGGAGCACTTTGACTTACCGAGTGACACAGACTAGCTCCCCCCACGTGGCGCCGACTGTTCCCTGGTGGTCCTGGCCTCGGGCTCCCCCCAACCTTTCACGTTCTCCTCCTCGGGGTCCCTCCCAGGCTGAGCCTCAGGTGCTGTGTAAACAGGAGGAGGCAAACTTCCTCCTCCGAGTGAGAGTCCTGGCACTGACACAGCAGCAGCATTCAACACAGCGGTGCGCACCTCCTCCCCCATCCATCCATGTGCTCCGACTACGAAGTAGCCACGTCCCTGCATGCCATACTTGGCAAATCAAGGCAGGCAGAAAGAGCATGTGTCCTCCTTGTCCAATAGAAGACAAGGAGGACAAAATGAGGCAAGGGGGGACGCTCTGGAGTAGGGGAGGATACCAGGCTGCGGTTAAATAATAATTAACTCTTTATTGCCCACATTTTTTTTCCGATGCTCGGGACAAGCGCCAAAATTCGGGACAAATAGCGGGAAACAATAAAATCGGGACGAGGCTCCAAAATTCGTGAATGTCCCGGGAAATTCTGGACTATTGGCAACTATGGTCTTCTTGAATACTGATGCATGGACTTTCTGGGTGGGCACTGACACCTAGGCTTGTCTAGGTGACTAGTTGTTAATTAGCTTACTGTTTAATTAGCTTTCTGTTTATGTTGGCTGTTCATTAGATGTACTGACATTACTGTTTACGGTTTGCATTGTTTAGGACAGGGGTCTCCAAACTTTCAAAATAAAGGGACAGTTTACTATCCTTTAGACTTCAGGGGGGCCGAATGTTGGTGTCAGTGGGAGGAATGATGCCCCATCATTGATAGTGGGAGGAATCATACCCCATCCTTGGTTTCATCCTTGGGATTAGTGTCCCATCGTTGGTGTCAGTGGGAGGAATAATGTCCCAACGTTGGGGTCAGTAGGAAGAGAAGTGCCCCATCATTGGTAGTGGGACGAATTGTACCCCATCATTGGTGTCAGTTGGAGGAATCATACCCCATCGTTGGTGTCAGAGGGAGGATTAGTGCCCCATCATTGGTTCCAGTAGGAAGAATAGTGCCCCATCCTTGGTGTCAGTGGGAGGAATAGTGTCCCATCATTGGTGTCAGTGGGAGGAATAGTGCCCCATCATTGGTGTCAGTGGGTGGAATAGTGCCCCATTGTTGGTGTCAGTAGGAAGAATAGTGCCCCATCATTGGTGTAAGTGGAAGGAAAAGTCCCCAATCATTGGTGTCAGTGGGAGGAATAGTGCCCCATCATTGGTGTCAGTGGGAGGAATAGTGCCCCATTGTTGGTGTCAGTGGGAGGAATAGTGCCCCATCATTGGTAGTGGGAGGAATTGTACCCCATTGTTTGTCAGTGGGAGGATTAGCGCCCCATCATTGGTGTCAGTGAGAGGAATAGTACCCATCATTGGTAGTGGGAGGAATCATACCCCATCGTTGGTGTCAGTGGGAGGATTAGTGCCCCATCATTGGTGCCAGTAGGAAGAATAGTGCCCCATCCATGGTGTCAGTGGGAGGATTAGTGCCCCATCATTGGTGTCAGTGGGTGAAATAGTGCCCCATTGTTGGTGTCAGTAGGAAGAATAGTGCTCCAACATTGGTTTCAGTGGAAGGAATAGTGCCCCATTGTTGGTGTCAGTGGGAGGAATAGTGCTCTATTGTTGGTGTCATTGGGAGGAATCGTGTCTTGTATCAGTGAGAGAAACACTGCCCCAAGGGCCAGATAAAGGCTAGCAAAGGGCCGCATCCAGCCCCCAGGCCGCAGTTTGGAGACCACTGCTTTAGGATAATGTGATCAAACTCTTACCCGATTTTGTGTGGTATATATTCTGTGTGAATTTACAATAAAGTCAGTTCCAGTTTGCACCAAAGCTAGGGTTGTCTAGTTCTTGGGTGCAATATTCAGCTATAATACCTGGCCCCTGATTTCAGACTGCAGGAAGCTGTATCTTGGCGGAGGCACCCATGCTGAGTGCCATGTGGTCTGTCACAAAGGTATTTTAATATTTGCATAACTCCTCTCAAAAGCCAGCCCACTGCTTGCATCAAGGCTGAGGGCTCTTTAGAGGAGCACTGAGGCAGGGTGCTGTAATGTTTTCAGGAGGCTATGTACAGCACCCTGCTGGCCCCTCCTACAAGGCATGACCTGCATGCATTGCATAGAAAGGCACAGAGACCCAGAGATGACACCCCTGGGTATAAAATAAGGTATATAATGAAAACAGAAATGTTTTACTTAAACTTTTCAACAGCATGTTGATAAGAGGGAATAGAGGCACCTAGGAATGCAAACTATAGACAGATTAAACTTCAGCTTTAAAATAATAAATATGAATCTATTACATTTTATACTGCATACATTTGCCCCCTCCAAAAAAAAAAAAACTTCCAAAGATAAAGCATTATTTTGTAGCAATTCTTTGCTCTTATAATATGTTATTGGATGTCCTTCTCGTTTTTATGTGTGATTGTATTTAAAATTGTTCTTAAAAGGGCACTTGAAATCACCGGGCGAGTGAAATTCATCAGGCTGTTGAAGAGAAAATGAGAATTTAAGCTGCTAGTTTGTATTCTTGATCAGAAGTTGAATCATTTGATCACAGCATGAACAGAGGGTAGGGCGGAGAGAAAAAGATCGAAATTGCACTAAAGCATGATTATCATACAAGAGCGAGGTGCGTAACAGCCCTTGGAAGAACAATATACTGTAGTTTAGGTTTTGCACAATTCATGTCCAGCAAAGGAGTCATTTAGTATTGATAGGAATTTTAGTAAAGTGAGCATGCTGATTTTGTATAGAACGCTAAAAGAAAAAAAAATGATTGGGGAACACAGTATTTATTTTATTGTAGAAAATAAAGAGTCAACAGAATTTTTTTTTTTTTTGGGGCAGGGTGGGTTTTAATTTTTTTAAGGATTTATTAAGTAAGCAAACACTGTAATATTATGTCAATAAAAGTAAATAGACCAAAAATCAAATAAAATGTATACCGTTTTAATGCCCAAACTATTATCCCAGCTGACTGGCCACAATGTTTGCAGGTGCTGGTCGAGTTGAAAACTGTCACGCCAGACACATCGAGGACTACATCACCTGTCCACACACTGCCACAGCATGTAGTGAGCTCCTTTTAGTAAATTCAGTTTGGTCTCCTATTAATGGGAGAACCCCCTTCAACATGTTTCGCCAAGTAGGGGCTTAATCGTAGAGGTCTATACAGTTAAGCCCCTACTGAGTGAAACATGTTAAAAGGGGTTCTCCCATGGTTAGGAACCCAAATATAGCCATTTTCTATGAGGGGCTCACTACATGCCATGGCAGTGTGTAGACAGGTGCCATTTTGTTGTAATAAAAATAAACACAATTGAAAACATAAAAGACATGTCCGAACTGTCAATACAGTCTAAATCTTCATCAATGCTTTTCTGGCAAAATGCTACTCACCAGCTCTCCCACTCGAACAGTGGTAGTAAGAGATTAAACTACTTTTAAAATGTTACCATTGCATAAATCATTGGGAAGCTTCGCAAAAGATTTTCCATAAATGGTACTTTACTCCGATTAGGTTTGCAGCCATCTACTTATCTATCTCACTGACTGCTGGAGGAACTGTGACCACAGTGATTTAATTTTCCACATTTGGTGGGACTGCCCTAGTCAAACTTCGTACTGTCTAATATTGCTACGTTTATCACCTCTGTAATGTGGGTTCCTTTCTTACCTACACCACAGACAGTCTTACTGGGTTTAGAAATGGCTAAATGGCCTACAGAATCTCACTCTTTTATTCCTTATACTCCTATAGTGGCCCATTTAGTTTTAGCCAGAAAGTGGAAATATCCATATCTTCCGTCCCTCTCTGAGACTATCTCCATTCTTAATGCTTATTTCTCACTCGAATGTTCATTTGCTAAAGCGCATTTAACACTTTTTAGCTTTTACTTTAAGTGGGATCCTTGGATCACGGAGCTGCTTGCCATGGTGGTACTCTGCAGGATGGAGGGGCCAGGAGTGCCAGTGGGGAACCGGATAAGAGGAGGATCGGGGCAGCTCTGCGCAAAAACCACTGCACAGAGTACATAAGTATAACATGTTTATTTTTTTTTTTTTTTAAATCTGCATTTAATATCACTTTAACTCTGTATTACTTCACAAATTGCTCGCCTTCTGTACATGTTTACATGTGAGCCATATTAGCATTGTGATGCATTCTACTGTACTTCTGTAAGTTTATAGTGGAGCTCCTTCCAAAAGTGGAAGTTCCGCTTTGAATGCTCCTCCCCTGCCACATTTGGCATGTCATTTTTTTTTTTTTGAGGGAGGAGCCTGTACCTAGTTTTGACAGGTACCCAGCTTCCACTTCTGCTTGGATTGCCTAGGGGATCTGAGTGGAAGTTCTCCTCTCCCCCATCTCCCTCCCTGCAGTCTTCTGGGACACGTCACAGGTCCCAGAAGACTGCAGGACCATTCAGGATGCAAATGTGCAGTGGGCACCCAGCTGTGAAGCCCCAGGCTGTCACAGCCGGGTGCTCACAGTTGAGATGTCGGCACCAGGGAGAGGAGCCCGTGGGAAGGGATGGCTCAGGTGAGCACATCGTTGGATTGTGGGACAGGCTAGTGGGTGTTTATTAAAAAGTCAGCAGTTACACTTTTTGTAGCTGCTGACTTTTAATCAACACAAAAACAACTGAAGCTCATCTTTAATTTAAAATATTGAACGTATAGTATAAAAAAACATAAAAGATATATCTATTTTTTCCCCCCCGAATAAAAGACCCCTTGCCAGGATAGTAAAGATAATATGGAGAGTAGACCTGAGTCTTTTTCTAAAAAAAAAAAACAAAAAAAAACAGAGTTGTTTATGAAATGTAGTTGCAAGACTACTATTAGTGGAAAATGCGTTTGGACACATGGATTAACCTTAAAACTCCAGGCAATTATAAAAAGCATACAATAAGTCAGCAGAGCTTGGAAAGTCGTGGGGAGAAGCAACACATGGAGTCAATTAACCGTTCATGCAGATGGGTAATGAGAGCACAGGGGAAATGAGATGAACTCATTGGTGTGCTGCTTCTTCTTCCACTGACCATTCACAGGGTGGGTTGGCAAAGAGACCTGTAAGTGCAAATGAAACTGCAGAAGAGATGCCTTTCCTGTTAAACAGGGCTGTTCTGTGGGCAGAGTAGAGTAAATCTCAGAACTGGGTGGACAGGAACACAAATTCTTTGGCCTGTAAAGCAACTCTCATAAACTTATTTAATATGTGTATTTAGCTGTTTGCCTGGAGTTCAACAGTAAGACTAGCCTGGTAAGGATGTAAACAGTGGCGGCTGGTGCTAAATATTTTGGGGGGGGCAAACTAACGCAGCCCCCCGGGGGAGACAGACAGGAAGGCGGCAATCCACCCGTCCAACCCCCCCCCCCCCCCCACAGGAGACCGAAGGGAAGGCCTCCTTACTTTGGGAGGCAGATGACAAGGATCCGGAGTAGGGCTGCTGCTCCTCGCTCCAGCTTGCGAAGCTTGAGAATTGCCGGGACCATTTTTTCTCCTCCCGGCCGAACAGGAAGTGGGTCCTGAGACCCGATTGGCCGGGAGTCCTAAGACTCCCTGGCCAAGTGGGTCTCAGGACCCACTTCCTGATTGGCCAAGAGGAGAATCAGGAAGGCAATAACGAATATGAATTTGCTATTGTCACACAAGTGGGTGGGCTCCGGGCGCAGTGCTCTGCATCCCAAGCCAACCCTTTTTTGAAGGCCCTAATCATGTGCTTCAAAAAAAAAAAAAAAAAAACCATTAAAATCCTTGCATTAATTAGGGGGGCGGCGCCCCTGCGCTCCTTATGGACGGGCCATCACTGCATGTGAATAAGAGCATAGAATGGCAAATTGAGTGAATGATCAGGCAGGGCAACTAACTTGTGGATTACTAAATAGGTGCAATGTTAGAAGCAATAGTGCAAAACAGGTTCAGGATGGCAAAACCATGCATACACTAAGCAATAACGAAGAACAGGTTGATAATAGCAATGATCATGCATACACTGTTGTACAAACATGGACTCTGCACATAGGGTTGCCACCTTCCCTTTAAGCCAAACCCGAACACTGTAGCAGCCTGGGACACATTTGGGTGCCCCAAAGAGAGTAGTAATGTGGTGTGCATAGCGCGCCGCAGTGAACAGCAATTGTGGCCAATTTGCTATTGACATCATCACCCTGCCCCCCAATGATGCCAAACCTACACCCAGACAGCCGCCCACAGCTCCCAGGTGGCAACAGATTTGTGTGTAGCTATCTCAGTTACTTGAGAAGCCACAGCCTGGTCTGAATGTGTCCGGGTAACAGTCCACCTGGAAACCCGGACACATGATTTAAAACCGAACTGTCCGGTTGAATCCTGGACAGGTAGCAGCCCTATCTGCACAGCAATGTCTCTGTGGCTCAATCAAAATAACAGGTGGCTGCACAAAATAGTCTCTATCAGACTCTCTAACAACACAGTCACTACTTTAGGAAAACAATATACAACACAGCTACTTATGTTTATCTTTATAGCCAGCATCCCCCACAGTGAAGTCCAGTCTGGCTCTGGTAAAACAGGCAAACAGCAGGAGAGATCCCAGACCCCAGGACATGGGGGGACCCCACTGGAACTAGCGTGTTCTGATATCAATTGGAAGGAGCTCCCTGCAGTAGCCGGATCTTTTGGAGAAGCTGTGTGCTATTAGGCTTCTGCCGCATGCCAGTTCTGACAGCAGAGGGCCACTCACCTGTATATAGATCATTTGTCCAGCTACCTCTGTCTCATCAGGTGTGGCCCATCTGGCCTGCTGTGGGAGGGAAGCAGATACACTTTTCTTTCCTGGGTGTGTCCAGAACCCAGGTTGTTGATAGAAAAAGAGTTAAAGGGGTCCACACCTGCATCTGATCATATGGTGAGTAAATGGGCACTCTGCTAAAATATGAAATAATCATGAGCATTATTTCACATGTATCAAAAAAAATTAAAATATGTAATTATTTTTAAGTCTTGATAATAACAATAAATAAATACATAAATAAATAAGGAAAGGTATACATAAACATTCTTCATTCCTTTCAAAGTGGAATACCACCTTTGAGTATGCTTTCACTGATACATGCAACTTAAAGTGGTAATAAACCTCTTACATATACCCAGTAAAGTGATATAGAGAGATTAAACAAATCTTTTTATATAAGTTGTACCTGTTTATCTAAAGCCCTCTCTCCTCAGCAGACTCCTAAAGCACACATCATACACAGCTGCTCTGAGATCTAGCAGGCAGGGGCGGAGATCTGATGTCACACACTGCAGAGTATATAGCAGGGAACTGAGACCTGAGTGGAGGGAATGAAGACATCCCCCTCTGCACAATCTCATAGGGAAGCATGCACAGCTAAGGCTGTCAATCGCAGGCTGTGAGCTGGGGCTCCCCTCAATCATCCCCCTCATCCCTTGGAGTCAGCATTAGCTGTCAGAAATTACTCATGCAGATAGCAGAGGAAAAAGGCAGCAGGCAGAAATCACACTTTGTTCATTTTTCATGAGGTTTGCAACTACTTTAAAGGTGCACTTGCAAAGTGCACAGTCTATTTACCTTTTGTAAATGCAAACCTCCATGTAAATTTAGCCACAGGTCATACTAAGACCCCTTTCATACTGAGGCAGTTTTCAGTAGTTTTAGCGCTAGAAATAGCACCTGTAAAGCGCCAGAAAACTCCCTCCCATTCATTGCAAAGGGTGCTTTCACACTGGGGTGGTGCGCTTGCAGGGTGTTAGAAAAAGTCCTGCAAGCGGTTTGGAAACGCTGTGTACAGTGCTCCCAAAGCACCCCTGCCCATTTAAATGAATGGGCAGCACTTCCGAAGCACCTGAAAAGCGTTTAGAAAAGCACCGCAACACGGGAGTTTCAAACCTCTTCTTTGGGGTTAAAAGCGTCCCGCTAGCAGCCGAAAAGTGGCACAAAAGTGCAGCTTAAACAGCGGTAAAGAGCCGCTAAAATGAGCGGCGATTTACCGCTAAAGACCGGCGCTTTCAGTGTGAAAGCAGCCTTATGGAATTTGGAAGTGTCTCAGAAGTCTTCAATATTTTAAAAAAATTATAAAAGCAATTCTGTATAATACAATTTCCATTAAGTGCATTAGCCATGCAAGGTCATCAGAAAAAAACAAACTTTGCTCCTTGAATCTTAAATTAGAACACATTAACAAACTATATGGCACACACTGTTCACTTCCTGCAGCCAGTCTGATTCCAAGAACATTCGTGTGTTGAAGGACAATGGGATGTCTTTTTTTTTTTATTATTCGTGATCTACCATCAAACATCAGAGGTTAGTAAACAGAATAAATTATTCAACAGTTCTGTCAGTTTGTACAGCTGGATAATATTAATGGTGTTAACCATTGGATTGCGACTGGAATCTTCTCAAATTCTGACACTAGATTTCATGTGAGGCAGAATATTATACTGTACTTAAATATTATTGATACCGATGCCTTAAAACTGAACTCTAGGCAGATATAAGAACACAGTTTCCATTAATACATCATTAAACATACTTTTTTTTTTTTTTAAATGAAGGAGTGTAAGTACCTGAATTTGACATTTGATTCTGTCTGCACAACAGAGCTCAAATCAAGAGAGGAAGAAGCAGCACAAGAAGCCTGAATTACTTTATTTTGCGATGGGAGGAAGGGAGAACATGGAAGAGAGACAAGAAACATACAATTCGTTCCCCACATCATATTGACATAAATTATCAATAGATCAGATGTATGACTATTGAAGCTCTTAGTAAATGTAGGTATGTATACCAAATTTATTTAAATGGTACATAATATTATGAATGTTTCATTAGCTGTCAATAAATTGCTTTAAAGTGGTTGTAAAGCTTTAAGGTTTTTCACCTTAATGCATTCAATGTAAATAAAGTGGTTGTAAACCCTAAAAGTAAAAAAAAAAAAAAAATTTAACATAGCACAGCATGCTAGCTCATTATGAATTACTTACCCGAGATCGAAGCCCCTGCAGCGGTCCTCGTTCACCGCTCCGGCGGCCGACATCGCTCCCGGAGTTACTTCCGGGTATCGCAGGCTCCGGCGCTGTGATTGGCCGGAGCCGCGATGACGCGCGGGAGACGCCAGTAGCAGCACAGTCTAACTGAAGCAACAGCACATACGTGCCATTGCTTCAGTTTGCTTAAGTGCGCATGTGCCGATGACGTTGGCACATGCAAATACAGGGGGTATCTCCTAAACCATGCAGGTTTAGGAGATATCCAGTGTAGCTACAGGTAAGCCTAATTAGAGGCTTACCTGTAGCAAAAAGTGGTTGTAAAGGGTTTACAACCACTTTAAGGTAAAAAAACCTTCGGTGCTTCAGCCCCCCCCAGTTGCTCTCCTCGTTGGACATATTGATAGCAGCAGGAGCTATTGGCTCCTGCTGCTGTTAATCAAAAGCTGTGACACGGGAGTGGGGGGGCGGTGTCGAGTCCCCCTGCCTGTGTAAATGATCGCAGCAGCGGGACTCAGGAGTGAGCCTGCACAGGTGCCCCCATGGAAAGCGGCTTTCCTTTGGGGCACCTGATGAAGAAGAGGGGCCTGGAGCACTGGCGGGTGACCCCAGAAGAAGAGGACCAGGACTGCTCTTTGCAAAACCATTGCACAGAGCAGGTAAGTATAGCTATGTTTGTTTGTTTTTTTTTTTAATCAAATGTTTACAACAGCTTTCAGAAATAAAATAAAATTGTTCAGCACCTATACTCAGCCCTCTTGTCTCATTCATCAGTGTTATGGGTTAGACCAGGAAGGGGGGTGGGGATGGCGGTGGGGGTTTGGGGGTGGGGGGTGGGGGTGGGTGAAGGAGAAGGGGTGATGAAGTGAAGGGGTTAGTTATGGTCAGAGTACAGCCACGCAGACCAGACTTTATCAAACTTGGCAGGGAAGTCTCTGATCATATTTGTTAGTTGATATAGTAGCAATGCATTTGGAATAGTTGCATACTAGTCCCTACAAGACTGGGGGGGCAGAGGTTTCAACTTTGGTAGAATTTCTCGTCTAACAAAGTAAGCTGTTTAAAAATTGAAAAGTGTACTATGCTTAGGGATAATGGAGTCATCATAGTTGCCCAGCAGAAGTATGAGTGGGTCCAAACTCAATGGTGTTCACAGTGTAGCTACAAGCTTGGGCACTACCTAGCCAGATAAGTACCATAAACCAGATCCCGCACATATGGTACTGATGGCAACAAAATTCTGACTGCTAAAGTCAGAATACTGTCATTCAAAGTCAGAACTCATTCTATGATTCAAAGTTAGTATTCTGAGGTTAAAAGTGAGAATTGTGAGGATAAAAGTCAAAATTCTGAGTTTCAAAGTCAGCATTCTGAGATTAAAAGTCAGAATCGTGCGTTGATTTTTAGTCTCCGAATTCTGACTTTAAAACTCAGAATTCTCATTTTTAATCTCAGAATGCTGACTTTCAAACTTTAGAGTTCTCACAGCATTTTGACATGGAAATGCAGAATTTTAACTTTAAAAGTCAAAATTGGATTTTATAAATGTCTTTTAGGATGGTCCCATGGCTCCTCCATACTATATGTAGCACCTCTGACAATAAAGCCTGTTTATCCTCAAGGCTTTGATTAAAAGTAAATGGACTTTTGTCCTCATTTAGGTGGCAAGTTTGCCTGGACTACTTATCTCATAGTCAATAAGCTTAATAATACTCTTAAAGTACTAGTTAACATATGGCATTTTTTTAGTTTAACACATTGAGCACAGCAAAATAAACATTCCCCAGTAAATTAATTAGTTAAAATTATTTTCCCAGCACTTGCAGTTTACAATATTTATTGCTCTTGGCTCTTGCTCTCTCAGTGTTGCTTCCTTGAACTTCTGGCCTTCACAGGAAAGCGTTAACAGTGGACAGTACAGTGTCCAGTCTGTTAGCTTGACGAAGGGAGGAAAAGGGGGGTGCCTTGCCATCCTAGGCTGTGGGGAAGTGTGTTTTTCTATCCCTGTATGCAAGGGTGTCTCCTTAGGATGCTGTAAGTGAAAGGAACCACCCTGAAACAGGAACCTGAGACAACAATCATGGCACCAGACTAAACTGCAATGAAGGCAAGGATTAAACGATGAAGAAGCTGCAAACTTAGTGATTAAATCAGCTGCTGAAAACACCAAAAAAATGAGGCTTTAACATCACTTTCAGTTCTGATAACTATAGATATATCCATAAAAAAATGAAAAACAATGAATGGCGCCCTGTGAAACCAGTGAACAAACCTAATGGAAGCTGCCCCTTTAAAAGTGAACAGGTCACCAAATGCTGCGGGAAAATTATATTAAAGGATGAGGCGCTAGTGATGTTCAGTGAATCAAAAATGCAAATACAAATAAATAGCAAGCTAAAAGTCCATATATGATAAATCCCAACACCAAATTGTGATGCTCAAAATCGGATTCCTAGTTCTTCACCACAAGGGCTCAAGAGATGGGTGGACACTCACCAGAGAATTATGACCCCTTTTTACAGGAAGGTCAAACAGTTCTTCTGGAATACCAAGCACTGTTTGACCTTCTCTGGTGAGTGGCCACCCATCTCTTGAGCACTTGTGGTGAAGAACTAGGAATCCGATTTTGAGCATCACAATTTGGTATTGGGATTTATCATATATGAACTTTTAGCTTGCTATATATTTGTATTTGCATTTTTGATTCACTGAACATCACTAGCGCCTCATCCTTTAATATAATTTTCCCATAGATATGTCCATATATCTACAAATATATTTACAATAATCATTGCTATTCAAGTGTTCCAAGAAAAATCTTTGCATTTCATTATTGATTGCTTCTCTGGTATATGGAAATTTTAAGAGAACTCTCACTTGAGATAAAGATTGTGCCTGGACGCCTTATCTTTCAGTTATTTACTCCAATAAAGACAGCCATACATGGATCAACATGGAATTGGCTGGTTCAGCAGGGACTGGCCAAATTTCGATCTATGCATGGGCACCCTGGTTGTACAGAAGTCGATCTACCAATCAACCTCTGTACAACCAGTCAGGTTTTACCGATTGATCAGTGCCACTGGCTATAGTTGGCAGCACTGATCAGTGTGTACTGGCGGTGGGGAAGTCTCCCCGCAGTCTGAATACAATAGCACAGTGGGAGGATTCCCCCATCCACACACTTGATGAATTGGATCATTTTTTTTTTCGTTCAACCCTCTGGTGGAACCAAAAAAATAATAATGTATGGGCTTCTTAACACTCCGGGAATCTCCACTACCAGCTACTGTACGACTACGTAATTGCCTGAATACCTGAACAGTGACAGCAACTGATAGGATTTAAGGGGTGGACTGGGCCTTGGGGCAGGGGGGAAATTGCCCCCAGGCTGCTCTGATGCCCCATATAAAGGCCACATCTCCTGCCGCAGACATACCTAAAAGTTTCCTGGTGACGTAAAAAGTCCCTATTGATGTCCTATGAGTGTAGGATGAGGACAAGGACAGAGCGCAGGCTGCCCCCCGGCACACATGATGTATGTTCTGTTTGTGCAGAGGCCTGATCCGTGCCCCACTGGAGGCTCTCCTCCCCCAGCCAGCCCCAACCAAGCCACCCAGGATCCCTCCTCCACCCCAGCTGCCCCCAACCGGCCAATCTGGAAACCCGGAGTGGGTGCAGCAGGTGCTGTCCAGCCCGGCCCTCTCAGTAAACAGAGAGTACCTGGAGCAGAGCTTCAGCTTGGTATAGGGAGGAGGCAGGGAAAAGGGAGAGCGTGTGGGGGGCTCGCTGCACCATGGGCCTCTGGGTTGTACTTGCAACCTGGGTCAAAAGTTGCTAGTCAGGCCCTGATGCCCCCACTGTTTGGCTAATAATTTTCCACCCAGCTCAGTTGATTATTAAATTGACTTTATTTGAGCTAGTAGGTGTCGGACAAAATTTGAGCCATCTATGGCCAACTTTTCTCTTCAACAATAATAACAATAATGTTGAATGAAAGAATGGAGTTCCACTTTAATAACTTGAATTAGCCATAAAAGGGTATCACCTAAACTCCAAAACTTCTGTATAAATGATTGAAGCTCTTTGTTCTGGACTATCAAACAGCCATTTGGTTGAACAGTCTGACAAAGGACAAGCTGTTTTCTAATGGAGTGCCTCGTACATTGATATTTATATCTCTGTAAGAACAAATTCCTGATTAATTACAGTAGGTGCTAGCTTCCTGATGTAAAAGGTCAAAGTGGTTTGGCTGTGGCTTTCTATTTGAAGTTTGATTCTTGGCACGGCAATCACCCAAACACTAAACAAAGTTCAGAAACAGAAAACATAATGGAAAGTTTCTGCGTCTGCTTTGGTAGAATAATTTAACTGACAGTGCACTGCGTTTGCATAAAACGTATCCCCCTTTCACATCTCTGACATGCTTTTATAGACAAAGGTCCTATTTAGGAACTAAAGTGTTGTTTAAATTAACCCAGCTAAGACAGTTAACTCTACTGATAACATCTACATATTATTATTTAAGGTACTTATATAGCACTGACAATTTATAAATTTATGCAGCGCTTTACATATACATTGTACATTCACATCTGTCCCTACCCTCAAGGAGCTTACAATCTAATGATATATATATATATATATATATATATATATATATATATATATATAGGGAATATATAATTCCTTTGCTATGATTTGTTGCTAAACCTAAAGACTAAAGCCCCATACACAGGGGCCGAATGCTGGGCGACATCGTCAGGTTCAATAAGAACCTCCAACATTCTGCCCGTGTAGCTGGTCCAACAGAAGCTAGCCGTTTGGCCGGCTTTTGTGGGATGAGCATGCTGGAAAACCAGCAGCTGGCTGGCTTCTGAACAGTGCTCTGGTGGTGGGGGGGGGGCTGTCAGAACACAACAGCTCACTAATGATCCAACGTTAGTACAGCGATCTTCCCCGCTGAGCTGTTGTGTTCTGAGCTGTTGTGTTCTGACAGGGGGATGCCCCCCCTCACCAGAACACTCCGATCGGTGCTTTCAGCATGTGGCTGAGAGCGTTGATCGGAATACAGTCATCTGCTGATTTTCCAGCATTCTCGTCCAACAGAAGCATGCCAAACAGCTGGCTTCTGTCAGACCGGCTCCCATACACACAGACCTTACATCGTCCGACATTCGGCCCGTGTGTACGGGGCTTTAGGTTTAGCAACAAATCATAGAAAAGGAATTATAAAATAAATGTTGCCAACACATATAGATGTTATCAACCGCTGGGTTAATCGAAAAAAACTCATCGTGTGTACCAGGCTTAAGGCAGGACACACATTATGAAATTTTTTTTCCTTCAACCTTGGCTTGAAGGAAAGAAAATTGCTTGATTCCCCAATCAACAAAGTCAGTGTGCATTATTGTATTCTGCCAGCTAGAGGTTTGTCTGCCGTCAGAATACAATGTTCACTGCTGGCGGAGAACGAGAAAAAAAAAACGGATAGGCTGGTTGTACTGAAGTCAATCGATAGATCGTCTTCAGTACAACAAGCCTACCCACAGATGGGTTGAAATGTGGCCGGTTCTATAGGTGAAGAACACAGAAACCAGGTATAGTGCCTGACCACCTGTGTTAGGGGTAAGTGTGACAGCTGCAAGGAAATAATACAGCCACTGGACCTGTCATAGGCACTTGTCCAAAGTGTTAACTATACCTGCATTCTATGAACGGAAGTGGACGACCTTTCATTCATCTGCCCATCCTTCATTCATAAAGTGCTTCTACGAATGGAGGAGGGGCTGAAAGGGAGGGCATAGTCTGCATTTTTAGGATTAGTGCATGAGTGTATTAACCCCCGCAGTGGTAATCTTCCAGTATGGGGGAGGCAGAGGATGGAAGATTTTAATTTTGACAGCCACCACCAGCACAAGGGACACTTCTCATTAAATGCCAAGTACTGTCCATTGTGCTGATTTAAAAAACGTAGCTTGTATTTATCTAACATTCTCAATGCAGAACCACACACAACTGAATTCACTATTTAAGCACATACTGTGTGTGAAAAACTGTAATTCTTGTAAGCTACCCCTGGGAGCAAGGCTCCCCTGCTAAACAACACAGCCAGGATCCAGATCTCCACTGCAGTCAAGCACTATGACTGGTCAAAGTACCACCTCAGCAAATGACTGGGCAATGAAGGAGCAGAAGCACAATGATTAGGAAATCCTTGTGCACTCCCCTTCATTTAATATGTTCACATCAATAGATTGACACCATTGTGAAATTCAATAACATTTGATTTGCTTACTCTCTATACAAGAGGCTAATAAAAAGATATATTGGGGTATTTTCAAGATTTTAATTTTAATTTAAGTTTTTAATTTTTTAAAAAAAAATTTACATTGAATTTAACCACTTCAGCCCCGGAAGGATTTACCCCCTTCCTGACCAGAGCACTTTTTGCAATACGGCACTGTGTCGCTTTAACTGACAATTGCGCGGTCCTGAGACATTGCACCCAAACAAAATTGACGCCCTTTTTTTCCCCAAAAATAGAGCTTTCTTTTGGTGGTATTTGATTGCCTCTGCGGGTTTTGTTTTTTGTGCTATAAACAAAAAAATGTGACAATTTAAAAAAAAAAGCAATATTTTTTAAATTTTGCTATAACAAATATCCCCAAAAAATATATTAAAAAAAAAATTCTTTCTCAGTTTAGGCCGATATGTATTCTTCTACATATTTTTGGTAAAAAACAGCGCAATAAGCGTATATTGATTGGTTTGCGCAAAAGTTATAGCGTCTACAAAATAGGACATAGATTTATGGCATTTTTATTATAATTTTTTTTTTATTAGTAATGGCGGCAATCTGTGATTTTTATCGTGACTACGACATTATGGTGGACACATCGGACACTTTTGACACCATTTTGGGACCATTGTCATTTATACAGCGATCAGTGCTATAAACATGCACTGATTACTGTGTAAATGACACTGTCAGGGAAGGGGTTAAACACTAGGGGGCGATCAAGGGGTAAAGTGTGTCCTGGGGAGTGATTCTAACTGTGGGGGGGTGTGGGCTACTACAGACATGACAGCGATCACTGCTCCCGATGACAGGGAGCAGTAGATCACTGTCATGTCACTAGGCAGAACAGGGAAATGCCTTGTTTACAAAGGCATCTCCCCGTTCTTCAGCTCCGTGACACGATCCACGGGCCCTCCGCCGGACAGCAAGTCAGTGGGACCTGCGGGCACGGTCACGGAGTATGTGGCAGGCGCACAATGCCGCGATTTAAAGGGGACGTACCTGTATGCCCATTTGCCCAGCCGTGCCATTGTGCCGACGTACATCGTTGTGCACTGGTCGGCTAGTGGTTAAAGCTGAACTAAACCCATACATTAAACAGTTTCAAAAAAGAGTTACATTCTCAGCATGCCAGGAATGCTAACTGCCACATTTGCTTGTGCTTTCAACCAAACTGTCAAACCATCAAATGGCGAGAGTCATAACTGATCACATTTGCAGCACCATGGCAGTTGCAGATCAAACAGAAGTTGGGATGGCATCTTCCTTGGCTGAAAAGGATAAGATGGTTTCAATCAGCTTTAAAAATATAGGTAACTTTTTTAAATGGATATATAAATTAAGTGGAATAAATGGAGTCCTTAGGGCTCTTTCACACGAACGATCCGTTCAGGTCCACCTGTCAGTTTTTTAGGCAGACCTGAATGGACCCTCCATAGACCTCTATGGAGCGTTGAATGTCAGCGGTGACATGTCCGCTGACATCCGACCCGCTCCAATCCGAAAAACTGTAACGGAGGAAAAACCTAATTTTCCATCCATTTGCGGACCCTACGGTCCGTCATCATCCGATCCCCCATAGGGGAGAGCGGCGCTCTGACAGGTCCGTCCCAGCACAGTGTGCAGCGACGGACCTGTCATCTGCCTGCTCAGCGGGGATCGACGGAGCGAGCGGGCTCCGTGCACGGACACGTCCGTGTGAAAGAGCCATTAATATCTGGCTGTCTTTCTGTTTTAAATTGTCCTTTATATAGTCAAGCTTTTCTCAAGCCTAGCAGTAGTGCTAAATTATTTAAAATTAAATGTATTATCTCCTCCATGCATATGGAGTGCAGAAGTACATTTTATGCATGTTTAAAGTGATCCTGTGGGAGAAAAAAGTTATCAAGCCTTACTTATCCTGAGTGCATGTCCCCTTTCTTCCCTGTAGAACACCCAGGCAGTCCATAATCTGTACTGCTCTACAGTGCACTTTCCAACCAATTTCCTGAGTTCCTTCCCTGTCTCTGCATCCTCCCTCGTTTTTATTATTTTTTTTACGTTATTAAAATGTATCTCTAGGCAAACCTTTTTTTTCTTTTTAGTTTTAGATAGAGTGGGTAAGGTTTAAACTCTTTGCCAAGTATTTATTGCTGTGTCATTACTGGGGAGATTCACCTCTCTGTTTATACTGCTGATCATTGTCACCATTGAAAGAAATTTAAGAGTTGTCCCCAAAACAAGAGGTAAGGGTAAATCTTCCAAGGAGAACAACTTTGAGGAATTTCCTCTAACTTCCTTGTATGCAGCAGGAAGGGGTTGGGCCAAATCATCAATCTCGAAGGTTCTGCAGAGCAAGGGTTTCCTGGAGCCTAGGAGCTCTTGAAGGGCCCACAACCAGCATACTATTCAGGTTAAATGGTTCTACGTGGTGGTTCTAAGTTTTAATGCATGCATTGTGCATGTACTTATACTGCGCCTACACAGGTGCCCAGTTGACTTATGACACTACCCCAGTTTGCCAATCAGCTGACAGGCCAGAAGAAACTTCCAGCTGGAGTTTTTGACCAAAAAGACCACAAAGTTCCCAGCTTTGGTGATGGATTACCACATAGACCAGTGGTCTTCAAACTGATGCGGCCCTTTGCTTGCTTCTATATGATCCTTGGGGCAGTATTTCATTCACTGAAACCAACAATGGGGCATAACCCCCCACCCCCCGCTGACCCCAATGAAGGGGAACAATTTCCCCCAAATGACACCAATGATGGGGCAAAATCCCTTCCAGTGACACCAACAATTGGGCCCAATGACACCACTGATGGGGCACAATTCCTCTCAATAACACCAGCGTAAGGGCACTGTCCCTCCCAATGACACCAACACGGCCCAATGAAAACCAATGATGAGGCACAATTCCCCCCAATGACACCAATGATAGAGCACAATTTCTCCCACTGACACCAAAGATGGGACATTGTTATTTCTTAGTGACGTCAGGACCTTTTCTACTCCCAATGGCCACAGTCCGGCCCTTCTAAAGTCTGAAGGACAGTAAACTGGCCTTGTTTCGAAAGTTTAGAGACTAATATGGAGGCTTATATGGAGGCTCAGAAGGCGGTAGAAATAGATGGGTACAAGCCTAACATTTACAGGAAAAGGTGAAAGGTCAATTGCACATAAATACAGCTGTCTATATCTCTGGATCTACTGATAGTTTGGACAATTGGTTTTAATCAAAGACAACCTCTGCTTGTGCATTTTCTTATTATATGCTCAGTGTGAAATGTTCAGGTGGGTTGCAGGTTTATTTTAAGGACTAGAGTTTGACACCGTGCACTCAAAATTCACTCTGATGAAGTTACATAAGTACAAAGTGGATTTTTAAGCTTGCCTGTGTTACTGCATTTTAGAATTAGTACTTTTTATTGAAACACACACCTAGTAAATGAGGCAACTTGTAAGTAACGCACCAATGGCTATACAAAAGTGGGAAAACTGTGTAATGCACGCCACATATTAGTTACCAGAAGCACCAGAATGGTAGCAGGTCATTTTGCTTACAGTAGAATTCCAGGCAAAGTAGACTAAAAAATGCTCCCTCCCCCTCTGCTAACACCTATGTTGTAAGGAAGATGTAAAAATACGTACCGATTTTCAGCCTGCTTCGCAAGTGATCTCCTGTGTCAGCCAGCGCCAGTGTTCTGGAAATTTTGTAGATAGGCAACTCCTAGCCTCATATTAATTAGTGGTTCCAAATTAATAATAACTACTGCAGTAGGGAACAGACACAAAAGATACAATCAGTATCTTTCCATATAACTGTTCTGTTTATTCAACGCAATTTAAGTTTTTGTACACACATTATTATTACAATTGTACTTTTATGTTAACAAGGGGCGTAACAAAGGCAGGCTAATTCTAATCAGGACTTGAAAGAATGAATGAAAACATTATTAGTGCCGTGTGCACAATGAGTGCAGCATGCAATTCATAAGCAAAGCATACAAAATATAATACAATTTTTTACAGAATTGACAATTTCCTTAATAGCCAGCTGCGGGGGGAAAGGAGAGAGCCCTCAACAACAGCTGAAACGCCTGGGAGCACTGATGTCACTCATACGCTCCCATGGCACATTCGTTGTCGGTGCTCCCTCCTCTCCCATGCAGCTGATGCAGGGAAGACTAGAACAGAATGGCCTGAAATAAGTAAGTATATGCATCTCTATTACACAGGTTAGCATAGGTTTTAGGAGGGGGGGAACAAGCATTTTTAGGACTAGTTAGAATTTGCCTGGAGTTCTATTTTAAGGATACATGCACATGGGCATTTGCAGGTGCAAAAGTCTTCTAGCATACAATCCTCAGCCATTAACCATGTGTGGGAAGCCACAGGTGGCCTGTACAGCTGGCTGTTTGCATTGGCATTTATTTGTACATGCATATATGACCTATGTATGACCTATTCCCCAAATGTGAAAATTCTGGATTCAGGAAATATGTCATATGTGCATGCAGGGGTAAACGCCAATGCAAAAGAGCATCAGGGTTTAGATGAGTACAAGAACACAAAGTCAGTTACTATGGTCGGCTGTGTAAGTCACCGGTGGCTCTCTGGGGGCTGGAAAATATTTAACACTAGAGCACACTTGTGCCTGCAAATGTACCCTAGTTTTTTTACAGGTAGTCATCTGTGCTTTGGAAGATAGCACTCCCCATTGTACCACTTACATTTTAAATATCTTCTGTTCCAATAATATGAACCAGAATTCCTTAAAGGAAAAGTCCAGCCTGAGCTCGTTTGGCTGGGCTTCCCCTAAGGGTCACAATTCGTTTTGCACTCCTGTGACCCGTTTTCAGCAGAGAGCGGGCTGAAGTCTGCTCTCTGCTGATGTCATAGGAATCAGTTTAGGCACCGCGTCATCACTATAATAAAGTCTAGATCCACCAGGTGCCTGGACTGATACCCGTCTCAGCCTCACAGCGAGCCACTGAGAGCCGGAGATGGCCGCTCCCTGCCCCGCACAGCTCAGCACTCCAGTGAGCATGGGGGGGGGGGGCAGTGCGGCGAGCTGCTGAGTGACTGTGAGAACCGAGCCATTGGCTGTGTTTGATCGCACGGATCTCAGTGTAGACGTGGCGGGGGACAGATGCTGCATCCACCTAGGTAAGTATGAAACTGCAAAAAAAAAAAATACTTCTCTTTTAAGCTATTGTCTATAGGCTGGTTATGGCTCTTGGGTTACCATAAACTGGTCCCTGCAGTGAGCAGGTATAACATGTATGGCTTTCTAATGTAAGTTGAAGGATGATGCTGTATGCGGAGTGGCAGTGGGTGCTGGAACCTGGAAATAGTAAACAATAATGCATGTTGCCTTTGTTCCCCTTTAGAGCATCCCAGCAACCCTGAAATTTGGATACAAAGTACATTTATCAAGCTGTTTCCAGATTTGCTCCTCTTTACTTGCCAGAACACCTGACAATCACTGCAGGCACTATTGGGCAGAGTGATCTCCTGCCTGATGGTACATGTGTAGTCCTGGCTATAACATCCAGGGTCGGATTTTCCACTAGGTACATTAGGCATGTGCCTACAGGTGACCTTCCTAGAGGGGCGCCCGTCAGTATTTACTTTTTTTACTCTTTTTCTGCCAGGTCCCACTGGCACCCCCACCATGTATTTCGGGCTCTGCTTGCCCACCTGCAGGCCCGGGACTGACATGGCGGTTGCCGGCGGGTGGAGGGGAGGAAGAACGATGGACACATGTCCTCCCCTTCCTGTTGGTGATCCGGAAAGCGATGTGTATGACGTCACTTCCGGGTCACCCTTTCACTTTCCCTGGCCGGCAAGAGATGTATTGCAATGGGATCTACATTGCAATACATCCAGTGGAGCCCAGGGGAGACATAAGGGATCTTTTAGACCCTGCATATCCCATTAAAGAGAACCTGCCACCTACAATTCATCACATTGGGGACCTTTTGTCCCCTATGTGATAAAAAAAAATATATATATTTTTCTTTGCAAAAAAATAAGTGTACATCCAAGCACATAAAATCTCCCTAAAAATGTTGTGGCCTCCCCGCTCCCACATATACAAACATATCAATTTAAATGCACGCGTCAGGGGCACCTCATGTGAATACATTGATTACGATACAAATGTTACATATCGCCATGCATGCCAGAGTGAGAGCAATAATTCTAGCACAAGACCTCCTCCATATAACACTAAATTGATGACTTATAGGAGGCTTTTGAAGCATCGGCTATAGAAAATATAGGGTACTGAAGTATGTCTCCATTTCACAGGTGCACACAAATGTAAGATTTGACATGCTGGGTATCTATTTACTTGCTGCAACCTCGTGTTTTATATTTTAGTGTGCTTTTTATTGAAATTTTACGTTTCTTAGACCTTTGCAGTAAGCAGGGGGTTGGGGGGGGGGTGGGTGCGATGCTTCCTGAGATGTAAATTGTTATTGTAAGGGCTGAATTTTATTGTAAGGGCCGGATTGATGTAAATCTGTCCCTTAATTAGGGACCCCAATCAAAACTATTACATTGTCACCCGCTCTACTGAATTGTGAAAACTAATTATTGGCCTTTAAAAGACGTATACCTGTCATATATCACACTGAAATAATTCATAACTAGGGATGAGCTTCGTGTTCGAGTCGAACCTATGTTCGACTCGAACATGGGTTCGGCTCAAGGAGGCTTTGGCCAATTATGGCTCAGGGGATTTAGTACACGCCCCACACTATATAAGGCCGCCTGCACGGCGGCCCTGTGCAGTGTGTTCCGGTGTGCTTAGAGAGAGAGAGAGACAGTGTCATTTCATTTGAGTTAGCTAGATTAGGCAGGACAGTCAGTCAGTTAGCTGCACTTAAAGTGTATTGTGTATATATGCATCCCAGGTGTTGCATATATATATATACACTGTATTCAGTTTAGCTAGATCCGTTCCTGTTATCTTCTAGACTATTTACATTTAGTGCAGTGCGTCCTGCTCACAGTGTTCAGCTAGATCCGTTCCTGTTATCTTCCTACTGACAGGCAGGCTTGTCTTGTTACAGTATTAACAGCTACCTAAAGAAAATTACTGGTGTTCTTTTGATCCTATTAGTACCACGGTCAGGCAGCTAGACTATTTACATTTAGTACAGTGCGTCCTGCTCACAGTGTTCAGCTAGATCCGTTCCTGTTATCTTCTAGACTATTTACATTTAGTGCAGTGCGTCCTGCTCACAGTGTTCAGCTAGATCCGTTCCTGTTATCTTCCTACTGACAGGCAGGCTTGTCTTGTTACAGTATTAACAGCTACCTAAAGAAAATTACTGGTGTTCTTTTGATCCTATTAGTACCACGGTCAGGCAGCTAGACTATTTACATTTAGTGCGGTGCGTCCTGCTCATAGTGTTCAGCTAGATCCGTTCCTGTTATCTTCCTACTGACAGGCAGGCTTGTCTTGTTACAGTATTAACAGCTACCTAAAGAAAATTACTGGTGTTCTTTTGATCCTATTAGTACCACGGTCAGGCAGCTAGACTATTTACATTTAGTACAGTGCGTCCTGCTCACAGTGTTCAGCTAGATCCGTTCCTGTTATCTTCCTACTGACAGGCAGGCTTGTCTTGTTACAGTATTAACAGCTACCTAAAGAAAATTACTGGTGTTCTTTTGATCCTATTAGTACCACGGTCAGGCAGCTAGACTATTTACATTTAGTACAGTGCGTCCTGCTCACAGTGTTCAGCTAGATCCGTTCCTGTTATCTTCCTACTGACAGGCAGGCTTGTCTTGTTACAGTATATAAAGCTACCTGAAGAAAATTACTGGTGTTCTTTTGATCCTATTAGTACCACGGTCAGGCAGCTAGACTATTTACAGTTAGTGCAGTGCGTCCTGCTCACAGTGTTCAGCTAAACCTACAAGTTAGTGGGGTGCGTCCACCTCACAGTGTTCAGCTAAAGCTACCTGTAGAAGGTTGGTGGTGTTCTCATACTACAGGCAAGCAGTTGATTTTGCTAGCTGCAGTATAAGTACATATATATATATATATATATATATATATATATATATATATATATATATATCCCAGCTTAGTGCAGCTACAGGCCATTAGTATGTCTGGAAGGCCAAGAAGGAGAGGCAGACAGTCACAAGCCAATAAGAGAGGGCAAGCAGGCTCTGTGTCTAGTGCTGGTCGTGGAGACGGTGCATCCTCATCAGCACATGGCCATGGGACACGCTTGGCCTTTTTTTCGGCAGCTGGCCGTGTTGAGCCGCAACATGCGGAAGACTTGGTCGAGTGGATGACCAAGCCGTCCTCATCCTCCTCATCCTCTCTCACCCATGCCCAGGGTGCTTTGTCTGGCAAAGCAGCGGCCTCTTCCCTCGGCTCAATGTCATCAGTGACTCCTTCCCTAGCTCCACCATGTCCTCCTGAGGAGTCCCTCGAACTGTTTGACCACAGTGTTGGGTACATGCTCCAGGAGGATGCCCAGCGTTTGGAAGGCTCTGATGATGATACTGAGCTCGATGAAGGCAGTAACATGAGCACGGACAGAGGGGGTGCCCAAGAAGGACAGCAATCTGGCAGTCATGCTCCCCCTGCTGCAGCATACTGCCAGGTTTGCTCCAGTGATGAGGAGGGAGGGGATGATGAGGTCACTGACTCAACGTGGGTGCCTGATAGGAGAGAGGAGGAGGAGGAGGCGGCACATCACCAACGAGGCAGGATGCCCTCCAGGGGCCAGCCTAAGGGCAGCACATTGACTGCATCACACCCCAAAGCTCCACATGTGCAGGGCGCTGCAGTCTCTGCGCGTTATTCAAAAAGTTCTTTGGTGTGGGCCTTTTTTGAGACGAGTGCATCAGATCGCACCGCTGCTATTTGCAACATATGTCTCAAGCGTATCTCACGTGGCCAAAACATCTCCCGCTTGGGTACCACATGCTTGACCAGACATATGTTGACCTGCCATGCAGTTCGTTGGCAAGCGTATCTAAAAGACCCACACCAAAGAACAAAGAGGATCTCTCCTTGCTCCTCATCAGCTGAGATTTCCAACCCCACTAGACCTCCAGTCCTCTCTGAGACCTGCAGTGAGAGGAATGAAGGTGTAGAATTAGGTGTGTCACAGCCAAGTACTTGTGGCAATCTGCTTTTGGTACACCGACGTCAGATTGTACCAGGCAAATATCTCTGCCCCAGCTGCTGCACCGCCGAAAGAAGTTTGCTCCCAGCCATCCACATGCCCAGCGGTTGAATGCTAGCTTGGCAAAATTGCTAGCACTTCAGTTGCTGCCTTTTCAGTTGGTAGACTCTGCCCCCTTCCGTGAGTTTGTGGAATGTGCGGTTCCTCAGTGGCAGGTACCCAAACGCCACTTTTTCTCACGGAAGGCGATTCCGGCTCTCTACCGGCATGTGGAAGGCAATGTCCATGCCTCGCTGGACAGGGCGGTCAGCGGTAAGGTGCATATTACCGCTGACTCATGGTCCAGCAGGCATGGACAGGGACGTTACCTAAGTTTCACGGCGCATTGGGTGACTCTGCTGGCAGCTGGGAAGGATGCAGGACAAGGTGCAGTAGTGTTGGAGGTTGTTCCGCCACCACGCCTCCAAAATGCTAATGATTGTGACACACCTCTCTCCTCCACCCCCTCCTCTTCTTCTTCCTCCATGGCCTCTTCCTCGGAACCAGCGGTGCTCCGTAGTCGTTCAATGGGCTACGCAAGTACGCAGGCCAAAAGATGCCATGCGGTGCTTGAGCTGGTGTGCTTGGGGGACAGGAGCCACACTGGGGCAGAGGTTCTGTCAGCTCTGCAGGGGCAGGTTCAGAGGTGGTTGACGCCACGCCAACTTAAGGCAGGAATGGGGGTTTGCGACAATGGCACCAACCTCCTCTCTGCCCTCCGACAGGGACAAATGACCCATGTGCCCTGTTTGGCTCACGTCCTTAACTTGGTGGTGCAGCGGTTCTTGGGCAGGTACCCGGGCTTACAGGATGTCCTGAGGCAGGCCAGGAAAGTCTGTGTGCATTTCCGCCGGTCATATAATGCCAGTGCTCGGCTGACGGACCTCCAAAAGGAGTTTAACCTGCCCAAGAACCGCCTAATCTGTGACATGCCCACCAGGTGGAACTCAACGTTGGCCATGCTGCAGCGGCTGCACACGCAGCAGAGGGCCATCAATGAGTACCTGTGCGACTATGGCACCAGGACAGGGTCAGGGGAGCTTGGTTTTTTTTCCCCACGTCAGTGGGCCATGATCAGGGATGCATGCACTGTCCTGTCACCATTCGAGGAGGCCACGAGGATGGTGAGCAGTGACAGTGCATGCATCAGTGACACTGTCCCCCTTGTCCACCTGTTGGAGCACACGCTGTGTGGAATAATGGACAGGGCACTTGAGGCAGAACAGAGGCAGGAAGAGGGGGACTTCCTTAGCTCTCAAGGCCCCCTTTATCCAGACAGTGTTCCTGCGTGCCCGCCGATCACACAGGAAGAGGACGAGGAGGAGGAGGAGGAGGAAGATTGTGTCAGTATGGAGGTGGAGCCTGGCACTCAGCATCAGCAGCAGTCTTTAAGGGATCAGTCCCAAGAAACACATGGACTTGTACGTGGCTGGGAGGAGGTGGCTGCGGACGTTGTCGTCCTTAGTGACCCAGAGGACTCCAGGCCGAATGCCTCAGCAAACCTACGCTGCATGGCCTCCCTGATCCTGCAAAGCCTGCGTAAGGATCCTCGTATTCGTGGTATCAAGGAGAAGGACCAATACTGGCTGGCAACCCTCCTTGATCCACGTTACAAGGGTAAGGTTGCGGACCTTATCTTGCCATCGCAGAGGGAGCAGAGGATGAAACATCTTCGGGAGGCCTTGCAGAAAGGTCTGTGCAACGCGTTCCCAGAGACTGGGAGGTTACAAACTCCTGTTTCTGGACAACGTGTTGCTGAGGCTTCGGTCAGTCAAAGAAGGAGCGGTGGAGAAGGTGGCCGTCTGACCGATGCGTTCAGACAATTTTTTGGTCCGCAGCCCCAAGGTATGATCGGTTCCAGCAACCATCGCCAGCATCTGTTTTACATGGTGCAGGAATACCTAGGGGCAAGATCAGACTTGGACACCTTTCCCACCGAAAATCCTCTGGGTTACTGGGTCTTGAGGATGGATCACTGGCCAGAGCTTGCACAGTATGCAATTGAGCTACTGGCCTGTCCTGCATCCAGCGTTCTTTCGGAACGCACATTCAGTGCTGATGGAGGCGTGGTAACCGATCACAGGGTGCGTCTGTCCACCGACTCGGTCGATCGACTGACCTTCATAAAAATGAATCAGTCTTGGATCACCACCAGCTACCAAGCACCTGATGCTGATGTAACCGAATAATTTTTTTTGAAATCTCAGATCCCTTCAAAGACTGCCTATGCTGATGCTGAGTGACTATCCCTGAGTAATTATCCTCTTCCTCCTCAATCATCACACTGATAGCTTGTAAGAACATTTTTGGTTCTGGGCACCAGCACCAGTGCCTAAGGCCCAATTTTTCTGCCCCTGTCTAACAGGGGCGTGTAATTACAATTTTTGATGCAATACTTTGCAGCAGGGCTCGTTCCTGCGTTCCAACTAGAGTGTCTGTGAGGGGTTGCAGTGTTGTGGCACCAGCACCAGTGCCTAAGGCCCAATTTTTCAGCCCTTGTTTAACAGGGGCGTGTAATTACAATTTTTGATGCAATACTTTGCAGCAGGGCTCGTTCCTGCGTTCCAACTAAAGTGTCTGTGAGGGGTTGCAGTGTTGTGACACCAGCACCAGTGCCTAATGCCCAATTTTTCAGCCCTTGTTTAACAGGGGCGTGTAATTACAATTTTTGATGCAATACTTTGCAGCAGGGCTCGTTCCTGCGTTCCAACTAGAGTGTCTGTGAGGGGTTGCAGTGTTGTGGCACCAGCACCAGTGCCTAAGGCCCAATTTTTCAGCCCTTGTTTAACAGGGGTGTGTAATTACAATTTTTGATGCAATACTTTGCAGCAGGGCTCGTTCCTGCATTCCAACTAGAGTGTCTGTGAGGAGTTGCAGTGTTGTGGCACCAGCACCAGTGCCTAAGGCCTAATTTTTCAGCTCCTGTTCAACAGGGGCATGTAATTACAATTCTTGATCTAATATTTCACAGCAGGGCCCTGTGAGGGCTTACAGTGTTGTGGCCACAGCAACACCTAAGGCCCAAATTTCTGCTGAGTATATAGGGCAGGACCCTACTTTCAAACATCTAACTTACAAACGACTCCTACTTGCAAACGGAAGGAGACAACAGGAAGTGAGATGAAATCTACCCCTAGGAAGGGAAATTTTTCTCCTGTAAGAGTTAATATGGGAAAAAAATTTCTCCTTTCCACTGATGCTTTCCAATCCTTGTTCCACCAAAAAACCCAAATTTTCAAAAAACATTTTTCATTGGGACAAAAAGTGAGGTGAAATCTTCTGAAGAGGAGGAAAGACAGCAAAACAAATGTCACAGGGGTGATAACCCTTCCCTATGTTTTCAAAAAAGCTTAAAAAAGATTTTTTGGCTGGAGCTAAACACATTAAAAATGTACCCGTTCAAAATTACAAAGAGATTCTACTTAACAACAAACCTACAGTCCCTGTCTTGTTTGCACCGCCTGTATACTGCTGTTCAGAGTATATAGGGCCTGGTGGCCCCACACCTTTCCTTATTTAATTTGGGTGCGGGGTTCCCCTTAATATCCATACAAGACCCAAAGGGCCTGGTAATGGACTGGGGGGTACCCATGCTGTTTGTCTCACCGATTTTCATCCATATTGCCATGACCCGACATTACATTAAACCCGCAAGCAGTTTTAAATGAGATTTTTTCCTTTAAAAATGACATTTGGTGCAGGGACTGTTCTAAACACGGGAAACACGCGCCACTTTACAGGCATACTATAGACACCCCCAGGTACGATATTTAAAGGAATATTTCACTTTTTTTTTTACTTTAAGCATCATTAAAATCACTGCTCCCGAAAAAACTGCCGTTTTTAAAAGTTTTTTTTGCATTGATACATGTCCCCTGGGGTAGGACCCGGGTCCCCAAACCCTTTTTAGGACAATACCATGCAAATTAGCCTTTAAAATGAGCACTTTTGATTTCGAACGTTCGAGTCCCATAGACGTCAATGGGGTTCTAACGTTCGTGCGAACTTTCGGTCCGTTCGCAGGTTCTGGTGCGAACCGAACCGGGGGGTGTTCGGCTCATCCCTATTCATAACCAAACATTCAGAGGACTTCTTGTAATTTGCTTTTAATTTTTATTAAGCTATATGAATCACTTAACCTTTTATTTTGACGCAACTTCAATCAGTCATTTGTATACCAACAGTCATTCTTGAAACATTTATAGCTTCACTGTTTATGTTGGAAGAGAGAATGTTTAAACTGGAAATATACTTAGGATAATTATTTACAAAAATGATGATACAAATTTCCCAGTTTCTACAACACTGACAATAACAACGTAGGGTGTTGCTATAATAAAGATATATCTATTTATGAACATTTTTTAAAGACAGGCTTAATAACACAGTAGTAGATAAATAAAAGGTAGTAAATGTTTTGTTAGTAAAATGATGTACTAATGCTTTAGTTTTTTTTAACCACTTGACCTCTGGAAGGTTTTAGCCATTTTTTGCTATTCAGCACTGCGCTATTTTAACTGGCAATTGCACGGTCATACAACACTGTACCCAAATGCAATTTATATAATTTCTTTTCACAAAAATAGAGCTTTCTTTTGGTGGGATTTTTTTTTTTTATTATTATTATTTAACCACTTAAGGACCGGAAGATTTTACTCCTTAATGACCAGGCCATTTTTTGCGATACGGCACTGCTTTAACTGACAATTGCGCAGTCGTGCGACGACATGCGCAAACAAAATTGACGTCCTTTTTTTCCCCACAAATAGAGCTTTCTTTTGGTGGTATTTGATTACAGTTTTTATTTTTTGCGCTATAAACAAAAAAATACAGAAAATTTGGAACAAAAAAAACAATATTTTTTACTTTTTGCTATAATAAATATCCCCCCCCCCCCAAAAAAAAAACGAATTTCTTCATCAGTTTAGGCCAATACGCGTATATTGATTTGTTTGCGCAAAAGTTATAGCGTCTACAAAATAGGGGATAGATTTATGGCATTTGTATTATTTATTTATTTTTACTAGTAATGTGGCGATCAGTGATTTTTAGTGGGACTGCGACATTGCGGCGGACAGATCGGACACCTAACTGACATTTTTGACACTTTTTTGGGAACCAGTGACATTATTACAGTAATCAGTGCTAAAAATATGCACTGTTATTGTACTAATGACACTGGCAGGGAAGGGGTTAACATCAGGGGCCATCAGGGGGTTAACTGTGTCCCCTCAGTGTGTTTACTAACTGTATGGGGGACTGTGTGACTGGGGAAATACACAGATCTGTGTGATCTCCCCTGTCAGATTGGAGATTTGCCTTGTTTACACAGGTAAATCCCCTTTCTGTCACTGCGGGGAACAATCGCGGGTGGCTGGCAGACATCAAGTCCGCCCCACTCGCTGATTGGCTCCCCAGCTGACCAGTGGGCATGCGCACACCCACAAATCGCCGTGTACGAGCCGGCGTACAATGACGGCGATGCGTGGGAAGTAGCCACATTGCCGCAGTACAACTGCGCGGCTGGTCCTTAAGTGGTTAAACAAAAAAATACCCCAAAAATTTAAAAAAACTCAATGTTTGCTACTTTTTGTTATAAAACATACCCAATAAAATCACATTTCTTCATACATTTGGATACAAGTAAACAAAAATAAGACTCAGCGCTCATATGGAGAGGTGCCCTGCAGGTATACACAGACCAATATAAAAATAAAAAAATAAATAATAAGGAATAAAAAATAATAATAATAATAATGAGAAACAAGGAAGGGGTTAAAAATGTCTCTCAATGTCCATAGTGGCAGTGTGAAGAGTTAGAAGCAATCTCTGCAAAGCAACAAGGAAAAGGACACAGCGCCTCTAAGTGCAGTATTAAGGAACCATTTATTAATAAAAGCAATAGACAAACTACTAACAAGGGGAGCATGAATGTGCGCACTGTAATCTATTGCGCTCTGATCCTCCCACTGACACCAATGCTGGGGCACTATTTCTCCCACTGACACCAATGATAGGGCACTATTCCTTCCACTGACACCAATGATGTGGCCCCCCTTAAATTTGAAGGACAGTAAACTGGTCCTTTGTTTGAAAGTTTGGAGACCCCTGGTCTACACGATGAGTAGGCTCCAGTTTTAATCCCCTCCCACTGTTGGTGCAATTTTGAACACCCACAGTTTGCCACCTCCCAATTATTCTATTCTGGGTACCCATGGCTGAACCCCCAGGGGAAAAAAGATCTACAGCCTGCATATAGTGTATGTTTTTCAGCTATTTAGCTGGAATTATTCTTTAAGAGATGATAGAAAACCTAAATAGTTTCATAAATCTGCTCAATAGAAATAGCGAGGGAGACAATTCCAAGCTCTTCATATAGTTACCATTACCAAGGAAACTGCTTCCTCGGTATCCATGCACAGTAGCACACGGCTGCCTTACAGAATCTCTTTCTCAGGCTAGTAATCCAGCCTGCCTAACTAGAAATAGCCACAGAAGTGGTGGAATTCTCAGTGCCATGGTCCATTATAAACTGCAAAGTAGCTTGGGACTGTTACATATTCAGTGATAAATTTCTCTGAATAGTATCGTGAATTCGGATATGTTTGCTGTGCTAGAAAACAATATGAGTCACTGCCAGAATAAAAAATGTAGGTCATTTAGGTGGAAATCAGTAAAAAACTTCCTAGAACAGATATTTATTTTCTTTGCCTACCATGTGTCTTAGGTATCTGTTGCTCTCCAAATGCTGAAGAACTATAAGTCTCAGGATGCTGTTTATTTTTGTTCTTCTAGGCCCAGGCCTATTTGGCTATCCTCAAATTTCATCATATGCTTCAGTAAAGCATAAAGCCTAAAGAGCAGCACCTAAAGTGACACCAAACGATATAACTAGTCTTATACAGTAGCTAAGTGGTTAGCACTTCCGCCTAGCAGCACTACGGTTGTCAGTTTAAATCCCAACCACGGCACTACCTGCCTGGAGAATGCATTGAGATAATAAAACCTTCTGCCTTTGGAACCACTTTAAGGACTTTAGATTGTACGCTCCTTAAGGGAAGGGACTGAAGTGAATATGCAATATACTGTATATGTAAAGCGCTGCATAAATTGATGCCGCTATATAAGTACCTGTAATAAATACATAAAAATTATCCAAAAAAAAACTCACCAGGATATTTACTTGTCCCTTGTGCTTCCAGGACTTCATCAAATTTGTGTGGTAGACTTGATAGGGCTCCCTCTTGCCTGGTTGATAAACCCTGTATTTTACCTCCCCAACTTTATTCACAATCTTAAATGGGTCTTACCACGTAGCAAGTAACTTGCTTTTCACGATTGGCGATCAGTACTGCCACTCGATCCTTCACTGCAAAGTGCCTTTTTAAAATGATGAACCAGTCATTGTGCCTCCTGGGCACTTGCTCCCTGACCAGTTTCATCACATTTACAATCCGCTCTTGCTTTTGGGATACATTTTCTAAAACACTTTTGTAATGGGTGGACTCACTCTCTTATTCTTTTTCACCAGGTCAAGGAACCCCTGAAGTCTCCATCCATTTAGTGAGTGAAAAAGGGTGAAAACCCTGTGGAGGCCTGAGGCACCTCTCATATGGAAAATAGGAGTGCTGGCAGTAGGCAGTTCCAGTCTTTCCCAACTTTTTGTGGCACCTGTTTAGGCATGGTTTTTGGGCTGCAATCATACTATGCAGTTTCATGGGTGCATGCAAAATCACACAGAACTAGAGGTTATTCCTCCAGTGTCCTCCCCAATTATGACCCGTAATGGAGAAATCTTCCCCCTTCCTCAGAGGGCAGATCAGTTTCAGGGCTGTGCTTCCCGATACTGATGACCTTCTCATTCTGCGCTAGGTACACAGCTGGTTGAACAGCCCTTGTCACCCCCAGATGAGTTAGAATTTCAAGCTTTAGTTGGTCATAGACCCTTGTGTCCTCAGGAGTGAGGTCATAATATGCCTTTTGTGGGTCTCCTGACAGGAAAGAAGCAATTAGTCCAGCCTGCTTGTCTCTCGTCTTGTTCCTCCTGAACTTTGTCAGAAATGCCTTCATATCTTTTGTTACACATGGCTTGCCCTGGTAGTTTTTTGGTTGCCAGGGGCAGTAATCTCTGATTCACAACTTTGAGACAATGAATATACTGCCTCAGTCAAAGTCTTTATCTGTGCTGCTGTGGTTTTCCTCTTAGTGATTATCTGGGCCTCTATGTTCCTTTGCTACGCCTCCGCATTGATTTGCATTAGCCTTCTGCTGTGTAGCATTGACCATGGGCAACTGGTTCAATAATTCCTCAATTGCTCAGTCACTAGGAAGATATTGTACCTTTAAATGTTTGTTTTAAAATTCTGCCCGCATCCTCCACTGGTTATTACACTTGGTAGTTAGTGAGATCTCAGGACACAGTGGTACTCCCGTAGGAGCTGCTTGGATATTTGTACCCAGGTTTTCCTCAAATTAATCTACAGCGAGTTGCACGTTATTTTCACGCAGCCATATGCACACACTCTTCCACTCGTTTCCTCCAAAGACTGGTCTATGGAATGTGTTTTTCTGTTTTATTTGGAGAACTTGGATAGGCAGAGAAGGGAAGGGATTTAATAGGATACTCCAAATTAACTATGCACAAGCGAGGACAACTCTCTCTGTAGAACTGTGGGGCAGATTATCTGCTGAACCATAAAGCAGCATTTGTATGGAAAAACAAGTCCCTCTGTAGCAGTAGCAGTTATACAGTAGGTGACCGCGATATTGTGTCAATCTCGCCGCTTTTATCGGCGAGATTTGACACCTGCGAGCCCCGTCGTGGGAGCCAGTGCCGAGATGGCTTGCTGATTGGGAAAGGAAAACTTTTTTTCCTTTCGCGATGAGTGACAGGCAGTGCTGACAGCTATCTGGTATGAATAATGAGGGGGAACGCCGCGCCAAATTTTAAATGAAAAAAACGACATGAGTTCCCCCCCAGGAGCATACCAGGCCCTTAGGTCTGGTATGGATTGTAAGGGGAACCCCCTACGCCGAAAAATCGGCATTGGGGTCCCCCCTAAAATCCATACCAGACCCTTATCCGAGCACGCAGCCCGTCCGGTCAGGAAAGGGGGTGTGGACGAGCGAGCACCCCCCCTCCTGAACCGTACCAGGCCGCATGCCCTCAACATGTGGGGGTGGGCGCTTTGGGGCACGCTGCTGGCCCCCTCACCCCGAAGCATCTTGTCCCCATATTGATAAGGACAAGGGCCTCTTCCCGACAACCCTGGCCATTGGTTGTCGGGGTCTGCGGGCGGAGGACTTATCGGACCTTTAATAAGGGGGCATGCATAAAAATTATTGTGGCGCTGAAAAGTTCAAAAATGAAATTGAAGAGTGGGAGGAATCCAATCACCAAATATATTGTGCAGATGTAGAAAGATTCACTCATCACCACGTGGTAATGTAGTCTGCTTACCAGAAGGTGTTAAGGATTAGGCATAGATGATAAATTCTCAATAGCATCCAGCAAATCCAGCCCACTGGAACCCCTCATCAGACCACAACATCCGTGGGATTTCCTTCACATATAAACATCTCCCAATGGTCACTTCAGAATTAGGCATTCAGGCATGTAGTCATCATATATCCGAGAAAAGAAAATGAAGGACCCATAGTGAAGCCCGTAATAATAGATAAAAAAACTTTTATTGTAGTAACTTACAGTTGAAGCTTAAAACAGCATGCATCAATGATAGGAACAAACGGCTGCAGCAATCAGCGTACGGATGTCAACCTGCCTGACATGTTTCATCGTAACAGATGTCTTCAGAGGCTATCTTCTTCCAGCTCTTTTGCTAGCGGGGGGCCTGGTCTGCTGCCACTGTCTTGTTGCCTCTTCTCTTCTTCTCTTCTCTTCTTCCGATGTTGACACGACGCTCTCTCCTGCTGGAATGCTGTGTGCGAGCTGCACAGCCATTTATATAGGTGGTAACCCCGCCCCCTTGTGACGTCACAGTCCCAGCATGCGCAGGGACTCTGGCGTCATAAGGGGGCATGACCCCAGAGTCCCTGCGCATGCTGGGACTGTGATGTCACAAGGGGGCGGGGTTACCGCCTATATAAATGGCTGCGCAGCTCGCACACAGCATTCCAGCAGGAGAGAGCGTCGTGTCAACATCGGAAGAAGAGAAGAGAAGAAGAGAAGAGGCGACAAGACAGCGGCGACAAGACGGCGGCAGCAGACTGGGCCCCCGCTAGCAAAAGAGCTGGAAGAAGATAGCGGAGGGGCCCGGGAGAAGAAGCCGAACACCGGGAGAAGATGGAAGAAGACCCTGAATTCGGAAGGAGACCCCCCGAGCTGCCTAATAAATTACTTTTAAAACCTGTGTAGTGTGTTTTTTTTATTGACACTTTTTTCCCTAGGTGAATGGGTAGGGGTACCATGTGCCCCATACTCATTCACATAGGGTGGGGGGCAGGGATCTGGGGGCCCCCTTATTAAAGGTCCGATAAGTCCTCTGCCCGCAGACCCCAACAACCAACAGCCAGGGTTGTCGGGAAGAGGCCCTTGTCCTCATCAACATGGGGCCAAGGTGCTTTGGGGTAGGGGGGACCGCAGGGTGCCCCACCTGCCCCAAAGCGCCCACCCCCCCATGTTGAGGGCATGCGGCTTGGTACGGTTCAGGAGGGGGGGTGCTCGCTCGTCCCCACCCCCTTTCCTGACCGGCCGGGCTGCATGCTCAGATAAGGGTCTGGCATGGATTTTGGGGGGGTTCCCAACGCTGATTTTTCAGCATAGGGGGTTCCCCTTACAATCCATACCAGACCTGAGGGCCTGGTATGCTCCTGGGGGGGAACCCACGCAGTTTTTTTCATTTAAAATTTGATGCGGCGTTCCCCCTCATGATTCTTACCAGACAGCTGTCAGCACTGCCTGTCACTCATCGCGAAAGGAAAAAAAGTTTTCCTTTCCCGATCAGCGAGCCAGCGTGACATGCACAGTACCCTGTCGCCGAGAACCAGCGTGATGGGATCGCGCTGGAAACACAATCTCGGGGTCAGGTACTGTATCTTCAAGACACTAGCCAGTGTCCCCCTTAGCTCACACACCCAGTATGCTGACTTCTAGAACCAAGAGGGGGATTTCAGCAACACACACAGCTTCAGGGATTCCTTCAGGAGTCTGCACTCACAAAATGTCCAGGGACAGCTGGTAGCCTCCTTTCAACTTCCAAGCGGCACTCTATACCAGTGACACAGAGCAGATCCATTGACATCCTCCCTCGGTCAGCTTGCACAGAAACCCTGGGTTGTAGCTTTAAGGCTTCAGGCCCTCAGGTCAGTCACCTGAGGCCGCATGGCAGCCTATGCTGGGGAGAGGCAGCAGCCTCCTCCCCATCTGAACCTCTCTCCTTAGAGGTGGGCTGGACTGGAACCCTGAGTCCATGTGCTCATCAAATATAAATACAGTGCCCATCAGTGCTGCCTTTCAGTGCCCATCTATGATGCCTGTCAGTGCCTCCTCATCAGTTCCGCCTATCAGTGCCCATCTATACCGCCCATCAGTGCCGCTTATCAGTGCCCATCAGTGCTACTTATCAGTGTATATCAGTGCCCATAAAGTCTGCCCATCAGTGCCCATTAATGCCACCTATCAGTGCCCATCAGTGCCACCTATCAGTTCCCATCAGTGCTGCATATCTTTGCCGCCTATCAGTGCTGTATATTAGTGCCTTCTCATCAGTGCCAATCGGTGCCACCTCATCAGTGCCACCTCATCAGTGCCAGTCAGTGCAACCTATCAGTGCCCGTCAGTGCAGTCTCATCAGTGAAGGAGAAGAATTACTTATTTACAATATTTTGTAACAGAAACGAAGAAAACCTTTTTTTGTTTAGCAAGAAATAAAAAAACTCAGTGGTGAATAAATTCCACCAAAATAAAGCTCTATCTGTCTAAAAAAATGATAAAAATTTTGTTTGGGTACAACACTGCATCACCGCGCAATTGTCATTCAAAGTGCGATAGCGCTGAAAGCTGAAATTTGGCTTGGGCAGGAATGAGGTGAAAGTGCCCTGTATTGAAGTGGTTAATTGGCTCCTGTCTAATTTGACCTTAGTATGTGTTACATGCATGTGAGGCCACCTTAATTTCGCTTGTCCTTTATTCCAATGCATGTTGCCAAAATGGGAAAAGTTCACCGCAATCTCTAAATGTTAACTCTAGGGAACATTTAAAGCCCTTCTCGCCCTTATAAACTACCAAAGACCATCTTAATTTTGTTTCTCATTTCTTCCAATGCATGTCACTAAAATAGCAAAATTTCACTGGAATCTCCAGATTTTATTGTACTTTCAAAGAAATATAAACTCTTAGTTTAGTCATGGCATGAGAAGGTATCACGGAAGCAGGAACTCTCAATAGGGTCGCAAACCGTGAATAAACACAAGTACCAACCTTTACCTGCTCTATCAAAAACACAAGCAGTATAATGAGGAAAGGGAATTGTAAAAAGAATAACAAATTAAAATGTATTATTAAATTACAATTGAAATGAGTATTCACTGAGCATACATAAAAGTTTGCATTAATTCTTTCAGTTGCTGGTGCAGAAAGCATTAGCTCTGCAGACTGGTTTGGACTATATTCTGCCAGTACGCTGAGAAAATTCAGTTCTACCTGTTGCTGGCAGCAGAGAAGCTCCCAATTGAGCATAAAGCTGCAGACATTGAGGATGCTAACTCTAAAGCTTGTACTAAGCCTCACAGGCTGGTGTTTGGGAATAACAGACAGATGGAAGAGTTGGCAGACCAGCAGGGCAGAGGTCCAAGAACTGCTCTGTGTTTGGGTGCACAAGCAGGTGGCTTTGGCTTGCCTGCTGAACCTCTCAGAGCTACTCAGGGTGACTAAAGTGTACTTGTCATCTATACAAAATGTAAAGAGCTACTCCCCATGTACTGTAGATCTCTTTCCCCACACTGTTGTCTGAACTGAAGTATTTAAATTAATTTTAAGTAATTTAAATATATAAATATCTCTCTCTCTCTCTCTCTCTCTCTCTCTCTCTCTCTATCTCTCTCTCTCTCTCTTTATATATATATATATATATGCATAGGCATGCGCAGCCTATTGCATTAGGGTGTGCACCCGAAAGCTCAAGCACACATACATATATATATATTGTCAAAAGTATTGGGACGCCTGCCTTTACACGCACATGAACTTTAATGCCGTCTTAGTCCATAGGGTTCAATATTGAGTTGGCCCACCCTTTGCAGCTATAAAAGCTTCAACTCTTCTAGGAAGGCTGTCCACAAGGTTTAGGAGTGTGTCTATGGGAATGTTTGATCATTCTTCCAGAAGGGCATTTGTGAGGTCAGGAACAGATGATGGACGAGAAGACTTGGCTCGCAGTCTCCGCTTTAATTCATCCCAAAGGTGTTCTATCGGGTTGAGGTCAGGACTCTTTGCAGGTCAGTCAAGTTCCTCCGCCCCAAACTCTCTCATCCATGTCTTTATGGACCTTGCTTTGTGCACTGGTTCAAATCATTTGATGGAGGGGGGATTATGGTGTGGGGGGGGGGGTATTATAGTGTGGGTGGAGGGGGGATTATGGTGTGGAGTTGTTTTTCAGGGGTTGGGGTTGGCCCCTTAGTTCCAGTAAAGGGAACTCTTAAGGCGTCAGCATACCAAGACATTTTGGACAATTTCATGTTCCCAACTTTGAGGGAACAGTTTGGGGATGTCCCCTTCCAACATGACTGCCCACCAGTGCACAAAGCAAGGTCCATAAAGACATGGACTTAGCAGGGGTGGTGGGAAATAAACTTCAAGTGCATTAATTCACATTATAACTGTAACTAAAACATATACAATTAAGTGTAACACTCTAAAAAATAAAAAATCCAAAGTGATATAATGGTGTGAACCTCCCAACTAAAAAGTTATTGCACTCAAAGGTATTTTGTATTGCAATTATCTGTAGAGGGGTTTCCACCATCCCTGCTAAGGCAGCACTGATGGGCACTGATAGGCAGCACTGATGGGCACTAATAGGCTGCATTGATTGGCAGCGTTGATGGGCACTAATTGGTAGCACTGATGTGCACTGATAGGTGGCACTGATAGGCAGCACTGATTGGCACGAATGGGCACTGATTGGCACTGATAGGTGGCACTGATGGGCACTTATATGCATCACTGATGGGCTCTTATTGGTAGCACTTATGGGCACTGATAGGCTCTGATTCGCAGCACTGATTGGCAGCACTGATGGACACTGATTGGCACTGATAGGCAGCACTGATTGGAAGCACTGACGGGCATTGATAGGCTGCACTGATAGGCAGCACTGATGGGCACTGACTGGCAGCACTGATGGGCACTGGTAGGTGGCACTGATAGGCAGCACTGATGGGCACTAATTGTTAGCACTGATTGGCACTGATAGGCAGCACTGATAGGCACTTATATGCAGCACTGATGGGCACTGATATGCAGCACTGATGTGCACTGATTGGCACTGATAGGCAGCACCGATGGGCACTGATATGCAGCACTGATAGGCAGCATTGGTTGGCACTGATTTACAGCATTGGTTGGCACTGATAGACAGCATTGGTTGGCACTGATAGGCAGCACTGGTTTGCACTGATAGGCAGCACTGGTTGGCACTGATAGGCAGAATTGGTTGGCATTGATAAGCAGCACTGGCACAGATAGGCAGTACTGGTTGGCACTGATAGGCAGCATTGGTTGGCACCGATAAGCAGCACTGGCACTGATAGGCAGCATTGGTTGGCACTGATAAGCAGCACTGGTTTGCACTGATAGGCAGCACTGGTTTGCAATGGTTGGCACTGATAGGCAGAATTGGTTGGCACTGATAAGCAGCACTGGCATGGGTAGGCAGTACTGGTTGGCACTGATAGGCAGCATTGGTTGGCACTGATTGGCAGCATTTGTTGGCACTCATAGGCAGCATTGGTTGGCACTCATAGGCAGCAATTGTTGGCACTGATTGGCAGCACTGATGGGCACTGACTGGCAGCACTGATGCGCACTAATTGTCAGCACTGATAGGCAGCACTGATGGGCACTGATATGCAGCACTGATGGGCACTGATTGGCAGCACTGATGGGCAGCACTTATGGGCACTGATAGGCAGCATTGGTTGGCACTGATTGACAGCATTGGTTGGCACTGATTTACAGCATTGGTTGGCACTGATAGGCAGCATTGGTTGGCACTGATAGGCAGCACTGGTTTGCACTGATAGACAGCATTGGTTGGCAGTGATAGGCAGAATTGGTTGGCACTGATAAGCAGCACTGGCAAAGATAGGCAGTACTGGTTGGCATTGATAGGCAACATTGGTTGGCACTGATAGGCAGCATTGGTTGGCACTGATAAGCAGCGCTGGCACTGATAGGCAACATTGGTTGGCACTGATAGGCGGCACTGGTTTGCACTGATAGGCAGCACTGGTTTACAATGGTTGGCACTGATAGGCAGAATTGGTTGGCACTGATAAGCAGCACTGGCACAGATAGGCAGTACTGGTTGGCACTGATAGGCAGCATTGGTTGGCACTGATTGGCAGCATTGATTGGCACTGATTGGCAGCATTGGTTGGCACTGATAGACAGCATTGGTTGGCACTGATTGGCAGCATTGGTTGGCACTGATTGGCAGCATTGGTTTGCACTGATTGGCAGCATTGGTTGGCACTGATAGGCAGCATTGGGTGGCACAGATAGGAGAGAGGGGGAGTTTCACATTCAGGAGATCGTGAGAATTGCCAGAGCTGTTCAGTGTCTGAAACTGTCAGATAATGACACTGCATGCAGGGAAAGACACCAGCTGTTAAAAGTCAGCGGTGATGCTGGTGGTGGGCGGGACTGAACAGTTACCAAACACCAGCCAATAGGATGGGTCTGGGCGGGCCGCTAGATTTCTCTGGCTCCGCCCCCTCTCTGAAGCAGCCCAATCATTGGCTGGTGTTGGCGCTTGATCCCGCCCACCCCCGACATCGCGGCTGAGTTGTGATGACTTACAAAACGGCCGCGATGTCGGGAGTGGGCGGGACCAAGCGCTATAAACACAAGCCAATGTTTGAGCTGCTTCAGAGAGGGGGCGGGGCCACATAAATGTAGCGGCCCGCCCAGACCCCATCCCATTGGCTGGTGTTTGATGGCCGTTCTGTCCACCCCCGACATCACCCCGACATTTTGACAGCTGGTGTCTCTCCCTGCATGCAGTGTCATTATCTGACAGTTTCATACACTGAACAGCTCTGGCAATTCTCACGATCTGCTGCCTGTGAAACTGTTTCACAGGCAGCGCGGGCCACACACTCTCTTGGATGCAGCATTTTGGGGCAAATCTCTGGACACAGCACGGGGTGATTAGGGTGTGCCCAGGCACACCCGGCACACCCCGTGCGCACGCCTATGTATATATGTTATATTACCAAAAGTATGCCTGTCTTTACACGCACATGAATTTTAATAGCATCCCAGTCTTAGTCCTGTAGGGTTCAATATTGAGTTGGCCCACCCTCTGCAGCTATAACAGCTTTAACTCTTCTGGGAAGGCTGTCCACAAGGTTTAGGAGTGTGTCTATGGGGATGTTTGACCATTCTTCCAGAAGAGCATTTGTGAGGTCAGGCACTGATATAGACAAGAAGGCCTGGCTCACAATCTCCGCTGTAAGGTGTTCTATGGGGTTGAGGTCAGGACTAGTCAAGTTCCTCCACCCCAAACTCGCTCATTAATGTCTTTATGGACCTTGCTTTTGTCATGCTCTTCTGCATGTTCCTGGCTGTTACTACAAGTCTACATGTTCTACCAGTGCCTTTTCTGGACGGAAAAAAACAAGAAATAGCAAGACATGGTCACACTCTCTGCTTAGTTTTGTTCAATTACAGATTTCTCCCTTCTATCTCCATCTTTACAACTGCGATTGCTGTGTAGTTCAGGAGAAAAGGAAGGGTCAGCACTTATTGAACAGATAAAACAAAATGCTTTAAGAGGAATATTGAACAGGCCAGAAAGGAACATATAAGGACAGGGTCTGTACAGTAATTACAGTACCCTCCCGGGACCAGCAGCTGCAACATACAGCCACCCATTGAGAAAAGAAGATGCAGCTGTACACAGTTGGTGCACCCTCTGTGGCGGCAGCAGTATTAAAATCCACCACTGTTGTCAGCATGTGATAATAGAATTGTCAACCTCACTTTGCACAGAGATTTTTCAGTTCGTGGGGGCAACAATCTAAGTGGCAGCAGATTTAAAGTGGTTGGCAATGAGGGTCATTTAACTCTGCAATGAACCCTTTAAACGCAACTGTAGCTGCCACCATGTTTTCAAGGAAATACATACTGTTTAAAGTATCTGCTGTAGCAATTCTAACTTTAAATGCAGTTATAAAGACACTTTTATTTTTAAAATAACAAACATGCTATACTTACCTGCTCTGTGAAAAACCATTGCACAGAGAGGCCTAAACCCTCACTTCAGGGGTTCCTCACCGGTGCTCTTGGCTCCTCCTCTACTCCATGTGCCACGATAGGATGCTGCTTCCTAAGAGGGCGCATGTGAGTTCACTCTTGAGCTGGGCTGTGTGTGTCCATAGACACACACAAAGCATTTGAGCCCCACCCCGCATTCCCTCCTCACAGGATTTGAATGACAGCAGCAGTAGCCAATGGCTCCCACTGCTGCCTCTCTGTCCTGTGAATGACGTAAGAGTGCCGCTACAGATGGGTACAGAGCTGGATTGAGTGAGGACTCAAAGTGTTATTTGGGGGGGGGGGGGGCAATAGAAATATTGGGACATTTTTACCTTAATGCAGGGAATGCATTAAGGTAAAAAAATTCCATGCCTTTACAACCAGACGATATATGTGATAAACACTTTCAAGCCAAGCAGGGATATGACAGAGGTTGAAATGTATTAGCACTATTCAAAGATTTCTTGTTTAGAGCATTTCAAGATAAAGCTTAAAGAGGAAGTAAACCTCTCTGAATTGTTGGAGGGCTTTGTTCTAACGTATTTCATAATGAGCTAGTATGCGATGAATTGAATGGGAAGTGACGTCACCCATAGAGTTACTATGGGGCTTCCATTGTCGGACGTGTCCTCTGCATCTGCCTCCACTTCCACAGTGAAGCTGCAACAGACAGCTCAGCGTGGGATCGGGTCGGATCAGCTTCAGAAAAGCTATGTATACTCATTTTTTCTTTACAGGGCTAGATAGGTTAGTGTTAGATCGTGGGTGTCTATAGATGCAGGGATTTTAGTTTTAGCATGGACCTCTACTTTCATGAAAAGACAAGAATGGTACAAGCAAAATTACAGAAAAATATATTACAAAATTGACAACAAAAACAGTAACATAAATGTCAATAAAAAAATGAAAGATACTTAAAGGAAATATATGGTCACAGCATAACCTTTCATTTTATACCATCAGCAATGCAATAAATAATAATAATACAAACAATAGTTATATTTGACATTCTAATAAAAGCTTTCTTGAAAATCTCCATTCATGTTGTGAGTGCTGCCTGTCTGCTGGTCATCTCTTTCCACAATTTCCTATATTTCCTGCAGACTTAGCTTTTCCTTTGCTGTTAACTTTCAGTTTTTTAAGGACTACATATCCCATGGTACCTTGCTGTCTGCAAGCATTGATTCCTATACTGACTCCGCCTCCTGAAACTCCTCCTCTCACCACCTCTGTAGTTTAGAAGGAAGGCTTTGTGATATGTATGACACAGCAGTGCCTGCCTAGAGGACATATTCACTACTTGTCACAGAATTCAAGTAAATGCATGAGGATCTTCACAAAGTACTTTTAAAAACATCAGGATTGCTCAGATAATAGGAGTAGGATAGAAATACTGTATTTATCGGCGTATAACACGCACCGGCATATAACACGCACCCCAATTTAGGAGGGAATTTTAAGGAAAAAAAACTTTTAGGAGGGAAGTTGAAGGGAAAAAAACTTACATTTAAATGCCCATCATTGCACCCTTGCCCCAGTGCAGCCTTGTCAGTGCAGCCTTCCCCAGTGCAGCCTTGTCAGTGCAGCCATGTCAGTGCAGCCATGTCAGTGCAGCCATGTCAGTGCAGCCTTCCCCAGTGCAGCCTTCCCCAGTGCAGCCTTCCCCAGTGCAGCCTTCCCCAGTGCAGCCTTGCCCAGTGCAGCCTTCCCCAGTGCAGCCTTCAATCCCCTGTCTTCAAAATCGCCGACCGCGATTTGAAAATGGCGCCGAAATACACAGAGCCGGTCCTCGGCTCTTTCCGGCGGCTCTCGTTCACTTTCGGCTCCATTCGTAGTCCCGAGCGGAGCTATCCGAACCTAGCCGAGTAGGTTCGGATAGCTCCGCTTGGGACTACGAGTGGAGCCGAAAGTGAACGAGAGCCGCCGGAAAGAGCCGAGGACCGGCTCTGTGTATTTCGGCGCCGGCGGCGCCATTTTCAAATCGCGGTCGGCGATTTTTGAGTTGTGCAGCTCGGGATCGCATGGGATCGGCGTATAACACGCACCTGCGACTTTCCCCTAATTTTAAGGGGAAAAAAGTGCGTGTTATACGCCGATAAATACGGTAATTGAAATACAATATGGAAATGAATAAATGATTTTACATTTTCACCATAGATACACTTTAACAAGGTTTTCCTTTGTCTGTGGTTCTGTCAGAGTCCAACTCAACTGAGTTACTGGCCCTCAGAAATAACTTAGGATTTGCGCATAGTTTTGATGAAAATGAAAGCCCCAGCTGCCAATTGCAGCAGTTTTTGTGGCCCTTTAAGAAGGCATCACTAATGATGATACAGCCAATCAGAGTGTTCCAAGGGGGGGAAAGTATAAGTGCGGAAGAATTTATGATGCTTTTAGCAGATCCTAGCTTCAGGCCAAATTCCAAAATGCATCTGTATTTTCATGTGAATATATAATAAAGAACAGTCTGATAACCAACATATTATTGCGCAGATTTAAACATGATATGGATTTGATGCCGATTCCTCTTAGGGCAGGGCTGGGACAAGGGGTAGGCAGGAGGGGTGGCTGCCCTGGGCACTGTGGTATCATGTGAGGTGGAAGGAGGACACCACCGCAAGGAGATTTGGGAAGGGGATATCTGTTGAGAGGAGGAACTTGGGGGGTGGAAGGGGGTAAGAATTGTTCTAGGAGGGACAATTTAGGGAGATGTGCTAGGAGTGGTGATTTGTGTTGGGAGGGAAGAAGATTTGTACTAGGAGGGGAGATTGGGGGGGTTTCTATAAAGGTAAAACGGTAGAGGGGAAATATTTTTTGTTAGGGAGGGGGTTGTGCTAGTAGGCATGATTGGGGGGATTTGTCCTAGGAGGGGACATTTATGGGAGGGATTTGTGCTAGGATGAGGGGTTGGGGGAGGTACTTTTTTGCTGGAAGGGGGGATTTGGAGTGGGTGGGGGGATTTGTACTTGGAAGGGAAATTTTAAGGGTACAGAATTTGAGCTAGGAAGGGAATTTTTTTTTCAGGAGGGGGAGGCATATGGGGATAGAGAAGATTCGAGCTGGGGGGGAATGGGGGGCAAAGATTTGTGCTGGGAGGGGGGATTTGAGCAGAGGGGCAGGTTTGTACTGGGAGAATGGGAGATTTTGTTTAGGGTTGAGCATGCAGATTAGTGCTTGATTTATTTTGTTTGGGAGAGGGGATTTTCACTAACACATAATGCTCATACATCTTGGGGGGAGAGAGGGTGCAATTTGGTATGTTCACCCTGGGCTCTAGATGACCTAATCCCAGCACTGCCTTAGGGGATGAAATGTTTCTAATTCACCTCCTGCACCCTGCAATATAGAAGTGTTTGGTCTTAAAGCCCAACTCCAAGAAAATGTAAAGGTCCACCCTTGTAGTGGGTTATCCCACACTGATAGGGTTAATTTCTTGCTTAGTCTAAGACAGAGTTGTGGCTTGTGACCAAGTCGGGGGTCGAATGCCGATTTGCCAGGGGTCGCTGAATCCCGATTGGATCCGCAGACCCAACTCCTGAAAGTGACCTCATTAGCCGACTGATGACGTCACTTCCGGGAGAGGAAAGACCGCACCATAGTAATTAGTAAAGTAAGTAAGCTTTTATGATTTGCATATAAACAGCTTGTTAATCAGACTCACGCTGTCTGGGAAATTGGTGTGGTCGGCTATGATGTAAATTTATTTACCAAGCTATGTGGCTGAGCACATGGATTTTTGAGAGGGAATTTATCTTATGTAATGCTATCTGTAAATGTGTAAGGCAAGAGACATGGGTGAGATCTTGGGATGGGGGAGTCTTAAGTGGTAATAACATTACATTACATGTGCTTGATGCTGCGAAACCCATAATGCACCCATAATGAACCCATAATGCACTGCATAACCATTATCCTTGGTCAGATAGGTCCCTAAGAGCCAGTAATCATAAAAAATGGACAAGGGTGGGCAGCTATATTGTTTTCAACATGTGTTGGAGTTGGTTAGGGAAAGATATATATATATATAAAAGAATTCCTTCCAGATATTTCTTTGGCACTGACAATTTTATGTAGCACTTTACACGAGTCGCAGCCTTCAAAGAGCTTACAATCTAAAGTCCCTAACTCACAAGCATATACTAGGACCCATTTAGTGTCTAGTGGAGCATGCTGGTTCATCCATGTTGCTATATATTACAGATTGTTTTTGTTATTAATCACTACGTTTTTATTATGTTCAATTTGTAAGAATGAAAATACATCTTGCATATCAGATATTTAGATTTTAATTCATAACAGTAGAAAAATACAGCAATGAAGGAGCAACTAAATTTTTTTTGCTGTTAGGGGTCCCCACAACATGGGAAATTTTATCAAGGGGTCACGGCACTAGATAAGTTGAGAACCACTGGTCTAAGATCATAAGAATAAAGTGTGAATACTTTCCTGCTTTAGCAGGCATCCTCCAGTGCTGTGACCAGTCCCCTGCAGGTGCTCTATAAGCTGTGAATGGCTTGGCTTACACTCTAGTCTCCTAAATGCATAGCTCCCAATATGGGCGTCCGCAGGTAGGGGCAAAGGGGGGCAATTGCCCCCCCATAATCATCCAGAAGGTGTTGCAGTTGCCAGCTGCAGTGTCCACCGTGGCCGCCGCTGACTTTTTCTGAGTCAGCCAGCTGCTCTCTGTCCTGACACATCTGATGTCCCTCTCTCTCCCCCTGGCCCGGTCATCGGATGAGATGGCTCAGCAGCTCGGCCATTCCGCCGCTCCTCTTCAGTGATTGGCTGCCTGCCTGTGTACGTGTTGTGTTGTGTCTGGCCGGCGCTGCCCACTCAGTGCAGTCAGTGGCCGAGCCACTGAGTGATACGCTGCCAGTGCAGCTAGCTGCCATAACCTTGGTATCCTCTTCTTCGGCCGGTGGTCCAGTTTCCGATAATAGTGGTCTCCGAGTCCCTGCAGGATCACTTTTAACGGCGGCGGGAGAGGGGTCCCCCCCTCCCGCCGCGCTCCAGTGCACTACGCCGTTTACCAGTGCCGTCGGCAGCGGCGGAGATAATCGGATCCTCTTCTGTGTGTGGTATGGAGATGAGTGAGGGGAAGATGGCCCCCACCTGTCTCCAAACCATGGCAGGGCGGAAGCGACGTCAAAACGTCACTTCCGTCCATAGCTCTTAAAGGGCAATTTTTTATTCTTTTTTCAAATAACAATTTTTTTTTTTTTATTGCATTTTAGTGTAAATATGAGATCTGAGGTCTTTTTGACCCTAGATCTCATATTTAAGAGGTCCTGTCATTCTTTTTTTCTATTACAAGGGATGTTTACATTCCTTGTAATAGGAATAAAAGTGACACATTTTTTTTTAAAAGAACAGTGTAAAAGTAAAAGATAAACGGTAAAATAAATAAGAAAAAAGATAAATGATTTTTAAACGCGCCCCGTCCCGCCGAGCCCGCGTGCAGAAGCGAACGCATACGTGAGTAGTGCCCACATATGAAAACAGTGTTCAAACCACACATGTGAGGTATTGCCGCGATCGGTAGAGAGAGAGCAATAATTCTAACCCTGGACCTCCTCTGTAACTCAAAACATGCAACCTGTAACATTTTTTAAACGTCGCCTAAGGAGATTTTTAAGGGTAAAAGTTTGTCGCCATTCCACGAACTAGCTCAATTTTGAAGCGTGACATGTTGGATATCAATTTACTCGGCGTAACATTATCTTTCACAATATAAAAATTGGGCTAACTTTACTGTTGTCTCATTTTTTTAATCAAAAAAGTGTATTTTTCCCAAAAAAAGTGTATTTGTAAGACCGCTGCGCAAATACAGTGTGGCAGAAAGTATTGGGGGTTCTAAGTAATTTTCTAGTAAAAAAAAACCTGTTTTTAACTTGTAAACAACAAATCTCAGAAAGAGGCTGTAAATGTTACACCTTAAACTGTGTGAGCAGAACATATCTTGTGCACAATACGGGAACGCAGTCTCATGTGAGTTTTCAGTTGGTTTTTAATAAAGTGTTTTAAATAACAGAGAGAACTGTGCAATGTTTCTTATCTTTTACTAGATGAGCACTTCAGATAGGAAGGTGTTGAAGGAGATTGATGTCTTGTGGGAGTTGTTGCTGACTCGATGCTGTTAGTAGACCATTGAGGTCCATCTTTGAAAAGTGAAAGTCTGTTCACTGGGGAATGGTGGTGGCTGCACTGAAATCTTCACTGCACAAATATACAAAATAACTGAAGATCACAGATTGTTTGCTACACAAATATTTTTTATGAACTTTGGACTATTGTTATATATTTTGATACAATTATGCCAATGAGTTATGGGTATTATATATTTGTATATTAAACAATTAATGCACATGTGATGAATTTGTTTCTGATGCATATTGATTATTAAGCAGGGTATTTTCACTCATTTATTTTAAAGCAGCACATATTTTTTTTGCACATAAGCAATGAATCCATGCTGTGCACTGAAAGGGTGGTTTTTCTTAAAATTCCTGGATTTACACTTTAAATTGATCATATTTATCTTAAAGTGGTTATAGAGTCTAAAGGTGTTTTATCTTTATGCATTCTCTACATTAAAGTGGATGTAAACCTTCACATATACCCAGTGAAGTGAACAGCCTCAGATGATACACAGAGATTAATTAAATCTCCCTACATAAGTTTAACATGTACAGTATATCTGCTGTCTTCAGCTTTATATACTGTTTAGAAAGTGCACATCGTGTTAGGAGATTTTCTCTTCCTAGTTAGTGCACTGCACTGTATACTGGGCATACAGCCAAGACAGCTGATTGGAGGAAAGGCACACACCCCCTTTCCTCATAGGTAGAGACTTTCAGCTCTGTTTGTTGAAGCGTTCAGCACTCTGCTAATCTATTTTTTACAACCTCCCCAACACAAAACTCAGGCTGCTTTTATCATATGTGATGGAGAACTTGATAACAGAAGAACAGAGCAGGAGACAGCTACGGGACATAGTGCTTTCAAGAGAAATAACAAAACACTGCAGATACAGTATCTCACAAAAGTGAGTACACCCCTCACATAAATATTTTATTATATCTTTTCATGTGACAACACTGAAGAAATGACACTTTGCTACAATGTAAAGTAGTAAGTGTACAGCTTGTATAACAGTGTAAATTCGCTGTCCTCTCAAAATAACACAACACACAGCCATTAATGTCTAAACCGCTGTCAACAAAAGTGAGTACACCCCTAAATGAAAATGTCCAAATTGGGCCCAAGTCGACATTTTCACTCCCCGAGTCATGTGACTCGTTAGTGTTACAAGGTCTCAGGTGTGAATGGGGAGCAGGTGTGTTAAATTTTGTGTTATCGCTTTCACTCTCTCATACTGGTCACTGGAAGCTCAACATGGCACCTCATAGCAAAGAACTCTTTGAGGATCTGAAAAAAAGAATTGTTGCTCTACATAAAGATGGCCTAGGCTATAAGAAGATTGCTAAGACGCTGAAACTGGTGGCCAAGATCATACAACAGTTTTAACAGGACAGGTTCCATTCAGAACAGGCTTCGCCATGGTCAACCAAAGAAGTTGAATGCACGTGCTCAGCATCATATCCAGAGCTTGTCTTTGGGAAATAGTTGTATGAGTGCTGCCAGCATTGCTGCAGAGGTAGAAAGGGTGGAGGTTCAGCCTGTCAGTCCTCAGACCATACGCTGCACACTGCATTAAATTGGTCTGCATTGCTGTCTTCCCAGAAGGAAGCCTCTTCTAAAGATGATGCACAAGAAAGCCCAGAAACAGTTTACTGAAGACAAGCAGACTAAGGACATGGATTACTGGAACCATGTCCTGTGGTCTGATGAGACCAAGATAAACTAGTTTGGTTCAGATGATGTCAAGCATGTGTGGCGGCAACCAGGTGAGGAGTATAAAGACAAGTGTGTCCTGTCTACAGTCAAGCATGGCTGTGGGAGCGTCATGGTCTAGGGCTGTATGAGTGCTGCCGGCCCTGGGGAGCTACAGTTCATTGAGGGAACCATGAATGCCAACATGTACTGTGACATACTGAAGCAGAGCATGATCCCTCTGTTGTCTTTGATGTACACCTGTGATCACTGTATGGGGAAGCCGTGTTTTTCACATTTTTGTCATCATTAGAAGATACACCTTTCACTGCCTTCTCTAATAGACTGTACAACACCATATAGAGGAGTTCTTGGATGTGCTTTTGTGCATTATAGACTCTTTGCCCTCTTGGATACCTTTTGCCTCATGTTCACTTGCACTTTCAGCTTTTGTGTGTATTATGCATACATGGGTTGATTTATTAATTTTTTATATTTTTTTGCACTTGTCACTTTTATTGTATATTTGCACACACTATCATATTTTGCACCACTTATTATTTATCTTTTGAATACTTACTCCTAAGGTGCTCCTGTGGGTTTTTGTACTTCTTAAGCGCTGCATTTTTTGTTTTTTAATTGTATACAAAACCAGTTGATGCTAGCTGCTTTTTTGTGTTTCACCAGTAGCGCACATTTTTCACATATTTTTTGTTAATAAAAGAATTTAGACTACAACCACTTTAAACATTCAGCTGGATCCTTGATATTAACATAATGTTATCAGGATTTATGAAGTAAGACTGGGTTTGGAGAGTTGAGTTGCATGCAATACTGTAGGCACTTTCAGTTCAGATGAAGCCAGACTACAAATGTGGATTGATTCTAACTAGTTTTATAAAGACCAATTACATCCATTTACAAAAACACCATATCAGGGATTTAAATGTGTTCTGCCTTCCGGACTTTGCTTAATACTTCATGATGGCCATTAGCAGTTTACAGCAGCTTATAAACTGTTGAGGCTGTGGAGACCTGCTAAAACCACATCTATGTAGGGCTCACTATCGTAGGAGCACTTCAATAACCAGTCTATTGGTGTTTTTGTTGTTTTTATTTTTGGAGACCTTGGATAGGGTTAAGGCAATTTAGTGGCATACTCCAAAAACAGAAAATATGTACAGGTGGAGGACAGTAAACTCCTTTCTGTAAAGCTGAAGCAGAAGTCCTTGCATATAGCAAACTGTGGACTTGGTTTGTAATGGCTGCAGTTAAAAGCAGACTTCTTTCTTTAGAGCACTAAGAGCATAGTCCCTTTCACATTTAATTAGATAAACTAAGCTCTTCAGGACACCAGCCAATGCCCCCTTTAGCAAACACTCAGCTGATTCCCAAGCACAGGAAGGGTGGCAGTAGCCCAAGTGTCTATAAGATCTCTCAGCAGGCTGTACTCAGAAAATGTCCAGGTAAAGCCTCCTTCCAACCTCCAAGCGACACTTTCCTCCAGTAATACCCAGTAGTGTCACTAAGGTTGGTGTCACCTGATGCGGTAAAACACCAGGTGACACCCCCATCGGGCTCTCTTTCCTGTCTAGCCTGCCACAGTGCCCTGCAGGGTGCTGGACTGGCTAGTTTTGAGCCAACAGCGGGCCAGTATTGGCCCTGTAAATTATGTGGTCAGTGCCGGCAAGCCGATCCATGAGCTGTCACGGATGGGGTGACAGGATTACACTTCCTACTTGATGGTGTCACCCCTCTGGCGGGTGCCACCCAGGTGCGGTTTGCACCCCCCACATCCCCATAGCAATGCCATTGGTGATACCAGACTAGATCCTCAGCAGACAGCCCTTCAGTCATCTCTCAGCAGCTTCAGCATCCAGGCTCTCAGGACACCTGAGGCCCCACAAACAGCAAGCACATGGCAGCATTACCCCCCAGGCTGGACTGATCCTCTGCAAGTAAAAACCTTGAGCTCAGTGTGTTTAGAGTAGTCCCAGCAGCAGTCCCAGCAGCCTTCAGGGTCCTGCTCCCTGGTATTGGCCAGAGCTGTATAAGAATTCATACTGCCATTTGCATAGCTCTACACCTAAGTTCCAGAGAATTCTCACAGCTCTCTGGAAAGCGGAGGGAGCTATCAGACTGGCAGCAGCTGAGAACACTGAATTGACCCATTTAATTAGCTTCACTAGTTACAGTCAACAGACTAAATTTACCTAACAAAACATACCTAGCTCCACTGAGCCAGCACTAAATCTAACTTAGGCCCGGTCCACACGGGTGTGACATACGCTCCTATTTTGGGAGAAGAAGTCAGATCAAAGTTGGATCATCATCTTAACTGATCCGACTCCGCCATTTGACTTGTGCTCTGAGGATCTTGAAGGGGAATCTCCCCCCTAATTCCATAACAGGCCCTTCGGGTCTGGTATGGATCTTGAGGGGAAACCCACGCCACAATAAAAAAAACGCGTGCCCCCCCATGGATTTTAAGAGGGAACCTCCACGCCAAAATTTAAAAAAAGCAGTGTGCCCCCACAAAATCCATACCAGACCGTACATTCACCCAAAAAAGTGTCAAAAATAAATAAAATCAGTGCACAGGTTTTTGACAAAGTCCTTTATTAAAGTAGCTCCAACGTGCCTTCTCCCTCCGATTTCATCTCCCTCTGGTGATGTCTTCCTCCCCAGGTTCATCTCACTGTGCTGATGTTTTCTTTCTCCAGTTCTTCTCGCTGCGCTGATGTCTTCTTCCGCTGGTTCATCCTCTGGTTCTTCTCTCTCCGCTGTCTTTTTTATCTGTAGGTTCTTCCTCCAGTTCTTCTCCTGACGCTAGCTCCCGCTGTAGTGTTAGCTCCTGCGTGTGCCATTACTTAGCCATGGGGCGTGGCCATCCGGTGGCGTCATCCAGAGGCCCCATCCCTTGTGATGTCACTGCCACGGGGCCTGATAGGGTGGTGGTGCCACAAGGGGTGGGGCCTCCGGATGACGTCACCGGATGGCCACTATATAAGTAATGGCACAATCTACCCCTAACTCATTAACACAGGGTGGAGAGCCGGGACATGGGGACCCCCCTGTTAAAGGGGGCTTCCAGATTCTGATAAGCCCCCCGCCCGCAGACCCCCACAATCACCACCCAGGGTGGGGGGTCGGGAAGAGACAATTGTCCCCATAAACATGAGGATAAAGTGCTTTGGGGTGGGGGGGAGCAGAGCCCCAAGGCACCCCCCCATGTTGAGGACATGTGGCCTGTTATGGTCCGGGGAGAAAGGGACCCCCTTTTCCGACCTGCTGGGCTGCATGCTCGGATAAGGGCTTGGTATGGATTTGGGGGGGACCCCACGCCATTTTTTTTAATCTTGGTGTGGGGGTTCCCCTTAAAATCCATACCAGACCCTTGGGTCTGGTATGGTCTTGGGGGGTTCCCACGCAGTTTTTTTATTTTTATTTTGGCATGGGTTCCCCACATAAGAATTATACCAGACTCAAAGGGCCTGGTATTGTCAGATCAAAGTTGTATCCTGTTCATTGAAGTCATATGGCAAAGTCTGAGCAGAAGTCATCTGACTTCCATGTCGGAGCAGTTTGAACCCAGCATAATCCTATCTAGGAGGGTACTACATTTAGTCCTTTGCCCTACTTGATTTGCCTCAATGGAATTTATGATGCTGCTAGGATTTTACTATCTTCTGCTAAGAAAGTTTAATGGGATTTCTTATAACTTGCTTGTGTCTAAAGCTGAACTGCTCAACTTACAAACTCACTGAATTATGAACTTATGAAATTATGGAAAAAAAAAGGGTGACAGTACAACTTTTATCCGTTTGAGGTCCCTCAGGCCTCATTACTGTCACACCTATATGCTGTATCGCACATACTCTACAAAAACATAGGGTGAAAATAATGTCACTGCTCAGAATGTTTCAATGGCCACAGATCAGATATATAACTGCTTTGGATGCTGCAACTACCAGGGCCAGGATACCAAGGTTGACCTATTTGGCCTTTACATTTTTACATAGCACAGGCTTCAGGAAGTACATTCTCAGAAATCTTGTGAAGTGTTATGTGAATTCTTAATGCATACAAAACAGAGAACTTCAATTAACATTAGCTGAATGATCTTTTGCAGAGGTCACAGGAATTGCTCTCACTTACTTTATTTGCTGCAATTGCTTTTAAGTGTATCTCCAGGCAAAACCTTTTTTAAGTTTTAAAATAGAGAAGTATTGCCTCTCTTACTGTTGTCCCCATTGAGGAGATTCAACTTTTTTTGGTACTGGTGATGATTGTCACTGAGATAGAAAAAAAGGAAAATCCTAAATTCTAGAAAATAAAGGAAAATACCAAATTTTAGAGTTGTCAGTAGAGCAAGAGGTGAGGGGAAATTATACAATAGAGACCCTTTTTCTTCTGGTGGCTGTCTAAAAGGGAAATTGCTCTGATTTTGGAAGATTTCCAAAACTATATAAAAAAAGATTGACGGGTTAGACTGAATGCAAAAATCTTGGCTGCTAAAAACGTACCACATCCATAGATTCTATAAAAGCTAAAACCAAAAATTGTGATTGGACTTTACTGGTGCAAATAGGACAAACAAATTGGTGAATTAGAAGGTTTACATAGAATTTTTTTTACAAATAAAACCACATTTTAAAAGAAAACACCAAGATCTGAGTCCCAAAAATGAAGGACCCACAAAAAGCCGCATGTACTACTCAATTACTATGTTGACTCAAAAGATTATCCAAGGGATCAGAGGCCAACCCATTTCGCTTTATTTGCTTCCTCATGACCTTGTATTATTGGATGTAGGGATGACCTCTCTGCGGCCTTTGATACTGTTGACCACCCGCTCCTTCTCAATAAACTACATTCCCTTGGCCTCTGAGATTCTGCGATATCCTGGTTCTCTGTTTATTTATTACAGCGCTCCTTCAGTGTCACCTACAACTCTGTCTCCTCCTCTCCATTGCCTCTTTCTGTGGGGGTCCTCCAAGGCTTTGTTCTTGGACCCCTTCTGTTCTCTATCTACACCTCCTCCCTTAGTCACTTAATAACTGCCCACGGATTCCAATACCACTTATACGCTGATGACACCCAAATCTATCTGTCTACTCCTCACCTCACTCCTTCAGTCTCCTCTCGCATTACTTACTTACTAACTGACATATCAGCATGGATGTCGCACCACTTCCTTAAACTAAATCTCTCTAAAACTGAGCTATTAATATCCCCCCCCCCCCGCCCGTGCCCCCCCTCCATGACTTTTCCATCAAAATCAACAATGCAACCATCAGGCCTTCCCCTCACGCCAGGGTACTTGGTGTAATCCTAGACTCTGACTTGTCATTTCAGCCTCAAATCCAATCGTTGTCAAAAGTTTGTAGAATTCACCTCCGTAACATCTCTAAAATTCACCCCTTTTTAACAAGTGAAACCACCAAGCTCCTCATTCACTCCCTTGTTATCTCTCGCCTTGACTATTGCAACTCCCTTCTCATTGGCCTACCTCTCCATAGGCTATCCCCTCTTCAGTCTATCATGAATGCTGCTGCCAGACTTATCCACCTTACCAACCGCTCAGTGTCTGCCAAACCTCTACTCCAATCCTTACACTGGCTCCCAATCACCCAGCGAATTAAATTCCAAATACTAACCACAACATACAAAGCCATTCACAACTCTGCCCCGAGCTACATCACTAATCTTGTCTCCAAATATCACCCAAATCGACCTCTCCGCTCTTCTCAAGACCTCCTGCTTTCAAGCTCTCTCATCTCCTCCTCCCATGCTCATCTCCAGGATTTCTCCAGAGCCTCTCCCATCCTCTGGAACTCGCTACCTCCATCTATCCGGCTATCCCCTACTCTTGCTACCTTCAGGCGATCCCTGAAAACTCATCTCTTCAGGAAAGCCTATCACGTCTCCAACTAATCTCCTATCACTTCCAACAGTTACAACCTTTTGTACCACCTTCCCCACCCTATTAGATTGTAAGCTCTTCTGAGCAGGGCCCTCTTAACCCTCTTGTATTTTATTGTATTATAACTGTATTGTCTCCCTTTTATATTGTAAAGCGCTGCGTAAACTGTTGGCGCTATATAAATCCTGTATAATAATAATAATGAGTAGTTGAGATATTGCTTTCAAGACGCAAGAAATGGCGAAGGCAAGTAATGGATAATGGCAATGGGGGGGGGGGGGATGTTGGTAAAGAGGGGGGGGGGGTGCTGGTAAAGAGACAAGCCAATAATTCCAGAGCTGAAATACTCCAATATCTTCATAGCCCTAAATGGCGTAGCCAAACCAAGGTGTATATGGGCAGACATATTGTGGCGAGATTGCCAGCTCAAGTAGATCCCTTTGGCAGAAACCCATCTGGGATATAATGTTAAACACCAACCCAGCTTCTATTGGGGAATATCCAGCTGCTGAAGGGTTCTAGGGTACTTAAGATACAGAATCAATACACTCCATAGGTACATAGGATCTGGTGCAAATCATCAATGGACACTAAAGGCATGGTGATAAAGCTGACTTCACCCTTAAAAAGGCCCCCTGGATGCCTGGTGATGTATATCCCCGCTATGGGCACCACATCTCTTAACATATCTGGATCTACAAATTCTTTAACGGTGGTATATTTTAGGTGAGAAATATACTGTACATCACACATTATTATTATTAGTGTGTTACTCTCCGTGGCGGTATGATTATGTCTGATTTTTGAACCTCAAAGCAGTACATTATTTCGTATTGATATTTGGCGTTTTATATTGTAGGCCTGTAATTCTTAGGAATAACTCACTTAAATCTGTCCAAACAAAAGTCCAGTAGACATCCTGGGTATGATAAAGTTTGAAACACTAAATCATAAATTATAATATATTAAATAACTATAACTAATTATAACAAATAATAATATAATAATAATAAGAAATTGTATTCAATAATGTAATCAAATCAAACACACTGAAATTTGCTCAGTCCCAAAATCGTCGCTGTCGTCAACCTTCAGAGTCTGATAACGAATTCCCCCACAAATCACTATTGCTGAATTCTACAAGTGATTCTAATTTATTATCGCTGTTTTCTAGCTGGTCTAAAACCACTTTTGGCGTAGAGGGTCACTTTTTTGGTTGCCATGGACATTCTCAAGTTTCCATGCAGAAAGAACAGTATATATAATATAAAAGTACATGCAGGGCATTGGACAAAGCATTAGGAACAAAAGGGAAGTGAAATGATTTGATACATAAATGTAATCTTACAGATTACAGTGTATTGTATGTGTTCTGTATCTTTCACTTTTTTGAATTTGCCGCCTGGCTCCGCCCCCATGCGTTGCGGCGCACGCAGGGAACGGAGCCCAGCATAGTGATAATTTGGGCGGAGGACAGAGCCCGTGGATACAGCGGGGAGACATCGCAGGATCCTAGGGACAAGGTAAGTAACTTTACCAGGATCCTGCAATGCAATCCCGAGTGTAGTTCAGGGTTACCGCTTTTGGTAATGAAAATTCACCCCGAGGAGGTTAAAGTGGCTGTAAACCTGAAAAAAAAAATTGAACTGTACAGTCTACCTTGTATAGTATTCTATCAGAAGCAATCTGTACCCAGTCTTGCAAAGAAAGGTGAATCCAGCAATGTTTATTCCTCTCCACTTTCTTGCAGGCTTTTGGGGCGGCACATTAAAAAAATTGTGTCGCTGTGCCTCCTTTGACTGACAGACTGATGTAATTTCTCTTATGAATGAGCATTAGAGAAGGGAGTGTGTATGCAGCTTTCCCTAACGGTTCTCTCCCTCTACCTCCTCCGGCTCTCCCTGGATTGGCTGCTCTTTGCCATATCCTTATTGGTCATTTTATGGTGCATGCACTGGGGTTTTACAATTAACTACTTCAGCTCCAGAAGATTTACCCCCTTCATGACCAGGCCATTTTTTGCGTGACGGCACTGCGTTACTTTAACTGACAATTGCACGGTCATGCAACACTGTACTCCTATGTCCTTTTTCCCACAAATAGAGCTTTCTTTTGGTGGTATTTGATCACCTCTGCTTTTTTTTTTTTTGCGCTATAAACAAACAAACAAAAAAAAAAACGACAATTTGGAAAAAAAAAAATGTTTTCCCTTTCTGCTATAAAACATATCCAGTAAGAAAATTTAACAAATATAACTTCTTCATCAATTTAGGCCAATATGTATTCCGCTACATATTTTTGGTAAAAAAAACAATTTGCGTACATTGATTGGTTTGTGCAATGGTTATAGCGTTTACAAACTATGGGATATATTTATGGAATTTTTATTGATTTATTTTTTATTAGTAATGGCAGCGATCAGGTGATCAGCTGGACTGTGACATTGCAAATCGGACACTAACTGACACTTTTGACATTCTTTTGGGAACCAGTGACACTAATACTGTGATCAGTGCTAAGAACATGCACTGTCACTGTACTAATGACTCTGGCTGGAAATGGGTTAACATCACGGGCGATCAAAGGGTTTACTGTGTGCCTAGCCTTTGTTTTAGTACAGTGGGGGAGGTGCTTTTACTAGGGGAAGACATGGATCCTAGTCCCTGTTTCACAGGAACACAGGATCCATTCCTTCCTTACTGACAGAACGGCAATCTGCCATGTTTTCATAGACTGCCATTCTGCTTGTGTACCGAATGATCATCAGGTGCTGGTGGACATCGAGTCGCCGGTACACGCTTATCTGCTCCCGCTGTGTACAATCACAGCGGGAGTAGTGGCCGGCGTTGCACATTTACACTTGTGACCCGGAAGTGCAGGATCACATATATATTTAGATACGTGATCCTGCGCACAGCGGCTGTCCTGTAGCAGTATATCTGCTATAGGGTGGTCGGCAAGTGGTTAATGTACCAATAAAAAGTATACATTTGGCACCTTAAAAGGTCCCTCCGCTGATGAGTTTAGGGGATTTCCTCTAACTTCCTCTTGCATGTAAAATAATGCATTTGGGTGGCAAAAATATGAATGCAATCTATACACTGGGGAGAGAACCTTTGGGGGAATCTAGGATGGAAAAGGACCTGGGGGTCCTAGTAGATGATAGGCTCAGCAATGGCATGCGATGCCAAGCTGCTGCTAACAAAGCAAACAGAATATTGGCATGCATTAAAAAGGGGATCAACTCCAGAGATAAAACGATAATTCTCCCGCTCTACAAAGACTCTGGTCCGGCCGCACCTGGAGTATGCTAACCAGTTCTGGGCACTAGTCCTCAGGAAGGATGTACTGGTAATGGAGCGAGTACAAAGAAGGGCAACAAAGCTAATAAAGGGATTGGAGGATATTAGTTATGAGGAAAGGTTGGGAGCACTGAACTTATTCTCTCTGGAGAAGAGACGCTTGAGAGGGGATATGATTTCAATATACAAATACCTTACTGGTGACCCCACAATAGGGATAAAACTTTTTCGCAGAAGGGAGTTTAACAAGACATGTGGCCACTCATTAAAATTGGAAGAAAAGAGGTTTAACCTTAAACTACGTAGAGGGTTCTTTACTGTAAGAGCAGCAAGGATGTGCAATTCCCTTCCACAGGCGGTGGTCTCAGCGGGGGGCATCGATAGTTTCAAGAAATGATTAGATAAACACCTGAATGACCGCAACATACAGGGATATACAATGTAATACTGACATATAATCACACACATAGGTTGGACTTGATGGACTTGTGTGTTTTTTCGACCTCACCTACTATGTAACTATATGTCTGCCATAGGAAGTGATGGTAAATTTCTTGGATGGTACACAGACAACAAAAAATAAACCGGGAGGGGCTTTAAATAAACCGGGAGGGGCTTCCCTACTCTGTCCCAAAAAAAAAGAACGAAAAAAAAGTTTTGGCTGCACATACACTTTAAGTTGTGTTTGCTGTTAACTTTCAGTGTTTGCCCTTTTTACATAACCAGAACATGTAGGAGTTATGACGGGGACTGAAAGTGTTTTTATTTTCTGGCTGAAAGATGTCTTTTTTTTCCTCAGCTGGCAGGTATAACTCTTATATCATCATTTTTATATTCCTGGCAGATTTTTCTCTTAAAGGCTTTTCAAAAAAACATTGAGCCATTCCCGTCAGTCTCCGGCTTTGAGAGAATCTGTACTCTTATATAATTCACTAAAAGCTGGAAGCAGAGCTTGCAAATGTAATGAGAATAAATGGCTGTTCTAATGTGTATATTTAAAGTAAACCTTTCCATATAAAGGAAAAGATTCCAGATATTTCACAACATACAGAAACAGCATCATTTAAAAAAAAAAGAAAAGAAAAAAAAAAAGATAACCACCTTTTATCATTAAGATGCGGTCATTAAGCTCCAGTCAGTGAGTATTGCCTAGGCGGAGATGGTGTCATTATTCTGCTGCAAGCAGGAGGAATAATTTCATCAGTCTACACTCTCTTTCCCAGTGATCAGACTGCAACATTGCTCCTTTTTAGCAAGTCACAGGGGCTGGTTTGTGCCACACATTTGTGAACACAGATCAGGACTGCATAGGAACCAGATATTACATAACATGACATGTCACATCTGAGTCAGCATCTTTGCCTAATGGTTAGATGCTGACTGTGGTTTACATCTTAGGCTAGGTTCACATCTAAGCCGCATGCGGCTTGCAGCAGGGGTCCGGGGCGTCCCTGTTCCCCATTTCAGGGACGAATCAGGGCCGAATTTTTGCCTGAATTCGTACCTGAAAAAGAGCCAAAGATGCACAGGAGCCCTGTGCAATGTGCTCCGCAGCTACCCCGGGGAAAGGTGAACTGGCTCCATAGAGAGCCAGCCACAATCTCCTGTCATGCGAATTGGATGCGGAGAAACCCAATCCAAATCGCACTAACCCAGCCTTAACCACTTAAGGACCAGAAGGATTTGCCTCCTTAATGACCAGGCCATTTTTTGCAATACGACACTGCGTCGCTTTAATTAACAATTGCGCGGTTGTGCGACGTTGCACCCAAACAGAATGTATGTCCTTTTTTTTTTTACATACACAGATCCCCGTTTTGGCTTTGTGCCCGCGATCTCAAGTGGCCAGCGGACATCGCGGCCGCCGGTTACGCGCATCGGGTTCCCCGCCGTGCAGCAAGCATGCGCGTCTGCTACGGCTCCTAAAGGAGCCGAGGTACAGGTACGGCGATTCACGCAGTGCTGCCACTCTGCCGCAGTAAATGTAGGTGAGCTGTTCAGCAAGTGGTTAAAGTGATACTAAAGTCTTGTTTATTTTTTTCTTTAAAAATAACAAACATGTTATACTTTCCTGCTCTGTCTAATGGTTTTCCACAGAGCAGCCCAGATCCTCCTATTCTTGGGTCCCTCACCAACGCTCCTGGCCCCTCCCGCCTGTTGAGTGCCTCCACAGCAAGCAGCTTGCTATGGGGGCACCGAGCCGAGCTGCAAGCTCTATGTGTCCATTCAGACACAGAGCTGCAGCCTGGTCCCACCCCTTCTCTCTCGTCATTGGCTAACTGTCTTTGATTAACAGGTGTCAATGGCACCTCTGCTGTGTCTCAGCCAATCAGGAGGCACTCGTGAAGATCGCTGGATAGGGCTCAGGTAAGTATTAGTGGGGCTGCTGCACAAAGAAGGTTTATTTATCTTAATACATAGATTGATCTTGCACACAGACCACTGCACCCAGAAAATACCCCCCCCCCCCCCAGTAGGAAGTTACAATTACCTGAAGGTGTTACACTAACTCATTGCTTGGCATACAGTTAAAATGAAAAGCAAAAAAAAAAAACATATCTGATAATAGGTTCACTTTAAGCCCAGACAGGCTGTGTACAACACAATATGCATTCAGTGAATTGAAATGAATGCTTCTTCCACGTATGAGACAAGCCGCAGCATAGAATTCTAGGAATCACTGGTAAAAGTACTGTATGTTTACTGCATGGAATTGTTAGGTCTAGGACAAAGAAACCATCACAAAATACTCACTTAAGCCTCGTACACACGCAGACAAAACCTCAGACTTTTGTTCGAAGGGCGTTGGGCCCAAACTTGTCTTTCACACAATTGTCGACCAACAAACACGAACGTAGTGACGTACTACTTGGTTTTTGAGCTCTTTAGCACCACCCTTTGGGCTCCTTCTGCTAATTTCATGTTATTAGAAGTTTGGTGAGTGTTCATTTTGCGATTTTCATTTTGCGCTTTTCATTTAGCGCTTTTCATTTCATGCTTTTCATTTCGTGCTTTTCATTTCATGCTTTTCAGTTTGTTTCTGAACGTCCGTTCGTCATCCAGACATGTTGCGGAATCGGAGGAGATAACGTGTTATTTATTATTGGCCTTGGAGTTATTGCTTTGTCTAAGTCCAGTCCAGGAACAGGAGGAGGAGGATTTCTTGGACCAAACATTGGTTGCTTTATTAATAGTGACCAATTATGTCATATGCCTTTGCTTTGGGAGCTCCAGGAGAATAATCCGGATGATTTTCTGAATTATCTCCGAATGACAAACCCCTGCTTTCATCAACTCTTGGCATTGTTGACCCCCTATATTAAGAAGCAGGACACATTCATAAGGCTTTCATTTTATTTTTTGGTTAAATAATAATGATTTGATTTGGTATATTTTCTATATTTTTGGATGCATAGAATGCACTTTTTGGTTAAGTTCTATTGGCAGAAAGCATGTCTAATTTTATTTGTTTTCTTTTTTTAATGCACAATAAAAAATTGTGTAGAATAATACTTGTCTATGTGTTTTACTTAAAATGACAGTTTGGGAGTAGGCAGTTACATTTTAAAAAATACAATCGAAAATTAACAAGGGACACCAACATAGTTGTATCTTTGATCTTAAAAACTACGGGATAATGGTGTTGTGGCAACTTGCACTAAAAAAATAAAAATAACAAGCATAATAATATTATTCTTGATATCACTAGAAAAAAAAAGCCTTTGAAAATTTGTTTGCAATAACTCCATCAGTATCACCAGCAAAGCAGCTTCATTATTATCCCATTAAAGAAGAAGAGAATTGTGCGCTGCATTTCGAGATTTCATAATTTGCAGCGTCATGAATGTTAATTCTCCATTACGAGCTCTAGTTTACAAGACCGACCGCTTCTGGCTCGTCCTTGCTTCTGAGCATGCATGTTTGTATTTTGGACTTTTGTCCGACGGATTTGTGTACACACGCTCTGAAAATCCGACAGCATTTGTCCGTGGAGAATTTTAAAGTCTGCGATCCAACATTTGTCCACGGAAAATCCGACAACAATTGTCCGATGGAGCGTACAAACGGTTGGATTATCCGCCAACAGCCTGTCGTCACACAATTCCTGTCGGAAAATCTGATCGTGTGTACGCGGCTTTAGCCTGTCAGGTGCTGTTGGAATTCGCTGGCTGAAATTAATTTAAAGTCAGAATGCCATCAATACACAGCGACAATATGGGCGGAAATTCCAGGAATGAAGATAGAAATGCTGTAATTTGTTTTTTTCTTTCAGAAATTCGAAAATTTGAAAAATTCAGTGATTCGAAAATTCGGAAATTTGAAAATTCAAAAATCTGGAAATAAGAAAAGAAAATCTGAAAAGTAGGAAACGAAAATCCAAAAGTTCGAAATAATAACTAAATAACTAACTAATAATAACTAACTTAAATTATAGATATTGGAATTTCCTTTCAAATTTGGCTGTTATTGAACCTAACGAACACAAATTTCTCTGAAGTTACGAATTATCCAAAATAAAGAATGCCACATCTAAACAAATGGAACGGAACGAAATAATAATAAATAATACGTTTTTATTATTATTGTTGCTATTTATTATTATTAATTTGTTACCTTCCATTCGTTTAGATATGGCATTCGTTATTACGGATAATTTGTAACTTTGTATAAATTCGTATTTGTTACATTCACTAACAGCCAAATTTGAAAGGAAATTCCAATACTTATAATTTAATAGTTAGTAATAGTTAAGTTATTATTAGTTAGTTATTATTTCAGATTTTTCAGATTTTCGTTTTTTTTTTTTCGGGTTTTCGTTCTTTTGAATTTGTAAGATTTTCATTCTTTTTTTTGGATTTCCGAATTTTTGGATTTTCGAATTTCCGAATTTTCGAATTTCCGAAACTTTGAAATTCCAAAATTTAGAATTTCCAAAATTTAGAATTTTCAAATTTCCAAACATTTGGAAAAATTCGGAAATTCGGATATTTACAATATAACGACTTTGTCTAAATTCTTAAAAAAAAACGAATTTGAAACATATAGGAATTGCACATGTCTAATCTTGCCTAAGGAGCAGCAGGGAGCAAGGAGGACAGTGTGAGTGCATCAGCACATCCAGGAATTCAAAAAGGAAGCGCCTGCCACATGGAGCAAACTTTCAGGAGGACAGCGTTGTGCCAAACCTTTTCCTTTCCCTTGCCCTGGGAGATCTTGGGAGCAGCTGGGAGTGCAGGTAGTTCCTGCAGGCAGTAGAGCTGGGATCAGTGTTTATAGTGGAGTTGTACTGGAGAAGTTCCCCTGTATGCAGCCTACAACACATTGTGCTACTTTCTAAGGTGCTGAGAGTTTCTAGTCCTTAAGGGGCTTTTACATTTTGATTATCAGATACTGTCAGTGTCCAGGAAGGAGGACAGTTTCAGGACCGTGTACATAGGGAGGAAGATTGCCCCTGCTTATTGTTGCAGTCAAACTGGGAATCCCATAATTCCTATTCCCCATCCAAGTTATTAACCCCTAATGAACAACAAAACCCAAGCTCTAAGACTGTTCCTGGTGTCTGGATGGAAGTGGAAAATGCTTGTCGTCTGGCTGTGCATGAGAGGGGAAACCAGTCATCCGCAGCCCCTATGGGGTTACTGCTACATCTACAAGGCAAACTAGGCAGGAGCCTAGGGTCTGGTGGATGTTTGGTGTGGAGGGAGAGGGGGGTTGGAGCTACAACCTATATCCTTCTTCAGTAAAATAGTAGTAGTGTAATTGGTTGAAGCTGTGCACCTGTCTCTTTACAGGGTAGAATACAAATGTATGGAATTGGTATCTGATTTAGTGGATCCTGTTTGGTCTTAACCAGAGTCACTGAAGTTACAGAGGGACTTGTGTGCCAGGACAACTTACAGCAGCCATTCTCTACCTAGGGTTTCTCCAAAGGTTTCTAGGGTTTCCCTAAGCCAATGCAGACATAGTGCATAGTTCTAGGGATGACATGACTTGGCATATGTCACCAATGATCTTTTTAGATGTCTGTAAAGGAAACATTCTTCTCAGTGACCAACAATTAAAGAAGGGTGTTCTTCACAGACTGCAGATACAACATTGTGTCATTTTTTTAAATTATTTTGTGATTTGAACTGAAAATTATTATTATTTTTTTTTATATATATACTTAGAGCATTTTAGTGTTAAAATGATCTGCAGTGAGTGCCAAATACTCTAGCTATGCCATTATCTTTATTATTATTTTTTTATTATTATTTCTTATTATTTCTCTAATTTACTAATATTGATATCTCTAGATATAATTAAAAATAACTCCACTTTTGTTGAGAAAAAAAAAAACATTTCCTCTGGGTGAAACTGTATATGTAAATTCCTATCGTTTGTTATTCTGAAGAAATAGCAATAAAGAGAGAAGTTGCATCCGCTCAGGATTTAAAACATGGAAAAGGTTCTTGAGCAGTTCATAAAAAGTCCACAATATGCAAATGAATATGGGTATAAATAAAAGTCTGTATCCTATTTCTATTTTTTTTTTCATTTATTAATCGTATAATTGTTATACCTATTGTACCATTGATATTTTAATTGTGTTTTTAGACACATTGCTCTATAGGCCCTTCATTGTGGTCATTGCCAGTTTTAACCAGTTGCGATTCTTAAGCCTCATACACACGATCGGACTTCAAACAAACTTTTCCGTGGATTTCTGTCCAAAGGGCATTGGCCGCGAACTTGGTATGCATACACACGGCAGGACGTTTTCAGCCAACTTTCACCAAATCACAACAACAACCAAATCACCACAAGGGTGGCTCGTTACCGCCACCCTTTGGTCAACTTCTGTATTGTTGTCGGATCTTTTGCATTGGTTCGGAGCATGCGTGTTTGTACTTTGGACTAAAGTCCCATGGACTTGTGTACACACGATAGGATTTTGCACCATCGGACTTTTGTTGCCGCAACATTTGTCCGATGAAAACGGAAAAAGTTTGTTTGATGGAGCGTACACACGGTCGGAAGTCTGATCGTGTGTATGGGCCTTAATTCACTTTTGTTTATCTACCTAATCCAACCCCTTGTCCCCTTAGCCACTTGTATTAATCTCATTAATTGTGTATTGGACGATTCACTACTGTATTTATACTGGGTTCCTGGGGACAGTAAAAGAAGGGGAGGATCAGAGAAGACAGGATGAAGCAGCCTTTTTTACACAATGCGGAGGATTAACCCCTCAGGTTCCACAGTGAGTACAACAAGCATGCTTTACTTTTTATACAGACTGATTTTACTGCTGTGGGTTTCAGTAACCCTTTAACCCCCCCAGCGGTATTCCCAAGTCTGGCTCGGGGTGGATTTTCAATACCAAAAGCGGTATCCCTGAGCCAGACTCGGGATCGCATCGCAGGATCCTTGTAGAGGTTACTTACCTTGTCCCCTGGATCCTGCGATGTCTCCCCGCTGTGATCGGTGAGCCGCCGTGTCTCGCTCGATTCACAGTGCCGAGCTCCGTCCCCTGCGCGCGTTGCGACGCACGGGACGGAGTTCGGCGCCAAATTCAAAAAGTGAAACACACAGTACAGATACAGTATACTGTAATCTAACAGATTACAGTACTGTATCAAATAATTACACATCCCCTAGTGGTCTGCCCAGTGCCCTGCATGCAGTTTTATATTATAAAAACTGTTCTTTCTGCCTGGAAACTGGAGATTGTCCATAGCAACCAAAACGGTTCCTTTACATCAAAAGTGGCTGTAGACCAGCTAGAAAACAGCGATAATAAATTAGAATCACTTTGCAGAATTGAGTGATAGTGATTTGTGGGGAGATCCGTCATCAAACACTAAAAGTAACAAAGTGACAACTGAGCAAATTTCAGTGTTTTTGATTTGATTACATTATTGAATATTTTTTATTATTATTATATTATTATTTGTTATAATTATTTATAGTTATTTATTATATTATAATTTTTTATTTCGTTTTTCAAACTTTATCATACCCGGCATGTCTACTAGACTCTTGTTTGGACAGATTTAAGTGAATTATTCCTAAGAATTACAGGCCTACAATATAAAACGCCAAATTTCTGTGCAAAATAATTGTACCGCTTTCAGCACCTAAAATCTGAAATAATCATACCGCCAGGGAGGTTAATTCTACTTTCATGTGAACTTTACATAATGCTTTTTCAGCCACATTGAATTGGGTTTTCACCTTGGATGCCACTACTTTGTCACTTGATTCTTTGCGGTGTAACCTCCCTCTCATGCTCCAATGTAGTAGCACTGATACCTGTGCAGTCCAGTCAGTTTTCTCCTACATAAAATATTTTCTTACAGGGGTACCCTAATACCATCTAAAGTTTAAGTGTTGATGAGTATTACATGCAGTTTTTTTGCCTTGTGTAAATCTTCTAGCAGCTGCATGTGCTGCATACAGCCTGCCAGTGGCGTCACCTGGGGGTGGCTTTTGGGGCTATAGCCCCGAACCTGGGGCCCATAGCCCCGAGTCTCTGCAGGGGTCCCCAAGGCAAGGGGAGGCTCTCTGGGGACCCTGATGTAAGTGGGGGGCTCTCTGGGGACCCTGATGTAAGTGGGAGGCTCTCTGGGGACCCTGATGCAACGGGGAGGCTCTCTGGGGACCCTGATTTTAAGGGAGAGGCTCTCTGGGGACCCTAATGTAAGGAGGGCTCTTTGGGAACCCTGATGTAAGGAGGAGGCTCTCTGGGGACCCTGATGTAAGTGGGGGACTTTCTGGGGATATACACACACACACACACATATATTACTGTATATACATGTGTATGCCCGCCCAAGCATATGACTTTCTTTACCACGCCGCTATGGTCTCTAGCCCCAGATCTTTTGTAGACCTAGCAACGCCCCTGCAGCCTGCCATGAAAGTGAATTGCTGTACACGGTGTGCTCTTGTACATGCTGATGTTTCTTTGCATCAGTGTTTACCCGTGGATTGCACGTTTAATGTATTTTCTGAATGTGGAAGCTTTCAAATGTACAAGAGTATGGTTGCATACAGCTATTCACTCCTATGGCAATCTGTATATGGCACATGAGACTCCATGTGCATAAACTCTAGGGCCTTGTGAGCACTGGCAGATAAAACGTTGCTTTTAGAAGTCCGCTTAATGGGCTGGAAATTACGTCTCCCCACGCATTTAACCAATCCTATTGGCCGTCTACAGGAGCGTTTTCTTGAAAGCGCCCAATAGGATTGCAGAAACGCGTTGGGTGGGCTTTCTGGTTCCGACTTCTGCTGATATTATTTCCGGCCTGTGGAGTGCACGCTAGTGCGGTGCTTTCCGGGTCAGTGTGTGTGGTAATTCAAGGGGAATATACAGTATGTGAATGCATTACTGTTTTTGTGCAACTTTATTAGTAATAAAAACATTATAAAAAATATTACAGTATATCAGCGTTCTCCTTCCCCTTTCCTGCATATTGGTATATGGTGATAATGAGTACCATCGATTGGAAATGGATGCAAGGGGATTAATATCATGGATAATGACCACAGGAGAGTGTGAAGATTCCAAGAGGGATAATCTCTAATAAAAGCATGGTTGACTCTTAAAGGGGTTGTAAAGTCAGAAGGTTTTTCATCATAAGCCTCGTACACACGATCGGATTTTTAGACGGGAAATGTGTGATGACAGGCTGTTGGCGGGAAATCCGACCCTTTGTTTGCTCCATCAGACAATTGTTGACGGATTTTCCGCGAACAAATGTTGGATGGCAGGTTTTAAAATTTTCCGTGGACAAATGTGTGTTGTCGGATTTTCGGAGCTTGTGTACACAAGTCCGTCGGACAAAAGTCCAAAGTACAAACACGCATGCTCGGAAGCAAGGATGAGCCAGAAGCAGTGGCGGCCCGTCCATAGGGGGCGCCAGGGCGCCGCCCCCCCCCCCCCCTCCTGTAGTCAAAAAAAAAAAAAAAAAAAAAAAATTTTTTTAAAACGGCCCCTTTAAGAACAAAAAAAAAAAAAAAAAAAGTCCTTTAACAAAGTGCACTGTGGCGCCGGACGCCAGTGCACTATGGGAAGCGCCACGTCAATGCAATCACGAGATTGCAGACGCGGCGCTTCATTTGCGGGCTTTTAACCCGCCTTGTGGCGCAAACGAAAACGCCGATTAGCTTCCGCTCGTAGAATCAGTGTGATTCTATGGGCCGGAGCATTGCTTTTCAAATCTTGAGGTCACTTCCGGCTTTCGTGAAGAAGACGAGAGCCGGAAGTGATGTCGGCAGCTCCGTTCTTCAGCTGAGCGGAGCTGCAGGAGGAAGGTAAGAGCCATATGAGGGATGGGTTGCTGTCTGGCAAGCAGGGTGAGCTCCAGCACAGCACAGCTGCATGTATCTGTCCCTCTCTTCCCCATTCCCTCCCCCCTCTCCCTCCTGTCTCACTACACACGGACTGAAGACACTTATACACAGGGGGAGGGGGAGGAGAATGGACACATACACAGGACGTGAGGGGAAAGTTATCAAAGAAAGATACAGTGATTTGGGGGGCTGGGAGAGGATGCTTTATGTGCTAGGGGCCACTTTGGGAGCAGAGAGGATTTGTGCTAGAAGGGGGTTTGAATATAAAATTAGACCCCCCCCCTAGCACAAATCCTCTCTGCTCCCAAAGTGGCCCCTAGCACATAAAGCATCCTCTCCCAGCCCCCCAAATCACTGTGATTATCTTTCTTTGATAACTTGCCCCCCTTCCCCCTTGTTCAAAGAGATGCTGGCTGCTATTAAGGAGACAATCATGGTTTCTGGGATCAGTGGACACAGTGGCTGCGTTTTTTATGACACAGTGAATGCGTTTTTGATGACACAGTGAATGCGTTTTTGATGACACAGTGAATGCGTTTTTGATGACACAGTGGCTGCATTTTTGATGACACAGTGGCTGCGTTTTTGATGACACAGTGGCTGCGTTTTTGATGACACAGTGGCTGCGTTTTTGATGACACAGTGAATGCGTTTTTGATGACACAGTGGCTGCGTTTTTGATGACACAGTGAATGCGTTTTTGATGACACAGTGAATACGTTTTTGATGACACAGTGAATGCGTTTTTGATGACACAGTGGCTGCGTTTTTGATGACACAGTGAATGCGTTTTTGATGACACAGTGAATACGTTTTTGATGACACAGTGAATGCGTTTTTGATGACACAGTGAATACGTTTTTGATGACACAGTGAATGCGTTTTTGATGACACAGTGAATGCGTTTTTGATGACACAGTGGCTGCGTTTTTGATGACACAGTGAATGCGTTTTTGATGACACAGTGAATACGTTTTTGATGACACAGTGAATGCGTTTTTGATGACACAGTGAATGCGTTTTTGATGACACAGTGAATGCGTTTTTGATGACACAGTGAATACGTTTTTGATGACACAGTGAATGCGTTTTTGATGACACAGTGGCTGCGTTTTTGATGACACAGTGGCTGCGTTTTTGATGACACAGTGGCTGCGTTTTTGATGACACAGTGAATGCGTTTTTGATGACACAGTGGCTGCGTTTTTGATAAAACAGTGGCTGCGTTTTTGATGACACAGTGGCTGCGTTTTTGATGACACAGTGGCTGCGTTTTTGATGACACAGTGAATGCGTTTTTGATGACACAGTGGCTGTATTTTGATGACAGTGGCTGCGATTGATGGTTTTTTTTCTGAATTTTTCAGTTTGTTTGCGCCCCCCCAAAAATTTTGAGCACCAGCCGCCACTGGCCAGAAGCGGTCGGTCTTGTAAACTAGTGCTCGTAATGGAGAATTAACATTTGTGACGTGGCAAATTATGAAATCTCGAAATGCAGCGCACAATTCTCTTCTTCTTTAATGGGATAATAATGAAGCTGCTTTGCTGGTGATACTGATGGAGTTATTGCAAATGAACTTTCAAAGGCTTTTCTTTTCTAGTGATATCAAGAATAATATTATTATGCTTTTTTTTTTTTTTTTATTTGGTCAAGTTACCACAACACCATTATCCCGTAGTTTAAAGGATCAAAGATGTTGGTGTCCCTTGTCAATTTTACATTGTATTTTTTAAAATGTAACTGCCTACTCCCAAACTGTCATTTTAAACACTTAACAACCGGCCCATAGCCAAATGAAGGCTACAGGGCTTAACTCTGGGACGGCGTCCAGGGCCTCCAGGGACGTCCTCCCAGAATTCCGCTCTTGCGCGCCCCCTAGGGCGCGCACTCGAGAGCATCCGTGACCGCCGGGTCCAGAGCATCACGAATCTCGGTAAATGGCCGCTAATCGCGGCCGTTTACCATGTGATCGCTCCGTCAAATGACGGAGCGATCACATGCAAACATGTAAACAAACTGCCGTCATGACATGATGCCGGTTCCTCTCCTCCCCTCTGTGTACCGATCGGTACACTGTGAGCGGAGAGGTGGAGGGATGGATGGTAGCAGCACTGTGGGCTGGATCTGTAGTGCCCACAGCGCTGCACAGTGACAACTGCCATCCATCCATCCATGCTCAGCCATCCCTCACTACTCTGCAATGCCCTGCAATGCTGTGCAATACTCTGCAATACCCCACAATACTCTGCAATGCCCCACAATACTCCGCAATACTCTGCAATACCCCGCAATACTCTGCAATGCCCCACAATACTCTGCAATGCCCCACAATACTCCGCAATACTCTGCAATACCCCGCAATACTCTGCCATACCCCACAATACCCAGCCATACTCGGTGATACCCAGCCATACTCAGCCATACTCAGCCATACCCTGCCATACCCTGCAATACCCCGCAAAACTCTGCAATACTCTGCCATACCCGCAATACTCTGCCATACCCAGCCATACTCTGCAATACCCCGCAATACCCAGCCATACTCTGCAATACTCGGTGATACCCAGCCATACTCTGTCATACCCAGTCATACTCGGCGATACCCTGCAATACCCAGCCATACTCAGCCATACCCAGTCATACTCGGCGATACCCTGCAATACCCAGCCATGCTCAGCCATGCTCAGCCATACTCGGCCTCTGTATGTGGCCAGGCTGTGGAAGTCTCACACATGTGGTATCGTCGCACAGGAGGAGTAGGAGAATCTATTTTGGGGTGTCATTTTTGGTATGTACATGCTATGTGTTAGAAATATTGTATAAATGGACAACTTTGTGTTAAAAAAAAAAAAGCGTTTTAACCACTTCCCGCCTGCCGTCATATGACGTCCTTGACTTTGTGCGGGGATATCTGAATGATGGGTGCAGCTACAGGCATCATTCAAATATCAGCTTTTTCAGCCGGCGATTCCCTACACCATAAGAATGATCATAGCGGCTGTTACACTGCTTGATCGTTCTTACGGGAGGCGAGAGGGGACATCCCCCCTCCCGCCGCCCTCCGGTGCTTCTACCGACTCACCGCTACGATCGAAGCCAGGATCGTTTTTTTTATTTTTTTTTTTATTTCAGGCACAGCCTAGAGGTGAGATGTGGGGTCTTATTGACCCCATATCTCACTGTAAAGAGGACCTGTCATGCCATATCCCTATTACAAGGGATGTTTACATTTCTTCTAATAGGAATAAAAGTGCTAAAAAAAAAATTTTGGGGGGAAAAAAGTGTCAAACTAAAATAAATAAAGTAAAATGAACAATAAATTTTTATTTTTTTTTTAAAGTGCCCCTGTCCCTGTGTGCTCGCATGCAGAAGCGAACGCATACGTAAGTCCCACCCACATATGAAAACGGTGTTCAAACCACACATGTGAGGTATCGCTGCGATCGGTAGAGCGAGGGCAATAATTTTGGCCCTAGACCTCCTTTGTAACTCAAATTTTGTAACCAGTAAAACATTTTAAAGCTTCTCCTATGGGGATTTTTAAGTAGAGAAGTTTGGCGCCATTCCACAAGTGTGTGCAATTTTGAAAGGTGACATGTTAGGTATCTATTTACTCGGCATAACTTCATCTTTCATATTATGCAAAAACATTGGGCTAACCTTACTGTTTTGTTTTTTTTTAAAGCGCAAAGAAACCCCCCAAAAAAATGCGTTCGGAAAATTGCTGCGCAAATATCGTGCGAGATAAAAAGTTGCAATGACCGCTATTGTATTCTCTAGGGTCTTTGCTAAAAAATCATATACAATGTTTGGGGTTCTATGTAATTTTCTAGTAAATAAATGATGATTTTTACATGTAGGAGAGAAATGTCAGAATTGGCCTGGGTGCTCCAGAACGCCTGAAGGTGCTCCGTGCATGTTGGGTCTCTGTATGTGGCCACGCTGTGTAAAAGTCTCACACATGTGGTATCCCCATACTCGGGAGTAATAGCAGAATGTGTTTTGTGTAATTTGTGGTATGCATATGCTGTGTGTGAGAAATAACCTGCTAATATGACAATTTTGTGAAAAAAAAAAAAATTGATTTTGCAAAGAATTGTGGGAAAAAATGACACCTTCAAAAAACTCATCATGCATCTTTCTAAATACCTTGGAATGTCTTCTTTCCAAAAAAAGGTCATTTGGGGGGTATTTGTACTTTTCTGGCATGTTAGGGTCTCAATAAATGAGATAGGCCATCAGTACTTCAGGTGTGATCAATTTTCAGATATTGGCACCATAGCTTTTGGACTCTATAACTTTCACAAAGACCAAATAATATCCACCGATTTGGGTTATTTTTACCAAAGATATGTAGCGGTATACATTTTGGCCAAAATATATGAAGAAAAATTACTACTTTGCAAAATTTTATAACAGAAACGTCTCCGTGTTTACATGTGACCAGCTGTCATTGGACACAGCCGATCACATGGTTAAAGAGCCGCAGGCTACTGCTCTTTACAGCGATTGGGGTTGGGCAGTGTCCTAGCAACACGGCGGGGCCACTGCACGCCACGCTGCACGCCCCCACGTCATATGACGTCCACCCAGAATGAGAACCGCCCGCCATCATTTGATGATAGGCGGGCGGCAAGTGGTTAAAGAGTAAGTAAACCCAACATTTCATATACCTGATATGTGCCTGCTGTACAATGTACTTGTATGAAAAAGTATCCTGTTCTCTTTGTATTGCTTCCTTTATGTGAAATCCCTGGTCTTCCTGTCAGTCCCTCTGCTTTCCTATTAAAAACCACACTAAGCAGGAGAGCACACCGTGGTCAGTTCTCTAGCTATGCTGAGAACTCAACCTGTTCCCTTCCAATGATAAAACTTGTCTTGACACCCCCCCCCCCGCACAGCCTTTAACTAGGAAGCTCAGTGTGCTGCTGTTTCTCCTCCACCAGCTCTTATGCAGTTTAGAAGAGAGAGTACGTGATCACCTATAAAAAGGGGAAATAGGTATTTATAAAGTTTTTTTGAAATTTATCTATACACAAATGTTTTGCCTTTCATTTGTATTTTAAAATGAATGGGCTCTTTTACAATGTGAGGATTTACAATCACTTTAACCCCTTCCCGCCGACCATACGCAGATATGCGTACTCTGTTTTCCGGTGTTATACCGGGATGATGCCCGCAGCTGCAGGCATCATCCCAGTACCGTTGTTTACAGCGGGCGATCGGCTACCCGAGTATAACAACCGATGCGGCTAAAAGCTGCTCGGCTGTTATACTGGAGGAGCGGGAGGGGACATCCCCCCTTCCGCCACCTCCCGCTGCTCTTACCGGGCCTCCCGTGCGATCGGGAGGCCCGGTGTCCAATTGGCCAACCTGGTAACCGTAAAAAAAAATTTAAAGCGTCGCCTATGGAAATTCATATGTACCGTAGTTTGTAGCTATTCCACGAGTGCGTGCAATTTTAAAGGGTGACATGTTTGGTATCTATTTACTCAGCGTAACATCATCTTTCACATTATACAAAAAAATTGGGGTAACTTTAGTATTTGGATTTTTTAAAATTCATGAAAGTGTCCCTTTTCCAAAAATTTGCATGTAAAACACCGCTGCACAAACACCGTGTGATATAAAGTATTGCAACAATCTCCATTTTATTCTCTAGATTCTCTGCTAAAAAAATATATATAATGTTTGGAAACTCTAAGTAATTTTCTAGCAAAAAATACGGATTTTAACTTGTAAACACCAAATTTCAAAAATAGGCTTAGTCATGAAAGGGTTAAGCTATCAGCTGAGGGTCATAATTCTCTGGTGAGTGCGGGAGCCGGGGACACAGGAGGGGATCACCAAGTGTGTACGGAGGGTCAATGCATGGGAGGATTTTGGTGTATACACATTGGGGTTGATTCACTAAAGGCAAATAGACTGTGCACTTTGCAAAGTGCAGTTGTACTCTGTAAGTACAGTTGCTCCAGAGCTTAGTAAATGAGGAAAAGCTCTGCTGACTTCCATCATCCAATCATGTGCAAGCAAAAATGCTGTTTTTTTAAATTTTCCTTACACGTGATTGGGTATTCTTTGCAAAGTGAAGCTTTACATAATTTACGAAGCTCTGAAGCAACTGCAAAGTCTATTTGCCTTTAGTAAATCAACCCCATAGAGTGTAATTTTGTATTTATTGAAGCAATTTTTTGCTGGATTTTTTTGCCAGCTCCTGAGAGAAGATCCAGCGTAAATTGGATGATTTTAATTGTTTAATACAATAATACGTATGTATCATGTATGTAGCCAAAATTTGATTGGTGATACAGGAAGAAGAGAGAGGAATAACACAGTACAAACGTCTGGAGATACACTACCAGGGACTCTGTATCTCTGAATCCTTCATGGGTTAAAAATACCCAGATCAAAGGTACATTAAGGAGACGTTCTGTTTTTAGCACAGCTGCAGCATATGCTGGATAACCTAAATAGATCATTGAGTGGTTTTACCTATTACTATTGATTGGGCTTTAAGGGTCTCCAAACAAAAACCAATACCTTGTTTATTACAGTACAGGAAATCTAAAATGTTATTACAGGGAATGAATTGTTGATGCGTTTAAACTTCTATTTAAGTCAAGGTGATTTGCGGTATCAAGGTTCCATGTGGATATAACTCATAATCAGCAGAGTTCTGTTAGAAGTCAATTAGTTGGGATAATATCCTTATAAATCTCTATAGGATGCAAAATCACATGTCAGCGACTGACAGGATGTTTCTCTTTTAGTAAATTATGAAATTATTTGCTTACTAACCTCATCAAAAGCAAAGACATATTGCATGTTATTATTTGCCCACAGTTGCTGGCTCCAGCCTAAATGCAATTTAACATCCTCACTTGAAGTTCACAGCAGTATTTATTCCAGAGAAATAGTCAGCTATTCAATAGGTAATTGCTGTGTGACTGCAAAACTCACTGGGCTTTTCAGATAGAATGCAATCATTTTTATTGTACTTTTTATTAAACCATAAACTGTTCATTATCTTGCTTATCTCCAAGGAAATTCAACAGATCTAGTTACCGTTGGAGGTAGTGAGCTTATCCTGCAGTAAATTCAATCTGACTTATTCAATAAAGCCGGCTATAAATGGGAACAATGAATGAAGAAGTATCTGCATGTCCTTGGTTGTATTGCTGGAGTGACAGATCTGCTCGGATCTTCGCGGTGACTTGTCGACATACCTGGGAACTTTTAAAAATTATAATTCCTGAGATTGGGGGTGGAGCCAATCATGAGCATGCTTTTTGGGTACGGACAAATTGAGCTTAAAAGCGGGAGGGGCTTAAAGTGTTACTAAACCCAGAACCTGCATTTGCTATATCTGGTCTCCTACAGTACTCAGAACATGGAAATGCAATTATTTTAGTAAATACAAACTGATAATCGCATTTGCTCATCAGCAGTATATTGCAATTTTGTGACTTCTATCAGTTCCTAGTAAAGCTTGTAGTAGGAGTTTTCATTCTCCCCGATCCTCTGTCCGGACATGTCTGGACAGTGCTGATTGGCCCTGTGCTGATCACATGCACCCTCCCAAGAAAAAAAAAAAAAACTCTAGCAATTCACACCGAACTGAGCATATGCAGCCCATCCCCTGGCTCTGTAAATATAAGGTTATTTTTTGGAGACAGCGGAAGAAGAGGAGGATCAGAGAGACAGGATCAAACAGCTTTTTTTATACAATGCTAAATAATTAACGCTTTAGGCCCTACAGTGAGTATAACAAACATGCTTTACTGCATATACAGACTGATTTTATTGTTGTGGGTTTAATAACACTTTAAAGGATAGGATTCGGATAGTAAAATACAAATTAGTATAAATTTACAGTGCTGGTTTATAGGTTGTAGGCAAGATCAGAGGCTGTAAAACTATGGCTTGAGGGCCATATCCAGTCTGCTGCAACATTTTATTTTACCCATCTGCTCAGTCTATGGGAGAAGACATGCAGAATTCCCCCACTGGCTGCAATCTACATTTCCCTCTCTCATGCACCCTGGCAGGTCTTGCTGGACCTCACTTGGGGCGATTATATTACTAAGTCATCCTCTTCCCTGGCAATGTGATGGTTATCATTAATTGTCTTTTTAAACCTTTTTGGCTGATGTATGTAAGCTCTATTTGCTGACAGCATAATTGATCTGTTCTACAAATGTACACACCCCCGAGGAAAGAATAAACGTCTGAAACGCATTGGCTGTTTTCCATGTATGCTCTGCCATGGTGCTCTCATCATGGCATCTTTGGAATATGTAGAACTGTATACATTCATGTGACTTGAACTATGTTGGCTTCACTCTACACCAGCCTTAATCTGTCTTTTAACGATTTTGCTAATAAAATTTGTATTTGAGATTTTGTAATTTACGTTCTTGGTCATTTATACTTCACTTTATGATATGCTAATGTGCTGTAGGCCTTTAAAGTCCCACTAGGGGGTTGCTTCTCTTCTTTCCATTTATTTGGGATGTTGGCCTAACTACTCCGACTTTACCCTCATCCTCTATATAACAACATTTTATCTGGCCCGCAGCTAAGGCAAGTGGTGTATCCTCAGATTTTTTCGTTGATTTATTAAAGTCAAATAGACTGTATACTTTGCAAGCTGTCCGACGCCCTCCGATGAAGACGTGATGACGAAACGCATTAGGGAATGACCACATGGCTCCCTTCTCAATCACAGAGTACGTCACCCTGGGTCTCATCGCGGCCAGTGATTCTAGGAATTCCAGGAGGTGGTGAGAAGACGTTACGCTGTGTCTCACAGGCTAAACTTTGACACGCTGTTTTTATTGATTCATCCTGTAAGCACAATATGTATGCGGGGGTTGTGTGTTTCTAATAAATGACAGTATTACGCTATGCAGAGCATTCACTTGTGTTTTTTCATGGTGCCCCTGCTGAGCTGAACCGGTCCAGGAGGGATCTTTGGTAACCTTGGGAAAGTGTCCAATTTTCCTAATACCCTTGGGGAGATATCAGGCTTATCTAAATCTAAAATTATGCCTGATGATCCTGCCATAAAGGTCCTTGTTCAGGTACTTTCTGTTATAAAATGATAACGCTCTGGGGCTGATTTACTTAAATCAAATAGACTTTGTCATCCAATCATGTGCAAGCAAAAATGCTGTTTTCTTTATTTTCCTTACACGTGATTGGGTATTCGTTGCACAGGGTATATTTACCTAATTTACTAAGCTCTGGAGCAACTGCACTTTATAAAGTGCACAGTCTATTTGCCTTTAGTAAAGTGAAGTGAAGTGTTTTTTTTGTGTTTTCTTTTTTTTTTTTTTTTTTTTTTTTGTGTGTGTTTTTTTCTTCCCCTCCTGTGCTTGGTATGAGAGAAGTTGGGAGCTATAGGTATATTAAATGATATATTAAAGGATTTGTGATATGCAAACTCAAGGAGTATTACATGTATTTGTTGAATGTGAAAGTAATGTAATGTTATGAAATGTATTTTATTTTTATGGAAAACAAATAAAAAAGAATTTAAAAAAAAGAGGTGACTGCAAAGAGGCTACAAAGCAATCAGCAGCAGTAAGATGTTACATTGGATAAAAAAGTTGAAAGCAAGCATTTTCCAAAAGAAAAAAAAAAAACATGGCAGTCTACACACTCCTACAACACTTTAATACTGATTTACTGGTGGTATGTGAGAGATTGGATTATGAACAAGAAGTTTTTTTAGTGATGTAAGCTCTAAAGCCCCGTACACATGATCGGACTTTCCGACGGGAAATGTTGGACGTCAGGCTGTTGGCGGACAATCCGACCGTGTGTACGCTCCATCGGACAATTGTTGTCGGACTTTACGCCAACAAATGTTGGCTAGCAGGTTTTCAAATTTTTCACCAACAAATGTGTGTTGTCGGATTTTCCGATCGTGTGTACACAAGTCCGTCGGACAAAAGTCCAAAGTACAAACACACATGCTCGGAAGCAGAAGCGGTCAGTCTTGTAAACTAGCGTTCGTAATGGAGAATTAACATTTGTGACGTGGCAAATTATGAAATCTCCAAATGGAGCGCACAATTCCCTTCTTCTTTAATGGGATAATAATGAAGCTGCTTTGCTGGTGATACTGATGGAGTTGTTGCAAAGGAATTACCAAGGCCTTTTTTTTCTAGTGATATCAAGAATAATATATATATATTTTTTTTATTTGAGCAAGTTACCTCAACACCATTATCCCGTAGTTTATAAGCTCAAAGATACAACTATGTTGGTGTCCCTTGTTAATTTTACATTGTTATTTTTAAAATGTAACTGCCTACTCCCAAACTGTCATTTGAAGTAAAACACATAGCCAAGTATTATTCTCTTTTTTTATTGTACATTAAAAAAAAAAAAAAAAATTAGACGTGCTATCTGCCAATAGAACTTAAGCAAAAAGTGCATTCTATGCATCCAAAAATATAGAAAATATACCAAATCAAATCATTATTCAACCAAAAAAATGATGTCAAAGCAATAACTCCAAGGCCAATAATAAATACCACGTTATCTCCTCCGATTCCGTAACATGTCTGGTTGACGAACGGCCGTTCAGAAACCAACTGAAAAGCAGAAAATGAAAAGCGCGAACTGAAAAGCGCTAAATAAAAAACGCGAAAAGAAAAGGGCAAATCAACACTCACCAAACTTCTAACACAAAATTAGCAGAAGGAGCCCAAAGGGTGGCGCTAAAGAGCTGAAAAACCACGTAGTACGTCTAGTACGTCACTACGTTCGTAATTGTTGGCCAACATTTGTGTGACCGTATGTATGCAAGACAAGTTTGAGCCAACGTCCTTTGGACAAAATTCCACGGTTTTGTTGGTGGAAAGTCCAATCGTGTGTACGAGGCATCAGAGTGAAATAAAAAAGCCGCTGCTGTGCTTAGGCTGCCCCCCACACACAGAAAAAATTTTAACATGTGGAGGGATCCGTTATAATGAGAATGTAGCTTGAAATCTGATCTAATCCAGTATCCAGGATGTTGATTAGATGGTGGTCCTCAGTAGAGGCTATGGCGAGAAGCTCCATGAGGTCCTCTGAAAAAAAGAAGTATAAGAGAAGAGATGGGAGAGCCCTTATGGTGTAGTAACTATTTGGTATTGTTGGATGCGTAGTGATTTTAACAAAGGGAAAAACACTTACATTTAGTCAAAATATATGGTAAACCTTCGAGTTGTGTGCATAGAGAATAGAGGTAGAGACAGGGGTAGAGAATACACCTGTCTCTACACAGGATGTGAATAGTCACACTGGATGCCTTGGGGGGACCTGGTCCTAGATCCTCAGGGGAGGGGATAATGGGATGGTGAATGAAGTTCCTTAATTGTAAGAAATTACCTTTAAAAAAAGGGATGGTGTGGCAGAGATGTCCTTGATCATGTACATGGAGAAGTTGAGGTTGTAATAATGAATGAGCAAATGTTTATTTGGTTACACCAACGCTAATACACCACTTCATCAGTTTCTGTGGTGTTATGTAGAGGTTCTATGACTCCTAGTTGACAGGCCACCCTTATCGCATGGATCTCCAGGAGTGGAAACATGAATGTTGAAAAGAGAACTAGATAGATCTAGAGGTGAACTAGCATGCCCACCACCTTTACAAGCCCCATTTATTTTGTAACCATGAATTGAGTCTGCCTCACTAAAACAAAGTTACCTTAAAGTATCAGTTTAAATGGCTGTTTACTTTGCAGCATATTAATAGGAGGAGAGCCGAGATTTCACGTCCACACCTCAGCAGAGTTTTCATATTTCATTAGACTCTTTGCATATGGTGCCACAAGGAAGTAATGTACATTAGTATAATTATTTATTATTAAATAGCTATGCTAATGACCTGCAGCTAATTGGGAGCAGAAAATATAGAAAAAGCAATGTAAAGCTACCGTTTGCACACTAGATTTAATGTAATCACCATTACAAATTGGCTTATTTCTAAGCCTGCAGCCAGAGGTAAGTACAGCTAATGCTTTTACAAGTCATTTGTTAGTTGTACTAATGAGTCAATCTGCAAGGGTCATCATCGCTGCAACTATAAATAGGCCTAATTACAGCATTTCCTTTAAAAAAATGCCTTCTACTATAAACCGTGATGTGTTTATGTAATAAGGACTAACAATATTAATAATTACAGGATGGCATTAAAATGTTCCTTTTGTTTCCATAGATGAATACGCTTCCTTGAATTTCATAAATCATTATGGGTAGCCCAGTGTCTCTTTTGTAGGTCACAAAATATAACTTGTGATTGGTATCTTTGTTTCAGGATTCATGACCAGGGTAGATCAGAGGTAAACTGCCCCTTAACTCACATCTGTCCATCTCCCCAACTCCCCTTCCCGGAGCTACCAAGTAAGACACATTACTCCCAAGTGGAGTGCATTTGGCCATAGCAGCCTTGTATTATAAATAACGCAAAAACTATACATACAATTTAAATAACTAAAAGCCATAACATGGCAGATCAGATAAGGTTTTTGATGGCACCATATAAGAATACCAGAAAACCTTGTGTCTGTGGTACTAGTTAACTACATGATGCCCACAATCGCAAAACACCACATCGGGGATGATCTCAGCTGACCTCAGATATGTCCTGGTCTATAACTATCCATTCACTATGAGTTGATGTAGCCTCCCTGGCGGTATGATTATGTCAGATTTTTGCGTCTCAAAGGGGTACAATGTTTTGAATAGAAATTTGGCGTTTTATATTTTAGGCCTGTATTTCTTAGTAATAACGCAAAAGAGTCAAGTAGACATCCCGGGTATGATAAAGTTTGAAACACTAAATTATAAATTATAATATAATAAATAACTATAAATAATTATAAAAAATAATAATATAGTAATAATACAATTCATTTCCTCACAATTCACTATCGCTCAATTCTGCAAGTGTTCTAATTTACTATCGCTGTTTTCTAGCTGGTCTCAAACTGCTTTTGGCATAAAGGGACACTTTTTGGTTGCTATGGACGATCTCAAGTTTCCAAGCAGAAAGAACAGTATATATAATATAAAAGTGCATGCAGAGCACTGGACAAAGCACTGGGGACAAAAGGGATGTGAAATTATTTCATACAGTAATGTAATCTGTAAGATTACAGTGTACTGTATGTGTTATGTATTGTGTACTTTTTAAATATGCCACTGGGCTCTGCCCCCATGCGTTGCGACGCTCGCAGGAATGGAGCCCGCCACACAGAAGCATCGGACGGAGGACACAGCCCATAGACACATCAGGGGGGACATCGCAGGATCCTGGGGACAAGGTAAGTACACTGCACCAGGATCCTGCAATGCAATCCCGAGTGTGGCTCAGGCTCAGAAATTTAACCCAGAGCCACACATGAGATTACTGCCAGGGAGGTTAAGGAGACCACACTAGAGCTGCATGATTAATCTTTAAAAGATCGCAACCTCGATTCAACCCCCCCCCCCCCTCCCCACACACACGATCTTAATCCAGTATTTCCATGATCCATGCAAAAAAAAGTGCAGAGCAGTTCCCCTGCTCACAGCTGTCAAAACAAAAAACAGCCAGCAATGTTTAGCAACAACATTGCTCAGCGCTGAAATAGATAGGATAAAAAGAAACATTGTATCTTCTAATCTGTCCTTTTTATTCATTTACAGATCAAAAGGATGAACTTTGGTCTGCAAATTAAGTTTAAAGCAGCCTTGTCAAGTAAAAATAAATATATATTTGTTTGTTTTGTATTAAATTGTTCCTCTGTTTTACCCCTTATTAACCATTAATTTACTGTAATCAGCTTTATAACTCCTTATTCTCCTTCTCCATTTTATTATTTTTTCCTGATGATTTGTTTATTTTTATTTTTATTTATTTCTATTTTATAAACTATTATTAACCACTTGCCACCCGCCATATAGCAGAATGACGGCGGCAAAGTGGTTTCAATATCCTGACCGGACGTCATACAATGTGATCAGGATATTAATCTGCTGTGCGCCCCCGGGGGGCACGCATCGTGGCAATCGTTGTCTCTGATGGAGACTCGTTACCACGTGATCAGCCATGTCCAATCATAGCTGATCACAATGTAAATAGGAAGAGCCGGTGATCGGCTTTTCCTCACTCATGACAGACGCAAGTAGAGGAGAGCCGATCAGCTGCTCTCCTGACATGGCCATCCACATTGGACCACAAGGTATGCCCCCCTAGACCCCCAGGGAAATACTAATTTGTGCCCAGGCAACTGCGAATCAATGCCCAGGCAGCTGCCAATCAGAGCCCACTCACAATGCCTACCACTGCCAGTGCCACCAGGGATGCCTATCAGTGCCTCATATCAGTGCCGCGCATCAGTGCCCATCAGTGCCACGTATCAACGCCCATCAGTGCCCATCAGTTCCGCCTATCAGTGCCCAGCAGTGCCCAGCAGTGCCACATATTAGTGCCCAGCAGTGCCGTCTATCAGTGCCACCCATAAGAACCTATCTTTGCAGCTTTTCAGTGCCCATCAGCGTCGCCTATCAGTGCCCACCAGTGCCACCAGGTGCCACCCATGAGTGCCCATCAGTGCCGCCTATCAATGTCCATCAGTGCTGCATATCAGTGCCACCCATCAGTGCCGCCTACCAGTGCCCATCAGTGCCGCCTACCAGTGCCCATCAGTGCCGCATATCAGTACCCATCAGTGCCCGTCAGTGCCCGCTCATTGGTGCCACCTCATTGGTGCCGCCTTATCAGTGCCGCCTTATCAGTGCCCATCAGTGAAAGAGAAAACTTACTTATTTACAAAATTTTATAACAGAAACAAATGCAAAGCTTTTATTTTTTTCAAAATTTTCGGTCTTTTTTTATTTGTTTAGCAAAAGAAAAATGCAGAGGTGATCAAATACCACCAAAAGAAAGCTTTATTTGTGGGAACAAAATTATAAAAATTTAGTTTGGGTACAGTGATGGATGATCGCGCAATTGTCATTCAAACTGCCACAGCGCTGAAAGCTGAAAATTGGTCTGGGCAGGAAGGTGTATAAGTGCTCAGTATTGAAGTGGTTAATTAAAACCTTTTTTTTGTTTGCTTTGTATACTAATATTTTTAGACCTTTAACATATATTTACACTTAATTATAAAAAATACATTTACCGTATTTCATTTGTAAAATAACTTTTCAATGCTTTGTACCATTGCTGACAGCTGAAGTATAAACAAAAAAGTTGCGGTAGGTATCGGCGAGTACTAAAAAAAAAAAAACCCTAATATAACTTAATGGCAATTTGTTTATTTCTTTACACATTACATCATTTTTCATTACATTTCTTTAAATTTGATTGAGGCAAAGAGTATTATGTCTTATTTTATCCCCATCTTGTTTGATAACCTAATGTTCAGGGGTTGTAAATCTGTAAAATAAAAAAGTTCTTCAGATCTGTGAGAGAATAGTGATCTTTATTCTAAGCAGAAAAATTGTGATTCCCATTTTATCCAGAATCGTGCAGCTCTGCACCACACTGAAGAATGGTCCTTAACCATTTCCAAAAACAACAGCTTAAACCACCTTCAGGGTCCCCAAACCTATACTACCTGCTATGACCTAAATCTAGAACGTTCAAAGTAGTTACACTGGGCGGGAGAGAGGGACGCTCAATTGACGACCACAGATCTCAGACTGAAGCTGGCTTTACTCCACCCCACAGACCTTCACAGCTACTCCACATCAGTCCAATTACAATCATCAGTCCACTGACCAATCTTGTAAGTCCAGTAATTTACATTTTAGGCACACATTTACTGTAGCTTTATGTTACTTGGTTCCTCTTCTACCCAGTCATGTAGGCCCTGCACTTATTTCCCTTCTTTCATAGCTAGATGTCCATCAGATCAGAGGTAAGCTGCCTCTTAAGCCACATCTGGCCACCAACCCAACTCCCCTTTCTGGACCCCCCTTTGAAGACACACTGGGGTTTATATACTAAAGGCAAATCCACTTTGCACTACAAGTGCACTTGGAAGTGCAGTCACTGTAGATCTGAGGGGGACATGCAAGGAAAAAAAACATCATTTTTGCTTGTACTTGATTAGATGATAAAATCAGCAGAGCTTCCCCTCATTTCAGATCTTCCCCTCAGATCTAAAGCAACTGCACTTCCAAGTGCACTTGTAGTGCAAAGTGGATTTGCCTTTAGTAAATCAACACCATTGCTCTCAAGTGGAGTTTAAATGGCCAAAGCAACCTTTTATTATAAGTACTACACACAATAAAATAAACTTTAATTAAAAAGAAACCATACCATGACAGAGTAGATAAGTTGCAGGTTTTTGTTGGCACCATATACAAATACCAGGAAATTTTTTTTCTGTGGTACCAGTTAACGACGGTATGCCCCCAGGTCCAAAACACCACCTTGAATCACTATGAGTTGGCTAGACCGACTACAGAAAACCACGCCAAAGATGGTTCCTCAACCGGTTTTCAAAAACACCAGCCTAATTCACCTTCCAGGACCCCAAACCGCAAATACCTGCTACAGCCTAAATAAAGACTGTTTGAAGCTGATAAATAGGGTTTGTGGGTGGATGATTACTTGACGACTGCGGATCTCTGATTGAAGCTTAACTTACTTCTCCCCACAGACTAGCTTTCAGAGCTGCTCCCTCTCAGCCATCTTTACACCTGGGGGCCCCATCATCTCCAATTGCCTGGGGGCCCAATGAGCTGTTAGTCTGCCCCTACTACTCACATTTTAACAAACCTCTAACTCCATGCTACCTGGTTTCCCTTCCACGCAGTCTGTGCTGTTACACTTGTTTTATATAAAATATAATAAAATGCATAGTCATGGTAGTAGTAATGTTACTATTACTGTGAACTGAGAATTTACAAAATTATTTTCCAAAACCATTGTTTAATTGGCCTCTGTACAGTTGGTTATTATACTGCCATCTTGTGGTCGTTTTGGTTATTGCACCATCTTTTTCGTGTGTTCCCCCCATTTTTGTGATGTATTTCCCCTTCCTTCTTACATTGTCTGGATGGATGGCCATTTGTCTCTAGGCCACATGTAATCTGCTCGCATCCCTGAACAAATTACCATGTTTAGACCTGCAAATACCGTCCTTTTAGTCATCTGCCACATCCTGTTGTTTGCTGTATAAAGATCTTCGTGAATGAGAAAGAGTATTTGGTGAGTTCAGCTATCCGACAAGGCTGGCCACGTGGATTGTATCTGCTTATACATTCCAGGCATAGAGGTCTCAGCAGGAGATAAGTCACTATTTCAACAGTTGGAGTTTGGATACAGTCATTTAGTCATATAAGCTCTGCTCTTATTTCCCTTCTTTCATAGCTATGGGCCTATCTGAATATTTGGTAAGTTTGCTTTATCATGTGGGACAAAGTTTTTTAGGTATCAAAAAGCAGTGCAAGTGATTCTTTGTCATCTGTACTATTCTCTGCCAATTGTGATGCTGAATGTGATACTTTATTTCTGCCTAAATTTTTATTTTTAACCCTCTGCCCTCACCAAAAAAAAAAAAACTTCATTCAAAAAAAAAGTAGCAGGTCTCGCCCACTTATGCTCTCTTTTGCCACACTACACTGCTGCAATTTGATTGGTTACAATAGTTAAAGCATATCTAAACCCAAGTGCAAAAATTGATAGCTTACTAGTTCTTGGACACAGTGGCTGCTAGACATGTGCAGAACGGAAAAATTAGTTTAGTTTCGGATAGATTAGTTGTGTTACTAATTTCTTTGTGTTATGGAATTTGTTTAGTTTGGTTTCGGAATTTGTTTAGTTTAGTTTAGTTTTCATTAAATTTTATTTCGTTTTCCTTAAAATTTGTTTCATTTATAAATTTTCTAACAAATTTTAACTTTTCAGAACGATTAGAATTCGAATCGACCGATTCGAACTCTGTGTGAAGAAATAGCTGGTCGTTAAGCAGCGAGCTGGGAAACCGGCCGCCCGCGTCCTTAACAACCATGAGTCATCATCTGTCAGCTGGCTTCCCCACCGACAGATGAATGTAAAGAAAAGAATGCCGGCATTGCCCGGCAATAGAATTTTTAAAAAAAAAAACGGCGTAGGGTCCCCCCCCCAGTCCATACCAGGCTTTTTGGGTCTGGTATGGATTTTATGGGGAACCCCATTCCAAAATGTAAAAAAAAGCTGCGTAGGGTCCCCCCCAAAATCCATATCAGACCCTTATCTAAGCATGCAGCCCGGCAGGTCAGAAAAGGGGGTCCCCCTCTTGAACCATACCAGGCCACATACCCTCATTGTGGGGGGGTGGGTGCTTTGGGGCAGGGGGGGATATGCACCCCCCCCACCCCAAAGCACCTTGTCCCCATGTTGATGGGGACAAGGGCCTCTTCCCGACATCCCGGGGAAACATTTTTCTATTGCCGGGCAATGCCGGCATTCTTTTCTTTACATTCATCTGTCAGTGGGGAGGCCAACTGACAGATGACGACTCATGGTTGTTTAGGAATGCGGGCGGCCGGCTTCCCAGTCCGCTACTTTAAAAAACAGCTATTTCTTCACAGAAAACGATTGGCCGATCCGAATTCTAATTGTTCTGAAAAGTTGGAATTAGTTACAAAACGAATAAACAAAAACAAAACGAAATTCGTTACTTTTTCCTTCATGACCAAAAATTCGTCAGAATTTGTATCCGGACCGAAAATAATTGCACATGTCTAGTGGCTGCATTCGTTTTTCTCCGTTCACACTTTTTCCCTATATTTTAACCTGATAGTCATGCCATTAACTCACTTTCTGTCCTAGGGTGACAGCCGTACTGAGCAGCATAGTCACACGTGGATCAGGCGTGCGTTAGGGATACATAATACCTCCCTCTCTTCTTCATAACAGGCGGAGGTGTTTGGGGACTTAGCAGGGAACATTGCTAACTGATAACAGTCCGGAGACAGAAAGCACACAAAGCTATCTGCTCACATATTTCTGGCTGGAGGAACTTTTTTTTTTTTTTTTTTTGCACTTTTTGAACAGATGTAATTAAACGCTTTCAATGGTATGTTTATCAGACCAAAAGGAAGCAAATAAAATACATTTTTGTTGGAGTTTACATACACTGTAACTGCACTTTACACATCACTTGTGATATGCTTGCTGCCTGACATAACACTCATGGTGATGGATGGGGCCGATGCCCTGCTGATATCTGTTTTTAGTTTGTGAGCATTAAAAACTTGCATAAATTAATAGCAGCAAAACAAATACTCTCGCGCACAAATGTGTTGACCAGGCGATCCAAAGTTCAGAGTGGATAATATCTTAGATATACAAAATGGATAGAAAATACCGCGCCGATCAGAAAAGTTGAACAGCAGCCAACACTACAATAAGACCAAATTGTGCAAAATACATAAAGATAAACAGTGTAGCGCTAAAGTACAAACATCTATGTGAAGAATTTAAGAGAGAGAAAGCTATTCCACAATTAAGTAAAGAATAACCATATCTAGTCTCAAAACTACATAAATTAGAAAACTACATGCCATTAGACTACACACTTGGAATTCATTTTTCTAATTTATGTAGTTTTGAGACTAGATATGGTTATTCTTTACTTAATTGTGGAATAGCTTTCTCTCTCTTAAATTCTTCACATAGATGTTTGTACTTTAGCGCTACACTGTTTATATTTAGATAATATCTTAGGCCTTTGCTGCCTTCCACGATAGGGGTATCTAAAAAAAAGGGGTATAAAAAAGAGAATAGGAAAAAGAGGGTGCACCAGCCTTGTGCATTATCCTTTGATATATTTATATATATATATATATATATAAAAAAAAGTATTAAAAACTACTCACAAGGATCGGGAAACGGGTCTCAGACCCGCGTTTCCTGATTGGCGGAGTCAAAGAATAGGGAATATTCATTCGCTATTCTCAGACACCTGGGTGGGCTCTGAGTGCATTCTCAGCGCCCCGTGCCCACCCTATTTTGAAGCCTATTAGCACCTCTAGCTCTAATCAGTGCTTCATAAACCACCCACCCCACGTTGGAATCCATGCATCCGGCGTCCTGAAAGGGGGGGGTGCTGGCGATGGATAGGGGAGGCTGGGCCCTTAATGGACAGGCCGCCCCTGATTAACGCCATCTTTGCAAATAATATTATTATATTTACAAAAACAATGCTATTTACGACATGTTTCAAGCCTCCACCTATATTTAGCAAATTGGCCACCATTGCAATAAATGATAAGATCCACGTTGGCAGAAGGTACAAGATCTCAGCAATGTCTCAAGGTTGTATAAATCTGTAAATAAACAAAACCTTTATCAAAGAGTATTTTTTCAGAGAAGCAGCATAATAAATGTAACCTTCAAGTTACATATTATTGTAAACATAGACTATAGAGTAGAATCCAGTGAAAAACATCCACAAAATCTGAATTTAATGACAGCGAATACACAGTAAATTGGGTACATATTCCTGACAACAGAGAAGAAACAAGCAAGAAGACACTGGGATTATCATTATTATCACATATACAGGGATTTCTATAGGAGGTCATTGAAATCAGGGACAGAAATTGCTGGAGGATTTTCAGCAGTACAAAGGTCACCCAGTTATTACAGGGAGTTCACGGAAACATTCATTATTATGTGGACAAGTTAATGCTTTGGATGTGGTGGCTGCATCAGTCTTCTCTTCTTTGGCTTTTTACACTCTGTTTTCACCTGGTGATCTGACCAGTACACATTGGGGGTTATTTACGAAAGGCAAATCCACTTTGCACTGAAAGTGCACTTGGAAGTGCAGTCGCTTTAAATCTAAGAGGTAGATCTGAAATGAGGGGAAGCTCTGCTGATTTTATCATCCAATCATGTGCAAGCTAAAATGCTGTTTTTTATTTTCCTTGCATGTCCCCCTCGGATCTACAGCGACTTTACTTTCAAGTGCACTTACAGTGCAAAGTGGATTTTCCATTAGTAAATAACCCCCACTGTTCTAATATGGATCTACGGCACCTTATAATATTTCTCTTCTACAGTTTTGTTGCCTTAGACCTCTACACCAAATATACACTATATTTCCAAAAGTATTGTGACGCCTGCCTTTACACGCACATGAACTTTAATGGCATCCCAGTCTTAGTCTGTAGGGTTCAATATTGAGTTGGCCCACCCTTTGCAGCTATAACAGCTTCAACTCTTCTGGGAAGGCTGCCCACAAGGTTTAAGAGTGTGTCTATGACCATTCTTCCAGAAGCGCATTTGTGAGGTCAGGCACTGATGTTGGACGAGAAGGCCTGGCTCGCAGTCTCTGCTTGAATTCACCCCAAAGGTGTTCTATCGGGTTGAGGTCAGGACTCTGTAGGCCAGTCAAGTTCCTCCACCCCAAACTCGCTCGTCCATGTCTCTATGGGTCTTGCTTTTTGCACTGATCCAAATCATGTGGTGGAGGGGGGATTATGGTGCGGGGTTGTTTTTCAGGGGTTGGGTCTGGCCACTTCGTTCCAGTGAAGGGAACTCTTAAGGCTTCAGCCTACCAAGACATTTTGGACATTTTCATGCTCCCAACTTTGTGGGAACAGTTTAGGGATGGCTCCTTCCCGTTCCAACATGACTACGCACAATATTGAACCCTACGAACTAAAACTGGGGTGCCATTAAACTTCATGTGCGTGTAAAGGCTGGTGTCCACAAAACTTTTGGTAATATTGTGTAGTTTATTTGCGCTATTGTTTGCATTGAAAGACATAGGGGTTCATTTACTAAAGGCAAATAGACTGTGCACTTTGCAATGTGTTGTTGCACTCTGCAAGAGCAGTTGCTCCAGAGCTTAGTAAATAAGGGGATGCTCTGCTGACTTCCATCATCCAATCATGTGCAAGCAAAAATGCGTTTTTTTTTATTTCCTTGCATGTGATTGGGTATTCTTTACAAAGTGAAGCAAACCCCTTAGTGTTTGAGTTATGTACACCGTATTTTATCATATTATGCATAACGCTTGAATGTGTAAAATCTGTTAATGCCAAGTCAGTGTACTTTTTATCCTTGAGGCCTTATATACATGCGTGTTTACATAGTTATGCCTACATACAGATTTATATACTTGTTTTGTGTTCCTGTCTTTCTGAAAATGCATAAAATATGTAATTGCCTTTAAATACACTAACAAATTGAAGCCAAACTCCAGCTCACACTTAATAATCAGTTACAGCAAATCATTTTTTCTTTTCCCTTTGAGATAAAGGTTTTACATGAAAAAATAAAAGCTTATCATTTAAGCACCCCTGCCATTGGTAAATGGTTTGTCCCATGGTCTTTTATTTTGAATTTGGTGCAGGTATTGCTCCACAATGTAGAAGTGGAGCAAACTGGAACTACCTGAATTTTGTGCATGAGTCGCTGTCAGAACCAAAACGGATGTTTTTTAATTAAAAGCAACACATCATAAAAAGCTATTAACGCTAGTGGCGTATCTAGAGTATGGCACATGTGGCAAATGCCATGGGCGCCATATAAAGGGGCGCTTGTCAGTGCAGTCTCTTTGCGGGGGGCAGCAAAAAAGCCCCCCACCCCCACCTAGCACGGCCGACTCTCGCACATATACAGTCCCCAGTGGCCGGTGGCTTGCTGTAGAGCGGCACTAGTGAAAGGCAGTATGAAGTGTACTTGGCCAGATGGAGGGGAGGGACTGGCACCCTCATAGAGCGGCTGGTGACTGGCCATTCAACTTGCGGAGGCTCCGCCTACCCTCCTCCACTGGCATCCTGGCAGGGTCATGGGGCGTGGGAAACCCCCAGGCAGTGGCATCGCTATGGTGGGGGGGGGGAGGCACCTGGGTGGCACCATCCATCCAGAAAGCAGTCGTAGTGACGGGTGCTGTCGAGCGCCCCCCGTCAGTGAAGCGGCGACAGCGCGCTGCTTCTCAACTGAAGAGAACTCAGCACTGTGACAGGGGAGAGGCGAGCTGCGGGCTGTCCAAGGTTTCAACCGCTCACCCCCCCTCCTCTTTTCCTGTCAGCCGAGCAGGATAAAAGAGAGGGGGGTCTTTTCAGAGCCACCTGCCCATTTTTTCCCCTTCCCATTGGCCACAGCGGAGGCCAATCAAAAGAGACTAGGGGAGCATCAAGGGACATGTAGTCCCAGACAATCGGCATCCCCATTGTTCTCCAGAGGGAGGCGGCTACACCCCCCAACATGCACTCTGCTGGGGGAAGAGAGAGAGATCCCAGGAACACTGCAACAGAGTGTAACAGCTTGTTACAGGAGACAGGAAAAAAAAAGAGAGGACTGTGCTGGGGGAAGCCAGAGAGAGCACCACACTGCCCAGCACCACCAGAGAGAGTGCCACACTGCTCAGCACCACCAGAGAGAGCGCCACACTGCCCAGCACCACCAGAGAAAGCGCCACGCTGCCCAGCACCACCAGAGAGAGCGCCACGCTGCCCAGCACCACCAGAGAGAGCGCAACGCTGCCCAGCACTACCAGAGAGAGCACCACGCTGCCCAGCACCACCAGAGAAAGCGACACGCTGCCCAGCACCACCAGAGAGAGCGCCACGCTGCCCAGCATCACCAGAAAGAGCACCACGCTGCCCAGCACCACCAGAGAGAGCGCCACGCTGCCCAGCACCACCAGAGAGAGCACCACGCTGCCCAGCACCACCATAGAGCACCACGCTGCCCAGCACCACCAGAGAGAGCGCCACGCTGCCCAGCACCACCAGGGAGAGCACCATGCTGCCCAGAACCACCATAGAGCACCATGCTGCCCGGTACCACCAGAGAGAGGGTGACAACACAGGGTGAGTGAACACAGGGTGAGTGAACACAACACAGGGTGAGTGAACATCCAGCCGGAGGGATCACTGCTGCTGTGTTGCTGGGTCTGGTAAGAAGGCCGGTCGATCATTATGCATTACTGATCCTAGGGACTGAGGAGGGGGGGGACTTGTAGTTTTGTTAGCTGTTTTTTTGTTAAGGGTATCTGAAAGATGGGTTTCAAATGTTTTGACAGGGGCGCAGTTTCAGTGCTTGCCATAGGCGATATTTTCACTAGATACGCCTCTGCCCTCTCCATCTGTTATAAATAGTTTTACAACTCTCTTTTCTATCTGCAAATTAATGTCACCTCTAGGCAGACTTACCTGCAGTCCACACATGAATTTTCTGCACTAATCATACAATGCATTAGGCGCTGTACAAGCGCTGAACATTGTGAAATATAAAATATTACTGGCACTTGTGTCTGTCTTCATAGCACAGGTAAGTTTGACATTATTTTTTAATATCAGTATCATTTTTGGCACAGGGATCGAACACAGAACCACTAAAATGGTTTTCTGCCGAAACCTGTGTTTATATCCTGAAATTATACCAAAAACACAACGAGCCCCTTGTAGAAGAGGACAGATAAGTGGTGATAATTGCATTATAATTACAGCTTTCATCTATGCCCTATACGCCTCCTCTTGATGTACCATAATATGATCCTGAAAGCCCATCTAAAGACTGTGTGCACTTGAAGTACCATTTTCAGAACAGAGAGATTCTTCCCACAATGGAGCCGCTCTAGTTTATGCAGCGCTACCCCTGTAGAAGCTGCTGATTAGGATGGGTTCTTTGTTGTTTGCCTCGACCTTTTCAAGAACCTCACCCCTCTACCGCACCAAGCTGAGCGTACGAACATACAATATCACAGGAAATCACTGAAAGTAATACTTAGTGCCCAGTAGTAGTGCTATATCAAAGGAAACAGGCACCCAACCAGGTAGTAAAGGCAAATAATATATTGTCACCCAAAATGATTGGTAACTAGGCAAGCATAAAATGAATTAACAATGGTAATAACATCATTTGGCATACAAAGTGATTAACAGTAAGGACTAGGCGTAGTATGACATTTGGCATCCAGTAGCAAGGCTACCTCAGGTGCAGCAGTGTGCACCTGAACTTGATTGCTGCCGCTTTTTAAAGCAATACTAAATAATCATAATGGATTCTCCATTAACAGGGTAAATAGCGGCACTATCTTAATCAAAGTAAAGATCTATCAACTAGCCAAAAAAATATAAAATTATTATAATAATGAAATTATGAAATGAAACAAAAACACCCAGTGATATAATGATGTGAAGAAATCTTCATAACCAAAAAAATTCCATATAAAAATTGACTTAACCGCTTCAATACCGGGCACTTTCACCCCCTTCCCGCCCAGGCTAAATTTCAGCTTTCAGCGCTGTTACACTTTGAACGACAATTGCGCGGTCAATGCAACACTGTACCCAAATTAAATTTTTGTCATTTTCTTCACACAAAAAGAGCTTTCTTTTGGTGGCATTTAATCACCACTTTGTTTTTGTTTTTTGTTTTTTTTGCTAAGTGTTTTGTAAATAAGTAATTTTTCTTTTTCACTGATAGGCTGCACTGATGAGGTGGCACTGATGTGTACTGATGAGGCGGCACTGAAGGGCACTGATGGGGTGGCACTGATGAAGAGGCACTATTTTGCAGCACTGATGGGCACTGATAGGTGGCACTGATATGCAGCACTAATAGGCGGCACTGATGGGCATTGATAGGCGGCACTGATGGGCACTGTTAGGTGGCACTGATGGGCACTGATAGGCGGTACTTATGGGCAATGTTAGGCAGCACTGATTGGCATCAATGATGGGCACAGTTTAGCATCATTGATGTGCACAGACTGGTGTCACTGATGGGCACTTACTGGTGTCATTGATGGGCACAGGGTGGCATCACTGATGGGCACAGACTGGCATCACTGATTGGCACAGACATAGTGTAATATGTTAAAAACACCTTTTATTAAAAATACTTCTCACATTACACTCACGTGCCACTGGTTCGTTGAAATACATATAGTTGCTCACGTGACTAAGAACATTAGCCAGGTTACTGCAAACAGCGTCTCTCACACAACCACTGGGCCGTCACTCACGGTAGAACTTTATGCGTCACTTCCAGTTGCCATACAGCCATGTCCAGACGTGTTTTGTCATCACGACTTTGTCTAGGGATCCAAGTATCCCTGGACAAAGTGGTGATGATGAAACGCGTCAGTACGTGACTGTACAGCAACCAGAACTGACGCATCACGTTCTACTGGAAGTGACGATCCAGGAGTGAAGAAATATTTTCTTGTTAAAGGCTTATGATAATGTCACACTTACCCCAAACGCAGGTGGTCAGACAGACAAAGAAAATGCCACAGCCAAAACCAGGATGCTGGGATGAGGAGGAAGAGCACTAGACACTGCTGACAGAGAGCTGACGACTGATGTCATCCCTGTGCACCCAGTCACAGTGCTGCATGATCAGAAACCCCTCTGACCAGCCTCAAGGATCAATGGCCCACTTAAAGGGCCAGGTTCTGCAGTTTTTCTGTGTAATTTTACAGCCAAATTGGTATAACCTCCTCCTAATTATAATTGTAACATATACCCATTCACATAGCATAACTTAAAAAAATATTTAAACATTGCAGCTTAACTTTTTTACATGCTTTATTCTGGACCCTAAAGCAATAAAAAGGCCTATATCAGGGATATGCAATTAGCGGACTATTGTTAACCCCTTCCCGGCCAGTGCCATTTATACAGTGATCAGTGCATTTTTATAGCACTGATCACTGCATTGGTGTCACTGGTCCCCAAAAAGTGTCACTTAGGGTCAGATTTGTCCGCCGCAATGTTGCAGTCCTGCTAAAAATCGCAGATCCCCGCCATTACTAATAAAAACAATTAAAAAATATAAAAAGTCCCTAAATCTTTCCCCTATTTGTAGATGCTTTAACTTTTGCGCAAACCAATTAATATACACTTATTGCGATTTTTTTTTCCCCAAAAATATGTAGCAGAATACATATTGGACTTAACTGATGAATAGATTTATTTTTTTATATATTTTTTGGGGATATGTATTGTAGCAGAAAGTAAAGAATATTGTTTTTTTTTTCAAAATTGTCGGTCTTTATAGCTCAAAAAATAAAAACTGCAGAGGTGATCAAATACCACCAAAAGAAAGCTCTATTTGTGGGGAAAAAGGGACATCAATTTTGTTTGGGTACAGTGTTGCACGGCCGCGCAATTGTCAGTGCCGTAGTGCCGTATCGCAAAAAATGGCCTGGTCATTAAAGTGGAGGTCCAGTCAAATAAAAAAAAAATTAAAAGTCAGCAGCTACAAATACTGCAGCTGCTGACTTTTAATTGGACACTTACCTGTCCCAGGGTCCCCGCTCATCTCCCCCTCCATTCAGCGGCACCGGCATTGCAACTGTGGGCGCGGGCTGTGGCTTCACAGCCTGGCACCCACTGCGCATGCGCGAGCGGCACCGCATGCCGTAATTGGCCGCTCAGTCACCTGGGACCTGTAATGGGTCCCAGATGATTGACAGGAGGGAGGGAGCAGAGCTGAGCCCTTCCTGTGCCGAGGGGGAAGTGATGTCACCAGCCCAGGCACTGGAAGAGGCAGACTACGAGGGACCCCCTAGCAACAGGCATTTAGAGGTAAGTAAAAAAAATATATATATCCAAATTTTTTTTGTATTTTTTTTTAGGATTTTTCATGTAGTTTTTTTTTTTTTGGGTGGAACCCCACTTTAACCTCCCTGGCGGTATGATTCTTTCTGATTTTAGGTGCTGAAAGCGGTACAATTATTTTGCATGGAAATTTGGCGTTTTATATTGTAGGTCTGTAATTATTAACAATAACACACTTAAATCTGTCCAAACAAGAGTTTAGTAGATATCCCGGGTATGATAAAGTTTGAAACACAAAAACATAAATTATAATATAATTAACAAAAAATAATAATTAAAAAAAAATAAAATAAATAGTAATAAAATAAATTTCCACACGATTCACTATCGCTCAATTCTGCAAGTGTTCTAATTTATTATCGCTGTTTTCTAGCTGGTCTAAAGCCATTTTTGACGTAAAGGGACACTTTTTGGTTGCTATGGACAATCTCCAGTTTCCAGGCAGAAAGAACAGTATATGCCAAAGCACTGGGGACAAATGGGATGTGAAATTATTTCATACAGTACTGTAATCTGTAAGATTACAGTACTGTATGTGTTATGCTTTTTACATTTTTTTGAATTTGCCGCCAGGCTCCGCCCCCGTGCGTCGCGACGCTCGCAGGGAACGGAGCCTGGCACAGAGAGGCTTCGGAGGAGGACACAGCCCGCGGACACTGCGGGGGACATCGCAGGATCCCGGGGACAAGGTAAGTAAGGAGGCACCAGGATCCTGCGATGCAATCCCGAGTGTGGCTCGGGGTTACCGCTAATGGTGCTGAAATGTAACCCCGAGCCACACTCGGGAAAACCGCCAGGGAGGCTACGGAGGTAAATCCTTCTGTGCATCCAGTCATAGTGCTGCATGATCAGAAGCCCCTCTGACCAGCCTCAAGGATCAATGGCCCACTTAAAGGGCCAGGTCCTGCAGTTAAATCCTTAGGTAAATCCTTCCGGGGCTGAAGTGGTTAAAGGTGTAGAGGCTAGGTTTCTTGCATTAATTGTTAACAAGGACAGAAAGTGTTCACAGCAATTTTTCCACATTTTGTTATGTTACAGCCTTATTCCAAAATAAATTAATTTCATTCTCTTCCTCAAAATTCTACAAACAATACCCCATAATGACAACATGAATGAAGTTTGTTTGAAATCTTTATTTATTTAATAAAATAAGAAACAAAAAAAATCACAGCCTTTGCCATGACACTAAAAATTTCCACTGATCATCCTTGAAATGATTTTACAACTTGATTGGAGTCCACCTGTGGTAAATTCAGTTGATTGGACATAATTTGGAAAGGCACACACCTGTCTATAGAAGGTCTCACAGTTAACAGTGCATGTCAGAGCACAAACCAAGCCATGAAGTCCAAGGAATTGTCTGTAGACTTCCGAGACAGGATTGTATCGAGACACAGATCTGGGGAAGGGTACAGAAAAATTTCTGCAGCATTGAAGGTCCCAATGAGCACAGTGAAGTTTGGAACCACCAGGACTCTTCCTTTAGCGGGCCGCCCGGCCAAACTGAGCAATCGGGGAGAAGGGCCTTAGACAAGGAGGTGACCAAGAACCCAATGGTCACTCTGACAGAGCTCCAGCGTTTCTCTGTGGAGAGAGGAGAACCTTCCAGAAGAACAACCATCTCTGCAGCAGTCCACCAATCAGGCCTGTATGGTAGAGTGGCCAGATGGATGGTAAAAGGCACATGACAGCACGCCTGGAGTTTGCCAAAAAAACACCTGAAGGAGTCTCAGACCACGAGAAACAAAATTCTCTGGTCTGATGAAACAAAGATTGAACTCTTTGGCCTGAATGGCAAGCATCATGTCCGGAGGAAACCAGGCACCACTCATCACCTGACCAATACCATCCTTACAGTGAAGCATGGTGGTGGCAGAATCACGCTGTGGGGATGTTTTTCAGCGGCAGGAACAAGGAGACTAGTCAGGATCAGACTGAGACGGAGGTTCATCTTCCAACAGGACAATGACCCTAAGCACACAGCCAAGATAACAAAAGAATGACTACAGGACAACTCTGTGAATGTTCTTGAGTAGCCCATCCAGAGCTCAGACTTGAACCCGATTGAACATCTCTGGAGAGCTTTGAAAATGGCTGTGCACCGGCGCTTCCCATCCAACCTGATAGAGCTTGAGAGGTTATGCAAAGAAGAATGGAAGAAACTGCAAAAAAAATAGGTGTGCCAAGGTTGTAGCATCATACTCAAAAAGACGTGAGGCTGTAATTGGTGTCAAAGGTGCTTCAACAAAGTATTGAGCAAAGGCTGTGAATATTTACTGTATGTACAAGGGATTTTTTTTTTAATTTTTTTTTTTTAATAAATTTGCAAAGATTTCAAACAAACTTCTTTCACGTTGTCATTATGGGGTATTGTTTGTAGAATTTTGAGGACAATAATGAATTTAATCAGTTTTGGAATATGCGGTAACATAACAAAATGTGGAAAAAGTGACGCGCTGTACATACTTTCCGGATGTATTGTATAGTGGGGTGTTTTCCCAAATTTGACTGCAAAAATGGAAATTCATTTTAAAGGGGTTCATGAATTTGGATTAGCATTCATGTTAGTCTTCTACATCTGCCTGTACTTCAGCTTTAAATTGTCCAATACATTTCCTCCATGCAAACAAACACACCAGAGGAATCTGTAGATTTTACGTATTCCAAATATTTAAACTTTACTCAGCTGTGACCTCCAAGGTATCAGGAAAAATCAAACACACTCCTTCCTGCTGCCTTTACAATTACCTCCTGAATTACGGCTTTGTAGCAACGAGCGTTTCGTAACAACTCGCTCGCTTCCTGTAGATAGAAAAGACCTTGTTTTTTGTTTTTTCTACCCTCGCTATCCTGTTCTCATCTTGTCGTGTTCAGCAGACATCATGTTCTGCTACTTCCCTCGCATTAATCTAATAAAGGCTGCTCGGCCTCCAATCTTGACATGTTTTACTGAAGCATCTGATAAATTCATGACACAAAGCAGCAAGAGGCGCATTTAGCGATTGTCTGGGCTTGATAGGCACTCAGCGAGAAGCGCAGGAGTATACTTATAAAAGAAATCCAATTGGTCAGCTGATAACTCTGGCAAGAAAACCCATAATCTTTGTCACACTTTGAGGACTTAAAATCAAAGAGTCAATTAGGTTTAAAGCTCTGAGATTCAAGAAAAAATAGATTTTTTTTTTAAGAGGACATCTGAAGTTACACAGACCATTAACCGCTTCCCGACCAGCCGCCGTCATTATACTGCGGCAAGGTGGCTCGTTCCTGCAAATCCCTGTACGTCGGCGCGGGAACTCGCTCTTGTGGGCGCGCGCTCCCATTGGCCAGCAGGGGAGCCAATCAGACTCGATGTCTGACGGCCACCCACGATAGTTCCCCCCGCAGTGACAGAACGGGGATCTGCTTGTGTAAACAAGGCAAATCTCTGTTCTGAAAACAAAAAAGAAAAAAAAATGATACAAAAAAGATGCCACTTGCTCCCATCTCTAGCTGTCTATCGCAGTAAGAAGCATTGGAAGGCTAACGACAGGTACAAACAAGGCCAAGGATAAATCCAAGGGAAAAACCAAGCTTAACCACTTGACGACCAGCCGCCGCAGTTTCACAGCGGCAGAACGGCACGGCTGGGCGAAACGACGTTATGTAATGTCGCTTCGCCCTGTGGCCACTAGGGGCGGCGCGTGCCCCCAGAGCCGATGCCGGTGCCCGGTGGTCGCGATGATCGCTGGGCTCCCGCGATCGCTTGTGACACACCGAGAACCGGGATCTGTGTGTAAACACACAGATCCTGGTTCTCTGAGGGGAGAAGAGACTGATCGTCTGTTCATACACAGTATGAACAGCGATCGGTCATCTCCCCTAGACAGTCCCCTCCCACCTTCAGTTAGAACACAGAGAGGGAACACAGTTAACCCCTTGATCGCCCCCTAGTGTTAACCCCTTCCCTGCCAGTAACATTTGTACAGTAATCAATGCATTTTTATAGCACTGATCTCTGTATAAATGCCAATGGTCCTAAAAATGTGTCAAAAGTATCCGATGTGCCCGCCATAATGTCGCAGTCCCGAAAAAAATCACAGATTGCCGCCATTACTATTAAAAAAAAAAAAGAAGAAGAAGAATGCTATAAATTATTAAATTTAACTAAATTAAACTATTGTAAACTATCGTTATAACTTTTGCGCAAACCAATCAATATATGCTTATTGCTATTTTTATTTCCAAAATTATGTAGAAGAATACACATCGGCCTAAACTGAGAAAAAATTTGCTTTATTAAAAAAAAAATTGGGGATATTTATTATAGCAAAAAGTACAAAATATTGTGTTTTTTCAAAAATGTTGCTCTTTTTTTGTTTATAGCGCAAAAAATAAAAAACGCAGAGATGATCAAATCCCACCAAAAGAAAGCTCTATTTGTAGGGGAAAAAAGGACATCAATTTTGTTTGTGTGCAGCGCTGCACAACTGCGCAATTGTCAGTTAAAGCGACGCAGTGCCGAATCTGAAAAAATGGCCTGGTCATTCAGCAGCCAAATCTTCCGGTGCTGAAGCGGTTAACTTACCGACCAGCTCGCAGACAACCAAATAACCTGTCTAACAGTATGTGTTAAAAGCAGGGGTTTAGTCTGCACACATTAGCAAATGGATGCCTAAGCCACAGAGCCTCGTCAAGGCACCCTGGTATCTGTGGTACTTAACACTAACTTATAAGTGTCCCCACAGTGGAGGCACATGCATTCTGATGGATAGGTGAGAACAGGTGGACTGAAGGGGAGCCACCCCTTCTTAAAGGTACAGGGGGACACTGAACACCCAGCAGGGGAGATCACACAGATCCTGTCTTTCTGTTATGCAGGAAGACTGATCTGTGTGTTTCACTGGTCACACAGTCTCCCATACAGTTAGAAAACACAAAACGGGGAACACATTTAACCCCTTGATTGCCCCTGATGCTAACCCCTTCCCTGCCAGTGTCATTATTACAATAGCAGTGCATATTTTTAGCACTGATTACTGTAATAATGTCACTGGTTCCCAAAAAAGTGTAAAAAATGTCAGTTAGGTGTCCGATTTGTCCGCCACATTGTCGCAGTTCCGCTAAAAATCACTGATCGCCGCCATTACTAGTAAAAAAATAAAATAATAAAAATGCCATAAATATTTCCCCTATTTTGTAGACGCGATAACTTTTGCGCAAACCAATCAATATACGCTTATTGTGATTTTTGTTTACCAAAAATATGTAGCAGAATACATATCGGCCTAAACTGATAAATAAATTTGTTTTTTACATTTTTTTGGAAATGTTTTATAGCAGAAAGTACTTTTTTTTTTTTCAAAATTGTCGCTCATTTTTTTGTTTATAGCGCAAAAAATAAAAAATGCAGAGGTGATCAAATACCACCAAAAGAAAGCTATATTTGTGGTAAAAAAAATCCTTTTTTTTTGGGTACAGCGTCGCACAACCGAGCAATTAAGAGTTCCCTAAGAGCCCTTTCACACCGGGCCGCCCATAGCGTCGGCGGTAAAACGCCGCTATTTATAGCGCCGTTTTACCATCGGATTAGCGGCGCATTTCGTCCGCTAGCGGGGCACTTTTACCCCCAGCTAGCGGCCGAGAAAGGGTTAAAACTGCCTGCAATTTCCCGGCGGTATCCCAGCGCTGCCCCATTGATTTCAATGGGGAGCAGCGGTGGAGGAGCGGTAAACACACCGCTCCAAAGAAGCTGCTGGCAGGACTTTTTTTCCCGTCCTGCCAGCGCAGCGCTCTGGTGTGAAAGCCCTCAGGCTTTCACACTGGAGACAATGCTGCAGCTGTTTGAGGGCTGATTGCAGGCGCTATTTTTAACGCTATAGCGCCTGCAAAACGCCCTCGGTGTGAAAGGGGTCTTAAGGTGTCAGCATACCAAGACATTTTGGTATGTTTCATACTCCCACCTTTGTGGGTATAGTTTGGGGATGGCCCCTTCCTGTCCCAACATGACTGCCCACCAGTGCACAAAGCAAGGTCCATAAAGACAATGGCGTAGCTATGGGGGTGCAGGGAGGGGGCGGAACGCACCCGGATGACACCCTCCAGAGGGGTGACACCAACAGGGAAGCAGAAGTAGTGGGTGCTGTCGAGCCTCCCCTCCCCATACGTAAAGCAGTGACATTAATGGGCAGGCTGAATGTACCAAGTTGATCGATTGATCAACTTGGGTACAACCAGCCTGCTGGATTCGCTTACCATTATTGCAAGCGGCTGCTATAGCCACTAGCATCAATCACTGTCTTATCCCGGCGGGGATGACTTTTCCCGCCCCCACTGGGAGAAGACAATAGCCCGGCAGGAGGGATTCCCCCATCAACACTGACTGTGTTGATGGAGGAAACAAGTGAAATTTTTTCCGTATATGAATGGCCTTAGTCTTGCTTATTGTCTGGCTGTGTCTAGTGTCAATGCTTTTTAACCACTTTAATACTGGGCACTTATACACCTTCCTGCCCAGACCAATTTTCAGCTTTTAGTGCTGTCGCACTTTGAATGACAATTGCGCGGTCATACAACACTGTACCCAAATTAAATTTTTATCATTTTGTTCCCACAAATAGAACTTTCTTTTTGTGGTATTTGATCACCTCTGGGATTTTTATTTTCTGCTAAACAAATAAAAAAAAGACCAAAAATTTTGGAAAAAAAATGTTTTTTTGTTGTTTCTGTTACAAAACTTTGTAAATAAGTAAGTTTTCTCCTTCACTGATGGGCACTGATGGGGCTGCACTGATGGGCACTGATAAGGCGGCACTGATGGGCACTGATGAGGTGGCACCAATGAGGTGGCACTGATGAGGTGGCACTGAAAGGTGGCACTGATAGGTAGCACAGATATGCAGCACTGATGGGTACACATAGGTGGCACTGATAGGCACTGATAGGTGGCACGGATGGGCACTGATAGGCAGCATGGATGGGCACTGATAGGTGGCACGGATGGGCACTGATAGGTGGCACAGATGGGCATGGATGGGCACTGATAGATGGCACTGATGTACACTAATTGATGGTACGGATGGATGCCAATCAGTGCCAAACAAAAATGCCTGCCAATCAGTGATGCCCATTGTGGGCACTGATTGGCATCCATTGTGGGCACTAATTGGCATCCATTGTGGGCACTGATTGGCATCCCTGGTGGTCTAGGGTGGCATACCTGGTGGTGACATTCCTGGTGGTCCTAGTGGCATCCTTGGTGGTCCAGTGTGGGCATCCTCAGGGGGCTGCGCTGATAAACAATCAGCACAGACCCCCCCTGTCAGAGGAGCAGCTGATTGGCTCTCCTCTACTCGCGTCTGACAGACACGAGTGACGAAAAGCCGATCAACGGCTCTTCCTGTTCACACTGTGATCAGCCATGATTGGACACGGCTGATCACATAGTAAAGAGACTCTTTACCTAGATCGGTGTTGCGGGGTGTCAGACTGACACACCGCAACAACAATCACCACAATGCGCACCCACAGGGGCGCGCATCGGCTTGATATCTTGGCGACATTATATGACATCCGGTCAGGATAATGAAACCACTTTGCCGACGTCATTTTGCTATATGGAGGGCAGCAAGTGGTTAAAAGCTAAGACTACTTAAAAAAAAACAAAACACACAAATCAAGTACAAGGGACATTATTTATAATCCATGTGATGTGTCTCTTATACTTCTGTTTTCTAGTTCAGTTGTAATCTTCCCCCAATATCTAAGAGTTTCTGAGCAATTTAAAGGGAGACAGAACAGTTTAAATAAAATTCAAGACAAGAGGGTTTGGATGGCCCTCTTCATAACTGCTTTCTGTACAATCTAATAGGGAGGGGCAAGTGGTACAAAAGGTAAGAACTGTATGGAGATGAGTTGATAAAGAAACAAAAGTTTAGGTGTTAGGCAGAGGCAGGATACGCTTCCCCGAAAAGACGAGTTTTTAGGGATCACCCAAAGGTGGACAGGATAGAAGATAAATATACAAAAATGCTATAAAAGGCCCAATAGCACAACTCTGCGCCAAAAGAAAAAACCCTTTTGAGGAATAGATGTTATCTGGATAAAGTTTAGTTTTAATCTAAATAAGACATAAACTCAGCAACTTCTGTATTTATGTCAGCAGCTGCTGTCAAATAAAACGTAAATGGAATAATGACAATAAAAAGTCCCACATATTCTTTTGTGTCCTTAGAATGTCATAGCAGTGCTCATGTCCAGGTATGACAAGCTTTTATATGATTTCAGCACATATAAGAATGAAGTATTAAAACAATATCTCTGAAGAAGTGTGATTCTTGTTACGGTCATGCTAATTGATGTAACACGTGCACCACACACCACAATTACTACCACGTGCGAAAAAACTCTCCCCTTTGGGAATAAACTCACCAGATGGCAAAAATGTAAAAGTCCTTTTCTAATAATCTTTGGTTGTCGCTTCAAAAGAACATCCACCAGCTCTGCTATGGTTCTTACTGGGTATACATGGCTTCAATATAGTACGATCATGTGAAAGAATAAAAATATCCACATAGCGTAATCCTGTTTACAAAACATTTATTGTTGTCAATGCCCCCCTTGCAAGATTTACGTGCTAGCTTAAAAATGTCAAAGAGCAAATATAAAGTGAGCTGAAAGCGTAGTCACCAGTCACCGGTCATGATGAGGAGGCAGACGGCTGTAACAGCAATCGCTGTGTCCTCTTCCTGGTGTTTCCAGCTGGCCGTGACCCGCAAATGTAGCTTCCGGTTTTTTGTAGAGATCACCAACTGACGGGTTTCATCAATTCCGACTTCAATGGAGGGTGTGATCTCACGACGTGACTTTCGGACTTTAATAGGGCGAGTTCCCCCTTGGCCTGTTAACCATTTGTGTACATTCCGCCGCTCCACCCATACAACTCCCCCAATGATTGGGAATGCAGGGAAAGAGAAGTCTATGGTGCACACAACCGATAGACGGATGCAAGCCACCTTGTTATATTAGTGCAAAAATAAACATCCATCACAGAAAGCAACGGGATTAAGAATGTCACTCTTTAACTGCTTGCCGACCGCCGGCTGTCAATTGACGGCCAGGCGGCGCAGCGCTCGTGGCGGGCGGGCGTCATATGATGGCCTCGCTTTCCTAGGCCACCAGGGGGCACGCGCGCGCCCGCCGTGTCACTAGGCACCCGATGCGCGTGCACGGCGGCCGCGATGTCCGCCGGGCACCCGCGATTACCGGTAACACAGCAGGACCGTGGATCTGTGTGTGTAAACACACAGATCCACGGTCCTGTCAGAGGAGAGGAGACCGATGGTATGTTCCCAGTACAGAGGAACACCGATCGGTCTCCTCCCCTAGTGAGTCCCCGCCCCCTACAGTTAGAATCACTCCCTAGCAACACAGTTAACCCCTCGATCACCACCTAGTGTTAACCCCTTCCCTGCCAGTCACATTTATACAGTAATCAATGCATTTTTATAGCACAGATCGCTGTATAAATGTGAATGATCCCAAATATGTGTCAAAAGTGTCCAATGTGTCCGCCGCAATATCGCAGTCACGATAAAAATCTGTACACTTCCAAACTTGTGAAAATACTTTTCTACTCCAAAATGACTGTATTCATGTGTGCAAAGTAAGCTTCATAATTACACAGTTTGATTAGTTTGGTGCTGAAATCATATAAAAGCTTGTCATAACTGGACTGTTGGACATGAGCACTGCTATGACATTCTAAGGACACAAAAGAATATGTGGGACTTTTTATTGTCATTATTCCAGGATAGACTTGAAGCTAATGGAGAGATTGTCAGAATGGGAAGAGTGAGTGGGCAGAATGTAGGGTGTATAACTGTATTTAAATGTACGTGCACGTTTCACAAAATGTAGAGAGCCAAATTCCATCTACATGTTCCCTGTCTCGTCATTCCACATGCTAAAGAATAATTCAAGCCAGCTGATGTTACCCTGGACAAAGCCAATTACTCAAGAGTCAACTTTGACTGACACCTACATTAGCCCTCTGTCTTACACCAAAATTTTTAAATTGCCCACCCAGGCCTGATTGCATTGCCTCTAAATGAAGCCATACTTAAAAATAATAACATTCAATGCACCTGGCTCACTGCAAAGAGAAGTAAAACTGGAAACCTCATAATAGCCATTTACAACCTTGACATTTATGAGCAGAAGATTGAACAAGCAATTGTACTTCTCATTAGAAAGAGCTGTAAGTACCATTGTCACAACAACTCTTGGAAAGCTATTTTGAACAGCTTTCTTTTTCCTTTTCATAATTGAATTCTTTTATAAACAGTAAGCTTGTTAACTAAGCTTAGCGTGAATGTATTTGATCAAAATCAGTAGGTAAGACCATCCACGTGTACCCAAGGACTATGGTATCAATGTATTGTAAAAAGACTTGAACATTTTCATGAAGAACGGAGCAGGTTACACTTATGGAGCATCTTCAGCCATAGTTCTTATTTAATGTCAGCCTGTTTAAATCCTCAACAGGTCTAACTGACTATACCTTAGTGCACAATTGTCTAAAATATCTTTGTACACTATAGCACAAACAGTTCCCTTCACTGGAAACATCTGAACTCAATATTTTGTCCACATACAAGGGTCTACTTATCAATGTTTTTACCCAAGATTCACACAACTTTCACCCAAGATTAAACAATTTTACCAGTTGCATGTTATTATGAAAATGGGTGAACGTGAGTAAACGTTGTGTGAATCTTGGGTGAAAACATTGATAAACTCTTATATGTAGATACTCCTCCAAACTATTAAGTTCAGGTGTTTCCACTGTGAGGTGGCAGTTTATGCTACAGTGTACAAAGACATTTAGACAACTGTGCACTTGTAAAAATACTTTTCTACTCCAAAATAACTGTATTCATGTGTGCAAAGTAAGCTCCATAATTACACAGTTTGATTAGTTTGGTGTAGACGAACTCAAGTGGCCTTCACAGAGCTCTGACCCCAAACCTACTGAACACCTTTGAGATTTGGAACGATGATTGGTAGCGTGACACATTCAATCTACACTAAATCCAAGTACTGAATCTACTCTTTCTACTTGCTTTACAGCATTATGCTCAATGCTACATTAATTAGATGTAGCGTATCTAGATTTCTCTAAGGCATTTGTTACTGTACCTATTAAACACTTAATGTACAAATTAAAGTATTTTGGCATTGATGATATTGTAGGTACCTGCATAGAAAACTGGTTGCAGGAGCGTGTCTAGAGGGTAGTGATTAATGGTATATTTTCTGAATGATCTGGAGTAAACGGGCCAATACTCCAAGGCTCTGTCCTAGGACCAGTTCTGTTTAACTTGTTCAGAAACTATATACACTCACTAGCCACTTTATTAGGTACACCTGTTTAATTGCTTTGTAACACGAATAGCTAATCAGCCAATCACATGGCAAAAACTCAATGCATTTAGGCATCTAGCCGTGGTGAAGGCGACTATCTGAAGTTCAAATTGAGCATCAGAATGGGGAAGAAAAAGGATTTAAAGTGGATGGAAACCCTCTCCTATACCCACTGAAGTGAATAGCATCACACATGATACACAGAGATGAAACAAATCTCTGTACATAAGCTTTACTTGTTTATCTGCTGTCTTTCCCTTTCTACATTCTTTAGAATGTGCACATTGTGGTAGAGATCTTTCTTCCTCATTCAGCAGTGGGAGGGTAGTCTGGGCATACACTATGTGAGAGCTAGATGAAAGGCACACAACCCCCCTCCACATAGGCAGAGGAACAAAGAAACTTGCTGAGCTGCAGTCTGAATAGACAAGCTCTCTGCTAATCTGTCTCTAAGTTTCATCCCCAACACAAATTTCCAGCTGCTTTTATCTCATGTGTTGGTGAGCTTGTCAGATGTTATCATGCTGATAACGGAGTAACGGAGCAGTAGAAAGACACAGCACTCAGAGCTTTGGAGAGAGATAAGTAAACACTACAGATATATGTGTCCAGGTCAGATTTCATGAATGGGGTTTACAACCACTTTTAGTGACTTTGGACGTGGCATGGTTGTTGGTGCCAGATGGGCTTGTCTGACTATTTCAAAAACTGCTGATCTACTGCGATTTTCACGCACAACCAACTCTAGGGTTTACAAAGAATGGTCTGAAAAAGAGAAAATATCCAGTGAGCGGCAGTTGTGTTAACGAAAATGCCTTGTTGAGGTCAGAGGAGAATGGGCACACCAGTTGGAGATGATAGAAAGGCAACAGTAACTTAAATAACCACTCATTACAACTAAGGTATGCAGAATACCATCTCTGAAAGTACAACACATTGAACCTTGAAGCAGCAGAAGACCACACCAGGTGCGACTCCTGTCAGCTAAGAACAGGAAACTGAGGCTACAATTTACACAGGCTCACCAAAATGGCACAATAGAAGATTGGGAAAACATTGCCTGGTCTAATGAGTCTCGATTTTAGCTGCGACATTCAGATGGTAGGGTCAAAATTTGGCATAAACAACATGAAAGCATGGATCCATCCTGCCTTGTATCAATGGTTTAGGCTGGTTGTGTAATGTATGGGGGATATTTTCTTAGCACACATTAGGCCCCTTAGTACCAATTGAGCATCATTTAAACGCCATGACTTACCTGAGCATTGCTGCTGACCATGTCCATCCCTTTATGACTACAGTGTACCCATCTTCTGATAACTCCTTCCAGCAGGATAATGCACCATGTCACACAGCTCAGATCATCTCAAACTGGTTTCTTGAACATAACAATGAGGTCACTGTACTCCAATGGCCTCCACAGTCACCAGATCTCCATCCAGTTGAGCACCTTTGGGATTTGGTGGAACGGGAGAGTTGCATCATAGATGTGCTGCTGACAAATCTGCAGCAACTGTGTGATGCTATCATGTCAATATGGACCAAGATCTCTGAGGAATGTTTCCAACACCTTGTTGAATCTATGCCAGGAAGAATTAACCCCTTCCCGCCGAGCGTACGCAGATGTGCATACTCGGCTTTCCGGGGTTATACCAGGATGATGCCCGCAGCTGCAGGCATCATCCCGATACCGTTTTTTTACAGCCAGCGATCAGCTACCCGAGTATAACAACCGATGCAGCTAAAAGCTGCTCAGCTGTTATACCGGAGAAGCAGGAGGGGACGTCCCCCCTCCTGCCACCTCCCGCTGCTCTTACCGGGCCTCCCTTGCCATCGGGAGGCCCGGTGACCAATCGGCTGCCTCCGGTGGCTGGGGGCGGGCTGGAACGAAGCCGTGGGTGGCTTCGTTCCAGCCTCCTAATCATAAACGCGGAAGCAATTTTATGACGTCACTTCCCGATCCCTCCATTAAAAGTACCTGTCACCACCTATTACTGTCACAAGGGATGTTTACATTCCTTGTGACAGCAATAAAAGTCAACAAAACTTTTTTTTTTAAAACACAATTTTTAAATATAAAAATAAATAAAATAAATAAGAAAAAAAAAACTTTTTAAAGCGCCCCCTTTCCCGCGAGCTTGCGCAGCAAAAAGAAAACGCATACGGAAGTCGCGCCCGCATATGTAAATGGTGTTCAAATCACACATGTGAGGTATCGCCGCAATTGTCAGAGCGAGAGCAATAATTCTAGCACTAGACCTCCTCTGTAACTCTAAGCTGGTAACCGTAAAAAAAAATTGAAAGCGTCACCTATGGAAATTCTTAGGTACCGTAGTTTTTCGCCATTCCACGAGTGCGTGCAATTATAAAGCATAAACAAGATATTTGGGGGGCACACCTTCACATTAAAGCTGGTGCAGCCATAAGACCATACAATAGAAGAAAAATATTACAGCACACACATGCGCAGTAAGTGGGCTTAGCACCATATAGCAATAGGGTGTGACCAAATCCCCATATTTTTAAAAATGTCTTTTTGAGAATGTTTAGGTGTTTTAAACTAGCCTTGCTGGAGGTGAATGTTTTTTTGCATGTTTTTTTTGCATGTGTGCGCTGTAATATTTTTCTTCAATTATAAAGCATGACATGTTTGGTATCTATTTACTGGGCGTAACATCATCTTTCACATTATACAAAAAATTGGGGTAACTTTACTGTTTGGATTTTTAAAAATTCATGAAAGTGTCCCTTTTCCCAAAAATTTGCATTGAAAACACCGCTGCACAAATACCGTGTGATATAAAATATTGCAAAAATCTCCATTTTATTCTCTAGATTCTCTGCTAAAAAAATATATATAATGTTTGGGGATTCTAAGTAATTTTCGGGGGGGGGGGGGGGGTGTCCGGATGTGAGAGCAGGCAGACGTGCTAGTGAGGAGCTCCGTACATCCGAACTAAAATCCTTAACCATCTGCTCATTTTAACAGCCAAAAGTGTACAAATACCTGCCTGCAGACTCTCCTATACTGCCCGCTCCAGCCTGTGTGGATAGTGTGGAGATCCGGCCTGTGATCGGCCCAGAATTAACAGACTCTGCACACCTGCGGCCGCCGCCATCTTCCCGGCCTGTGCCCTGCTAGTGAGAGCTGTTCCTGGACTGATTGGTGGGGTAAGGGGCTCCTATCATCCTCCAGCTTGCCCTGCACACTGTGATCTGCTTGTGTGAGCTGCCTGAGGAGCTCTGGGGTCCAGCATCCCTCTCACCCTCCTATATACATCTGACTTCCTGGGCCTTTCATACATGGTGCCCCTGGCTGGCTCTCCTTACTAGACAGCCACTGCCTACAGGTCAGCGGAGGATTGCTGGCGATCATTGCCCACCTTTTCCTTCATGGGCCCAAAGAACCGGCCCAAGAGCTCATCTACACTAGGTCGCCTGGCCCCTGCACTGGCTGCACTATCAAATCCTTCTCTCATAGAGAGACTGCAGACCCTGCTGCAGGACTTAGCCATGGAGCCTGGAGCTTCTCTGAGTGTGGCTCCCTCTACCCCTCCTTCTGAGGACAGCACTGCAGTGATTCTGGCCACCATTGAGCAAAGTAAAACCTCCATGCTGGTAAGAATAGACCGCCTCGCAGAGGAATGCAATCTCATTAGAAACGACCTGGATAAGATCAGGGGTAGGCTGACTGAATCAGAATCTAGAATTTCTGCCACTGAAGACCTTACAGCTACCCACACCAACACCATAGCGGAATTACAGCGTACGGTACAGCTACTTGTCGCTAAATCCGATGATGCAGAAAACAGAGCGAGACGCAACAACGTCCGCGTCTTGGGTCTCCCGGAGGGGGAGGAGGGTGACCGACCGTCGGAGTTTGCGGAAGAATTCTTCAAAAAACTGTTGGGCCTTGCAGATACCTCTCCGACCTATGTCGTCGAGCGTGCCCACGGGACGCAATATCCCTGGTGCAAACCCCTGACCCTTCTTGGTCCGCTTCCTCAACTTCAGGGACCGTGACAGGATCCTTTCAGCAGCTCGCAAACATCCCTCGCTTCCATACGGCGGCGGCTCAGTCCTTCTGTTTCCGGATTTCTCGGCCGACCTGCAGCGCAAGAGGAAGTCTTTTAATGATGTCCGTAAGCGCCTACGTGAGAAGGACATAAAATACAGCATGTTGTACCCCAGCCATCTTCGAGTTCCTCATAATGGTTCGGTCAGGTTCTTCGACTCTCCGGCTGACGCAGATGATTGGCTAAACAACCTACGGTAATCACAATATGTTATTCCCCACTATTAGTCGCTATCTGAAATTAGCACATAGATTCCATCTTTCTTCCGGATCCATGGTCGAGGGGGTGTTTCATCCAGCCATCAGTTCCTGTGGCATAGTTTCTTAGACATCATCAGATGTTGTTGCTAATTGGCTCCAGTGCCACTCACTCGGAATCCTACGTGTTATTTCTGGGTACATTGATCACTAGTTCGAGACTGGGTGTGCTTTTATTATACTTTCTTCCATCACGGAGCTACCTTGTTAGAAGTAACTCACTGAAGTATCAACCCCCCCCCCCCCCCAGTTCTTCCCCTTTTTTTTCTAAGTAATTTTCTAGCAAAAAATATGGATTTTAACTTGTAAACACCAAATTTCAAAAATAGGCTTAGTCATGAAAGGGTTAAGGCAGTTCTAAAGGCAAAAGGGGGTCCAACCAGGTACTACCTAATAAAGTGGGCGGTCAGCATGGGCGTCCGCAAATAGGGGCAAGGCAGGGCACTTGCCCCCCCTGGAATCATCAGGTGTTGGCTTGTAGACTAAATGTTGTGTTGAAATGTCCGCCGCGGCCGCCGTGGACTTTTTTTTGAAACGTCTGTTTCTCTGCTGGCTGCTCTGAGCTCTCTGCTCTGTCCTGACACTGTCCAGCAGGGCCGCCATCAGGGGGTACTGCCGATACACATGTACCAGGCCCGAGTGTCTGCAGGGGCCCGGGGCTCGGTGACAACCAGGAAGTGTGCAGGAGAGAGGAGCCGAAGGAGATATAGTGCAGGTCTGCAGGAGAGATGCGGCCGTAGGCTAAGCATAGTAAGCTGGCACGGCTGGGACTCGGGAAATGGTATGAGGGAGGGACTTAACAGCCTTTCAGTTGCTCATTGGCTGAGGAGGCAGCAGGAGGCGGGCTGCTCTGCCTCCTGCTGCTTCCTTAGCCAATAGGTACACAGAGTGCACTGTCCATCACTGAAGAGCCTCGTGCTTCCTGTCTTGGTGGGAGGGACAGAATTCCTCTGTAAAGAAGCTGCTGCAGAGATCGAGGTAAGTGAAAAAAAAAAAAAAAGATTTTTACTGAAGTTTTTAGAAGACATTGTACAGTGCACAGCCTGCGCTCCCCTGTTAATATCAATCACTGTATTGCCAGCCCTATTGCTGTCCTTTAAGCAGAGTGAAGGTAAAAGTAACATTACACATGTGCAGCATAGGTGTCAGCTTATGTCACAATGTTAAAAGGACAGCACTATGGGTAGCATTACAGTGATTGTTATTAGTCCAGGTTCACTAAACTAGCCAATGCTCTGAAAAGCAATCCATGCGGATTGTTTTTCAGGCCCCTTTCACATGAGTGGTCCGATCGGGTCCTCCTGTCTGTTTTTTAGGCAACCTGATCGGACCGCCCATTGTTCTCTATGGATCGGCAGATTTAAATGGAAATGTGTCCGTTTACACCCGCCTGCCTCTGATCTTATCTGGCAAAAAGAAGAGATGGAAGGGCCCCCATTCCCCTCCATCTGACCGGATCAGAGGACAGTTGGGTGTAAACGGACGGCATGAGCAGACACAGGTCTGTCAGTTACCCGCTCAGCTCAACAAGGGATCCACGGACAGATTCCCTGCTGAGAAAAACTGGATCGGCCCCTGTGAAGATTGCAGCTAGAATGCAGATAAGGCCTGGCCATAGATTGTTTGAATTCTGTTTAGCAGAGACTGGCTGAGATTCAAACTATGTATGGACAGGCTGAATGTACCCAAGTTAATCGATCAATCAACTTGAGTACGACCAGCCTGTCAGATTTTACATACAATTATCGCTAGCAGCTCTTGTAGTCACTAGCAATAATTACTGTGTTCTCCTGGCAGGGGCGGTTTTCCCACCTCCCACTGGGAGAATACAATGGCTCCACAGCAGGAGTTCCCCCATCAACACTGTCTGTGTTAATGGGGGAATCAAGCATTTTTTTTCCTGCAACCCGTGGGACAGAGATGGGGAAAAAATATCATAATTTGGCCAAAATGGGGAAAAAAGTGCTTGCTTTATATATACTTTAGTATGATACATAACTAAAACATCTAACATATCTATATCTCTCTCTCTCTCTCTCTCTCTCTCTCTCTCTCTCTCTCTATATATATATATATATATATATATATATATATATATATATATATATATAATCAATATAATTTGGACATTATAAGGAAACAATTGCAAGCTATTTACTCACAGTGAAATCCCCCCACTTCCTGTTCTGGTGACACTAAGACAGGAAGTGAGGGGAAATCTCATACAATGATATGACCCTATTAGATGTTCTAGTTATGTATAAAAAGTATATATAAAGCAAGCACTTTTTTTCCATTTTGGCTAAATTATGGAAGAGTTAAAACCACATTCTTTTTTTTTACCATCTGTGTCCCATTGTGAGGTCACGTAGGCGCTACAGTTAGTGAGAGAGAAATGCCCTTGGAGACAGTTGCCACCAGAACCGGAGTCCCAGGATGGAGGAGAAGGGACTGGAGGAGGAGGAGGATGTGGGATGAAGGAGAAGGGACTGGAGGAGGAGTACATGGGATAGAGGAGGATGTGGGATGAAGGAAAGGAGACTGGAGGAGGAGGAGGATGTGGGATGAAGGAGAGGAGACTGGAGCAGGAGGAGGATGTGGGATGAAGGAGAAGGGACTGGAGCAGGAGGAGGATGTGGGATGAAGGAGAAGTGACTGGAGGAGGAGGAGGATGTGGGATGAAGGAGAAGGGACTGGAGGAGGAGGAGGATGCGGGATGAAGGAGAAGGGACTGGAGGAGGATGCGGGATGAAGGAGAAGTGACTGGAGGGGGAGGAGGATGTGGGATGAAGGAGAAGTGACTGGAGGAGGAGGAGGATGTGGGATGAAGGAGAAGGGACTGGAGGAGGAGGAGGATGTGGGATAAAGGAGAAGTGACTGGAGGAGGAGGAGGATGTGGGATGAAGGAGAAGGGACTGGAGGAGGAGGAGGATGTGGGATGAAGGAGAAGTGACTGGAGGAGGAGGAGGATGTGGGATGAAGGAGAAGGGACTGGAGGAGGAGGAGGATGTGGGATGAAGGAGAAGGGACTGGAGGAGGAGGAGGATGTGGGATAAAGGAGAAGTGACTGGAGGAGGAGGAGGATGCGGGATGAAGGAGAAGGGACTGGAGCAGGAGGAGGATGCGGGATAAAGGAGAAGTGACTGGAGGAGGAGGAGGATGCGGGATGAAGGAGAAGTGACTGGAGGAGGAGGAGGATGTGGGATGAAGGAGAAGGGACTGGAGCAGGAGGAGGATGCGGGATGAAGGAGAAGTGACTGGAGGAGGAGGAGGATGTGGGATGAAGGAGAAGTGACTGGAGGAGGAGGAGGATGTGGGATGAAGGAGAAGGGACTGGAGGAGGAGGAGGATGTGGGATAAAGGAGAAGTGACTGGAGGAGGAGGATGTGGGATGAAGGAGAAGGGACTGGAGGAGGAGGAGGATGTGGGATAAAGGAGAAGTGACTGGAGGAGGAGGAGGATGTGGGATGAAGGAGAAGGGACTGGAGGAGGAGGAGGATGTGGGATGAAGGAGAACTGACTGGAGGAGGAGGAGGATGTGGGATGAAGGAGAAGTGACTGGAGGAGGAGGAGGATGTGGGATGAAGGAGAAGGGACTGGAGGAGGAGGAGGATGTGGGATAAAGGAGAAGTGACTGGAGGAGGAGGAGGATGTGGGATGAAGGAGAAGGGACTGGAGGAGGAGGAGGATGTGGGATAAAGGAGAAGTGACTGGAGGAGGGGGAGGATGTGGGATAAAGGAGAAGTGACTGGAGGAGGAGGATGTGGGATGAAGGAGAAGGGACTGGAGGAGGAGGAGGATGTGAGATGAAGGAGAAGGGACTGGAGGAGGAGGAGGATGCGGGATGAAGGAGAAGGGACTGGAGGAGGAGGAGGATGCGGGATGAAGGAGAAGGGACTGGAGGAGGAGGAGGATGCGGGATGAAGGAGAAGGGACTGGAGGAGGATGTGGGATGAAGGAGATGGGACTGGAGGAGGAGGAGAAGGACATGGGATCAGGGAGATGAGACTGAAAGAGGAGGCCATGGGATGGGACTTAGTGGGACTGCCAGTGGGCGGGCCCTGTAGAATGTTGATGGTCAGGTCTGGGGGTGGGGGGGCCCAGGCCTAAAACTGTGTAAGGGCCCCCAAAATGTCTGATGGCAGCCCTGCTGTCCAGTGCCATCGGCTCTGCAGCTCAGTCTTTCCGCCCTCCTCTTCAGTGATTGGCTGCCTGTGTAGTGTAGGTGTGTCTCATCATGTTGTGTAGATGGATCCGCCCACTCTAGTGCGAGCCACTGAGTGACATGCTGGCAGTCTGTAGATCTGGGCTGACATTGCCACCGCCCACTAAACTGCGAGCCGCCCAGTGATATGCTAATGCTACCTGTGCCTAGGCAACAAGAACAGTGAGGAACCACAGGTAACAGCAGTTAGTAGCAGCCAGGACTCCGTAGGTGGTGAGAGGAAGGATGATTGATGGGGAGCATGCAGGTGTAGGTGGGGGAGGTGTCACTTCTGCAGGCATGGCATGGAGTGATAAGTAATATGCTTTCGTCTACCTCCTCTCAATCTTTTATGCCTTCCCTCTTTCTCTCTACTCCTGCTTCCATCCCTTCTCACTACTTCTGCCTCTGTCTTTCACTTTCTTGCTCTGCCTCTTCTGCTGCCTTCTATCTGTACTACCTTCTCTCTCTATACTCCTGTTTTCTCCACTTAACTACTTCATTACTGAAATCCTTACTGTCTCCTTAGTTCCACTACTACCTCCATCTCTCACTGGTTCTGTTTCCACATATGTGGCAAATAGTAAACATTGAGAGCATGGGTGTCCATAAAATTATGCCCCCCCCTGAAAAAAGTTCTGCGGGCGCCCATGGCGGTCAGTGTATAGAGGTTGTAAGAAATCTATCTCAGTGTTTGCTGATGATACAAAACTAAACAGGGTAATAACTTCACAACAGGATTTAGTAACTTTTACAAGAAGACCTAGTTGAAAGAAAGGGATGGCCAGCTACATAGCAGATGAGGTTTATGCCTCTTTCACATGGACCAGAGGATGTAAACAGACTTGGGTCTGTTTACTCTTGCTTTCTTCCAATCTGGTCAGCTAAAAACAAATAGAAGGGGATCCGTCCTCGTCCATGTAGGTGGATCAGATCAGACACAGTTGAATGTAAACTGACAATGGAGTTCGTTTACACCCAGCCCCTCGTAGAGCAGAGCGAGATCTGCCTGTGTCCACTCTGCATAAACTGAGCGGACAAGGACCTGTCATTCTCCCCTCTCTGCTCAGATCAGCCATGTGTGAAAAGGGCCTAGATATCAAAAAAAGTAAAGCAATGCACATGGGAGTTAAAAATATGAATGTAGACCATTAGCATGCATTAAAAAATGTTTTTATTAAAGAGATAAGACTATAATTCTATTAATTTACAAAACTCTGGTTCGGCCACATCTTGAGTATGTCGTCCAGTTTTGGTCCCCAATCCTCAGGAAGGATGTGCTTGAAATGGAGAGAGTCCAGAAAAGGGCAACAAAGCTTATACAGGGTCTGGAGGACCTCAGTTATGAGGAACGACTTCAAATATTAAACCTATTCTCCCTGGAGAAGAGACGCTTAAAGTGGAGTTCCACCCAAAAATGGAACTTCCACTTTTTGGATTCCCCCCCCCCCTCCGATGTCACATTTGGCACCTTTCAGGGGGGAGGAGGGAGCAGATACCTGTCTAATACAGGTATTTGCGCCCACTTCCTGGCATAGATCACCGCGGCGCTTGCGGTGATCTACGCCACTTCCGGCGCCTACACTCTCCTCCACCGCTGTATTCTGTGAGACACAGAACACAGCAGGGACCAGAGAGGACGCACAGTGCAAATCGCGCATGCGCAGTAGGGAACCAGGAAGTGAAGCCGCACGGCTTCACTTCCTTATTCCCACACCGAGGATGGCGGCGGCAGCAGCCGAGAGCTGAAGGACGGATCGGCTTCGGCTGTCGACATTGCGGGCTCCCTGGACAGGTAAGTGTCCATATATAAAAAGTCAGCAGCTGCAGTATTTGTAACTGCTGGCTTTTAATAATTTTTTTTAGCGGACCTCCGCTTTAAGAAGGGTATACAAACCTTTAAGAGGGGATATACAAAACTTAAAATGGCGACTCTAGCATTAGGAGGAAACTATTTAACTTAAGGTCTCTAAAAAAGACACGCAGACACTCAATGAAGCTGAAAGAGAATCATTTCAATTTCAAACTGCATAAGGGGTTCTTTACTATTAGAGCAGTAGGGATATGGAAGTCCCTTCCACAGTTGGTGGTTTCAGCGGGAGTGTAGATAAATGCAAAAAACGGTAAGATGTGTTTCTTAGTGAATGCAATGTACAGGGATATGGAAAATGATAGTGGCATAAACACACACGAGAATACACACACACTATGTGTAACTATGCAAACAAGCATTTCATTTTCATTTTTACATGGTGGTGCAATTTTAATGTTGTACGATATATTTGTTTTTACCTTTTATTTGACAGGTCAGGTTGAAATTTGTAACAGTTCTAACAACTGTCTTTGATGTGTGTTTTTGTAATTAATTTCAAAGGGATCACTTGCTGGAACCTTCGTAGAGGAAGTCAACTCAATACCTCCATATGTCTTGAGGAGCAGCTGTAGGGTGAATTTATAATCTCTGTTTATGTCCCGCTGGGGGTAATTAAATAGTCTTATTATACATATTCACTACACATGTACATAAGGAACTTTGTACTCAAATTTAATGTAAAACAATGATGGTGCATACTGTTTGAGATGCTATAAATGATCTTTCCAAATAAAAGAGTGGTGTAATTTAAGTTGATAAGCTTTGTAGACTATCTTTTGTAGTATTTAGAAAAGGGGAGAGATTTTTTGGCAGAAGTGAGAGAGCACTACTCCCCGAGGGCCTAGACACCCCAATAGGGAGACACTTTGTACAGACCATCCAGTATTTAATTAATTAATTTAATTTAAGTGCTGTCTGTGAAAAAGTGATATTATTCATTATAGGTGGCCAACTCTTCTTATATGTCTAGGGTACTGCATGGTTTTCCTGCTGAAATTCCCGACTTTGCACCCAGGAGTTGCTATTTTGCTTAACATAAAATACATTTAAAAAAATCCAACAAGACCCACCATAATGGCCACAGCAGGCAAACAGATTCAGTGCATAGATATCACTAAGGCTGTATTCACATTTAGTCACACTGAAAATCCCAGTGACAAGAATCTATTGATTCCTGAGGCTCAGAATGACAGCTGTGTGTGGATAGCTATGGCCGCCGAGCAGGTACAGTGCCATGAAAGGCTATTGCATTGTTACTACCGTGTCCTGAATTTTTGACAGCTGAACATACTGTGCTGCAATGAGCAAAAAATAATTTTGGTTGGCACGTCCAGTAAAATGACCTTTGTTTTAACAAGTCCATAAAAACAAGTCCAAAAACACAAATAGAGGGGAACAGCATCACCAGCTAATGTGTTTCACACTCCCTTAGTGCTTAGTCATAGCTGAGTGAGCTATGACTAAGCGCTAAGGAAGAGTGAAACGCGTTAGCTGGTGATGCTGTTTCCCTCTATTTGTGTTTTTCAACATGTTTTTATGGACTTGCTGAAATAAAGTGCTTTTACTGGACATGCGGCCAACCATAATTTTTTTTTTTTGCTCATTGGAATCCATGATGGACGGGGCCAGCACCTGGTCTGTGTGTTAGTGGATGTGAAGATGGGAGATTGATCTAGAGCGGTGTTCACACACATCTATACTGTGCTGCAACCGTAAGCTTAGCGTTGAGCCCAGGGTTGTGGCACAGCCACATTCACTTAAATCAGCCAATCTCAACCAGGGTTCCTCCAAAGGTAGCTAGGGCTTCCTTGAGCTATGGCTGATTGACCTCCTATCTTAAAATGTCTGCATAGTTCTGGGGTCAACACCACTTGGTAGAGCCAGTTGCATGAAGCTAACAATCTTTTAAGCCATCCATAGGGATTGCATTTTCACAACCAGGTTGAGAAAGACTGACTTAAATGGTTCGTGTTCAGCAGAGGTACTGGCCACCAAGGCCACTGAATGTGTACACTTTTATCCAGCTGCCTTTTCAGCTTAAAGCGGGCAGTTGGAAGTTGGAAACACATTGCTCGACCGCCTATTTTTACCTAGCCCCCAACAGCAAGTGTAAACTAAGCCCTTATGAAGATGTCATTCTGCTATAAGTGATGAATTCAGGTGATCGGCAGCGCCTATGATGGACGTCACACTGGTCCAATCAATGCCAGGATCGCGGGACGTGTGACCTGTGATGTCCACCACGGTTGAGTCGACCAATAGGCAATAGACTTTAGCCCGTGCTGGCACCGCTGCCCACGGACTTTGTGCACTGCTCGCTCGCGCTCGGGCCCTCGTATCAATCCATTCCCCGCTCAGGCTGTGGTGCGCGCACTCTCATTGTAAGCAGCTGTTCGGGCTCGGGGCTAATAATGCTTCCATGAATGGCCGAGACCCAGGGCTTTTTGGGGGCCCAGCCCCCCCCCTCCTGACACTACTGCCCATGAGCCACAGCTGTTCTGAAACCAAGAGTGATGATACCAAAAACACATGAGCCATGATATGTAATGCTTTGTATCTAGCCATTTAGAAAATAACACATGCATTACAATGTGGCGGCACTTTAATTGTTTAATAATAACATGGTATTCAATTAAAAAAAGAAGAAACGTTTCTACCTCTAAAATTTCATTAAACAGCAACAACGGAACAGAAAAGTTGCCTGCTTCTCTAATAACCTTATTTCTGTATTCTTCCAGCATTGACACTTAGATGCATTACAGAGGGTAAATAATTAAATAAATGCCCTTTTACTTTTCAGTTAAGGTCTGCTTTAAGAATTGGTTTCCAAAAATATAAAAAAAAAGCTTTCAATGGAAATCAGCTGTCCAATTACTCTTTAATCATAAGCGAGAGCGCAGCATAAGTCACATTTGAATACTAAAACATCACATTCATTTCTATTCTGAATGCATTATTAAAGTTTAATAATATTCCAATTTACTTTTATCATTTTAAATTAGATTTTGCAAAACAGTGCTGAGCAGAAGAGAAGAAAATGAATGTGTTTCCTTATTTTAATACCTTCATACCTGGACAAAATTTAGCACACAATCGATAAGGCAGATACAGTGTTTGTAAAGCTCCATATACAATACATACACAAAAACTGTTAAAGAGATATTCTACTTTCGCTATTCAGGACAAAGTGACAGTGACTGTGTAAATCCATCTTTTTTCGCACCATGTCAGTCATCTTTTGACTTTTGTGACTTTATTTATTTATTTATTCATTTTCACCTTCACTTTTACTATCTCTCCCCAGGATGTCCATTGATGGCACTCTTCATCCGTTTCTTTTTTCTTTCTTTTTCACATTTTTTCTTGTTCGCCCCTTTTTACACCTTCACGACTGTCCTCAGTCAGTAGGAGCACATTTGTCAGATATTTACACCCTGTTCGTTTTACCTACCCATACTCAATCACATATTTTTTACTATGTCTTTTCAGATCATTGTTAGTCAGATGTGTTTTTCAGCTTTCCATACATGGATCACTCCTTCCTAGGGATGAGCCGAACACCCCCCGGTTCGGTTCGCACCAGAACCCGCGAACGGACCGAAAGTTCGCACGAACGTTAGAACCCCATTGACGTCTATGGGACTCGAACGTTCGAAATCAAAAGTGCTCATTTTAAAGGCTAATTTGCATGGTATTGTCCGAAAAAGGGTTTGGGGACCCGGGTCCTACCCCAGGGGACATGTATCAATGCAAAAAAAACTTTTAAAAACGGCCGTTTTTTCGGGAGCAGTGATTTTAATGATGCTTAAAGTAAAAAAAAAAAAGTGAAATATTCCTTTAAATATCGTACCTGGGGGGTGTCTATAGTATGCCTGTAAAGTGACGCGTGTTTCCCATGTTTAGAACAGTCCCTGCACCAAATGTCATTTTTAAAGGAAAAAATCTCATTTAAAACTGCTTGCGGGTTTAATGTCATGTCGGGTCATGGCAATATGGATGAAAATCAGTGAGACAAACGGCATGGGTACCCCCCCAGTCCATTACCAGGCCCTTTGGGTCCTGTATGGATATTAAGGGGAACCCCGCACCCAAATTAAAATAAGGAAAGGCCCTATATACTCTGAACAGCAGTATACAGGCGGTGCAAACAAGACAGGGACTGTAGGTTTGTTGTTAAGTAGAATCTCTTTGTAATTTTGAACGGGTACATTTTTAACGTGTTTAGCTCCAGCCAAAAAATCTTTTTTAAGCTTTTTGGAAAACATAGGGAAGGGTTATCACCCCTGTGACATTTGTTTTGCTGTCTTTCCTCCTCTTCAGAAGATTTCACCTCACTTTTTTGTCCCAATGAAAAATGTTTTTTGAAAATTTGGGTTTTTTTGTGGAACAAGGATTGGAAAGCATCAGTGGAAAGGAGAAATTGTTTTCCCATATTAACTCTTACAGGAGAGAATTTCCCTTCCTAGGGGTAGATTTCATCTCACTTCCTGTTGTCTCCTTCCGTTTGCAAGTAGGAGTCGTTTGTAAGTTAGATGTTTGAAAGTAGGGTCCTGCCCTATATACTCAGCAGAAATTTGGGCCTTAGGTGTTGCTGTGGCCACAACACTGTAAGCCCTCACAGGGCCCTGCTGTGAAATATTAGATCAAGAATTGTAATTACATGCCCCTGTTGAACAGGAGCTGAAAAATTAGGCCTTAGGCACTGGTGCTGGTGCCACAACACTGCAACCCCTCACAGACACTCTAGTTGGAACGCAGGAACGAACCCTGCTGCAAAGTATTGCATCAAAAATTGTAATTACACGCCCCTGTTAGACAGGGGCAGAAAAATTGGTCCTTAGGCACTGGTGCTGGTGCCACAACACTGCAACCCCTCACAGACACTCTAGTTGGAACGCAGGAACGAGCCCTGCTGCAAAGTATTGCATCAAAAATTGTAATTACACGCCCCTGTTAGACAGGGGCAGAAAAATTGGGCCTTAGGCACTGGTGCTGGTGCCACAACACTGCAACCCCTCACAGACACTCTAGTTGGAATGCAGGAACGAGCCCTGCTGCAAAGTATTGCATCAAAAATTGTAATTACACGCCCCTGTTAGACAGGGGCAGAAAAATTGGGCCTTAGGCACTGGTGCTGGTGCCACAACACTGCAACCCCTCACAGACACTCTAGTTGGAATGCAGGAACGAGCCCTGCTGCAAAGTATTACATCAAAAATTGTAATTACACGCCCCTGTTAAACAGGGGCTGAAAAATTGTGCCTTAGGCACTGGTGGTGGCGCCCAGAACCAAAAATGTTCTTACAAGCTATCAGCGTGATGATTGAGGAGGAAGAGGATAATTACTCAGGGATAGTCACTCAGCATCAGCATAGGCAGTCTTTGAAGGGATCTGAAAAAAATTATTCAGTTACATCAGCATCAGGTGCTTGGTAGCTGGTGGTGATCCAAGACTGATTCATTTTTATGAAGGTCAGCCGATCGACCGAGTCAGTGGACAGACGCACCCTGTGATCGGTTACCACGCCTCCAGCAGCACTGAATGTGCGTTCCGAAAGAACGCTGGATGCAGGACAGGCCAGTAGCTCAATTGCATACTGTGCAAGCTCTGGCCAGTGATCCATCCTCAAGACCCAGTAACCCAGAGGATTTTCGGTGGGAAAGGTGTCCAAGTCTGATCTTGCCCCTAGGTATTCCTGCACCATGTAAAACAGACGCTGGCGATGGTTGCTGGAACCGATCATACCTTGGGGCTGCGGACCAAAAAATTGTCTGAACGCATCGGTCAGACGGCCACCTTCTCCACCGCTCCTTCTTTGACTGACCGAAGCCTCAGCAACACGTTGTCCAGAAACAGGAGTTTGTAACCTCCCAGTCTCTGGGAACGCGTTGCACAGACCTTTCTGCAAGGCCTCCCGAAGATGTTTCATCCTCTGCTCCCTCTGCGATGGCAAGATAAGGTCCGCAACCTTACCCTTGTAACGTGGATCAAGGAGGGTTGCCAGCCAGTATTGGTCCTTCTCCTTGATACCACGAATACGAGGATCCTTACGCAGGCTTTGCAGGATCAGGGAGGCCATGCAGCGTAGGTTTGCTGAGGCATTCGGTCCGGAGTCCTCTGGGTCACTAAGGACAACAACGTCTGCAGCCACCTCCTCCCAGCCACGTACAAGTCCATGTGTTCCTTGGGACTGATCCCTTAAAGACTGCTGATGCTGAGTGCCAGGCTCCACCTCCATACTGACACAATCTTCCTCCTCCTCCTCCTCCTCCTCGTCCTCTTCCTGTGTGATTGGCGGGCACGCAGGAACACTGTCTGGATAAAGGGGGCCTTGAGAGCTAAGGAAGTCCTCCTCTTCCTGCCTCTGTTCTGCCTCAAGTGCCCTGTCCATTATTCCACGCAGCGTGTGCTCCAACAGGTGGACAAGGGGGACAGTGTCACTGATGCATGCACTGTCAGTGCTCACCATCCTCGTGGCCTCCTCGAATGGTGACAGGACAGTGCATGCATCCCTGATCATGGCCCACTGGCGTGGGGAAAAAAAACCAAGGTCCCCTGACCCTGTCCTGGTGCCATAGTCACACAGGTACTCATTGATGGCCCTCTGCTGCGTGTGCAGCCGCTGCAGCATGGCCAACGTTGAGTTCCACCTGGTGGGCATGTCACAGATTAGGCGGTTCTTGGGCAGGTTAAACTCCTTTTGGAGGTCCGTCAGCCGAGCACTGGCATTATATGACCGGCGGAAATGCACACAGACTTTCCTGGCCTGCCTCAGGACATCCTGTAAGCCCGGGTACCTGCCCAAGAACCGCTGCACCACCAAGTTAAGGACGTGAGCCAAACAGGGCACATGGGTCAGTTGTCCCTGTCGGAGGGCAGAGAGGAGGTTGGTGCCATTGTCGCAAACCACCATTCCTGCCTTAAGTTGGCGTGGCGTCAACCACCTCTGAACCTGCCCCTGCAGAGCTGACAGAACCTCTGCCCCAGTGTGGCTCCTGTCCCCCAAGCACACCAGCTCAAGCACCGCATGGCATCTTTTGGCCTGCGTATTTGCGTAGCCCCTTGAACGCCTACGGAGCACCGCTGGTTCCGAGGAAGAGGCCATGGAGGAAGAAGAAGAGGAGGGGGTGGAGGAGAGAGGTGTGTCACAATCAGCATTTTGGAGGCGTGGTGGCGGAACAACCTCCAACACTACTGCACCTTGTCCTGCATCCTTCCCAGCTGCCAGCAGAGTCACCCAATGCGCCGTGAAACTTAAGTAACGTCCCTGTCCATGCCTGCTGGACCATGAGTCAGCGGTAATATGCACCTTACCGCTGACCGCCCTGTCCAGCGAGGCATGGACATTGCCTTCCACATGCCGGTAGAGAGCCGGAATCGCCTTCCGTGAGAAAAAGTGGCGTTTAGGTACCTGCCACTGAGGAACCGCACATTCCACAAACTCACGGAAGGGGGCAGAGTCTACCAACTGAAAAGGCAGCAGTTGAAGTGCTAGCAATTTTGCCAAGCTAGCATTCAACCGCTGGGCATGTGGATGGCTGGGAGCAAACTTCTTTCGGCGGTGCAGCAGCTGGGGCAGGGAAATTTGCCTGGTACAATCTGACGTCGGTGTACCAAAAGCAGATTGCCCACAAGTACTTGGCTGTGACACACCTAATTCTACACCTTCATTCCTCTCACTGCAGGTCTCAGAGAGGACTGAAGGTCTAGTGGGGTTGGAAATCTCAGCTGATGAGGAGCAAGGAGAGATCCTCTTTGTTCTTTGGTGTGGGTCTTTTAGATATGCTTGCCAACGAACTGCATGGCAGGTCAACATATGTCTGGTCAAGCATGTGGTACCCAAGCGGGAGATGTTTTGGCCACGCGAGATACGCTTGAGACATATGTTGCAAATAGCAGCGGTGCGATCTGATGCACTCGTCTCAAAAAAGGCCCACACCAAAGAACTTTTTGAATAACGCGCAGAGACTGCAGCGCCCTGCACATGTGGAGCTTTGGGGTGTGATGCAGTCAATGTGCTGCCCTTAGGCTGGCCCCTGGAGGGCATCCTGCCTCGTTGGTGATGTGCCGCCTCCTCCTCCTCCTCCTCCTCCTCCTCCTCTCTCCTATCAGGCACCCACGTTGAGTCAGTGACCTCATCATCCCCTCCCTCCTCATCACTGGAGCAAACCTGGCAGTATGCTGCAGCAGGGGGAGCATGACTGCCAGATTGCTGTCCTTCTTGGGCACCCCCTCTGTCCGTGCTCATGTTACTGCCTTCATCGAGCTCAGTATCATCATCAGAGCCTTCCAAACGCTGGGCATCCTCCTGGAGCATGTACCCAACACTGTGGTCAAACAGTTCGAGGGAATCCTCAGGAGGACATGGTGGAGCTAGGGAAGGAGTCACTGATGACATTGAGCTGAGGGAAGAGGCCGCTGCTTTGCCAGACAAAGCACCCTGGGCATGGGTGAGAGAGGATGAGGAGGATGAGGACGGCTTGGTCATCCACTCGACCAAGTCTTCCGCATGTTGCGGCTCAACACGGCCAGCTGCCGAAAAAAAGGCCAAGCGTGTCCCATGGCCACGTGCTGATGAGGATGCACCGTCTCCACGACCAGCACTAGACACAGAGCCTGCTTGCCCTCTCTTATTGGCTTGTGACTGTCTGCCTCTCCTTCTTGGCCTTCCAGACATACTAATGGCCTGTAGCTGCACTAAGCTGGGATAGAACACCTGTAATTTTCTTCAGGTAGCTTTATATACTGTAACCAGACAAGCCTGCCTGTCAGTAGGAAGATAACAGGAACGGATCTAGCTGAACACTGTGAGCAGGACGCACTGCACTAAATGTAAATAGCAGGAACGGATCTAGATAAACACTGTGAGCAGGACGCACTGACTGCACTAAATGTAAATAGCAGGAACAGATCTAGCTGAACACTGTGAGCAGGACGCACTGACTGCACTAAATGTAAATAGCAGGAACGGATCTAGCTGAACACTGTGAGCAGGACGCACTGACTGCACTAAATGTAAATAGCAGGAACGGATCTAGCTGAACACTGTGAGCAGGACGCACTGCACTAAATGTAAATAGCAGGAACAGATCTAGCTGAACACTGTGAGCAGGACGCACTGCACTAAATGTAAATAGCAGGAACAGATCTAGCTGAACACTGTGAGCAGGACGCACTGCACTAAATGTAAATAGCAGGAACGGATCTAGCTGAACACTGTGAGCAGGACGCACTGCACTAAATGTAAATAGCAGGAACAGATCTAGCTGAACACTGTGAGCAGGACGCACTGCACTAAATGTAAATAGCAGGAACAGATCTAGCTGAACACTGTGAGCAGGGCGCACTGCACTAAATGTAAATAGCAGGAACGGATCTAGCTGAACACTGTGAGCAGGACGCACTGACTGCACTAAATGTAAATAGCAGGAACGGATCTAGCTGAACACTGTGAGCAGGACGCACTGCACTAAATGTAAATAGCAGGAACAGATCTAGCTGAACACTGTGAGCAGGACGCACTGCACTAAATGTAAATAGCAGGAATGGATCTAGCTGAACACTGTGAGCAGGACGCACTGCACTAAATGTAAATAGCAGGAACAGATCTAGCTGAACACTGTGAGCAGGACGCACTGCACTAAATGTAAATAGCAGGAACAGATCTAGCTGAACACTGTGAGCAGGACGCACTGCACTAAATGCAAATAGCAGGAACGGATCTAGCTGAACACTGTGAGCAGGACGCACTTACTGCACTAAATGTAAATAGCAGGAACGGATCTAGCTGAACACTGTGAGCAGGACGCACTGCACTAAATGTAAATAGCAGGAACAGATCTAGCTGAACACTGTGAGCAGGATGCACTGCACTAAATGTAAATAGCAGGAACAGATCTAGCTGAACACTGTGAGCAGGACGCACTGCACTAAATGTAAATAGCAGGAACGGATCTAGCTGAACACTGTGAGCAGGACGCACTGCACTAAATGTAAATAGCAGGAACAGATCTAGCTGAACACTGTGAGCAGGACGCACTGCACTAAATGTAAATAGCAGGAACGGATCTAGCTGAACACTGTGAGCAGGACGCACTGACTGCACTAAATGTAAATAGCAGGAATGGATCTAGCTGAACACTGTGAGCAGGACGCACTGCACTAAATGTAAATAGCAGGAACAGATCTAGCCTAATCTATCTAACTCAAATCAAATGACACTGTCTGTCTCTCTCTCTATCAGCACACCGGAACACACTACACAGGGCCGCCGTGCAGGCGGCCTTATATAGTGTGGGGCGTGTACTAAATCCCCTGAGCCATAATTGGCCAAAGCCACCCTGGCTTTGGCCAATTACAGCTCTCTCTACTGACGGCGCTGTGATTGGCCAAGCATGCGGGTCATAGTGCATGCTTGGCCAATCATCAGCCAGCAATGCACTGCGATGCCGCAGTGAATTATGGGCCGTGACGCGCCACACGAATTTGGCGCGAACAGCCCATAACGTTCGCAATTCGACGGACGGTCGAACAGCCGATGTTCGAGTCGAACATGGGTTCGACTCGAACACGAAGCTCATCCCTACTCCTTCCCCCTGGCCGATTCCTGTGCTGTTCCCCTGGTCCTGGTGGGATGTTCCTGCCTCACCTCCAAGTCAGTCTTTGTCATTGGCAACCCTCACATCCATCTTGTAGGCTGGATTTTTTCTGAGCTGACATGTGAGTATCAGACTTCTGGGCTTTGCTATATATTTTTTTTTTGTTACCCATGTAGGGATTTTCACCTCTACACATCTTTTATTTATTACTTATATTTACAGAGAATTTTGGCAACATACTCCTGATGAGTGGACATGAGCCACGAAACGCGTAGAGTTAATATACGTCAAGACAGTCTGATCCTTACATTTTATATCCATCATGCATTTGTCTATTAATATTAATTTTAATTTTAAATTAATTTTAATGAATTTATTATAATAATCATGTGCCATCTGTTAGCTCTTCATTATGTTCATCAATCAATTTTTATTCTGTACCATGCATTTCGCTAAACATGAAATGTGCTTTTACAATGAATTTTTGAATAAACTTTATAATACATTTTCTATTTTTGGAATTTTATTTTGTGATATGCCTCATTTAAAGTCCCATGACCAGAATTTTTGTTTGTATACAGAGTTACAGTCACTGTGTAAATCCATCCCTCACTGACAGATATTCACCTATCCAGTGGTCTTCTGCTATTCCCCCCTCTATTGCAGCTGCCTCAAGTCAAAAATACCCGATAGGGCAGCTTAGAGGGATCGGTCACACCAACCACTCACCATGTGACAGGTCCCGGGGCACTGCATCATTAGAGGAAGTCCCATTCTCTCCCGTATTTGAATGCACTGGTCATTTTGCAGCTCAATTTATAAAAGAAGGAGCAGTAAGGAAGCAATGGTAAGGTGAGTACAGTGGTTTGGGATGGGGGGGGGGGGGGGGAGGCTGTACACAGACAATGGGGTTGATTTACTAAAGGCAGGCAAAAGGACTGTGGACTTTTGCAAGTGCAGTTGCTCCAGAGCTTAGTAACTGAGCTAAAGCTTCACTTTACAGAGAATACCCAATCACATGCAAGGAAAATTTAAAAAAAAATGTTTGGAAAAAAAAATTAAAAATTTTGATGGTATCTCTCCCAGACGGCGTCCAGTCTCTGGATCCACATACAGCTTATTACATCTATCCTGATGGTTCTGTTTTGTCATCTGCTATGTTACTGTGCTGCTGCACTTAAAACTTCTATCAAGTTTCTTTTTCTGCTGACAGTCACTTGAAATAAGCAATCCTTACTCCTGATTTAAAGGTTCAATCTATAGACTAATTACTAGGACTATAATGCAGCGGTGCCTATTTCTAAGCACAGATCCATCCTCTTAAGCTCACATCATATGAGCACTTACCAGTGATCTAGATTTACCATATAAACGTTACATTAATGATCCCTCAGAAGAGGAACGCCATTTGTTCAACTAAGAACCCCCCTTTGGCTGCTGGGACCACACATGCTGCTATAACCGGACACAGAGCTGCTGAAAAATCATCGTACCAAGTTCCATCTTTGTTACATGGTATACTTCTCCTATGAGCCGGTTTACAACATCTGACGATGGATGACCTCGTAGATCGATATTGATGCAAGGTTCAAGTTTCAGCTGTTTGCTAGCTATGATCCTCTGTAGTGGGGGATCATGGTTTTCCGGTAAGGAGTAACCCCTTTCATTCCTGGTAGTGGATTGCTTTTCACGGAGTGAATATCACTTATTACACAGACTTCTTTTTTCTACATGGGCGGTCATACACAGATACCACCACATATTGAGACTGTATTGATTTATGGACTCTTATGTTGCATGGGTGATCGATACTGGATGCCGCCATATTGAGGCCATCATATATTGAATGTTTTTAGTCTATCAATTGGTCTCATCCATTACTGTGTCACGCATTTACACATTCACTTTTTTATTTTTAACGCAATTCTTTTTTTGTTTCTAAAAAAAATGTTTGCTTGCACGTGATTGGATGATGGACATCAGCAGAGCTCTCCCTCATTTACTAAGCTCTGGAGCAACTTCACTTGCAGAGTGCAACTAGACACACAAAAGGGCACAGTCTATTTGCCTTTAGTAAATCAACCCCAGAGTCACTTTGATAGAAAGGAGATGCCGCTCTCCAAGCCTTATGGATCGCAGGAGAAACCTCCACCCTCGATGAATGTCAGGTGCAGACTGTGCACAAGTCTATGGAGAGTGCAGCAGTCCGGGATTTTCTTGTTGCCAGAGTCACTTTGCATTGACACAGTGACATTGGGGATTATTTGCTAAAACTGGAGAGTGCAAAATCTGGTGCAGCTCTGCAAAGAAACCAATCAGCTTCCAGGTTTTATTGGCACAAGCTGAAGTTAGAAGCTGATTGGCTACCAAGCACAGCTGCTCCAGATTTTGCACTTTCCAGCTTTGGTAAATCTCCCCCATTGGCCCTTCAAAGGAGAGTAAACTAGTCAAAGGTGCAAAGATCGAATTACCCAACCCAACTTTGCTTTGAACTCCGGGGGGCCCCTTCTTCAACAGACAAGTGTAAGGTCTGAAATGAAAGTTCCTTTGGTACCATTAAGAAACATCTGGGTTGTGTGGAGGATATAGGAATGTTTGTACATAAAACGCTCCTTTCTTATTTTTTTTGGCATTCTTTATTTATAATAATTTTTCAAAAAGCACAGCAAGCAGGAAAGACTAAGGCCTCATCCACACTGGACATTAAAATAACGTCATAGCTTTGTAGTGAGTTTTTCAAAGTGTTTCAATGTTTTTGCAATAGCGTTTTTAGCGTTTATTAGCGGTTTTAAGCAGTTTCCGTGTTAGTGGTTTTTGACTGAAAACTCTTCTCAGAACCCACTAATTTTTTTTTTTTTTTTAAAGCCAAAAAATGCCCCAGCCAAAAACTGATGATAACAGCCTATGTGTGCATGGACACTTAAAGTGGTTGTAAACCCTTTTTAACAATTAAAAAAAAAAAAAAACCTTGCTTCCGCGGCTCAGGCACTGTGATTGGCCAGAGCCGCGATGACGTCACTCCCGCGCATGCACACGGGAGATAACGGTACAGTACAACTGAAGCAACGGCACGTACGTGCCATTGCTTCAATTTGCTTAAGTGCGCATGTGCCGATGACGTCGGCACATGCAAATACAGGGATAGCTCCTAAACCGTGCAGGTTTAGGAGATATCCAGTGTAAGTACAGGTAACGCCTACTTATAGGCTTACCTGTAGTATAAAGTTGTTGTAAAGGACTTACAACCACTTTAAGCCCCATACATACGATCAGACTTTCCGACGGGAAATGTGTGATGACAGGCCGTTGGCGGCAAAATCCAACCGTTTGTACGCTCCATCAGACAATTGTTGTCAGCTTTTCCGTGGACAAATGTTGAATCGCAGGTTTTAAAATTTTCTGCGGACAAATGTGTGTTGTCAGATTTTCCGATCATGTGTACACAAGTCCATCAGACAAAATTCCAAAGTATAAACATGCATGCTCGGAAGCAAGGACGAGCCAGAAGCGGTCGGTCTTGTAAACTAGCGCTCGTAATGGAGAATTAACATTTGTGACGTGCCAAATTATGAAATCTCCATATGCAGAGCACAATTCTCTTCTTCTTTAATGGGATAATAATGAAGCTGCTTTGCTGGTGATACTGATGGAGTTATTGCAAACAAATTTTCAAAGGCTCTTTTTTTCTAGTGATATCAAGAATAATATTATTATGCTTTTTTTTTTTTTTTATTTGGGCAAGTTACCACAACATCATTATCCCGTAGTTTTTACGATCAAAGATACAACTATGTTGGTGTCCCTTGTTAATTTTACATTGTATTTTTTTTAAATGTAACTGCCTACTCCCAAACTGTCATTTGAAGTAAAACACATAGCCAAGTATTATTCTACACAATTTTTTTTATTGTGCATTAAAAAAAGAAAACACATAAAATCAGACATGCTATCTGCCAACAGAACTTAACCAAAAAGTGCATTCTATGCATCCAAAAATATAGAAAATATACCAAATCAAATCATTGTTATTCAACCAAAAATAAAATAAAAGCCTCATGCATGTGTCCTGCTTCTTAATATAGTGGGGTCAACAATGCCAAGAGTTGGTGAAAGCAGGGGTCCGTCATCCGGAGATAATTCCACAATTATTCCCAAAAACCATCTGGATTATTCTCCTGGAGCGCCCGCCGCAAAGGCATATGACATAATTGGTCACGATTAATAAAGCAACCAATTTGTGGTCCAAGAACTCCTCCTCCTGTTCCAGGACTGGACTTGGGTCAAAGCAATAACTACAAGGGTCAATAATAAATAGCACGTTATCTCCTCCGATTCTGCAACATGTCTGGTTGACGAATGGCCATTCAGAAACGAACTGAAAAGTGCAAACTGAAAAGCGTAAAATTAAAAAACGCGAATCAACACTCACCAAACTTCTACTAACACAAAAATTAGCAGGAGCCCAAAGGGTTAGAAAATTCAGAAATTCGGAAATTCAAAAATTCGGAATTCAATAATTCCAAAAATTCGGAAATTCAAAATGTGAAAATCCGAGAATTTAAAAATCTGAAAATAAGAACGGAAAATCTGAAAATTCGAAAGAAAATCCGAAAATCAACAAAATTTGAAATAATAACTAACTAATAATAACTAACTATTAGGTATTGGAATTTCCTTTCAAATTTGGCTGTTAGTGAATGTAACGAATACACATTTATCTGAAGTTACGAATTATCCAAAATAAAGAATGCCACATCTAAACAAATGGAACAGAACTAAATAACAATACATAATAATAATTATACATTTTTATTATTATTATTGTTATTTATTATGATACATTTGTTATGTTCCATTCGTTTAGATAGGGCATTTGTTATTACGGATAATTTGTAACTTTGGATAAATTCATATTCGTTATGTTCACTAACAGCCAAATTTGAAAGTAAATCCAAATAACTATAATTTAATAGTTAGTAATAGTTAAGTTATTATTGGTTAGTTATTTTTTCAGATTTTCGAATTTTCGGGTTTTTTTGAATTTTCGGATTTTTTTCATTTTTGATTTTTTGATTTCCGAATTTGTGAATTTTCAGATTTTCAGATTTTCGAATTTCGAATTTCTGAATTTTCCAATTTCCGAATTTTCGAATTTCAAAATTCTGAATTTTCACATTTCCAAATTTTCGTATTATGAATTTCCGAATTTCCAACCTTCCGAAATTTCGAATTTCCGTTTTTTGCGAATTTTCAAATTTTCAAATTTCTGAATATTCGGAAAAATTTGGGCATTCGAAAATTTGGATATTTCTGAATGAACGAATTTGTCTAAATTAGTTAAAAAACGAATTTGGAACTAAATGAATTGCACATGTCTACACTTCATTCACTGCAATGTCCGGCAGCGTGTTGTGCTGTCTGACATTGCAGTGCAATTTGAGTCGGTGTGCTGCGATAAAATGCAGCATACCTGCATTTTACAGCAACACCCTGCAGCGCAGCACTAGCCTGCATTTCAGTGTGAATGGGACACATAGGAAACAACCATGCGGTAAAACATCTGTCACCGCACATATTGTGACTTGGCCCTAAGACGTGAATCAATATTTACTTGAACAATAGAATTTTAGTATCCATAATCATCCAAACATTGTATGTACATTTATTTGTTAACCATCGAACATGAAATTCAAGGCCTGGGAGCCATGGTATGGTTTTGGTGGACCATCCTAGGAGAAAGTCCATTGGATGAAACATGTTGGAAGTGATGTCATCATACACGCAGAAAGTGCTGCGGAGGCCATTTGGAGTGTTTTTGCTCAGCTTTCAATAAAAAGAATTCTACAAAAAAAGTGAGTGGGTAGAACACAGGAATTGGATTCATTTTTAAAGCGGTATCACATTATATTTATCTCTGCAGCCTCAGCTGCACTGAAGATGAATGGACAGGAGACAGAGGCTCTTCTCCATTCATAAACTGAAGCATCATAAACACAGCGACTCTGTCCATTCAGAAAAGAAAGGAGCCGGTATATGACATATGTACCGGCTCCTTCCTGCGCTCTCCATCCTGTCAGATCTGGGACAGGGGAGGACGGAGGAGCACAGAGGGGGACCGGAGGAGGACAGGGGGAACCAGAGGAGCAAAGGAAGGAGTGCACAAGGGAGGACACGGGGGAACCAGTGGAGAACAGGGAGGAGGACACGGGAGGGAGAACTGGAGGAGCAAAGGAAGGAGTGCACAAGGGAGGACACGGGGGGAACCAGTGGAGAACAGGGAGGAGGACACGGGAGGGAGAACTAGAGGAGCAAAGGGAGGAGCTCACGGAGGAGGACACGGGGGAACTGGTGGAGAACAGGGAGGAGGACACAGGAGGGAGAACCGGAGGAGGACCGGAGCACACGGAGAACACAGAGGAGGACATGAAGGGGGACTGGAGGAGGATACAGGGGACAGTCAGGGATGATCGGTGCGGCGTTGGGGGGAGTTACAATCATCGATCTCCCTGTGTGGAGGTGAGGGGGGAGAGAAGTGGCTGTCAGATGCTTTATTGAAAGCCACACAGGGAGATCGGTGATTGTAACTCCCCCACCGCCTCACCGATCACCGCTGACTGCCCAGGTATCGGGTCAAGCATCAGAGCATTTGCACGAGTACTCATGCAAATGCTCGGTATCAGCACCAATAGTTTTTATATCATGTGTAAATCTTCCATTTTAGGAGCTCCTTGTGTCCATTTGGAGGTGTGAGGTGAGGATCCCTCCCAAAAAGGGTGACAGACAATAATTGGAGAAAAGGAGCAAACTGAGGTGGATGAAAGGCTTGCATTATTGTTTGGAGGGTAAGGGTGTATAGAAAGGAGCATATACAACATAATCAAATGTGAGCACAATATGTGATTTTAAGTTTTGCACATGTGGAGTAGAACATACTACACTATCAGGGCTGGTGCAAGGATTTCTGAAACCCTAGGTGAAACCTCATTTTGCCGCCCCCCCCACTTAGCTCCACCACCGAGCTCTACTCCCTTTGCCCTGCCCATGTATATCCCACCTTTTTAATGAAGCGCCCATCAAATGCAGCCCACCAGTGCCCATCAATGCAGCCTCACCAGTGCCCATCAATGCAGCCTCACCAGTGCCCATCAATGCAGCCTCACCAGTGCCCATCAATGAATGCTTGCTTCCATTCATTCAGAAGTCGGGATAAAGACACGGTCCTCTGCCATCGCTGCGCCTCTGACACTATGGGGGTTATTTACAAATATAGCCCCTCTATTACTTTTCTGGGGACAACCCGAAAATTGGGATTTTCTTTTCCTTTCACTTTCAGTGATAATGGTAAACAGGACAAATAGAGAGAGTGAATCTCCCTAATGGGGGCACAGACAGCAATAAGAACTGCAAGCTGTCTCCTTTTCGGCAGAGAAAATTTCACTGCATAAGATACCGTTCTGCCATACTGACTGGTATCTACAGGCTGACGTAACCAATTCTTTAGGCAAGCCCAAATTCCGGGATGCCCCCGGATCATAAGCCCCGTACATTTCTCTCCCCCCGTGTTATATATATCTTATTTGTTCTTGTTTTGGCAGCCTGTCCTATTAGCTGTTTACAAGTTTAACAGCTTCCACTCCTCAGGCCTTATAGGTAGAGTCCTGTTTTGATCATATCTAAAATCTGTAAAATTGATTTCTTGTATCTTGTCACTATGTACTCTGATTACACTGGTTAATATTTGATATGTTTTTATACTGCCCCGTGAAGATGATATTGCCTGTTATCGATGCTTTCACTGACCAAACTTGAATAACTATATATATATATATATATATATATATATATATATATATATATACATATATATATATTAAAAAAAAATAAAGTGAAAAAAAAAAAAAAGAACTGCCCGCTGTTCTAATCCCAATTCACTCTGTCCAAAATGAAAGAAAAAGTTTTGCCTTTAGTTATAAATTAATTAATGAGGGGAAGTTGTACTGACTTCTATATACTGGCCTATAGCAGAATGATGGCCGGGGGGTGGTTGCATTATCCTGACTGGATGTCATATGACGTCTAGCAGCATAAGCCGCGATCGTGCGCACTTGGGGGCGCGCAGCGTGGCGATCAGTGGTGTGGTGTGTCACTCTGACACACCACAACTCAGATTGTGGTAAAGAGCTTATGAGGTAGACTCTTTACCACATGATCAGCTGTGACCAATCACAGCTGATCATAGTGTGTAACCAGGAAAGCTCTCCTGTCAGAGGGGAGGTCTGTGTTGATAATCAGTGCATTGATTATCAGCGCAGCCCCCATCAGAGGTGCCCACCACAGCTGCAAATCAGTGCCCATCAGATGCCAGTCAGTACCCATAAAAATGTCAGTACCTGTCAGTACCTCATCATCAGTGCTGCCTATCAGTGCCATCTATTAGTGCCCATCAGTGCCATCTATTAGTGCCCATCAGTGCCGCCTGTCGGTGCTCATCAGTGCCGCCTATCAGTGCCAACTATCAGTGCCGGCTATCAGTGCCTATCAGTGCTGCATATCTCTGCCGCCTATCGGTGCCCTTCAATTCTACATATTAGTGCCTCTTCATCAGTGCCACCTTATCAGTGCCAACTCATCAGTACCCATCATTCCGCCTCATCAAAAAACTTTTTTTTCAAAAATGTGGGTCTTTTTTAATTTGTTTAGCAAAAATAAAAACCCCAGAGGTGATCAAATACCACCAAAAGAAAGCTCTATTTGTAGGAAGAAAATGATGCAAATTTTGCTTGTCTGCGCAATTGTCATTCAAAGTATGACATTGCTGAAAGCTGAAAATTGTCCTGGGCAAGAATGGGGGAAAGTGCCCGGTATTGAAGTGGTTAAATTTGGTTTGCAGATTGGTTGGTATTTGCAAAGTGAATTTTTACAACCTCAGAAATTTACAAAGTGACTTTTTTACTTTGTTTCATATCATTCACTCAGAAAAGTGAAAATAGAGCTTTACCCCTTTACTGTATGTCATAAGCAATTGTCACGTTTGCCACATTTGAACTATAGAGAGCTATAAAAGACCCATAATTAATCCACTTATTTACTTAAAGGGGTTGTAAAGGTAATTTTTTTTTTTAAATAACAAACATGTTATACTTACCTCCAGTGTGCAGCTCGTTTTGCACAGAGTGGCCCCGAACCTGGTCTTCTGGGGTCCCTCGGCGGCTGTTTCAGCTCCTCCCCGCAAGAACTAACCACCTTAATGCGAGCTCCCTCGCATGGTGGTTAGTTCTTGCGGGTGCGCTCCCATGATACAGCCGGTGTCTTGTCGAATACTGTCCCCCATCGGATAGTGTCCGCCCTGTACTGCGCAGGCGCAGTACGGAGGACAGAAGAGATGCCGAAAGTCTCTGAAGTTCAACAGCTGATCATCAGCTGTACACGGCGCCTGCACATTTATTCTGCCCTGTGTCCAGGTTTAGTCCCCACTGTCCAAGTGGACATAGAGTTAGAATAAATAGATGCCGAGCGCAGCAAGGCCATGCCCGAAGCGTGGCAAGCGAAGCGAGCCCGCGAGGGGCCCTCTTACAAAGCTTTCACTATTAAGTGCCCAAGCGCCGTGTACAGCTGATGGTCAGCTGATCAACTTCGGACACTTTCGGCGTCTCCTTCTCCTCCGTACTGCGCAAGCGCTGCGCAGTACAGGGCGGACACTATCCGATACGAGGACACTTCTCGTCAGAGCACCGGCGGCTATAGCCGCTTACTGTATCACTCGGCCCCGCCCCCTGGCGTGCCACGTCATTGGATGTGATTGACAGCAGCGCGAGCCAATGGCTGCGCTGCTTTCAATTCATCCACTGTAGCCAATCAGTGGCCAGGCTGAGCGGCAAAATGGATGTTGGGAGAAAACGGCTGATTTTCGAGGGGTCAGGTAAGTAAAACGGGGGGTCTGGGGGTGGCGGTATCGTCGGAAGTTTTTTCACCTTAATGCATAGAATGCATTAAGGTGAAAAAATGTTTACCTTTACAACCCCTTTAAATATATTTTAGTATCTTGATCTGTCTTTATATCAGCTTCCTGTTATCTCCTAAAAAAGTAAGACTGAGACTGGGAGGTGAACGGGCAGCTCTGTAATCTAATCAGATTTGCATGTGCTATAAATGTAATGGTGGAAATACATGCTTCAGTAACTGATTGATTTCTTTTCCGTTCAATCTCTTCCCATTGGAATAATTGATCTATCGTGGGCAACCCATTCAAACGATATGCCACATGCAGGGAAGTGGATTTGGTCATAAATTTACAATCGCATCTCTGTTTTCACCATGTAATCTCATAATTTGCTCAATCAATTTACAATCATATTTATGAACAAAGTATCTCAGTGCTGCTGATTGATACAAAACGATTAATAATTTTCCATCCTGGCTGATCGATTCAGTTTGATCAAATCCAATCTAAATTGAGCCTCAATTGATCTGAAGGGAAGTCAGGGTTGAGTTTAACCACTTCAATACAGGGCACTTATACACCTTCCTGCCCAGACCAATTTTCAGCTTTCAGCGCTGTCGCACTTTTAATGACAATTGCGCAGTCATGCTACACTGTACTCAAACTAAATTTTTATAATTTTGTTCCCACAAATAGAGCTTTCTTTTGGTGGTGTTTGATCACCTCTGGGATTTTTATTTTCTGCTAAACAAATAAAAAAAAGAAATGTTTTTTTTTGTTTCTGTTACAAAACTTTGTAAATAAGTACATTTTCTCCTTCACTGACGGGCACTGATGGGGCTGCAGTGACGGGCACTGATAAGGTGTTATATATGCTTATTGTGATATGTAGCAGAATACATATTGGCCTAAATTGATGAAGAAATTCAATTTTTTGCATTTTTTTATTGGATGTGTTTAATAGAAGGACGTAAAAAATATTGTTTTTTTTTTTTTTCAAAACTGTTGGCCTTTTTTTGTTTGTAGCGCAAAAATAAAATAAAATGCAGAGGTGATCAAATACCACCAAAAAAAAGTTCTATTTGTGGGGAAAAAAGGACATCAATTTTATTTGAGTACAGCGTCGCCCGACCGTGCAATTGTCAGTTAAAGCAACGCAGTGCCGTATCACAAAAAGTGGCCTGATCATGAAGGGGGAGTAAATCTCCAGGAGCTGAAGTGGTTAAAGTATAACTAAAGGCAACACTTTTTTTTTTTGATAGAGTGGAGAGGGATAAGAACACTTTTCAGTTTTTATTGCTGTCTGTGCCCCCGTTAAAGAGATTCCCTCTCTCTATTTGTCCTGTTACCATTATCATTGAATCTTCCAATGAGAAAAATAGTTCTGTGACCTGGGGGTCCCCAAGAAATTCCTTTAATTTGCAGGGGTTTCCTCTCACTTCCTGTTTGGCTATGGAACAGAAAGTGAAGAAGAAATCTCCACAATGAGACACAGAGTCAGGAGTCAGTGGCGGAACTACCAGAGTCGCAGCAGTTGCACTTGCAACCAGGCCCTGGCATTCCACCACTGTCAGGGGGCCCCAGCGCGGTTTCTATTTACAGGTCTCTGAGCTGAGAGCGTGTCTCTCATACAACTCACAGCAGTCATTGACAGTTCTCCCTTTCTCCTCTCTCGCACAGTATGAGAGAGGAGACAGCTGATCTTCTCCGTTTCCAACCCCCCTCTCCTGTGTGCTCTACGGGAAGTCAAGTGTGAAGCTAACAAGCTAACGCTTCCCGCAGAGCACACAGGAGAGAAGGGGAGGTGGATTGGAGACGGAGCAGATCGGCGGTTTCCTCTCTCATCCCGTGTGAGAGAGGAGAAAGGGAGAACTGTCAATGATGGCTGTGAGCTGTATGAGAGACTCTCAGCTCAGAGACCTGCTGGGGAGGCAGGCGGCATTGATCGATGAGCACTGATAGGCGGCACTGATAAGCACTGATAGGTTGCACTGATGGGTGGCACTGATGGGCATTGAGCACTGATAGGCAGCACTAATAGACACTGATAGGCAGCATTGATGGGCACTGATAGGCAACACTTATGAGCACTGATAGGCGGCACCGATGGGCACTGATAAGTGGCACTGATGAGCACTGATAGGTGGCACTGATGAGCACTGATAGGTGTCACTGATGGGCATTGAGCAGTGATAGGCAGTACTAAAAGACACCGATAGGCAGCATTGATGGAAACTGATAGGCTGCACTTATGAGCACTGATAGGCGGCACTGATGGGCATTGAGCACTGATAGGCAGCATTAATAGGCACTGATAGGTAGCATGATGGGCACTGATAGGTTGCACTGACAGGCAGTACTGATGAGATTGAATGAGCTTAGCATTCGAGTCGAACCCATGTTCGACTCGAACATCGTCTGTTCGATCGTTCGCCGAATTGCGAACGATATGGGCCGTTCGCGCCAAATTCGTGTGGCGCGTCACGGCCCATAATTAACTGCGGCATCGCAGTGCATTGCTGTCTGATGATTGGCCAAGCATGCACTATGACCCACATGCTTGGCCAATCACAGCGCCGTCAGTAGAGAGAGCTGTAATTGGCCAAAGCCAGGGTGGCCAATTATGGCTCAGGGGGTTTAGAACACACCCCACACTATATAAGGCCACCTGTACGGCGGCCCTGTGTAGTGTGTGTTCCGGCGTTGAAAGAGAGATAGATAGACAGAGAGACAGTGTCATTTCATTTGAGTTAGATAGATTAGGCAGGACAATCAGTGAGTTAGCTGCACTTACAGTGTATTGTGTATATATATGCATCCCAGGTGCTGCATATATATATATATACACTGTACTCAGTTTAGCTAGATCCGTTCCTGTTATCTTCCTACTGACAGGCAGGCTTGTCTTGTTACAGTATTTATAGCTACCTGAAGAAAATTGCTGGTGTTCTGTTGATCCTATTAGTACCACAGTCAGGCAGCTAGACTATTTACAGTTAGTGTAGTGTGTCCTCCTCACAGTGTTCAAAGCTACAAGTTAGTTTAGTGTAACCTCTGCACAGTGTTCAGCTAAAGCTACAAGTTAGGGTAGTGCGTCCTCCTCACAGTGTTCAGCTAAAGCTACAAGTTAGTGTAGTGTGACCTCTGCACAGTGTTCAGCTAAAGCTACAAGTTAGTGTAGTGCGTCCTCTGAACAGTGTTCAGCTTAAACTACAAGTTAGTGTAGTGCGACCTCTGCCCAGTGTTCAGCTAAAGCTACAAGTTAGTGTAGTGCGTCCTCTGAACAGTGTGTAGCTAAAACTACAAGTTAGTGTAGTGCGACCTCTGCACAGTGTTCAGCTAAACCTACAAAATAGTGTAGTGCATCCTCTGAACAGTGTTCAGCTAAAACTACAAGTTAGTGTAGTGCGACCTCTGCACAGTGTTCAGCTAAAGCTACAAGTTAGTGTAGAGCATCCTCTGAACAGTGCTCAGCTAAAAGTACAAGTTAGTGTAGTGCGACCTCTGCACAGTGTTCAACTAAAGCTACAAGTTAGTGTAGTGCGTCCTTTGAACAGTGTTCAGCTAAAACTACAAGTTAGTGTAGTGCGACCTCTGCACAGTGTTCAGCTAAAGCTACAAGTTAGTGTAGTGCGTCCTCTGAACAGTGTTCAGCTTAAACTACAAGTTAGTGTAGTGCGACCTCTGCACAGTGTTCAGCTAAAGCTACAAGTTAGTGTAGTGCGTCCTCCTCACAGTGTTCAGCTAAAGCTACAAGTTAGTTTAGTATGACCTCTGCACAGTGTTCAGCTAAAGCTACAAGTTAGGGTAGTGCGTCCTCCTCACAGTGTTCAGCTAAAGCTACAAGTTGGTGTAGTGCGTCCTCTGAACAGTGTTCAGCTAAAACTACAACTTAGTGTAGTGCGACCTCTGCACAGTGTTCAGCTAAAGCTACAAGTTAGTGTAGTGCGTCCTCCTCACAGTGTTCAGCTAAAGCTACAAGTTAGGGTAGTGCGTCCTCCTCACAGTGTTCCGCTAAAACTACAAGTTAGTGTAGTGCGTCCTCTGAACAGTGTTCAGCTAAAGCTACAAGTTAGTGTAGTGCGTCCTCTGAACAGTGTTCAGCTAAAACTACAAGTTAGTTTTTTGCGAGCTCTGCACAGTGTTCAGCTAAAGCTACCTGTAGAAAGTTGGTGGTGTTTTCCTGATCCTATCACTACCGCAGGCAGCTAAATAAGCTACAGGTTATTTTTTTGCGAGCTCTGCACAGTGTTCACCTAAAGCTACTTGTAGAAGGTTGGTGGTGTCTTCCTGATCCTATCACTACCGCAGGCAGCTAAATAAGCTACAAGTTAGTTTTTTGCGAGCTATGCACAGTGTTCAGCTAAAGCTACCTGTAGAAGGTTGGTGGTGTTTTCCTGATCCTATCACTACCGCAGGCAGCTAAATAAGTTACAAGTTAGTTTTTTGCGAGCTCTGCCCAGTATTCACCTAAAGCTACCTGTAGAAGGTTGGTGGAGTTTTCCTGATCCTATTACTACCGCAGGCAGCTAAATAAGCTACATGTTATTTTTTGGCGAGCTCTGCACAGTGTTCAGCTAAAGCTACCTGTAGAAGGTTGGTGGTGTTCTCATACTACAGGCAGGCAGTTGATTTTGCTAGCTGCAGTATCAGTATATATATATATATATATATATATATATATATATATCCCAGATTAGTGCAGCTACAGGCCATTAGTATGTCTGGAAGGCCAACAAGGAGAGGCAGACACTCACAAACCAATAAAAGAGGGCAAGCAGACTCTGTGTCTAGAGGCAACAGTGCTGGTTGTGGAGACAGTGCATCCTCATCAGCACGTGGCCGTGGGACATGCTTGGCCTTTTTTTCGGCAGCTGGCCGTGTTGAGCCGCAACATGCGGAAGACTTGGTCGAGTGGATGACCAAGCCATCCTCATCCTCCTAATACTCTCTCACCCATGCTCAGGGTACTTTGTCTGGCAAAGCAGCTGCCAACGCGGCCTCTTCCCTCGGCTCAATGGCATCAGTGACTCCTTCCCTAGCTCCACCATGTGCTCCTGAGGAGTCCCTCGAACTGTTTGACCACAGTTTTGGGTACATGCTCCAGGAGGATGCCCAGCGTTTAGAAGACTCTGATGATGATACTGAGCTAGATGAAGGCAGTAACGTGAGCACGGACAGAGGGGGTGCCCAAGAAGGACAGCAATCTGGCAGTCATGCTCCCCCTGCTGCAGCATACTGCCAGGTTTGCTCCAGTGATAAGGAGGGAGGGGATGATGAGGTCACTGACTCAATGTGGGTGCCTGATAGGAGAGAGGAGGAGGAGGAGGAGGCACATCACCAACAAGGCAGGATGCCCTCCAGGGGCCAGCCTAAGGGGAGCACACTGACTGCATCACACCCCAAAGCTCCGCATGTGCAGGGCGCTGCTGTCTCTGCGCGTTATTCCAAAAGTTCTTTGGTGTGGGCCTTTTTTGAGACAAGTGCGTCAGATCGCACCGCTGCTATTTGCAACATATGTCTCAAGCGTATCTCGCCAAAACATCTCCTGCTTGGGCACCACATGCTTGACCAGACATATGTTGACCTGCCATGCAGTTCGTTGGCAAGCGTATCTAAAAGACCCACACCAAAGAACAAAGAGGACCTCTCCTTGCTCCTCATCAGCTGAGATGTCCAACCCCACTATACCTTCAGTCCTCTCTGAGACCTGCACTGAGAGGAATGAAGGTGTAGAATTAGGTGTGTCACAGCCAAGTACTTGTGGGCAATCTGCTTTCGGTACAGCGACGTCAGATTGTACCAGGCAAATTTCCCTGCCCCAGCTGCTGCACCGCCGAAAGAGGTTCGTTCCCAGCCATCTACATTCCCAGCGGTTGAATGCTAGCTTGGCAAAATTGCTAGCACTTCAACTGCTGCCTTTTCAGTTGGTAGAATCTGCCCCCTTCCGTGAGTTTGTGGAATGTGCGGTTCCTCAGTGGCAGGTACCCAAACGCCACTTTTTCTCACGGAAGGCGATTCCGGCTCTCTACCAGCATGTGGAAGGCAATGTCCATGCCTCGCTGGACAGGGCGGTCAGCGGTAAGGTGCATATTACCGCTGACTCATGGTCCAGCAGGCATGGACAGGGACGTTACCTAAGTTTCACCGCGCATTGGGTGACTCTGCTGGCAGCTGGGAAGGATGCAGGACAAGGTGCAGTAGTGTTGGAGGTTGTTCCACCACCACGCCTCCAAAATGCCACTACTAATGATTGTGACACACCTCTCTCCTCCATCCCCTCCTCTTCTTCCTCCTCCATGGCCTCTTCCTGTGCTTTGTCCTCGGAACCAGCGGTGCTCCGTAGCCATTCAAGGGGCTACGCAAGTATGCAGGCCAAAAGATGCCATGCGGTGCTTGAGCTGGTGTGCTTGGGGGACAGGAGCCACACTGGGGCAGAGGTTCTGTCAGCTCTGCAGGGGCAGGTTCAGAGGTGGTTGACGCCACGCCAACTTAAGGCAGGAATGGTGGTTTGCGACAATGGCACCAACCTCCTCTCTGCCCTCCGACAGAGACAAATGACCCATGTGCCCTGTTTGGCTCACGTCCTTAACTTGGTGGTGCAGCAGTTCTTGGGCAGGTACCCGGGCTTACAGGATGTCCTGAGGCAGGCCAGGAAAGTCTGTGTGCATTTCTGCTGGTCATATAATGCCAGTGCTCGACTGGCAGACCTCCAAAAGGAGTTTAACCTGCCCAAGAACCGCCTAATTTGTGACATGCCCACCAGGTGGAACTCAACGTTGGCCATGCTGCAGCAGCTGCACACGCAGCAGAGGGCCATCAATGAGTACCTGTGCGACTATGGCACCAGGACAGGGTCAGGGGAGTTTGTTTTTTTTCCCCAGGCCAGTGGGCCATGATCAGAGATGCATGCACTGTCCTGTCACCATTTGAGGAGGCCACGAGGATGGTGAGCAGTGACAGTGCATGCATCAGTGACACTGTCCCCCTTGTCCACCTGTTGGAGCACACGCTGCGTGGAATAATGGACAGGGCACTTGAGGCAGAACAGTGGCAGGAAGAGGAGAACTTCCTTAGCTCTCAAGGCCCCCATTATCCAGACAGTGTTCCTGCGTGCCCGCCGATCACACAGGAGGAGGACGAGGAGGAGGAGGAGGATTGTGTCAGTATGGAGGTGGAGCCTGGCACTCAGCATCAGCAGCAGTCTTTAAGGGATCAGTCCCAAGAAACACATGGACTTGTACGTGGCTGGGAGGAGGTGGCTGCGGATCCTGTCATCCTTAGTGACCCAGAGGACTCCGGACCGAATGCCTCAGCAAACCTACGCTGCATGGCCTCCCTGATCTTGCAAAGCCTGCGTAAGGATCCTCGTATTTGTGGTATCAAGATGAAGGACCAATACTGGCTGGCAACCCTCCTTGATCCATGTTACAAGGGTAAGGTTGCGGACCTTATCTTGCCATCGCAGAGGGAGCAGAGGATGAAACATCTTCGGGAGGCCTTGCAGAAAGGTCTGTGCAACGCGTTCCCAGAGACTGGGAGGTTACAAGCTCCTGTTTCTGGACGTGTTGCTGAGGCTTCGGTCAGTCAAAGATGGAGCGGTGGAGAAGGTGGCCGTCTGACCGATGCGTTCAGACAATTTTTTAGTCCGCAGCCCCAAGGTATGATCGGTTCCAGCAACCATCGCCAGCGTCTGTTTTACATTGTGCAGGAATACCTAGGGGCAAGATCTGACTTGGACACCTTTCCCACCGAAAATCCTCTGGGTTACTGGGTCTTGAGGATGGATCACTGGCCAGAGCTTGCACAGTATGCAATTGAGCTACTGGCCTGTCCTACATCCAGCGTTCTTTCGGAACGCACATTCAGTGCTGCTGGAGGCTTTGTAACCGATCACAGGGTGCGTCTGTCCACCGACTCGGTCGATCCACTGACCTTCAGAAAAATGAATCAGTCTTGGATCACCACCAGCTACCAAGCACCTGATGCTGATGTAACCGAATATTTTTTTTTTAAATCTCAGATCCCTTTAAAGACTGCCTATGCTGATGCTGAGCGACTATCCTGAGTAATTATCCTCTTCCTCCTCAATGATCACGCTGATAGCTTGTAAGAACATTTTTGGTTCTGGGCGCTGCCACCAATGCCTAAGGCCCAATTTTTCAGCCCCTGTTTAACAGGGGCGTGAAATTACAATTTTTGATGCAATACTTTGCAGCAGGGCTCGTTCCTGCGTTCCAACTAGAGTATCTGTGAGGGGTTGCAGTGTTGGGGCACCAGCACTAGTGCCTAAGGCCCAATTTTTCAGCCCCTGTTCAACAGGGGCATGTAAATACAATTCTCGATCTAATATTTCACAGCAGGGCCCGTTTCTGCGCCCACCAAGAGCGAGTGAGGACTTACAGTGTTGTGGCACCATAACAACACCTAAGGCCCAAATTTCTGCTGAGTATATAGGGCAGGCCCCTACTTTCAAACATCCAACTTACAAACGACTCCTACTTGCAAACAGAAGGAGACAACAGGAAGTGAGATGAAATCTACCCCTAGGAAGGGAAATTCTCTCCTGTAAGAGTTAATATGGGAAAAACATTTCTCCTTTCCACTGATGCTTTATCACCAATCCTTGTTTCACAAAAAAAAACAAATTTTCAAAAAACATTTGTCATTGGGACAAAAAGTGAGGTGAAATCTTCTGAAGAGGAGCACAGGCAGCAAAACAAATGTCACAGGGGTGATAACTCTTCCCTATGTTTTCCAAAAAGCTTAAAGTAGAGTTCTACCCACTTTTACACCTCTTCAGCATTCCTCACTAAACTGTGCACTGTAAACGAATTGGATATTTAAAACAAAATTTTCTCAGCACCTACTGTAGATCTGCTGTATTCATTTTTCACTTCCTCCTCCCTGGCCGTGGCCCATCGCATCATTTCCTGTTTGCAATGCCTTCTGGGAAGGGGCAGCAACTTCCTCTGACACTGCCGTTGCTATGGAAACCTGACCTGAAACCTATTACACTGCTTGTGCTGCACTGAGCATGTGCAAGATCTGCAAGGATGAGATCCAGGAAGAAATACAGTCTGGCTTCAGATGCCCACACTTAAGATGAAAATAAATAAAAAACCTTGCGAGCCACATACGGGTTAATGCCTTATAAAAACATAAAATCAATCATAAGTCGGCATCAGCAGCAAACACTAAATCACGTTCCATAATCGTGTAAGTGAGACATAAAAATAAAATTGTGTCTGCCCTAGATGATAAATGATAATACTGAAAACTGATAATATCAAAAAATATGTAAACATACAATAATAAGTGCTAAGTGCAAAAGTGAACATACATATACATCTATGTGCTGCAATAAACCACTAATAGATAAGAAATAACTAATAGTGCATATGTCCACAGTGCAAAGTGCTATATTAAACACACAAAATAAGTGCCCAATCAGAAAAAAACAATGACATTCCTCATATAAGTGTTTGAGGTTCAACCAGTGTAAATCCAAAATTGCATAAAGTGCTCAAAATAGTGTCCATAATCAGTGAAGCTCATCCATCATTCTCTTCAAAAGTGTAGCACCATAAAACATGCCTTAGTGCCCTCCAGTGATCCCCATAAGCATATGCGCTCACCTTCCAGCGTGTGACACAGTGTTTAAACTATGTCAAAAAGCGCTTTGGAGCCACTCCTGTGCTCAAATGGAATCAGCTGCGTGGACCTCCAATGCTCCCAATTATGATTTTATGCAAGAAGAAAGAAGAAACTCCATAGCGCAATACAGTTTAACAATAAGGAATATTTATTAAAATATATATGGAACTCACCCCTTGCAGGGGTACTCACATGCTACAGGTGCGTCAGTGCACCCTTCTATATAAGCATTTTTTGATATTATCAGTTTTCAGTATTATCATTTATCATCTAGCGCAGACACAATTTTATTTTTATGCCACACTTAAGATGGCCACGGCCTGCTGTAAGTTTATAAAATAACAAACTACTGCTATAAACGAACAAAACAGACCTTAGTTTACAGACTAACTTTACTAGAATACATTAAGCTTGTGTATTATAGGGGTATTTTTATTTAAAAAGTATAATTTCGAATGACATATTCCAAACCAGGTTTGGGGCCCCGTATCTCGGCGCCACTTGGTCCTAGGAACCCCAGCTTTGGATAGGTTGTGGTACCAGTTCCATTGGGTTTGCACACCAAATTTGGGGTTCTTAGCACCAAGTGGTCCTGAGATACGGGGCCCCAAAATCGGTTCAGAAAATGTCAAGCACTTTTCTGCAGCATAGAATGACATTTTCCGAACCGATTTTGGGGCCCCGTATCTCGGGGGCCACTTAGTGCTAGGAACCCCAGCTTTGGATATGTTGTGGTACCAGTTCCACTGGGTTTGCACACCAAATTGGGTTCCTAGCACAAAGTGGCCCTGAGATACGGGGCTCCAAATTCGGTTCGGAAAATGAATTTTTTTGCTGCAGAAAAGTGCTTGACTCGAGTATAAGTCGAGGGGGGCACTTTCAGCACAAAAAAATGTGCTGAAAAATTCGACTTATACTCGAGTATATATGGTATATATAAAATAAAATAAAATAGTTAGTACAAAAAGAGGCAGGGGGTAAGGAACGGCCGCAGTTGGCTGCTTCTGTCGGCCGATATCCCAACCCCCCACACAAGGAGAAGCAAGGGGGGGACTATTGCGGTACTGAAGGTAGTTGAGTATTTAGTAAGAGAAGGTAAAGAAGGAAATAGTGATAAGATAAATATTTAATTTTAATAATAAACAATTTTAAAAATTATTACAGTGTCACATACAGTTGTAGTTCAAAGCAGAGGCAATATATACAACCATACGGATTATACCCAATAATGACAGAGGGTACATATATAGCTTGGACTCTCAACCGGTTTTGCGGTATTCATCGCTTCCTCAGGAGAGTAAAGTCTATAATGCAGCATAGAAAAAATTGTAATGAATACAAACAGATCCACAGATACATGGGAAATTTATAGTTGCAGCAAGATCATTAAATAAAGCATTAAGCAATTACATACAAATTAAATACAATAAGGACAAGCTCACCCGTTCAGGAATTCTCTGTGGGTATGTAGGGCCCCATGTAATTCCCCCTACGGCGAACACAGGGGATAGCAAACAGCCTCTGGTGAATAAAATTTTTATATAATTGATTTATATAGATCATTAGGCCAGGAGGTAAGAGGGGAATGAAGTATAGGGGTACCAGTGATACAGCTCTGAGATTTAAGAACCAGTGTGCAGGAGAGAATAGAGAGGATTTTATATATAAGATAGTGATGGAGGGGGGATTAACAGCGGAATGGGGGAAGAGGATATGAGTCGGAGGGAAAAGGGGGGAGGGGAGAGAAAGGGGGGGAGGGGAGAGAAAGGGGGGGAGGGGGGGGAGGGGGAGGGGGGGAGAGAGGGGGGGGGGAAGGGGGGGGGAGGGGGAATGGGGAACGGAAAGGGCAGGGGGAGGGGGACTGTGAGGGTCAGTGAAGAAGCGAGACCCAATACTTCCGTCTGTGTGAAAAACAGGTCAGAATTGAGAGAGACTGCACAAGGTATTAAGAGCTGACACTTACCCCTAAAGCATTATTCAGTTGAAAGGCGCATAAGTTGGGATAAACGAGAACAACATGATAAGGGATCATATAGTGAAAAGGTTGAAAAGGCCAAACGCTGTTAGGTTAGCAATGAAAGCCCCCCAGAGCTGGGCTTTCATTGCTAACCTAACCTATAGGCTAACCTATACTCAACTACCTTCAGTACCGCAATAGTCCCCCCCTTGCTTCTCCTTGTGTGGGGGGTTGGGATATCGGCCGACAGAAGCAGCCAACTGCGGCCGTTCCTTACCCCCTGCCTCTTTTGTACTAGACATTTGGGATGATGGTACTTTTATTTGGTAATTCAACTTTTCTAATGTAGGCGCTCTTCCTTATAAAATAAAATAGTTGTTGTTTTATTGTTCTCTCTCTCTCTATTCTCTCTCTCTATTGTTCTGCTCTTTTTTTACTGTATTCTATTCTGCAATGTTTTATTGTTTTTATGTTTTATCACGTTTGTTTTTCAGTTATGCAATTTTTTATACTTTACCGTTTACTGTGTTTTATTGTTAACCATTTTTTTGTCTTCAGATACGCCATTCACGACTTAGTGGTTATACCAGAATGATGCCTGCAGGTTTAGGTATCATCTTGGTATCATTCTTTTCAGCCAGCGGTCGGCTTTCATGTAAAAGCAATCCTAGCGGCTAATTAGCCTCTAGACTGCTTTTACAAGCCGTGGGAGGGAATGCTCCCCCCCCACCATCTTCCGTGTTTTTCTCTGGCTCTCCTGTCTCAACAGGGAACCTGAGAATGCAGCCGGTGATTCAGCCAGCTGACCATAGAGCTGATCAGAGACCAGAGTGGCTCCAAACATCTCTATGGCCTAAGAAACCGGAAGCTACGAGCATTTCATGACTTAGATTTCGCCGGATGTAAACAGCGCCATTGGGAAATTGGGAAAGCATTTTATCACACCGATCTTGGTGTGGTCAGATGCTTTGAGGGCAGAGGAGAGATCTAGGGTCTAATAGACCCCAATTTTTTCAAAAAAGAGTACCTGTCACTACCTATTGCTATCATAGGGGATATTTACATTCCCTGAGATAACAATAAAAATGATTAAAAAAAAATGAAAGGAACAGTTTAAAAATAAGATAAAAAAGCAAAAAAATAATTCGCTAAGGCGAACGCAAGCGGCGGTCTGTCGTCAAACGTAAACAGCAATTGCACCATCCATGTGAGGTATCACCGCGAAGGTCAGATCGAGGGCAGACATTTTAGCAGTAGACCTCCTCCATAAATCTAAAGTGGTAACCTGTAAAGGCTTTTAAAAATGTATTTATTTTGTTGCCACTGCACGTTTGTGCGCAATTGTAAAGCATGTCATGTTTGGTATCCATGTACTCGGCCTAAGATCATCTTTTTTATTTCATCAAACATTTGGGCAATATAGTGTGTTTTAGTGCATTAAAATTTAAAAAAGTGTGTTTTTCCCCCAAAAAATGCGTTTGAAAAATCGCTGCGCAAATACTGTGTGAAAAAAAAAAAATGAAACACCCACCATTTTAATCTGTATGGCATTTGCTTTAAAAAAATATATAATGTTTGGGGGTTCAAAGTAATTTTCTTGCAAAAAAAAATAATTTTTTCATGTAAACAAAAAGTGTCAGAAAGGGCTTTGTCTTCAAGTGGTTAGAAGAGTGGGTGATGTGTGACATAAGCTTCTAAATGTTGTGCATAAAATGCCAGGACAGTTCAAAACCCCCCAAATGACCCCATTTTGGAAAGTAGACACCCCAAGCTATTTGCTGAGAGTCATGTCGAGTTCATGGAATATTTTATATTGTGACATAAGTTGCGGGAAAGAGACAATTTTTTTTTTTTTTTGCACAAAGTTGTCACTAAATGATATATTTCTCAAACATGCCATGTGAATATGTGAAATTACACCCCAAAATACATTCTGCTGCTTCTCCTGAGTACGGGGATACCACATGTGTGAGACTTTTTGGGAGCCTAGCCGCGTACGGGACCCCGAAAACCAAGCACCGCCTTCAGGCTTTCTAAGGGCGTAAATTTTTGATTTCACTCTTCACTGCCTATCACAGTTTCGGAGGCCATGGAATGCCCAGGTGGCACAAACCCCCCCCCCCAAATTACCCCATTTTGGAAAGTAGACACCCCAAGCTATTTGCTGAGAGGTATAGTGAGTATTTTGCAGACCTCACTTTTTGTCACAAAGTTTTGAAAAATTGAAAAAAGAAAAAAGAATGTTTTTTCTTGTCTTTCTTCATTTTCACAAACAAATGAGAGCTGCAAAATACTCACCATGCCTCTCAGCAAATAGCTTGGGGTGTCTACTTTCCAAAATGGGGTCATTTGGGGGGGTTTGTGCCACCTGGGCATTCCATGGCCTCCGAAACTGTGATAGGCAGTGAAGAGTGAAATCAAAAATTTACACCCTTAGAAATCCTGAAGGCGGTGATTGGTTTTCGGGGTCCCGTACGCGGCTAGGCTCCCAAAAAGTCCCACACATGTGGTATTCCCATACTCAGGAGAAGCAGCTAAATGTATTTTGGGGTGCAATTCCACATATGCCCATGGCCTGTGTGAGCAATATATCATTTAGTGACAACTTTGTGCAAAAAAAAAAAAAATGTGTCACTTTCCCGCAACTTGTGTCAAAATAAAAAATATTCCATGGACTCAACATGCCTCTCAGCAAATAGCTTGGGGTGTCTACTTTCCAAAATGGGGTCATTTGGGGGGGGGTTGTGCCATCTGGGCATTTTATGGCCTTCAAAACTGTGATAGGTAGTGAGGAGTGAAATCAAAAATTTACGCCCTTAGAAATCCTAAGGCGGTGATTGGTTTTCGGGGCCCCGTACGCGGCTAGGCTCCCAAAAAGTCCCACACATGTGGTATCCCCGTACTCAGGAGAAGCAGCTGAATGTATTTTGGGGTGCAATTCCACATAGGCCCATGGCCTGTGTGAGCAATATATCATTTAGTGACAACTTTTTGTAAATATTTTTTTTTTTTGTCATTCAATCACTTGGGACAAAAAAAATAAATATTCAATGGGTTCAACATGCCTCTCAGCAATTTCCTTGGGGTGTCCACTTTCCAAAATGGGGTCATTTGGGGGGGGGTTGTACTGCCCTGCCATTTTAGCACCTCAAGAAATGACATAGGCAGTCATAAACTGAAAGCTGTGTAAATTCCAGAAAATGTACCCTAGTTTGTAGACGCTATAACTTTTGCGCAAACCAATAAATATACGCTTATTGACATTTTTTTTTACCAAAGACATGTGGCGGAACACGTTTTGGCCTAAATAGATGACTAAAATTGAGTTTATTGGATTTTTTTATAAGAAAAAGTAGAAAATATCATTTTTTTTCAAAATTTTCGGTCTTTTTCCGTTTATAGCGCAAAAAATAAAAACCGCAGAGGTGATCAAATACCATCAAAAGAAAGCTCTATTTGTGGGAAGAAAAGGACGCAAATTTCGTTTGGGTACAGCATTGCATGATCGCGCAATATGCAGTTAAAGCGACGCAGTGCCAAATTGGAAAAAGACCTCTGGTCCTTAGGCAGCATAATGGTCCGGGGCTAAAGTGGTTAAAGGAATATTTCACTTTTTTTTTTTTTTTACTTTAGGTATCATTAAAATCACTGATCCCGAAAAAAAGTCAGTTTTTAAAAGTTATTTTTGCATTGATACATGTCCCCTGGGGCAGGACCGGGGCCCCCAAACCCTTTTTAGGACAATACCATGCTAATTAGCCTTTAAAATGAGCACTTTTGATTTTGAACGTTCGAGTCCCATAGACGTCAATGGGGTTCTAACGTTCGTGCGAATTTTCAGTCCGTTCGCAGGTTCTGGTGCGAACCGAACCAGGTGGTGTTCGGCTCATTCCTGCTGATGAGCACTGATAAGTGGCACTGATGGGCATTGAGCACTGATAGGCTGCACTAATAGACACGGATAGGCAGCATTGATGGGCACTGATAGGTTGCACTAATGAGCACTGATGGGTGACACTGATAGGCGGCACTGATGGGCACTGATAGGTGGCACTGATGGGCATTGAGCACTGATAGGCAGCACTAATAAACACTGATAGGCAGCATTGATGAGCACTTTTAGGTGGCACTGATAGACACCATTGGTGAGCACTGATAGATGGCACTGATGGGCATTGAGCACTGATGGCCACTGATAGATGCTGATAGGTGGCATTGATGAGCACTGATAAGTGGCACTGACAGGCGGAATTGATGGGCACTGATAGGCAGCATTGATGTGCACTGATAGGCAGCATTGATGTGCACTGATAGGCGCAACTGATAGGCAGCATTGATGGGCACTAATAGGCAGCAGTTATGAGCACTGATAAGTGGCACTAATAAGCTGCACTGCTGATAACCAGCAAGTCTGTTTAAATGTGATCAGCTGATCACATAGTAAAGGGCCGCTGTGATTGCTCTGGATGCACGTCCCAGGGAGCACGCAGGAAGCAGAGTTCTGGCAGGATGTCCATGGACGCCCTCCCAAAATTGGAAGTCTGGGGCTCAGATGTAAGGGTGGGTCAGAGGGGCCCAGGGGGGTTTCTTGCACCGGGGCCCTGAAGGTTCTAGTTACGCCTCTGACAGGAGTTATACCTTCTCTTGCTCTATCCAAAATTAAAAGAAAAAATGTGCATATAGTTCTACTTTAAAAAGTTCACATATGTGCATTTGGACTGTGTATTTAGCTTTTTGCCTCTAGTCAACACTTAAAATACGTTTCATAAAATGTATCCCTAATCCACAAAGAACTTGATTTACAAAACTATGGAATGAAGTGAAGTGAACCTTCATTCAAGTGCAAGAGAAATGTTTAAAAAATAGAGCCTCTCCTTTATATGATTGGATGTTGAAAATTCACTGAATCCCAGTTCACAGTTTAGTAAATCAGGCCCAAAATGTATTCTCACTATAATTTCATATTTATTCCCTAAGTCAATTTATCATTTAATTTTTAACCAATAATTGAAGTTTAATTGTGTTTTTAAACAAATATAGTTTACAGCCTTCCAATTTTTCTTGTTTTCATCCAAGATGAAGGCAGCTACATGCGCTGCATAACACACACCCACGCAATGTTTAAGCAGGGACTTAGTGTTTATTAAATATAGGAACGCAAATGCATTTTCTATGTGGATGAAAGAAGGTTTGAAACCTAGATAGATTGGTAAACACCGCCTGGTAAAACATTGCTTTTTAAGAGATTTATTTCTCTTCAGTCTGATGTCTGTTACTCAGATAATACATCTGAGTAAAATGGATATGTTATCTTAGGTCTCAACTGACCCTCTGTTAGGATCAAATCTTGGTCCCCATTTTGCCATACCTGATCCTAGTAGTTGAGTATAACTATGACCAAGCCAAAAACATGGTATATACAACTGGTAAATGAGATTTTAAGTAAGCCCTCATTGACCACTGTAGCTATAGCCACTATGAAGCAGTTCAACCTCAAAGTCTGTAACAGATGAAGTGAATTTGTCAAAGACCAGCAATCTTCTCTCTCCCCTCTTCCCATGCACCTGCTCTGTGCTTCTATTAGAGGGGACATTCTCAACTAGGATTCCTTGGAACCATAGGGCTCCTCTAGAGGTTGCTAGGGCTACCTTGAACTGTGGCTGATGGACTCCATTCTAATGGTACCTGCATAATGCCAGGGCTAAGGCTACTTGACAAAACCAGCAGCATGAACCCTTTTTAAGGGTGGCAATCTAACCTCCACTGTAAGGGTTGCATTCTACCTACTGACCACCAATGTAAAGACCATTCATCCCTGATTAATTGGTTTAGTAGGGAGTCCTGAAAAGACGAAAATTATTTTAGGTGTTCCTCTAAGGTAAAAAGGCTTAGAGATGTTAAAATAGAGATAAGTAGGCTGAAAGGTAGCCAAGTCACTCCATGAAAGGTGAGCAGAATGAGCCCAACTGCTGAAAACACCACTGAAAGTGTTTCTATAGTAAATGTTTAGGACAAACTGTTCCATGATAGCAGCAGTTACAAAGGCCAGTGAAGAAAACGTATTTACCTTTTTATGTTGCAAATTTGTAGATATTTTCATGTCCATAGCCTGGCTAAAGTTCCACTTTTGGGTCTAATGCCTAAACCTTTATAAATAAACATACTCTTTATCTACTGTAAGTGATGGGATTAAAAAAAACATGTGTTAAAGCAGAGTTCCAGGCATTTTTTACACTCCCCCCCCCCCTCCCGTTCGTGATCAGTTTCTGACACCTATTTGGACTTTTTTTTTTGTAGCAATATAAATACCTTATACTTAAGCTGAATCCTCCAGCGAGGTATGTTATGTCTGTGCGCCCTTTGGCTCCTGGGATATGAGTGTCATCAATCCCAGGAGTCAATGAGCATCCGCCACTTGCAGCATCGCGCCACACTTTGTACTATATGCACATGCGCGAGATCTGGAGGCGCATGCTGGGTAGCCAGCAGTGCTGTATCCCGGAAGACGGAACAAGTGGGCTTCAGATGCCCACGCTAAAGATGGTAGCTTGCTCGCTGGGGACAACAAAGTGAGCTTATTTTAAAAAGATCATGATTTATAATACCGACATTTGATACATTTACCATTATGAATAGAATTAGGAGCGACCATCACAGTGGCTATTTTAAAAAAAAATAAAATAAAAAAAAAAACAAGCTGGAACTCCACTTTAATGAAATATGGAATTTGCCATCGCTGACCTTCTTTTAAAAATGCTAGTTACCTAGCAGTTATGCTAATTCAATGGGGTTAGATTTCTAAGGAAGTAGAGACTGTTCATCTAGCAAAGTGAATATTACTTTGAATGCATTGCAAATTCATGTTTGGGGACATGACAGAAATAAATCAAGGGAAAAGCTATCACATTTTGTAAATTTAGAGGTGTGATGTTGCTTCTCTAAGGCCCTTTTACCCATTTTTAAAACCACCTTTCAGCCCTTGTTTGAGGATGTTGAACCAAAGCGGGCTGTCATTTTGAACATGCTGCTAGTAGTTTTCAGCAGGATTTTCATAGGCTTCAGTAGGCTTTAGCTCTACATGAAACACAAGCAGGTTGTTTGTAGTGACAGCCAGAATTCCCATTACAACTTGTGATTGATGTGCTCCAACCTGGAGCTGCAGAATGCTTCAAAGTCTTCAAGAAAACTTCCCTAAGTCTGCTAAAACTTTTACCAATGCTTTGAAAAAGACATGCTGTGCACTATTTTTTCTAAGCTGAAGCTCATCTTAGAAATTTTGTCATTTACCACCCACAAGTATAATTGACCACCAGAATACAGTCAGTTGTGAAGTCAAAACTTAGCAATAAATTGCCAGCTTCAATGATGAAGCAAAATTGTGATTGAATTGAAACTGTGTCAATCTTGTAGAAACTGATCAGATTTTTCCGCCACATATAATTGGGATAATTGTTGATTCTATCTCCTTGCGGTTGACTGAAACCACCATTTTATGTATTTACTTGCATTGTGAGTCTGACAAAAAAATTACATTGAAAGTTCAATTTCTCAATCAATTTGGCACATGTAAAGCCAGCTTAAAGCAGACCTTCACTTAAAATTGAAAATACAGCCTCTCCTCCACCTCCTCCTCCTCCAACAATTTAGGTTATTGGTGAGCGGGCACTTGCCCATCTTACAGAGACACAAAGACACTGCATGCAGACAATGTTGCCTATTTTTGCCTACAGCAGTAGAACACTGTGCTGCACTCATCCTATGCCTTATTCAAATCAATCATTCCCCTCTAGGCTGCAGATGGGCATCGATCAGGCTGCACTGATGGCAATGGTGAGGCTGCTGCATTGATGGCAATGGTGAGGCTGCTGCACTGATGGCAATGGTGAGGCTGCTGCATTGATGGCAATGGCGAGGCTGCTGCATTGATGGCAATGGTGAGGCTGCATTGATGTGGACTGATGAGGCTGCATTGATAGCAGGCTATGGGCATTCAGGACGTCCTCTCTCCTTGCTGCAAGATCTTCAGCAAGGAGAGAGGACTTCCTGAAAATTCAATTAGACTTTTATCTTCATTGTTTTTATCCTCTCATGGGGACCATCTGGCGTGTTTGAGGGATAACACCTGAGAAGACGCTGGTAACATTGCTTTACATCTTAAAGGCCCGGGCTGGGTATTAAGCCAAAAGCATGTGTGATCTCCCGGAAAAGGAGATCATTTGGAGTCGGTAAGCGGCAGTGTGTGTAGAGGTGGAAGTTGCATCTTTTCCCACCACAATTCTTGGGTGTATCGTGTGTCAATCTCACATTGAAAACTCATCTTCAATTAAATGAACTATTTATAGTTTGATAACTAATCAATCTTTTATTGCACGGATTCACTTTATGGACGTTTAGCACAATCATTTTTTATCGCACAGATTCACTTTATATGGAGGTTTAGCGCAACTTAGTATTGAAAGTTTTTGGGGTTATTCGCCTTGAGTCCCCTGAAAGCAGCCAGGCAGTATCACTAAGTTCTATTGCTCTTAATCTTCTGTCATTATTACACAGCAGATTTACTTGAGATATATTTGTCTACTATTCAGTTATACTGTTACTGTTTGTTCTATTCCTAAGAAATTTTACAGTAAAAATAATTTCTGCATTCACTACATTTGTGTCCTTTTACTGTGGTGTCGGTAGTAACATTATTACCAGGTGTGCCAGAGGGGCTGAGACTGTTCTTGGGGTCGAGAGGTAGAGTACAGAACCAAATATACTCAAGCAGCTCCTACGGGGGGGGGGGGGGGGGGGGTTAGGGCTACATAAATCAGAAGGAACTAAGAAGAACCTCAAACTGACCTCAAAAGCAAGATAAATTCTCCTAAAAACATGCTAATTTGCCTATCTATATAAGTCCTAGCTCTTCTGCTCTCAGTGTTGGGCCACAGGTTCCATTAAGGCAAATTCAGCCTTGGGTGAAGGCCAAATGGAGCTTACCAAACACAGGAGCTGGATCCTCTTCTGTCTCTAGCAGCCCTGTGACTAACAGTACAAACTTCTCTCTTTTATTCGACTCTACATTGCAGAATGTAGATTTGGACTGGTTGTTGTGGCAACATGAATATTTCTTCCCCCAGACAATTTGATAAATAAGGTCAGACAATGTTTACAGGCGGCCTTGATTATTGCAGCGATGACATGTTTACATCCCCCTTATTTGGGTCTCTCATAATGTGATCAGCTAAGATGATGTTATTTGTCATCCTTTTTATTTTCTGCCATCAAAGCTCTTGTTTATGTACTTAGGCGAGTATTATTAGGCGGCTCAAAGAGAAACGGAACTAATGAATGTATTTAATGAGATTAGGCAGCTGCTTATCTTTTGGTCAGCAGAAAAAGCGCAAGTCACATTTGAGCTTATGCAAGAATCTGAATATTCCATCTTAAAGTATAACTTAAGGCAAAACTTTTTTTTTTTTCGTTTTGGATAGAATGCAGAGCGATTAGAACAGCTGTCAGTTTTTATGGCTGTCTGTGCCCCCATTAAGGAGTTCCCCCTCTCTATTTGTCCTGTTTGCCATTATCATTGAAAGTGAAAGTAAAAGAAAATCCCAAATTTTGGGCTGTCCCTAGAAAAGTAATAGAGGGAAAATCTTACGATGAGGACACGAGTTCTGGTGACCTGGGAGTCCCCAAGGAAATCCCTTAATTACCATTAGATTTCCTCTCACTTCCTGTTTTGACTATTGGGCAGGAAGTGAAGGGAAATCTCAGCAATGGGACAGAAATGGTGAAAAAAAAAATCTGACAGGGGTTATGCCCCTCCCTTACGCTATCCAAAATGAAACAAAAAATGTTTTGTCTATAGTTCTACTTTAACCTCCCTGGCGGTATGATTATGTCAGATTTTTGCATCTCAAAGCGGTACAATTATTTTGCATAGAAATTTGGCGTTTTATATTGTAGGCCTGTAATTCTTAGCAACAACACACTTAAATCTGTCCAAACAAGAGTCTAGTAGATATCCTGGGTATGATAAACTTTGAAACACAAAATCATAAATTATAATATAATAAATAAATATAAATAATTATAAAAACTAATAACATAATAATAATAAAATTAATTTCCCCACGATTCACTATCGCTCAATTCTGCAAGTGTTCTAATTTACTATCGCTGTTTTCTAGCTGGTCTAAAACCACTTTTGACGTAAAGGGACACTTTTTGGTTGCTATGGACAACCTCCAGTTTCTAGGCAGAAAGAACAGTATATATTATATAAAACTGCATGCAGGGCACTGGATAAAGCACTGGGGACAAAAGGGATGTGAACTAATTTCATACAGTAATGTAATCTGATTACAGTGTACTGTATGTATTATGATTTTTAAATTTTTTGAATTTGCCACCGGGCTCCGCCCCCGTGCTTCACAGCGCTTGCAGAGAACGGAGCCTGGCACACAGAGGCAGAGGACAGAGCCCACGGACAGAGCGGGGGGACATTGCAGGATCCTGGGGACAAGGTAAGTACACCACACCAGGATCCTGCAATGCAATCCCGAGTGTGGCTCGGGGTTACCGCTAATGGTACTGAAATTTAACCCCGAGCCACACTCGGGAAAACCGCCAGGGAGGTTAAGTGAGTATAGCTGTGACGCCATGTTTATATGACGTATTCTGATCCTAACACTTCAGCTTGGGTCAGGGGGTTCAGAGGTCACCTGAAGTATGATATTTGCTGCCATGTAAACTGCCTGACCTCACATACTGTTTCCCATACATAAGGCCTCATTTACACAGGCGCAGAGCATTGTACAGTATGAAGGCGTGTGTTTATGTGACTGGGAGATGCCCACGAGGGAGTGACAGGTGTTTGTGTACAATCACCTGTACAAACCAATGATAGGCTGTGGCTGTTCACACATTGCTGCACATCAGAGTGAATGCAAACAAGAATAAATGAGTGGCCCCAAATGCAAACTGTCTGTCCTTGTATGCAAATGCTTGGATGAGCAGCGACACACATCCAGCTGCAGCCTATTATTGATTTGTACAGGCGGCTACACACAAACACCTGCTGTTCTTCCCACTTTTATTTGAATTGTGTGAGGTTATTTTTCTGTAGTATGCTGGCATCTAGTGGTGGTTTTTAGCCACTGCAACTTGTTTACTATGGGATTTTGGTTTCGCCTTTGTCCTCCCCCTATTTAGTGCAAGTAATTTCAGTCATAGCTAGACCATCCCCATTTTTTTGATGTTCTCTGAGTCAGTGTTAGTTCTTTACAGAGACAGTGATTGTAAAGGCTTTTTTTTTTTTGCTATTAAAATAACAAACATGTTATACTTACCTGCTCTGTTGCAGTGGATTTGCACAGAGCAGCCCTGATCCTTTTCTTCTCAGGCCCCTCTTCTATTTAGTGCCCCCACAGCAAGCAGCTTGCAATGGGGGCATCCGAGCAAGTTCCTTTCTGAGACGTGGCTCTGCATGTCCATTCACACACACAGAGCTGCGGATCAGTCCCACCCCATCTCTCTCCTCATTGGCTCACTGGCTGTGAGCAACAGTGACAAAAACACCAGGCATGATTCAGGGGGCTTGTGACTTAGGCCCCTTTCACATGGGTTGGTCAATCAGGTCTGCCCTTCAGATTTTCAGACAGACCTGATTGATGATTGAAAGGAAATAGTAGTGTAGTAGTAGTATTCTGGACAACCACCCGTCTATTAGGTACACCCACAGGGCCTCAGATATCTGGAGACACCGAATTAAACAAGAGGCAGGTTGTGCATTCGTAAAATGTCTGCCTTTATTACGTGTGCTACAGCTTATATATGGTTCAACATACCAACAGAAAGAGGGGAGGGGGGAGTGGTTAGTACATGATGTATTGGTATAAAATATAGGGTTATACAAGTCAATGACCCCTAAAATACATCTATCATGAGGTTACAAGAGTCAACAGGCCATCTGGTTATGAGTCATAAGTCATGCATCCTGTCCCATGGCCTACAGAACAGAGAACAGAAAAGGACAAACCAATCCACAATGATATATATAGAGTACAGTGCTTGTGCAAGCATTTTTCTAAGCATTCTTTCATAGTTGAACTGGCAACGCATATCAAAGCATATCAAAGCATATCAAAATGGAGTCACAATGGTTTGGGCATATTATTACAACGATGACACGTGTCCGAGGACAGCTGCCGCCATCTGATCCGATCCTGTACGCCAAAAACAGATAGATGATGTGCCCTTTTTTCCATCCATCCGGTGGATCGGTTTGGATGGTATTTGATGGAAATGGACAGGCGGTCCGTTTCCATCCGATTGCCCCATAGAAGTGAGTCCTGTGCAGAGAGGACTGTGTCCTCTCTGCACAGCGGAGCGGACACAGACCTGTCATCTGCCTGCTCAGCAGAGATCAGTGGAGAGATCCCCCGCTGAGCAAGTGGATTCCGCTTAGCGGAGGTGCCCGAATGAAAGGGGCCCTATAAAGCAATAATTTTAGGCTCAAAAAATACTATCTGACTATTCAGACTAAAGCAGCCTTAGTATCTAATAGAAGCAACAATGCAATGGCAGGAAAAAACAAGATTTTATTGTTAGGTGGTTAAAATATTAAATGAAATTTCGCGCAATATTAATGTAATAAAAATCAGACTCTCATGACTACTGACTGGTGAGTTCCTTTTCCAGGCCTAAGGTGGTTGCTGCAATTAATACAAAGGTGTAGGAAACAGCATAGACTAAAAATAATTACACCACCCTGTAACTAGCATATACATAAGTCTGTGACATAGTCTGGTGATAATATACTCATATAATCTTCTATAGTAAACCAATGGTGATCCACATTTAGATAAAATTCATATAGCAATGTACCATCTTCTTAGGTCAATATAAAATCTTCTTAGGTTCTACTAGTAATAAACCGTGCAAATATAAACAAGCGTGATAACTAAAATAGCGTGATAGAAATGTGCAATCTTACATAATAAATCAATAGTTAATAAAACAAATTCTTTAAAAAAGTCCGTTTTGTAAGTGTGCTTGTGTGCAAATCTTGTGGTATAAAGGTGAATCAAATGTAAGTGAGTGAATTTGTAAAGAATCTCAGTGAACAGTTCTTTTAAAATGTTCTTCTGTACTAAAAGATCTTTCTGCTGTGGGTGTCTCCCAATGTGGTCTCACAGAACTCTCACCTTGCATATGTATTGATTAGGCATTCGGTAGTATGTCTTTGTGTGGAAGTGGTGTTCTGACAGCTCTTTCTTTTCTGTGCTATTTCTCCTCCAGCGTTCCTTTCCCTGCAGCTCCGCTCAGTGTTGGGGAGAAAAAATAGGTGGGGGGGAGGAAAAGGAGGCTCCACTAGTGTATTAACTTTTTTAAAAACCAAGGGGTAGCATTTATTTAATATTGCTCTTACATTTAAAATGATAAAAACAGGCAAAGTATGAGAAAGAAAACGATCTGGCGTTCTCAGCGCCCTCTCACTTGTGCTTCAGATACTGTGTGTCACTCCAGCCAGAGGGATTGGCTGGAGTGACACACAGTATCTGAAGCACAAGTGAGAGGGCGCTGAGAACGCCAGATCGTTTTCTTTCTCATACTTTGCCTGTTTTTATCATTTTAAATGTAAGAGCAATATTAAATAAATGCTACCCCTTGGTTTTTAAAAAAGTTAATACACTAGTGGAGCCTCCTTTTCCTCCCCCCCACCTATTTTTTCTCCCCAACACTGAGCGGAGCTGCAGGGAAAGGAACGCTGGAGGAGAAATAGCACAGAAAAGAAAGAGCTGTCAGAACACCACTTCCACACAAAGACATACTACCGAATGCCTAATCAATACATATGCAAGGTGAGAGTTCTGTGAGACCACATTGGGAGACACCCACAGCAGAAAGATCTTTTAGTACAGAAGAACATTTTAAAAGAACTGTTCACTGAGATTCTTTACAAATTCACTCACTTACACTTGATTCACCTTTATACCACAAGATTTGCACACAAGCACACTTACAAAACGGACTTTTTTAAAGAATTTGTTTTATTAACTATTGATTTATTATGTAAGATTGCACATTTCTATCACGCTATTTTAGTTATCACGCTTGTTTATATTTGCACGGTTTATTACTAGTAGAACCTAAGAAGATTTTATATTGACCTAAGAAGATGGTACATTGCTATATGAATTTTATCTAAATGTGGATCACCATTGGTTTACTATAGAAGATTATATGAGTATATTATCACCAGACTATGTCACAGACTTATGTATATGCTAGTTACAGGGTGGTGTAATTATTTTTAGTCTATGCTGTTTCCTACACCTTTGTATTAATTGCAGCAACCACCTTAGGCCTGGAAAAGGAACTCACCAGTCAGTAGTCATGAGAGTCTGATTTTTATTACATTAATATTGCGCGAAATTTCATTTAATATTTTAATCCTATTAGTGTTTTGTGTGAACACCTCTATTTTGCGGCAATATTAGCATTTGTACACAGTGTCTATTTAACACAGCACATTGTATTGGGATCACATTTATTGTGTCACATTCACTAGCGCGAAGGAAAACATTTACACATATTTATTGTTAGGTGGTTGCTTCAGTTATAAATGACATAAGAGTCCTACATGTTTTTCACATGGACCGCGGTTTAAATGATTCTGTTCATCCAAGCTTTGCTGCTGACATCATCAGCCAGTGGACAAAACAAGTGCTTAGTGTTATCTCTCTCTGCAAGGCTGGAGTCAGTTAAACTCCATGGAAATAATAATAATTAATGCATTAGCCATTACCGATTCTTTCAGGAGGTGCTAATGGACCGCGCTTCATCTCTCTAAGCTTCCAACAGTTACAGTGTTCATGTTCAAATAAGCTTTGACAATAAGCCCACGTTCACACTGAGCTACGGTTAGAGTTTCAGCTAAATGCCAAATAGGACCAATGTGTACGTGGGCTATTACCTGAAAGCTGATTGGCTACCATGCACAGCTCCACCCTATTCTGAGTGCTCCAGTTTTAGTAAATTTTCCCCAGTACCTGCAGCCTTGACCTGGCCTGCCTTGACATGACTGCAGCTCCCTTAGAAGTAGAAGTGCACACCGGACAGCCATCCTATCAGAAAGGTATCAGCTTCACCTCCTCCCAAGCTGTGCCCCTGTAAGGAGTTTCAGCTAGTGCCATGGGTGTCCGCAGAACTTTTTTCGGGGGGGGGGGCATCATTTTAGGGTCACCCATGCGCTGCCCCTTTTCAACAATGTCATTATCACATTGTCATGGTCAGAGACAGCAGGCATAGTACAGTCCCTAGGATACGTAATGGATAATGGCCGACAGGCCCTCTTACCAGACCCAGCAAAAACTACAGCAGTGATTCCTCCGGCTGGACGATCGCTCACTCTGGGTTCCCGGGGGGCGATTCTGGTCAGTAGTGTAGCATGTCTGTACCCTGGCAGTGGCTCAGTCTTTCTCTCTATGGTGGCGCCGGGGGAGCGTGGCTCTCTCTGGTGGCTCTGGGTAGCGTGGCTCTCTCTCTGGCGCTGGGTAGCATGGCTCTCTGGGACTGGACAGCGTGGCTCTCTCTGGTGGTGCTGGGTAGTGTGGCTCTCTCTCTGGTGCTGGGTAGCATGGCTCTCTCTCTCTGGCACTGGGTAGCGTGGCTCTCTCTCTGGCGCTGGGTAGCATGGCTCTCTCTCTCTGGCACTGGGTAGCGTGTCTCTCTCTCTGGTGCTGGGTAGCGTGGCTCTCTCTCTGGCGCTGGGTAGCGTGGCTCTCTCTCTGGCGCTGGGTAGCGTGGCTCTCTCTTTGGTGGCCCTGGGTAGCATGCAGTGCTGTATTTTGGCCTAGGCCGACAGGGCCCAGGCCTAGGGCGGCACTTTGTGGGGGGGCGGCGGCCATTGATGGACACTGATGAGGCTGCATTGATGGGCACTGACGAGGCTGCATTGATGGGCACTGACGAAGCAGCTTTGATGGGCACCGATGAGGCTGCTTTGATGGGCACTGATGAGGTTGCTTTGATGGGCACCGATGAGGCTGCTATGATGGGCACTGATGAGGCTGCACTTGGTACCCACTTTTAACCACTTCAATACTGGGAACTTTCACCCCCCTGCTTCCCAGACCAATTTTTAGCTTTCAGCGCTGTCACACTTTGAAAGAAAATTGCGCGGTCATGCAACACTGTACTCAAATTACATTTTTATCATTTTTTCACACAAATAGAGCTTTTCTTTGGTGGTATTTAATCACCGCTGGGATTTTTATTTTTTACGCTACAATTAAAAAAAGACTGAAAATTAAAAAAAAAAAAAGCATTTTCTTAGTTTCTGTTATAAAATTTTGCAAATAAGTATTTTCTTTTGATAAATTTTGACCAAAAATGATGCTGCTACATTTCTTTGGTAAAAATAACCAAAATCAGTGTTTATTTGGTGTTGGCAGTGATGGGGGACAGACAGATGTTTTATGGGGACAGGGGTGACAGCGGTGCTCGGTGTACTGTTTGTGGGGTGATCTGTAACAGCTCTCTGTGTAAAATCATTCTCGCACAGAGAGCTGTCACAGATCTGCAGATTCCCCCTCCCCCCCACCGCACTGAGCTTGGCGGGGAGAACTGTCACAGAGACATGCGTCTCTGTTTACATTGTAATGGCTGTGATTGGGCACAGCCGTCATGTGATCGGGAGGGCCGATCACAGCACCCATATCCCTATCTCTGCTCAGCTGGATTCTGGTTAATGTACAGAGAGAAAAAGGTGGAGCCTAAAGAGGAAAGTGTGTGGTTTACAGATGACAGGGCGGGTCTTAAACAGGAAGAGGCATGGCATTGACAGGAAAGGGTGGGTTGTATTTAAATTAGGGGGTGCACAAGTTTAGTCAGGCCTAGGGCAGCACAAAACCTAAATACACCTCTGGTAGCATGGCTCTCTCTTTGGTGGCACTGGGCAGTGTGGCTCTCTCTCAGAAGCTAAACGGAACAGAGCGAAATGAAACAAATTTGTTGACGTCGCACATGTCTAGTGAGGACTAGTCATCTGTATTGCCTATAGGCTCCATGCAGCTGGTCTTTCCTCATTAATTACTTAGTTAGCCCCCCCCCCCCCATGAGCGAACTGCTGTTGTGTTATGTCCGCTCCTTGCTGTCTGGTTTAACCCCCTAAGGCCCACACCACTGCAGTTGTGGAGCTGTCCCAGTCACCTGAATGAGTCGCTTTCGGTGGGAAGCATTGGCCACCAAGAGCAAAGGGGTGATCATTTTTGCCATTTCACGATGCAAAGCATCGCAGCCATGGTCCCCCGTATGGATGCCTTTGCAGTAAAAAAAGTAAAAAAATTGGTCCATAGTAGAATAAAATCCAAATCATTTCAGGGGCCAAACAGACCCTCTTTTAGCCTGGCATTGCGCATCATATTGTGAATGGGCCTTAAAGGTTATACATTTTTTATAGTATACATTACTTACATGCATGTTAGTTGAAGGAGAAGTATGGGCTTTGAAAAAAAAAACATTTATAAGCACCTCCATGTTGCAGCATCTGTGTAATGCTGCCGCTCCCCCATGTCAGCTCTAAGAACTGAGCAATCACCTGACCGCTGATCGCTCATTGCTTGGTCTGCTCAGAGAAGAGAGCAATGACTGTCAGTCACTGCTCTCTGCTCTGCCCTCCAGCGCTCACTGAAGCCCTGGGCAGGGGAGGGGGCGTGCATGGCCAGCTCCAGCTCTCAGCCGCATGCTGAACTCTGGAGCCAACTGTCAATCAGGCAGCACGGCTCTGCCCATCAGCTGGTGGTGGGCAATAGTCTGCTGGCTGACAGAGTAATTAATCTCCGATGCCCAGCTTTGGCCATACTTCTCCTTTAAATATATATAATTTCTATTATCTGTTTTCCTATTCGTTCTCTATTTTGTTGGGTTGAGACACACATTATAGGGTTAATTGGTTGTGTTGTTTTCACAAGTTTATTGACCTTGTGTATAGAGCACCCATTGGTTTAGTTTGACTTTACTTCCTCATGTCAAAGTTGCCTCCTTGATGATTAGGAGAGGCTTGTCTGCAGGTTCCTAGGTGAAATTTCCTCTCAAGCAAGGAGAAATATGAGCAACACAGTAGTCACATTAAAAAAAGCTCATACTAAATCACATGAGATGAACAGTTAGTGCCTTAGATGAAACTGCTTGGTGAAATCACTTAAAGTGGTTGTAAAGGCAGAAGGTTTTATTTTATCTTAATGCATTTTATGCATTAAGATTATTATTATTATACAGGATTTATATAGCGCCGACAGTTTACGCAGCGCTTTACAACATTAGGGCAGACAGTACAAGTACAATACAATTCAATACAGGAGGAATCAGAGGGCCCTGCTCGTTAGAGCTTACAATCTAGGAGGGAGGGTCAAGTTATAGAAAAGGGTAATAGCTGTGGGGGATGAGCTAATGGAGAAAATAGTGCAGTTGTTAGATGGAGGCAGGATAGGCTTCTCTGAAGAGGAAAGTTTTCAGGGATCGCCTAAAAGTGGATAAATTTGGAGACAGTCTGACAGATTGGGGTAGGGAATTCCAGAGGATGGGCGAGGTTCGGGAGAAGTCCTTGAGGCGGATATGGGAGGAGGTGATGAGGGAGCTAGAGAGCAGGAGATCTTGGGAGGAACGGAGATGGCGTTTAGGTTGGTATTTTGAGACTAGGTTAGTGATGTAGCTGGGGGCAGAGTTGTGGATGGCTTTGTAACTTATTGTTAGTATTTTGAATTTAATTCGTTGGGCGAGTGGCAGCCAATGGAGGGATTGGCAGAGAGGGGTAGCAGACACTGAGCGGTTTGTAAGGTGGATGAGTCTGGCAGCTGCATTCATGATGGACTGAAGGGGGGATAGTCTATTTAAAGGTAAGCCAATGAGGAGTGAGTTGCAGTAGTCGAGGCGAGAGATAACCAGGGAGTGAATCCACGAAGCCAGTTCGAAACTGGGGAGTTCCCACATGTTCCAGTATGCTTCTACTAACGGATAGACTTACTTGGTAAAGTTTATTTCTGTTTTTATCCCTTTTTATTTTCATAGCAAATTGCCAATTTGTGTGTCTTTCTGCATTTTTTGTATCTTTTTTGGTAAATCCTTTTTCTTTGTATATCTTATATGCACGGCAGACTTTTGGGATATTAAATGATAAAATTAATAAGTGACTTCTGTGTACTAAGCTAGGACTCATATCTCTGGAGAGGTTGTTGTATTTTAGTGCCTAAGTACTCGGTTTAAGTTACGTACCAATCGGTATGCAATTGCACTGTGTGGTGGCAGATTGCATGCAGATTGTAAGCTAACAGATCTTCCAGACGGAGATCTGTGTGTGTGGTGGCTCAGCAGACCAGTCTGCGGACAAACTGTTGGGTGGTGGCAGGCTATCGTTTATTGTGTGTCTGGTGTGTGGGTGTGGGGACAGTGGGAAGAGTGAATAACACCGGGGTTCAAGCTTGCAGGATAGCTGGAGGAGCCCTAGAAGTGTGTAGTAATTGCTAGACTGCTCCCCAACCCTTAGAGTGCACCAGATTGTATGTAAGATTCGTATCTGCCTGTGTGTGGTCAGCTAGCTGGATTGGAGTGGAGTCTCCCTCTAGTGGTGGCCAAAGGTAGTGCAGGCTGTGAAAATACTACAGCCAGTCTTACATGCGCAGTATAAGTTCCCCCTTATTCCCTTAGTTCCTCATATACCCCGGTCACGGAACGCACGTCGCGGTTAGTTAGTCGCCGTGGGCGTGCAAATCCGTGACAGATTGGTGACGAATATGTGACGAACGCGGGTGCCAGATCCCTGCCCTCCTCGTTAACTTGCAACGAAGGACCGGCCAACCTCACACCACGCTGTCACTTACGCAACAATGCCACTCTCAGCTGCGCCCAGCACAAAGATTTTCCAGCTTGCGGGACCACAATCTAGGTGCGAGCAGCCTGAGAGTGATTGTCACTGGGCTAATTACACAATTAACCCTTTAACTGCCACCACCCACGTTTAAAAGACCGAGCCGGGGGGGACTCGTAATTTAAGCAATACCAATTATAATTTTAGAATAAGCGTCTGCCACACACACTGCCACCACAGACAGGTCTGCTCAGAGTCTTACTCTACAACAGTAGCGCCCTTCAAGAGGCAGGTTCGTTTATAGCTTGCATTAAGAGCTTTAGAGACAAGGTTAACACTTTTCAACATAAGAGTTTATTATGAAAAGGTCAAAGTTGATGCAAATAAAACATTTTACAGAAAAAAGATGTTTCAAAAAATAAAGACAATATACAGCCACAAAGCAATAAGGTAGAATTGGGAAGAAAGAATACTTGCAATTAATGTCCGAGGGTTGATCAGAGTTCGATCGATGAGCTAGGTAATTGGTTCTCGACTTGGCAGATGTTTCTTCTTGGATGGTAAAAGGAGAACTTAAGATAAAAAGCTTTCTGTGTGCAGCAGCCCCCCCTCAGTCCCCCCCCCCCCAACACTTACTTGAGGTCCCTCTTGGCCCAGCGATGTCCACGAGTGTCTCAGCCGTCCAAGTGTCTCCTTCCTGATTGGATTCCTGAGACAAAGCAGCGGGAGCCAATCACAGTCAGCTAGCCAACCAGGGAAGAGAGGGGGTGGGGCAGGGGCTCTGTGTCTGAACGGACACAGGGAGCTGTCACTCAGCTCGGATGCCCCCGTAGCAAGCTGCTTGCTGTGGGGGCACTGAACAGGGGCCAGGATCACAGAAGAGGGACCCAAGAAGAGGAGGATCCAGGCTGCTCTGTGCAAATCCACTGCAACATTGGAGGTAAGTATAACATGTTTGTTATTTTTATAGCAGAAAATAACGAGACTTTACAACCACTTTAAAGTTTGGAGAACACCCCTCTACATAGAAGTTAAATTATATGGCAAAGAAAAAAATGAACTGAAATGAATAATAAAACTCACACCTGTCCTGAATTTGCCCAATCTCATAATTTTGGGTAAACCTTGCTAACAAAGTTTTACCCTATTCAAGATCTGGGAGTATTGGATTCACCCTTTGAACCAATCAGAATCCAGCAGGGGGAGTGGGATTCTCTCTTGTATATTTCACTGTAATAAATTAATAAATAAATAATATAAATTTAAATTAAATGATTAAATGCTGGTGGTTAATAACTTTACTCCCACATGATAGGGTTGGGGCTGTTGCTTGACACTTTCCAACATTTTTTAAACTTTTCGCTTGTCCCACCCACTTGTCTCTCGTAAACAAGGCAATACATTTTACAACCCAGTCATGTTAAAACAAACATCTCAAATAGTAAAATAATATGAGAAACTGAAATTTAAAACATCTGCCAGAAGCCCTCATCCCTTCCTTTGCCTCTGAAGTCAGGCTTAAAGTGTTACTAAACCCACAACTGTAAAACCAGTCTGTATAATCAGTAAAGCATGCTTGTTTAAATCACTGTGGAACCTAAGGGGTTAATCCTCTGCATTGTGTCTTCTCTGATCGCCCCCTTCTTCCACTGTCCCCAATCCATCTCCTGATAAGACAGAGCCACTCTGCACAGGGACAATTAGCACTATCCAGACAGAGGGTCAGGGCAGCCTCATAGGACAATCAGGAGAGAATGAAAACTCCTCCTACAAGTTTTACCCAGACACTGATAGACATCATAAGACTGCTATATACTGCTGAGGGGAAAAGGTATTTAGCAGTTTATATTTATAAAAATAATTGCATTTCCATGTTCTGTGTACTGTGGGAGACCAGATACAGTTCATCCGGAAAGTATTCACAGTGCTTCACTTTTTCCACATTTTGTTATGTTACAGCCTTACAACATTCCAAAATGGATGAACCCTTTTACTGCCAAGTCCGTACGTTGTACAATCCTGACAGTGGGGGGCTTAACACACAATCCAGTGGCTGCAGCCACCCAGATTGTGTATGAAACTGACAGGAAGACTCCTAACCTGTCAGGGGAGAGCATTCAGACGGCTCCGCTGCCACCCGATCGTTTGCACACACCCCCCCGGTGTGCTATTTACTCGGCGCAACCTCATTTTTTATATTTTACCAAAAATTTGGGTAGTTTATTGTGTTTGTTTGCCCTAAAATTCCCTGTAGTGTGTTTTTTACTGAGACTTTGGGTTCCCTAGAACTTTGCGGTAATAACGTGTAACGTAAAAAAATTTGAACTACCACTATTTTATTCTCTAGGGTTTCTCCCTTCAGAAAATATATAATGTTTGAGAGTTTGCTGTAACTCTTTCGGCCGAAATTGATTTCTTAAACATGTGTGCAAAAAAACGAAAAATGGCCAAGGGTTAAATTCATTATCTTTCTCAAAATTCTACAAACAATACCCATAATGACAACTTGAAAGAAGTTTGTTTGAAATCTTTGCAAATTTATTAAAATTAAAAAAAAAAAAAAATCACATATACGTAAGTATTCACAGCCTTTGCCATGACACCAAAGTTGAGCTCAGGTGCATCTTGTTTCCACTGATCATCTTTGAGATTTTTCTACAACTTGATTGGAGTCCACCTGTGGTAAATTCAGTTAATTGGACATGATTTGGAAAGGCTCACACCTGTCTATATAAGGTCCCACAGTTAACAGTTCATGTCAGAGCACAAACCAGGCCATGAAATCCAAGGAATTGTCCGTAGACCTCCGAGACAGGATTGTATCGAGGCACTGATCTGGGGAAGGGTACAGAAAATTTTCTGCAGCATTGAGGATCCCAATGAGCACAGTGGCCTCCGTCATCCGTAAATGGAAAAAGTTTTTGGAACCACCAGGACTCTTCCTAGAGCGGGCCGCCCAGCCAAGCTGAGCGATCGGGGGAGAAGGGCCCTAGTCAGGGAGATGACCAGGAACCTGATTGTCACTCTGACAGAGCTCCAGTGTTTCTCTGTGGAGAGAGGAGAACCTTCCAGCACAGCAACCATCTCTGCAGCACTCCACCAATCAGGCCTGTATAGTAAAGTGGCCAGACGGAAGCCCCTCCTCAGTCAAAGCCACATGACAGCCCACCTGGAGTTTGCCAAAAGGCACCTGAAGGACTCTCAGACCATGATAAAACAAGATTGAACTCTTTGGTTTGAATGGAAAGCGTCATGTATAGAGAAAACCAGGCACTGCTCATCACCTGGCCAATACCATCCCTACAGTGAAGCATGGTGGTGGCAACATAATGCTGTGGGGATGTTTTTCAGCAGCAGGATCTGGGAGACTAGTCAGGATTGAGGGAAAGATAAATGCAGCAATGTGCAGAGACATCCTTGATGAAAACCTGCTCCAGAGCACTCTGGACCTCAGACTGGAGTGAAGGTTAATCTTCCAACAGGACATCGACCCTAAGAACACAGCCAAGATAACAAAGGCGTGGCTACTGGACAACTCTGTGAATGTCCTTGAGTGGCCCAGCCAGAACCCAGACTTGAACCCGATTGAACATCTCTGAAAAGATCTGAAAATGGCTGTGCACCGACTCTCCCCATCCAACCTGATGGAGCTTGAGAGGCCCTGCAAAGAAGAATGGGATAAACTGCCGAATATAGGTGTGCCAAGCTTGTAGCATCATACTCAAAAAGACTTGAAAACATCAATGGGTTAAAAACGGCTGTCGAAACGGCGTTGGGTCGTGGTTGAGATATGTTATTTCCGGGCAGCTGGAATGCAGGTAGAGCACTAACTGGCAATTCCTATACAATATATGCTGATCCTTGTCTTCTTTGATGTAAGTGCAATATAACCTTATTTTTAAATAAATGATTTGAATAACTGCACAATGAGAGTGCTCCTTACTCTCCCTCTCTATATGTCAACACCGGAGCTTTGAATACGCTATCTATATAATTATTGAATGGATGCCAGCAGCGATTTGGATTAATTCCTGTGACCTCATGTACAACATCTTGGATTTTCCCATATGCCTAATTTCACTCCCTATAATAGGGGTCAATTACGTCTGGTGAGTGCATTGTGTGTCTGCATGCGGGTGGAGACGAACCTTTCCTATACTCACTGAGGACGTTATTTACATTTGGGATTTATACATGGACTTCACAATTTTTATGTATTTTTTATAATTCAAATGAAGATGTATTTGTTTATTCACTATGGTGATTTATGATATGTAATGTATGATATAAGTGCGCAATTTCTTTGCTTTTTTTTCACATTTTTATTTAGCTCACGCAGCTCTTAACTGTAGTTTATTTGTTTTTTTGGTCATTGATTTGCTCGGGTTTGGAACCTATTGGCTCCTATATTTCCTTTAAAAAAAATGAGGCTGTAATTGGTGCCAAAGGTGCTTCAACAAAGTATTGAGCAAAGGCTGTGAATACTTATGTACATGTGATTTTTTTTCGTTTTTAATTTTTTTTAAATTTGCAAAGATTTTAAACAAACTTCTTTCATGTTGTCATTATGGGGTATTGTTTGTAGAATTTTTGAGGAAAATAATGAATTTAATCCAATTTGGAATAAGGCTTTAACAAAACAAAAAGTGGAAAAAGTGAAGTGCTGTGAATACTTTCTGGATACACTGTATAGTGAATGCAGGATACTGGGTTTAGTAACTCTTTAATTGCTCCCTATCCTAACACCCACACACACTTTGTTAATTTTTGTGATAATAAAACAAATTTTATCAAAATTAATTCTTAATTGTTTTAAATAAAAGAAGTCTAATTCTCCCCCTAGCAGGGGGGCCCCCTCTAGCAAGGGGGCCCAGGGCAATTGTCCACTTTTGTCCCCTTATAAGTCCGGAACTGGCCATGTGATAAAGAAATGTGATTACCAATTTAAAGCCATTTATCACCAAATGCAAAATGTTGCCAAAATATCCTGATTTTTACCAAAATTTCAATGAAAGGAAACTCCAACTTTTGCCCTAGCCATAAGATATACAACTGGCAATGCTAGAGATTTAGGTATCTGGACAGCCAGCCACACAAAATTAATGCCAGGATGAAAATCTGAGCCCCACACCCGCTAAGCTAAAATGTAAAATGTTCACGATTGACTGTTTCCATTATAATATATATTTTTTTATATATACAATGCAATAAAAGATAAAACTCAATTCGAGTGCCGTGTTACAGCGCTCAAGAATGTCTTTTGTCATTCAAGGAATATTATCAGCATTCTCTATCATGCTAGAATTTTCTTCTCTTTAAATTACAAGAAGGGCACGTTTCCTTTATAATCTTGTCAGTTATACTGACAGTGTTATGACAGTGACTTTGTCTTATGCTCGGCTTTTACAGGAAATGTATAGAAGTCGTGTAAACACATAGTTAAGATAAAAATGTCCATGAACAGGTGCACAGTGGGACTGAAATCTTTTTCTGCCTAAAGAAAATAAGCTTAAAGTGTCCCTGTCACCGCAGCTATGTAAAAGAAGAAACGCTATCCTTACCTTTTTGGCCACCTGTGTCTGGACACATTGCCACTTCACTGTTACCCAGTCACTGCAGGTATTTGACCATTTGGGTGGGTCAGACATCTATACCTCCCCCCCTGCTGCACACAATGGTTCTTCCTGCTGGCTCATTTGTATTTTAGTGACACATGGGCCGTTGGGAGAGGACACTGCATGCAGCAGGAGGAGCAGGTGTTCACAAACATGGTAGTGTGAAATTCCGGCAGCGGACGGGAAGGACTAAACGGGTAGAATAAAAGATAAAAAACACTGCGCTTGGAAGAATAATTATATAAAGTGTAAAATTATATAAATAAATCTGCTAGTCCAAATACAAAAACTCAAATATAAATTTGCAAATAAAGTGCAGAGCTAAGACCTGAGTGAATAGAAGCAAACATGAAAATTTAAACGCCAAAAAAATGTGCCAATGATAACAAGTGATATAATGAAAGAAAGTAAATATATTTAAGAAGTCCACTAATAAACAAATAGTAGGTTGCGGGGTGTGGGGACAGAGTGTTCAATGGAATCTACCCCTAGAAGGTACCGTCCCCAATAGACAAATGTGAAAAACCGTAGAACTGAATAGGACTTTGAGTGTACATTTTAGAGTATATTATACACCAACTCATGAAATATATAAAAATATTATAATTGTATTTGGTATCATAAAGGTTTAAAAACATGTGTTAAAAACATATTCTCGCAGACGACAGCCATATATGTTGGCCATATATGTCTCTGTCTTGGCCTTGGGATCCAAAGTATTGATGCTGTTATCAGCAGCCCATATATTCATCATACAGGTAACCATACATACTGTAAAATCTTTAAAGCATTTTCATACCAATGGTGGATAGGATATCTTTATATGTTATGGTTAAATAGGTGATAATAAATGTTGAATGATACTATGCTAACAATGCCTAAATGTCTTACATAGCAATAAAATGTTTAATGACATTATGCCAGTGATGGATAAATGTCTTAAAGTGGTTGTTACCCCACTTATGCCGTGGGGTAACACGGCATAAGTGGAGTATTCCGACCGTACACACGGTCGGAATTTCCAACAGCAAATGTTCGATGGGAGATTGTTGTCGGAAATTCCGACCGTGTGTAGGCTCCATCGGACATTTGCTGTCGGAATTTCCGACAACAAAAATTTGAGAGCCGGTTCTCAAATTTTCTGACAACAAAACTTGTTGTCGGAAATTCTATTTATGTGTACACAATTTCGACGCACAAAATTACACGCATGCTCGGAATCAAGCAGAAGAGCTGCGCTGGCTATTGAACTTCATTTTTCTCGGGTCGTTGAACGTCTTGTACGTCACCGCGTTCTTGACTTTTGGAATTTCCGACAACATTTGTGCGACCGTGTGTAGGCAAAACAAGTTTGAGCCAACATCCTTCGGAAAAAAATCCAGGATTTTGTTGTCGGAATATCCGAGCGTGTGTACACGGCATTAGTGTTGTTGCTACCATCCCCTCTGTTAGAATAATTGCTGTGCCCCACTGTAATGCCCTGTACACACTGTCGGACATTGATTGATTGATTTATCGGTGGAATTTTTACAAAACACATACAGTGGGGCACAGCATTTAATATAACAGAGGGGATTGTAACAACAACAATATCTTATTACCAGCAGGAAGGGGAGGGGGCAGGCACTGGTACAAGCTGACAGGCAGAGAAGGGAGGGAGGAGGAGGACACAGGAGCACAGAGGAGAGCAGAGAGCAGGGCTGCGGATGACAAAGGCACGTAAACTGACCACGGTGTCAGGGCTTAGCAGCCATGATAAACAGTGGTCAGTTTACAGGGGGAGGGTATAGCCAGGTATTATAGGTGATACAGAGGACCAAATTACACAGCACAAGCCCTGCGCTGTATAACATTATTTAAGGGAACAGGATATATATATATTTTTTTAGGTTAACAAACACTTTAATGCATCTTTATATATGATTGCAGTATTCTTTAGAGCAGGAGTCTCCAAACTACGGTCCTCCAGTTGTTCAGGAACTACAATTCCCATCATGCCTAGTCATGTCTGTGAATGTCAGAGTTTTACAATGCCTCATGGGATGTGTAGTTCCACAACAGCTGGAGGGCCGTAGTTTGGCCCTGATGAGGCGGGAACACATCCGACAATACCAAGGCCAAGACAGAGACATATATGGCCGCTGTCTGTGTGAATATGTTTTTAAACCTTTATGATGCCAAATAAAATTGTAACATTTCACGAATTGGGGTATAATATACCGTAGAATTTACACTCAAAGTCCCATTCGGTTCTACGGTTTTGCACATTAACAAATAAGGTATTTTCTATCATAATCTGAAAACTTGGATCCGATTGGTTGGTTGGACACGTGCCCGGAGTGTAGCTCGTAACAACGCGATTTGACTTGTTTGGATGCTCATTAAGCCATTTTCATTCTACCAACCTGTGAGTGCAATATTTATTCTTTCATTAAAGCGCAGTTCCACCCAAAAATTGAACTTTCACTTTAAGTGCAAGTGACCGCCTGACATGCCACATTTGGCATGTCACTTTTTTTTGGGGCAGGAGCGAATACCCTCTTTTTAGAGGTATATCCAGCTCCTGCTTCCTTCCAGGGCTCCACGGCACCGGAAGGAAGTTCACCTCTCCCCCCTCCCTCCCTGCACTCTTCTGGGACACGTCACAGGTCCCAGAAGGTTGCCCGACCAATCACAGCGCGCAGCACAGCTCGCGCATGCGCATTGCGTGCCCGGCTGTGAAGCCACAGCTGGCCGCCCACGGTAAGAATGCCAGCGCCGTGGAGAGGAGGGGGAGAGGAGCTGGGCTTCATACTCCCGCATCGCTGGACCGTGGGACAGGTGAGTGTCCGATTATTAAAAGTCAGCAGCTACACGTTTTGTAGCTGCTGACTTTAAAAATTTTTTTTTGGCGGAAATCCGCTTTAAAGTTTTCAATTACACTACTACACTATGAGAGTGATATTTTTGTTTTACCATTGTTGGAGGTACATGGACACAGAGCGGTCAGAGGGAGACCTTAATCCCCTATGTGCTATTTGACCGCCTGTAATCCAGTGGTCAATACCATCTGGTAAGCAGCTCAACCCACTGTTTGGTTTGCGGAGCACTGCACTCCATCTGTTTTGTCGATCAGCACCACAGATCCTGCACACCGGTGTCTCTCATCGCCGATTATGATAGAAGATATCTTATTTGCTTATGGTGGACTTTATTGGTGGACTTATTGATATATTCTTTTTTTTTTATTATATCACTTGTTATCATTAGCACAATTTTTTTGCATTTAAATTTTCATGTTTGCTTTTATTCACTGAGGTTTTAGCGCTGACACTTTTTTTGCACAGCACTAAACGGGTGCCAGAAAGGTAAGTATAGTGTTTCTGCTTTTATGGGGCTGGTCTTTTTTGGAAGTTACCCTGTAGTGACAGTGCACAGAATATAACTGGATAATAACATTTGTAGATAATAACACTAGAGATTGTTGATCCAGGGAATTTCCGATTGCCTTGGGGGATCAGGAAGGAATGTTTTTAACCTGCTGTGGCAAATTGGACCATGCTTTATTAGTGTTTTTTTTTTTTTTTTTTTTTTGCTTTCCTCTGGATCAACTGTGGTTATAGGGCTCTGTATGTGGAAGTTTTCTATGTATTTATTTTTTATGTTGGTTGTACTAGACATGTAATTTCATGGGGCAATTCTAGGTAGTAAGTGAAACTAATCAGTGAAATCCTAATGCTGTCTAACACACACTGCAATAGTGCTAAAATCTGAATATTTGCTCAATATAATCAAAAATAGAAAATAGAAATAGACTCCCAAAGGTTGGTGTGTAAATTGCCATCATTCCCGAAAGAGTTAAAGGAGAAGAGAACCTCAAAATGGGATTTTATAGGCAATTTTGAAAAAATAAGAAAAATTTGATAAAACATATAAATTTATTAATACACATAATTTGTAAAACCAAGGTTCCTGCGGAACCAACCACATTTGTATTAACATAACCAAAAATACATGACAATTGGCAGAGGTGGTAAAACCCCACTACATAAATAGAGACCATCCATGCGTGAGAGTCCAAACTAATTTTACCACCTCTGCCAATTGTCATGTATTTTTGGTTATGCTCATACAAATGTGGTTGGTTCCGCAGGAACCTTGGTTTTACAAATTATGTGTATTAATAAATTTATATATTTTATCAAATTTTTCTTATTTTTTCAAAATTGCCTTTAAAATCCCATTTTGAGGTTCTCTTCTCCTATAATCCAAATATTTGCTCAATTTAATCTAATTGCATATGCAAGATTTGCTTATTAGGTAGACCCCCCACCTCCAGATTACAACAGCTGAATGTGAGATGGGCATACACTATAAATCTGATTGTACAATCTCAGCACAATCATCTTTAGATTGTAGTCCAAAATTTAGACCGAAATGATATAATATGAAAACCAATCTATACATTCTGTTCAAATAGTATCAAGGCAGGCTCTTGCACTACATAGTTAATGTATAGTGATTGGTTAGCCTTTAAGTAAGATTAAAGGCAGATTTTTTTTTTAACAAACATGTTATACTTACCTGCCCTGTGTAATGGTTTAGTACAGAGCAGCCCCGATCCTTCTCTTCCTGGCTCCCCACGCCGGCGCTCCTTGCCCCTCCCTTCTGCCGAGTGCCCCCATAACAATGCAATAGGGGCACCCAAGCCTCTGCTCTGGGTGTCCATTCACACATGGAGTGCGGCTCGGTCCCGCCCCCCCCCCTCCTCATTGGCTTACTGGCCATGATTGACAGTAGCAGAAGCCAATGGCTCCCACTGCTGTCTCAGCCAATGAGAAGGAAGAGACCTGGGAGAGGCGCTGCCCATCGCTGGATTGAGATGGGGCTCAGGTAAGTATTAGGGGCACTGCTGAACACAGAAAGTTTTTTTACCTTCATGCATAGAATGCATGAAGGTAAAAAACCTTAAACCTTTACAACCATTTTAAGGTGGTCATACACACTTAATAAATGATTGATTTATCTTTCAATTGATCTTTTCCGATAGGAATAATGAATCTATAGTCAACAACCCATTTGATTGATTTGGCACACATGGGAAAGTGGATTTCCATCAATAGATAAAATCGTGACTTACGATTGGAAGTTATCAATCACATCTCTGTTTCCATCATGTAATCTCATAATTATAATCTCATAATCTGATTAATTGAAATACTATTGTATTCATGAACAAAGTACTGCCAAGCGATGCAAAGTAATATTCCAACCTCGCCGATTATCTTAGTTTGCTTCAATACAATCGAAATTGAGTCTGGGTTATGGCTGTTCAATTGTTTGTCGATTCGATTGTTTTGATCAAATCACACATCAATTGGATAAAAAAATTGAAGCACGTATAGCCAGTTCGGACCAGGTCTCCCATTTACACGGGAAGCCATGGAGCAATAAAAGTAGATGGTTTTACCATCCCCCCAACCACCTGCCTAAACACAGAAATTCAGCCACTCAGACTGCGGAAACCATTAAATGCATGTTGCTTTTGGCAAGTTGTACCGCCACAAAACACAACCCATAGAAGTGAATTGGGCCACGCTGCAACCACATTGTGCATCGCAGTGTGTCAGCATTTTGAGATTTAAAACAGACAGTGAGGAAGCGACATATTGCCCCCCTCACCACATATCAAACGCTCTCTGAAAAGCGATCCACTGTGGGTCACTTTTCAGAAGGGCAGCAATGAAAGCTACAGATGTGAACAAGCCCTTACAGCTGGCAGTCTTCCTTTAAATGGTATTTTGAATACATGCCTACCTGGACGTAGCTGTATTCCTATTTCCCTGTAGGTCCAATAGCAGCAGCTAAGTTGTTGTTCACCCAGATACATAGTTAGTCAGGTTGAAAAAAGACACAAGTCCATCTAGTTCAACCAATAAAAAAAAACAAAAAAACATACAATCCCAGATACACAATCCTATAGACACAGTTGATCCAGTTACACTTGAAGGATCAAACTTTTGAAAATTACATATTTTTAAAGGATGACAGCTGGTCAGTTCAGACCGCTGCGCTGGATGGAAGTTCTGTGATCCAAGACGAGGGCGCTCGTGGGCGTATGACGTCACTGGAGTGAAGAGAACCACAACACGTTTCCGAGCATGCGCGAAGTACCCACTGGGCATGCGCGCTCCTTTATCAAGTGTAGGGCAAACAGGGAGGAAAACTAACTTATATAGCTCCGCATAGAAGGAAGAAAAACACTACAGCTGATAAAACACAATTGACTGGACCAGGGTATTGAAAAGTATATTGAAAAAAAAAATCAAAAACAAAAACAAAAAACAAAGAGCAAAAAGCCCGCTAATAAGGAAGGAGGGGGGAGGGGGGGCGAACTAATGGTGAATATTAAACAATATAAAGAAAAATGTAAAAAATAATAAAAATAAATAAATAAATAAATAAATAAATAAATATATATATATATATATATATATATATATATATATAAAATAATGATGTTATTTTTGCTGAAGGAAAACCAAAAATGATAATAATAACTAAAAAATATATATATGTATATAATAAAAAATATATATAATGATAAAGAGTCAAAATTAAAATTAAAATACAAGGCTCAAATGGATTATATTAATATTTGAGAAATGGGACTGTGATATCTCACTACTTGGAGATGCAATCTTATTGATGTATAGATAAGTCACGTAACAGCGACTACTATCTGGAGATGGATAGTGGATGGATAGGGATAAAAAACTGTTAGTTATTAAAAATATATATAGGTCATTTAAGGGTACGTTGCTGCTAAGTTGGTAAATAACTGAAGGTAATAGAAACTCCTAGTGACCATTGTATATACTGGGGATGATAAATAAAAATGTATATACACTAGACGAAATACACCATACATAAATGCCTATAAAATACAGATAATTCTATAGGGATATATATCTCTAAAGAAAAGATAATATGTCGGAAATACATGAAGAATAAATGCATGAAGAATGAATACAATATATAAAAAACGCATATATGAGCAAAAGAGAACCATACTAAAATGGGAAAAGGAAAAAACTGGTTGAACAGTTAAATGATAGTATTAACTTCTATTTCTTCGTTTAACCCATTGGCGCAAGAGTATCGAGGGTGTATATCCAAAAAGTCTCGTGTTCGCATAACTTGGAGAACCGTTCAGCTTCTTCTTCTTTCTCAGTTTAGTCCGATATGTATTCTTCTACATATTTTTGGTAAAAAAAATCGCGATAAGCATATATTGATTGGTTTGCGCAAAAGTTATAGCGTCTACAAAATAGGGGATAGATTTATGGCATTTTAATTATTTATTTTCTTTTATTAGTAATGGCGGCAATTTGCAATTTTTATCGTGACTGCGACATTATGGCGGACACATCGGTCAAGGAGCTAAGTGTGTCCTAGGGAGTGATTCTAACTGTGGGGGGGGGGGGGGGGGTTGTCTCACTAGAACATGACAGAGATCACTGCTCCCGATGACAGGGAGCAGTGATCTCTGTCATGTTGCTGGCAGAACAGGGAAATGCCTTGTTTACATAGGCATTTCCCTGTTCTGCTGCTCCGTGATGCAATCGCGGGCCCCCGGCGGACGCCGAGTCCGTGGGACCCGCGGGCACGGTCACAGAGTATGCTATACGCCCACAATGCCGCGATTTAAAGGGACATACCTGTATGCCCATTTGCCCAGCCGTGCCATTGTGCCGACGTATATCGTCGTACGCTGGTTGGCAAGGGGTTAAAGTGTTACTAAACCCAGGACCCTGCATTCACTATATCCAGTCTCCCACAGTACACAGAACACGGAAATGCAAAAGGTTTAGTAAATATAAACTGCTAAATACCTTTTATCATCAGCAGTATTTAGCAGTCTTGTGATTTCTATCAGTGTCTGGTTAAAGCTTGTAGGGGGAGTTTTCATTCTCCTCTGACTGTCCTATGAGGCTGCAGGACCCCTGACCCTCTGTCTGGAAAGTGCTGCTTGGCTCTGTGCTGATCACATGCACTCTCCCAAGAAAAAAAAAAAAAACTCTCTAGGCAATACACACCTGTGTATTGAGCATGTGCAGAGTGCCCCCAAGGCTCTGTTCTATCAGGAGATGGTATGGGGATGGGGACAGTGGAAGTAGGGGAGGATCAGAGAAGACAGCCTTTTTTCTTTCAATAGATTTTTATTGAGGTTTCAGCATTTGCAAAATAACATGTTACAGCCAAGAGAAGCAACAATCGTAGAAGACATAAGTTGTATGGTGTAGAGGCGTGACAAAGCCAAAGCTCACAAGGAACTACGTGGAGAGAAAGAAACAAGGAGCAGTGTACATCAACAGCCGTGTTTAGGGATTATTCCTCAGTTCCAACACCCCTAATGGGTACTAACTGTGTTGGATTCTGAGGAGTGTCACCCCACCCTGATAGCCCTAAACGTATTCCTTATACCGCTCCATGCTGTCAGAGGATCTGTAATGAGAGCCTGTAGAAGTACCTATGGGTACCTCCAGATATCTTTGCATATTGCAATGCTGAACTGGAAATTAGTAACCTCATATTAAACCAAGCCACACCTAATAAACAAACCAAGATAATAAAGGGATAGGGAAAACAGAAAAGAGTATACAGAAGAAAAAGAGGATAGGAAAATGATGTGTAGATAGAGCGAGAAGCGACGGTGTGGTATTCGCTCGTCCACATTCAAGCAGGTATAGATGAACAGATTAGTGGCCTGGATACGTATTTCGCCCAAGATTCCCATACTGCCTCGGTTCTGTCTACCGTGTCCAGGAGGATGCTTACTGTTTTCTCCTGAGCCATAATCCAGGATATTTTTCGTTTAACTAACAGAAGTGAGACCGTGGGCTGTTTCCACGCTCGGGCTATTGTCAATTTAGTTCCAATAAGGATGAACCTGATAAGATTGTGGGCCAATTTCGGTACCCCCGGGATGGGAAAGTTCAATAGTGCGTAGTGTGGTGTTTTTGGAATGGATAAATTAGTTATTTTCCTGATAATCCAGAAAAATTTGTTCCATAGATCCCTTATTTTGGGGCATTCCCACCAGATATGAAGCATGGAGCCAATATGCCCGCAGTTACGGAAGCATAAGGGGGATGCGTTTGGGAAGATCCTAGCTATCCGCAAAGGGACCATATACCACCTCATTAGAACTTTTAAGTTCGCCTCAACAAGCGCAATATTAAGAATGCCTTTAGAAGCAGTGATGGAAGCTCTGTGCCACTCAGACAGGGTCCATTGTTGTTGTAGATCAGTCTCCCATTCCCTCATGAATAGTGTTTTAAAAGTGTTATCAGCCCTAGCAAGCGCTCGATAAATCACCGTTATTCCCCCCCTCTGCACCATGGCCTGACCACACCACAGTTCATAATCCGTAATGGTCAAAGGTTTGTGAACGGAGCGTCCAAGAGATCTGATAAAGTGGGATATCTGTTGGAGTCTGAACCGTTCCGAACCTGGCATGTCAAGTTTACTGGTGCAGTAAGAAAAGGTGAGGGGGCCTGTCGGGTGAACAAAGTGGCCACTCCTATAAAGCCCCTTATCTAACCACCATTGAAAGGCTTTAATGTCTTGACCAGGCGGGAAAAGGGGATTTCTGAAGATGTGGGATAAGGGGCACCAATGGGAGATCAAGTGTGAGTTGAGTCTAAGGGAGTCCCATAGTGTCAAGGAGTGAGAAAGTGTGGGTGCAAGTATGGCCGGTCTGGTCTTAGTAGCGCACCAAAGTATGTAATCTAGAGTGTAGTGAGGAATAGCTTGTGAAGACAGCCTTTTTACACAATGCGGAGGATTAACCCCTTAGGTTCCACTGTGAGTATAACAAACATGCTTTACTGCATATACAGACTGATTTTACTGTAGTGGGTTTAGAAACACTTTAAGAATTTCAGAGAGATTTCAGAAGCTGGTGGGTGATACAACGAACAGCATTACATGCAGTTTTTGCTAGCAGGGCCCTTTAAACCAAAACTACTTTGTTTATTTATTGATGTACGTATTTGTTTCCTCTTTATTTCAAAGAGCCAATATTGCATTTGTATCCATTACATTTGTAAGGAAGGAAAGCAAGCATGTCCTCGATTGAGTGTATTGAGTAGACTGGTAATTTCAAGTCATTTAGTAGAACCAGGGAGGATTTTTTTTCCTAGGCTCCATCCTGAGCACAGAGAATCAATGCAGCTTGGTTACTAAGCAAAGTCCAGATGCTCAAACCCAGCAAAGTCAGTGGGAGAAAATATCTGATCAGAGTCAGGAAGCATGAATCAGCCCAGAGAAATTCTGCATATGGAATGTTTTTATGTCCAGGAGCTCTGAGCTTGTATACAACCAGAACATCAAGAAAGGTAAAGATTCAAAAACATTGGAAATGGACACTTATTTATCACATTGCTTTTGTTAACCACTTGACCTCAGGAAGGTTTTACCCCCTTCATGACCAGGCAAGGTTTTGCTATTCAGGACTGTGCTACTTTAACTGGCAATGTACAGTTCTGTATGCAAATTAGGTTTACTTTTTTTTCACACAAATAGAGCTTTTTTTTCAAATAAATACTTTTTATTGAGTTTTTTTTTTTTCTTACACATAAACAAACAAAGCACATCACAAATATACTTACAGAACAAACAAAAAAAAAAAAAAAGAAGAAAATAAAAAATAAAAAATAAAATTATTTTAAATAGATAAATAAATTTAACAATAACAATAATTTGCTCTGATATATAGCAGTCATCGCTGAGAAATGTTTAACATTACAGAACAATCAGTAATTTAATAAAATTCCGCACTATAGACCCATCATAGTGCAGTAACAATATCGACAGAAGCAAAGAGAGGATAACTAAGAAGACCAGATGTTATTAAATGGATTCATACAATCCTTGTACTTTTAAACAAGTCGCTCTATATCCAGCACAGCATTTACCACCGTGCACCACTGAACACAAGTTGGCAGGTTACAGGATGGCCAATGTTCAGAAATCAAGCAAGAAATAACAAACAAGTAAATAAAATTTTCTGACAGAATAATGGCCAGTACTCCGGAACAGGGCAAGTTTAGGATCAGGAATTGCATTGAACAAAGTTTGGATAAAATTCAAAATATATCTTTTCAATACTGAAATAGTTTAGGACAATGCCATAAGATATGAATTAATGTGCCCATATGCATATTACAACGAGGGCAATTAGGTGAAGGTTGTCAACCCCAAGAAAACTATTTTTGAGGGATATAACAGACTCTACAGCTTTCTTTCGGTGGTATTTGACCACCACTGGGTTTTTTAGTTCTTTGCTAACTAAATGAAAAAGACTGAAAATTTATGTTATTGGTTTGTGTGAAAGACACAACGGGGTAAATTAAAAAAAACATCTATGGTCACAATATACACTTTCATTTTATAACATTAGTATCGTAATAACAATGCAAGCAATAGTTACATTGACAATCCAATATAAGCTTACATTGAAAAATCTCCTTTCATGTTGTGAGCTCTGCCTGTCTACTGGCCATCTCTTTCCACAACTTCCTGGATTCCCTGCATGCTTTGCAGCTTCTCCTCTGTTGTTTACTTTTTACTTCTAAGAACTACATATCCCATGGTACCTTGCTGCCTGCAGGCAGTGATTCCTGTACTGACTCCGTCTCCTGAAACTCCTCCTCCCAGTAGCTCAGAAGGCAGGCTCTGTGAAATGTGTGACATGGCAGTGCCTCCTACAGGGCAATATGACTTCAAGGAAGTACTGTAAATGTGTAGGAAGCTGAGTTAGCAAACTTCATGATGGTTCATTAATAGGAGTAGGCTAGAAATACCCAAAATATAATGTAGAAATCAGTATATGGTTGTGCATTTTGACTATAGATACACTTGACCTCTGGAAGATTTACCCCCCTTTCTGATCAGGCCATTTTTGGTGATACAGCACTGCGTTACTTTAAAGCAGACTTCCACCCAGAAATGGAACTTCCACTGATCCGGTCCCCCCCCCCTCCAGTGTCACATTTGGCACCTTTCAGGGGGGAGGGGAGAGCAGATAACTGTCTAATGCAGGTATTTGCTCCCACTTCCAGTGAAAGATCACCGCAGTATCCGCAGCGATCTACGCCATGTCCAGCCCCCAGAAGACAGCAGGGACCAGTCAGAATGTGCAGCAAGACTCGCACATGCGCAGTAGGGAACCAGACTGTGAAGCTGCAAGGCTTCACTTCCTGATTCGCTTACTTAAGATGCCGGCGCCTCCACCCAGGAGCCGAGGGACGGGTCGGCTTCTGGTGAGGACATCGTGGGCTCCCTGGGACAGGTAAGTGTCCTTATTTTAAAAGTCAGCAGCTGCAGTATTTGTAGCTACTGACTTAAAACATTTTTTTTGCAGGCGGAACTCCACTTTAACTGACAATTGCGCGGTCGTGCGAAACTGTACCCAAAAATTAATTATGTCCTTTTTTTCCAACAAATAGTGTTTGTTTTGGTGGTATTTGATCACCTCTGTGGTTTTTATTTTTGTGCTATAAACAAAAAAGACTGACAATTTTGAAAAAAAAACAAACAATATTTTGAATTAATTTCTGCAATAAAAGATATCTGATAAAAAATAGAAAAATCTAATTTCTTCATCAATTTAGGCCAATATTTTTTCTGCTGCATATTTTTGGTAAAAAAAATCCCAATAAGCGTATATTGATTGCGCAATAGTTATACCTTCTACAAACTATGGGATATTTTTATTTATTTATTTTACTAGTAATGGTGGCGATCAGAGACTTATAGTGGGTCTACGATAATGCGGCGGACAAATCGGACACTAACTGACACTTTTGTCACTTTTTGAGAACCAGTGACACTAATTCAGTGCAATGACACTGTGCTGATGACACTGGCAGGGAAGGGGTTAACATCAGGGGTGATAAAAGGGTTAACTGTGTGCCTAGCCTGTGCTTTCTCACTGTGGGTGAAGTGCTTGTACCATGGGAAGGCATTGATCTATGTTTCTGCTTTGCAGGAATACAGGAGGATCAATACCTTCCCTACTGACAGAATACATAGCTCCCAACTGTCCCTGATTTCGAGGGACTGTACCTGATTTGGAGCAATGTCCCTCTGTCCCTCTTTCCTCCTCATTTGTCCCTCATTTTGGTCTGATCTATATAGTTTTATATAAAATGCACTTTTTATCTTTCAAAAAATGTTTCCCAGTGCTAAACCATTCATCCAATTTCTAAATTGCTGCATTTGTGAATTTCAAAGGCCAATATAAATTAATAGTAGTGGTAAAAAAAAAGCCCTTGTGGATTTAATTAACCCTTTTTTTCTGTGAATTCTCCTTTAACCACTTGCTTACAGGGCACTTAAACCCCCCTCCTATCCAGACCAATTTTGAGCTTTCAGCGCTGTCACACTTTGAATGACAACACTGTACCGAAATGAAATTTGTATCATTTTTTTCACCACAAATAGAGCTTTCTTTTGGTGGTATTTGATCACCTCTGCAGTTTTTACTTTTTGTTAAAAAAAAGTAAAAAACGGAATTTAAAAAAAAAAAATTAAATTTTTCTCCTTCATTGATGTACGCTGATGAGGCGGCAGTGATGGGCACTGATAGGCGGCAGTGATGGGCACTGATGGGTAGCAGTGATGGGCACTGATGGGTGGCAGTGATGGGCAGCACTGCTAGGTGGCACTGATTGGCACTACAGGTGGGCATTGATAGGTGGCACTTGTGGGCACTGAAAGGTGGCACTTGTAGGCACTGTTAGGTGGCACTTGTGGGCACTGTTAGGTGGCACTGTGGGCACTGTTAGGTGGCACTGTGGGCACTGTTAGGTGGCACTATTAGGTGGCACTGATGAGGCAGATGTGCCTCTTCCACTTTGGGACCAATGTCCCTGACATCTGAGCCAGTGATCGGCTTTTTTTTCTACTCACGCTGTCAGCGTGAGTAGAAAAAAAAAACGATTATCGATCTTTTGTTTACATCATGTGATCAGCCCCTTACTTAGATCGCTGATCACCCGAGTCTCAGTGACTCGGTAATCACAGCGCGCTCGGCGCGCCCTGCAAGGAGCGTGCACAGGGGAGGCCGTCATATGACAGCCTCCCGGGAATTCAGGACCGCGCTGTGGCCGTCATTCGGCCATAGCGCGGATGTGAGGTGGTTAAGGGGGTGTGGCAAGGGGGCGTGTCCTATGCCTTCATACATTTGCTAGTAGGTGTCCCTCATTCCCATCTCAAAATGTTGGGAGGTATGAGAATGGAAGTCTGCCTTGTTTACATAGGTAGATCGCCGTTCTGCCTTTGTACTGTACAGGCGGTGGGTGCCGGCGGTACCTGACGCTGGGCTCCCGCTGTGTGTGATCACAGCGAGAGCGGGTTGCCGGCGGCACGCATACGCACCCCAAACGCGAAAGTGTCAGATCACATCGTGATGTGGCACAGAGCGGCCGCCATGCCGCAGTACATCTGCGGTGGGCGGCCGGGAAGTGGTTAATAAACCGTGCCAGAGAAATGTTCTATCTCTATCATTCATTATTTCCACACAGCGTAGAAAATGAAAATGTAAAAGCTGATTAGCTTCGCTCCAGTTGAGACAAAGTTTGCTTTAGACACTTATTATTAACCCCCCCCCCAAAACAAACAAAAAAAATATTCCCATACCTCCCAACATTTTGAGATGGGAATGAGGGACACTTACGAGCAAATGTATATAGGCATACGACACGCCCCCTGTCACACCCTCTTAAAGGAGAATTAACCAAAAAAAGGTTAATTAAATCCACAAAGGCTTTTTTTTTACCACTACTATTCCTTTATATTGGCTTTTAAAAATTACAAATGCAGCAATTTAGAATTTGGATGAAAGGTTTAGCACTGGGAAACCGATTTTGTAGGATAAAAAGTGCATTTTATATACAACTATATAGATCAGGCCAAAATGAGGGACAAGTGAGGAGGAAAGAGGGACAGAGGGACATTGCTCCAAATCAGGAACAGTCCCGCGAAATCAGGGACAGTTGGGAGCTATGTATTCCTTCTTTTACAGTTGTCAGTGGATCAGGTGCCCTGATTGAAAAATGTTTGGATTTTTCATCACTTTCAGCCCCAGTAATAATAGTTACCAGGACAAATAGAGGAAGAATCTCCCCATCAGGGACACAGATGTCAATAAAAACCTGAGAGGGGTTCTAACCCTTCCACACCAGAAAAATAAACAATTGTTTTGACTTTATATACACTTTCAGTGAGCCAGAGTGGGGTTGTACATCTGATATTTGCCTTTAGGTGAGCATTTGACACAAATGTATTGCTAGTAAAAATCTTCCCTTCCATCCCCCTCATGAATATTCAGCCACATATTTGCCGCTGCGACACATTAGCTTGGCTCCGCACATGTCACAGGGAGTCTTATAAATTTAGCCTGAGAAGAGCATTTACATTCATGCAATAGATACTAATTGCTGTTATTCACGGCTTGCTTAGTTGATTCCATTTATAGGTATTGCATAGAGAGGTGTAATTATTTTTGGCAAGTACACTGTGCAGTTTAGAAAAAAATAAAATCAGAACTGCGTATTTATAGAGATGTAATAAAGCCATTATTATTTAATGAAATTTATGTGAAAAATCACATTATTTATGAAGAGGAGAAAATGCTGCAGAATGAACAAGTATTTACCGTATTTAAAATATTGTGAATGCTGTGCTGATTTACTAAAAGAGTAATTTACACCTTAGCTGGGAGCACTTGATATAGCCAGTCAAGCTCAGAGAAGATTTTTTTAATTTCCCATAAACCTGATTAGGTTTTGGAAGGGAACAAGACTCAAGTTAGTAAATCAGCCACATTGTGCTTTTCTCAATGAACTACTAATTAGGGATGGGTGAACGGTTTGGCCCGAGCATAAGTTCAGGCCGAACTTTCTTTATTCGGTTGTTCAGCGAACAGCCGAACAATTGGGTCATTCGACCGTCTGTTCGGGCCCCCCGAACCGACCACAATGCATTGCAGCGCTGAACAGTGCATTGCAAGCCCAGATTGGCTGAAGCAGTGAACGCTTCAGCCAATCAGGGCACAGAGCACTGTCAGAGTCATGATTGGACACTCATCATGACTTTATCCAGTCATGGCTTATTCCCGCCCCACAGTATAAAAGTATTCTTTCAATGACAGCCATTTTCAGTATGATTTTGGCGTGGAGAGAGATAGAACAGGGCTCTGTTCAGTGCTATCAGTTAGTGTGCTATACTGTGCTATTTTGCGTCAATTGTCAGTGTAGAATATTAGTTTAGTGTCAGTCTAGGAATAGTGTGAGTGTAGTGAGGAGGACCATCATTCAGCTTTGCATAGTGTGCAGCTAGAGTAGGGACAGCTCAGATAGTTTCTCTGGAGTGTAGTGAGACCGTGTCATTCATACATACATTAGTGTAGATTAAGGACAGCTCATATAGTTTCAGTGTAGTGTAGTGAGACCGTGTCAGTAATCTTGACATTAGTGTATAGCTAGAGTAGGGACAGTTCAGATAGCGTCAGTGTAGTGATGGCTGAACACTGTCTATTTGATTGCATTACTGCCAGTTTAACGGCATTTACTTCTGTGTGCGTTACTGCCAGTTTAACGCTGTTTACTTCTGTGTGCGCTACTGCCAGTTTAACCCCATATAGTTTTGCGTGCGTTACTGCCAGTTTAACGCCATATAGTTTTGTGCGTTACTGCCAGTTTAACGTCATATAGTTCTGTGTGCGTTACTGCCAGTTTAACGCCATATCGTTTTGTGTGCGTTACTGCCAGTTTAACGCCATATCGGTTTGCGTGCATTACTGCCACTTTAACGCCAAATTATTTTGTGTGCGTTACTGCCAGTTTAACGCCATATCGTTTTGCATGCGTTACTGCCAATTTAACGCCATATAGTTTTGCGTGCATTACTGCCAGTTAAACGCCATATTGTTTTGCGTGCGTTACTGCCAGTTTAACGCCATATAGTTCTGTGTGCATTAGTGCCAGTTTAACGCCATATAGTTTTGCGTGCCTTACTCCCAGTTAACGCCATATCGTTTTGCGTGCATTACTGCCAGTTTAACGCCATATAGTTCTGTGTGTGTTACTGCCAGTTTAACACCATATAGTTTTGCGTGAGTTACTGGCAGTTTAACGCCATATAGATCTGTGTGTGTTACTGCCAGTTTAACGCCATATAGTTCTGTCTGCGTTACTGCCAGTTTAACGTCATATAGTTCTGTGCACATTATATTGCAGTATATTATAGTGTATCAATGGAGTGTGTCTGTGTAGTGTGAGTACTCAAATTAAAGTGCGCCAAACACCTCTTTACATTGATTAAAGTGCATCTACGTACAGATTTCAAATTCTTATATACATTTGCTTATAAGCACTGCCCCCTCCCTCCCAATAATGTCTGAGAGGACAACAAGGAAAGGCAGACATTCCCTTGGCACTGTAAGGGGGCCAGCAACAAATGTGTCCACAGGCAAAGGTGGACATGGTGGTCATTGCTCAGGCAAGGCATTATTTCCTCTGTTTAGTGAGTTTGCCCGTGCTATCCAGCCACAGCATGCTGAGGAGGTGGTGGACTAGCTTAATAAACCTTCCTCATCCTCCTCATCCTCTGTCACGCAAGTAGAGACAAGTGTGCAGTCCCCTGCAGTTGCCAAACCTGCCTCCTTGTCCACATCTATTCCTGCCATAGCCCCAACATCAGCCATTGAGGAGTCAGCTGAATTATTTGACCACAGCATCAGCCATTTGCTCCTTGATGATGCCCAGCCATTACTGGATTCAGATGTTTTTTCTGAGGTTGAGGATGACAGGAACATGAGCCTAGAGAGAGGGAGGAACACTGGTAGACAAATTGGCATTCATGTTCCCCAAGCCGCAGCGTATTGCCAAGTTGTCTCCAGTGGTAATGATGAAGATGGAGGAGATGGAGATGATGATGCTGAGGTTACTGATGCAACTTGGGTGCCAGATAGAACAGAGGAGGAAACTGAAGGTGAAGTGGCACAACCCCAAGGAGGCCGACATCAAGAAAGAGTAGAGAGCAGCCACCCTATTCCATCACATTCTGCAGCTGTTATCTCCTGGCCCACTCCCCAAAGCTCAGCTGTCTGGGCCTTTTTCAGGACATCTGCAGCAGATCGCACTGTTGCTATCTGCAAACTGTGTCTCAGGAACATCAAACATGGCAAAAACACCAACCATTTGGGTACCACATGCCTAACAAGGCATTTAATGTCCAACCACTCAGCGCATTGGCAAGAGCACCTAAAAGCCACACAAAAGGGGCACAAATCTGTCCCTCCTCCTCCTCCTCCTTACCCACTTCAGTCTGCCCCTGCAATACGAGTCATTACCTTTTAGCAGCCTCCACTGACAGGGATGATGGTATAGCACAGGGTGTCCCAGATCCTAGCAGCACATCTGCCAGCAGCACGCCACCAGCTGTAGACTGTAGCCGGCAAATTTCTCTGCCCCATCTGCTGCAGTGGAAAAAAAAAATACAGTCCCTGCCACCCACATGCCCAGCGTCTGAATGTAAGCTTGTCAAAGCTGTTGGCTCTTCAACTTCTGCCTTTCAGCCTGGTGGATTCTGCCCCCTTCCATGAATTCGCACAATGTGCTGTACCACAATGGCAGGTTCCCAGTCGCTACTACTTTTCACGTAAGGCCATTCCATCTTTCTACCATCACATGGTAGGGAATGTTCTGGCATCGTTGGGCAAGGCAGTCAGCTGTAAAATCCACCTTACTGCTGACACGTGGTCCAGCAAGCATGGGCAGGAACGATATATTTTGTTCAGAGCACACTGGGTAATGCTGCTTGCAACTCGAAAGGGTGCAGGACAGGGCTTGGTGCTGCAGCTTGTTGTGCCCCCACGTCTCCATACAGCTAGTGGTGATGATGCCAGACCTGTGAGCTCTACCCCTTCCTCCTCCTCCACCACCTCCATGCCCTCCTCTGCAGAATTGTCCTATGAACATCAGGTACCCCCTAAGCGTCAAAGGGCTATTCCCAGAGCCAGGCTAAAAGGTGCCATGCAGTGCTTCAGCTGGTGTGTTTAGGGGACAGGAACCACACTGGAGTAGAGATTCTTGCAGCTCTGCAGGGACAGGCCCAGAGGTGGTTCACACCACGCCAGCTGGAGCCAGGAATGGTGGTGTCCGATAATGGCTCAAACCTCCTGCCCTCCCTTAGAAAGGGAAAGTTGACACATGTGCCATGCCTGCCATGTGTACTCAATTTGGTGGTGCAGCATTTCCTAAGTACGTACCCAGGGTTGCAAGATGTACTAAAACAGGCCAGAAGAGTCTGTAGCCATTTCAGGCGGTCATACACAGCCAGTGCTCGGTTGGCTGAAATTCAGCGGGAATTCCACCTGCCCCTAAACCGCCTGATTTGTGACATGCCCACCAGGTGGAACTCAACTTTGGGAATGCTGCAGCGGCTATACATGCAGCAGAGGGCCGTCAATGAGTATCTGTGCCAGTACGGCACGACTACAGGCTTAGGCCACCTCAGTTTTTTTTCCACACGCCATTGGCTGATCATTAAGGATGCATGCACTGTATTGTCACCATTTGAGGAGGCCACAAGGATGGTGAGCAGTGACAGTGTATGCATCAGTGACACAATCCCTGTTGTGTTCCTGCTGGAGCAGACTCTGCATGGCATTATGGACAGGGCACTGGAGGCTGAGCAGCAGGAGGAAGTGGAGGACTTCCTTTCCTCTCAAGGCCCACTTTATCCAGATACCATCATTCCTATGACACAGAACACACCGGAGGAGAGAGGGGAGGAGGAGGATTCTGGCACTTTCATAGGCTTCGAAGAAGAGGAAGACAATCTGTAAGCAGTGGCTTTCCAACCCCAGGACGCTTGGAAGTAGTATGTGGCTGGGAGGAGGAAGTTCCAGATGCTGTCATCCTGAGTGACCCTGAGGAGTCTGCTTCTCAAGCCTCGGCAAATTTGAGGCACATGGGCAACCTCATGCTTCAAAGCCTGCGAAAGGACCCAAGAATATGTGGCATAAAGGAGAAGGATGATTACTGGTTGGCAACCCTCCTTGACCACCGTTATAAGGGGAAGGTCTCAGAACTCATCCCATCCCCACAGAGAGAGCAGAAGATAAAATCTCTTGAGGACACGTTAAAGAGGATTTTATTGAACGTTTTTCCTGACTCCAGTATGTTACAGTGTGGTGGAAAACGTCGTTTTGAGTTTTCTGTTGGTCAAGAGAGGAGCGTTGGAGAAGGCGTCCACCTAAGTGAGGCATTTCGGAATTTTTTTAGTCCTCGCCACCCAGGGCTGTCAGCTTCCACATCCCATTGGCAGCATCTGCATCACATGGTGGACATGGTGGACGATTACCTCGGGTCCAAAACAGAGATTGTGAGCTTTCCAGATGACGATCCTATGACTTACTGGGTCGAAAGAATAGTCCACTGGCCAGAACTTGCCCAGTATGCTATTGAGTTGTTGGGCTGCCCTGCATCCGATGTGCTTTCAGAATGGGCATTCAGTGCTGCAGGAGGTTTCGTTACTGATCATAGAACGCGTCTGTCCACAGACTCCGTGGACCGTTTGACTTTTATAAAAAATGAATCAGTCCTGGATTACCAGCTATGAAGCCCGTGATGCTGATATCACTGATTAAGTCTTTTTGGGATGTTGAATCTCTGTAGAACTTTGAGGCTGCCTAGCTTTGAGGGTGTTCAATCATTTCATCTGGAAGAATGTTTTTGGTATAGGTTTCATGGGCACAATTAACACCCAAAGACCAATTTTTCAGCACCTGTTTGACAGGTGCATATCATTGAAATTTTTTACAGCAAGGCTAATTCTTGCTTTCATCAAGAGTACCTCTTTAGGGTTACAGTGGAAAGGCACCGCCGACACCCAAAGAGTAAATTTTCTGCACCTGTTTGACAGGTGCATATCATTGCAATTTTTTACAGCAAGACCAATTCTTGCTTTCATCAAGAGTACCTCTATAGGGTTATGGTGGGAAGGTGCCCCCCACACCCAAAGTGTAATTTTTCTGGACCTGTTTGACAGGTGCTGATTATTGCAATTTTTTACAGCAAAGCCAATTCTTGCTTTCATCAAGAGTACCTCTATAGGGTTATGGTGGGAAGGTGCCCCCGACACCCAAAGAGTAATTTTTCTGCAGCTGTTTGACAGGTGCATATCATTGCAATTTTTTACAGCAAGGTCAATTCTTGCTTCCATCAAGAGTACTTCTATAGGGTTAAGGTGGGAAGGCGCCACTGACACCCAAAGACCAATTTTTACACACCCGTTACTTCTATCCAAAATTAAAGTGACACCAGAATGTATCCAAAAAAATCTCTAATCTTGTTACCAGTGCACTACATTGTGACCTCATCATACACACTGGCTCCCCATCTGTTGCTGAGCAAAATAAAGGCAGCTTGCAGGGAAAATGTAATTTTTTGGGCTTTATAAATGTAATTATTGCTGCAGCAGATTCTGGACATGGTACAGATCTGCCACTTTACAGGTAGACTAAGGAGACCCCCCAGGCACTATATTGGAAGGAATTTTTCATGCTTTCACTTTGAAAATCAAAAAATCTCTGCTCATTTAACCACTTGCCGACCGCCTCACGACGATATACGTCGGCAGAATGGCACGGGCAGGCAGAATCACGTACCTGTACGTGATCTGCCTCCCGCGGGTGGGGGGTCCTATCGGACCCCCCCCGGTGCCCAAGGCGGTCAGGATTTGTCCCCCAGCGATCGGAGGTGAGGGGGAGGCCATCCATTCGTGGCCCCCCCCTTGCGATCGCTCCCAGCCAATGGGATCATTCCTCTGCTGCTGTATGGTAAACAGCAGCAGAGGAAATGATGTCATCTCTCCTCGGCTCGGTATTTTCCGTTCCGGCGCCGAGGAGAGAAGACATCGATGTGAGTGCACAAACACACACACACACAGTAGAACATGCCAGGCACACAATGCACCCCCCATCACCCCCTGATCACCCCTGATCACCCCCTAATCACCCCTCCCCCCCCCGTCACACTGACACCAAGCAGTTTTTTTTTCTGATTACTGCATTTTCTTGTCAGTTTGTGACAGTTAGTGTGGTAGGGCAGTTAGTGTTAGCCCCCTTTAGGTCTAGGGTACCCCCCTAACCCCCCTAATAACGTTTTAACCCCTTGATCACCCCCCGTCACCAGTGTCACTAAGCGATAATTTTTCTGATCGCTGTATTAGTGTCACTGGTGACGCTAGTTAGGGAGGTAAATATTTAGGTTCGCGGTCAGCGTTTTATAGCGTCAGGGAACCCCCATATACTACCTAATAAAGGTTTTAACTCCCTGATTGCCCCCTAATTAACCCTTTTACCAGTGATCACCATATAAGTGTTACGGGTGACGCTGGTTAGTTAGTTAGTTTTTTATAGTTTCAGGGCACCCGCCGTTTATTATCGAATAAAGGTTTAGCCCCCTGATCGCCCGGCGGTGATATGCGGCACCCCAGGCAGCGTCAGGTTGGCGTCGGTACTGCTAACACCCACGCACGCAGAATACGCCTCCCTTAGTGGTATAGTATCTGAACGGATCAATATCTGATCCGATCAGATCTATACTAGCATCCCCAGCAGTTTAGGGTTCCCAAAAACGCAGTGTTAGCGGGATCAGCCCAGATACCTGCTAGCACCTGCGTTTTGCCCCTCCGCCCGGCCCAGCCCACCCAAGTGCAGTATCGATCGATCACTGTCACTTACAAAACACTAAACGCATAACTGCAGCGTTCGCAGAGTCAGGCCTCGCTAACAGTTTTCTTAGTAGCGTTTTGGTGAACTGGTAAGCACCAGCCCCAAGCAGCGTCAGGTTAGCGCCAGTGCCGCTAACACCCACGCACGCACCGTACATAGTTGCCAACATTGCAAAAAAAAGTGGGACACTTTTTTGGCTGTAGGCGGAGCCGTATAATAATTAGGGGGCGGGGCATGTGTTTGTGGGCGTGGCTTAGCAATAAAAACAAAACTGCTGCGCGTGAAGTTGGGTGTGGTTTACGTGAAATAGTGGGCATGGCTTAAATGGGCGTGGCTCAAAGGGGGTGTGGTTAGAGTCTGAGATGAATAAGGGATGTAGAGGGAAAGGGGGAGAGAGGAATGAAGGGACAGCAGCCCCAGATCCTACACAACAATAGAAATATGTGTATTCTAGAAAGTTTAACAATCAGCAGATAAAGATACTCCAAACACCTGGTGTTAGCTCTTCAATCATCCCGACACCATGATTGTTATAGTGTCAGGATGATTGAAGCGCATTATTTCTATTATTACATTGTAATATAAAAATAAATCATTCAACTCACCATAATGCAGAATCAGTGGGATCCCTGTGCGTGTCACCTGCCACGTCGCCTGTCACCAGCAGAGTCCATCCTTGCATCAGGTGCCACCAGCAGAGTCTGTCCTTGCATTAGGTGTCCCCAGCAGAGTCTGTCCACGTATCAGGTGCCCCTGGCACAGTCCCTCCTTGCATCAGGGGCCCCCAGCAGAGTCAGTATAGACCCCCTCAGTGCAGACCCCCCTCAGTGCAGACCCCCCTCCATCAGTGCAGACCCCCCTCATCAGTGCAGACCCCCTCAGAGCAGACCCCCCTTCATCAGTGCAGACCCCCTCAGAGCAGACCCCCCTCCATCAGTGCAGACCCCCTCAGAGCAGACTCCCCTCCATCAGTGCAGACCCCCTCAGCAGACCCCCCTCCATCAGTGCAGACCCCCCTCCATCAGTGCAGACCCCCTCAGAGCAGACCCCCCTCCATCAGTGCAGACCCCCTCAGAGCAGACCCCCCTCCATCAGTGCAGACCCCCTCAGAGCAGACCCCCCTCCATCAGTGCAGACCCACTCAGAGCAGACCCTCCTCCATCAGTGCAGACCCCCTCAGAGCAGACCCCCCTCCATCAGTGCAGACCCCCTGAGAGCAGACCCCCCTCCATCAGTGCAGACGCCCTCAGCAGACCCCCCTCCATCAGTGCAGACCCCCTCAGCAGACCCCCCTCCATCAGTGCAGGCCCCCTCAGAGCAGAACCCCCTCAGTGCAGACCCCCCCTCCATCAGTGCAGACCCCCTCAGAGCAGAACCCCCTCAGTGCAGACCCCCTCAGCAGACCCCCCTCCATCAGTGCAGACGCCCTCAGCAGACCCCCCTCCATCAGTGCAGATGCCCTCAGAGCAGAACCCCATCAGAGCAGACCCTCTCAGCAGAACCCCCTCCATCAGTGCAGACACCCTCAGCAGACCCTCCCCTCCCATAACGCCCCCCAGGCCCCAGCAGTGAGCACATAGATAGAGCGGCCGCCAGTGTAGTGTCCGGTGCCGTGTGTTCAGTGGAGAGGGGAGGGGCCGATCCATGCAAGAGGAGAAGCCGATTCTTTGGCTGCATGGATCGAGCCCCCTTCCCCTCTCTACTGAACACAAGAGGGAGCGATCAAGCGGCGGCGGCGGGACCGGCCGCCATTTTACTGAAGCCCGCTTCCCAAAAATGCAAATTGCAAACATTCCCGATTTTCCCTGGGCAAATCCCGATTCTGGACAGCCTACGATCGGGACGAGGGTCCCAAAATCGGGATTGTCCCGGGAAATTCGGGACTGTTGGCAACTATGACCGTACACCTCCCTTAGTGGCATAGTATCTGAACGGATCAATATCTGATCCGATCAGATCTATACTAGCGTCCCCAGCAGTTTAGGGTTCCCAAAAACGCAGTGTTAGCGGGATCAGCCCAGATACCTGCTAGCACCTGCGTTTTGCCCCTCCGCCCGGCCCAGCCCAGCCCACCCAAGTGCAGTATCGATCGATCACTATCACTTAAAAAACACTAAACGCATAACTGCAGCATTCGCAGAGTCAGGCCTGATCCCTGTGATCGCTAACAGTTTTTTTGGTAGCGTTTTTGTGAACTGGCAAGCTCCAGTGGCCTAGTACACCCCGGTCGTAGTCAAACCAGCACTGCAGTAACACTTGGTGACGTGGCGAGTCCCATAAGTGCAGTTCAAGCTGGTGAGGTGGCAAGCACAAGTAGTGTCCCGCTGCCACCAAGAAGAAGACAAACAGGCCATTGTGCCCATAGTGCCCTTCCTGCTGCATTCGCCAATCCTAATTGGGAACCCACCACTTCTGCAGCGCCCGTACTTCCCCCATTCACATCCCCAACCAAATGCAGTCAGCTGCATGAGAGGCATTTTCTTTATGTCCTCCCGAGTACCCCTACCCAGCGAACCCCCCCAAAAAAGATGTCGTGTCTGCAGCAAGCGCGGATATAGGCGTGACACCCGCTATTATTTTCCCTCCTGTCCTGACAATCCTGGTCTTTGCATTGTTGAATGTTTTGAACGCTACCATTCACTAGTTGAGTATTAGCGTAGGGTACAGCATTGCACAGACTAGGCACACTTTCACAGGGTCTCCCAAGATGCCATCGCATTTTGAGAGACCCGAACCTGAAACTGGTTACAGTTATAAAAGTTAGTTACAAAAAAAGTGTAAAAAAAAACCACAAAAAAAAAAAAAAAAAAAAAAAAAAAATAGTTGTCATTTCATTGTTCTCTCTCTCTCTATTCTCTCTCTTTATTGTTCTGCTCTTTTTTACTGTATTCTATTCTGCAATATTTTATTGTTATTATGTTTTATCATGTTTGCTTTTCAGGTATGCAATTTTTTATACTTTACCGTTTACTGTGTTTTATTGTTAACCATTTTTTTGTCTTCAGGTACGCCATTCACGACTTTGAGTGGTTATACCAGAATGATGCCTGCAGGTTTAGGTATCATCTTGGTATCATTCTTTTCAGCCAGCATTCGGCTTTCATGTAAAAGCAATTCTAGCGGCTAATTAGCCTCTAGACTGCTTTTACAAGCAGTGGGAGGGAATGCCCCCCCCCCACTTCTGTGTTTTTCTCTGGCTCTCCTGTCTCAACAGGGAAACTGAGAATGCAGCCGGTGGTTCAGCCAGCTGACCATATAGCTGATCAGAGACCAGAGTGGCACCAAACATCTCTATGGCCTAAGAAACTGGAAGCTACGAGCATTTTATGACTTAGAGTTCGCCGGATGTAAACAGCGCCATTGGGAAATTGGGAAAGCATTTTATCACACCGATCTTGGTGTGGTCAGATGCTTTGAGGGCACAGGAGAGATCTAGGGTCTAATAGACCCCAATTTTTTCAAAAAAGAGTACCTGTCACTACCTATTGCTATCATAGGGGATATTTACATTCCCTGAGATAACAATAAAAATGATTAAAAAAAAAAATGAAAGGAACAGTTTAAAAATAAGATTAAAAAGCAAAAAAATAATAAAGAAAAAAAAAAAAAGCACCCCTGTCCCCCCCTGCTCTCGTGCTAAGGCGAACGCAAGCGTCGGTCTGGCGTCAAATGTAAACAGCAATTGCACCATCCATGTGAGGTATCACCGCGAAGGTCAGATCCAGGGCAGTCATTTTAGCAGTAGACCTCCTCTGTAAGTCCAAAGTGGTAACCTGTAAAGGCTTTTAAAGGCTTTTAAAAATGTATTTATTTTGTTGCCACTGCACGTTTGTGCGCAATTTTAAAGCATGTCATGTTTGGTATCCATGTACTCGGCCTAAGATCATCTTTTTTATTTCATTAAACATTTGGGCAATATACTGTAGTGTGTTTTAGTGCATTAGAATTTAAAAAAAAGTGTGTTTTTTCCCCAAAAATGCGTTTGAAAAATCGCTGCGCAAATACTGTGTGAAAAAAAAAATGAAACATCCACCATTTTAATCTGTAGGGCATTTGCTTTAAAAATATATATAATGTTTGGGGGTTCAAAGTAATTTTCTTGCAAAACAAATAATTTTTTTCATGTAAACAAAAAGTGTCAGAAAGGGCTTTGTCTTCAAGTGGTTAGAAGAGTGGGTGATGTGTGACATAAGCTTCTAAATGTTGTGCATAAAATGCCAGGAAAATTCAAATGACCATATTTTAGAAAGTAGACACCCCAAGCTATTTGCTGAGAGGCATGTCGAGTCCATGGAATATTTTATATTGTGACACAAGTTGCGGGAAAGAGACACATTTTTTTTTTTTTTTTGCACAAAGTTGTCACTAAATGATATATTGCTCAAACATGCCATGGGAATATGTGAAATTACACCCCAAAATACATTCTGTTGCTTCTCCTGAGTATGGGGATACCGCATGTGTGAGACTTTTTGGGAGCCTAGCCGCGTACGGGACCCCGAAAACCAAGCACCGCCTTCAGGCTTTCTAAGGGCGTAAATTTTTGATTTCACTCTTCACTGCCTATCACAGTTTCGGAGGCCATGGAATGCCCAGGTGGCACAAAACCCCCCAAATGACCCTATTTTGGAAAGTAGATACCCCAAGCTATTTGCTGAGAGGTATAGTGAGTATTTTGCAGACCCCACTTTTTGTCACAAAGTTTTGAAAATTGAAAAAAGAAAAAAAAAATGTTTTCTTGTCTTTCTTCATTTTCAAAAACTAATGAGAGCTGCAAAATAATCACCATGCCTCTCAGCAAATAGCTTGGGGTGTCCACTTTCCAAAATGGGGTCATTTGGGGGGGGGGGTTGTGCCACCTGGGCATTCCATGGCCTCCAAAACTGTGATAGGCAGTGAAGAGTGAAATCAAAAATTTACACCCTTAGAAATCCTGAAGGTGGTGATTGGTTTTCGGGGCCCCGTACGCGGCTAGGCTTCCAAAAAGTCCCACACATGTGGTATCCCCGTACTCAGGAGAAGTAGCTAAATGGATTTTGGGGTGCAATTCCACATATGCCCATGGCCTGTGTGAGCAATATATCATTTAGTGACAACTTTGTGCAAAAAGCAAAAAATGTGTCACTTTCCCGCAACTTGTGTCAAAATATAAAATATTCCATGGACTCAACATGCCTCTCAGCAAATAGCTTGGAGGGGGGGGGGGGGGGGGTTGTGCCATCTGGGCATTTTATGGCCTTCAAAACTGTGATAGGTAGTGAGGAGTGAAATCAAAAATTTACGCCCTTAGAAATCCTGAAGGCGGTGATTGGTTTTCGGGGCCCCGTACGCGGCTAGGCTCCCAAAAAGTCCCACACATGTGCTATCCCTGTACTCAGGAGAAGCAGCTAAATGTATTTTGGGGTGCACTTCCACATATGCCCATGGCCTGTGTGAGCAATATATCATTTTGTGACAACTTTTTGTAATTTTTTTTTTTTTTTGTCATTATTCAATCACTTGGGACAAAAAAATTAATATTCAATGGGCTCAACATGCCTCTCTGCAATTTCCTTGGGGTGTCTACTTTCCAAAATGGGGTCATTTGGGAGGGTTTTGTACTGCCTTGCCATTTTAGCACCTCAAGAATTGACATAGGCAGTCATAAACTAAAAGCTGTGTAAATTCCAGAAAATGTACCCTAGTTTTTAGACGCTATAACTTTTGCGCAAACCAATAAATATACGCTTATTGACATTTTTTTACCAAAGACATGTGGCTGAATACATTTTGGCCTAAATGTATGACTAAAATTTAGTTTATTGGATTTTTTATAACAAAAAGTAGAAAATATCATTTCTTTTAAAAATTTTCGGTCTTTTACCGTTTATAGCGCAAAAAATTAAAATTGCAGAGGTGAGCAAATACCATCAAAAGAAAGCTCTATTTGTGGGAAGAAAAGGACGCAAATTTCGTTTGGGTACAGCATTGCATGACCACACAATTAGCAGTTAAAGCGACGCAGTGCCAAATTGTAAAAAGTGCTCTGGTCAGGAAGGGGGTAAATCCTTCCGGAGCTGAAGTGGTGAAAAATTACGTTTTTCACAAACTGTTTTTTTTATTGATACATGTCCCCCAGGGCAGGACCCGGACCCCTATAACCATGGTATGCCCAATTACTTAAATATAAGCCTTCAAAATGGGCACTTTGATGTTTGGGTCCCAATGATTTTAATGCGGTTCGTTATTCGGGTCCGAACGTTTGCGGTGTTCAAAAGTTCTGGTACAAACCGAACAGGGGTCCGTTCGGCCCATCCCTACTGCTAATCAGACCAGCATTACCACTGTGCTTAACTAGTTGACCTCCGGAAGGTTTTACCCTCTTTATGACCAGGGCATTTTTTTGCTATTTAGCCCTGCGCTACTTAACTTAAGGACCGGAAGATTTGCCCCCTTAATAACCAGGTCATTTTTTGCAACAATTGCGTGGTCACGCTGTACCCAAACAGAATTGATGTCCTTTTTTCCCCACAAATAGATCTTTCTTTTGGTGGTATTTGTTACCCTCTGCGTTTTATTTATTTTTTTTGCACTATAAACAAAAAAAAGACCGACAATTTTGAAAAAAAACCCAAAAACTATTTTTTACTTTTTGCTATAATAAATATCCCAAAAAAAAAAAATGTAAAAAAACAAATTTCTTCATCAGTTTAGGCCAATATGTACTCTTCTACATATTTTTGGTAAAAAAAAATCGCAATAAGCGTATATTGATTGCTTTTCGCAAAAGTTATAGCGTCTACAAAATAGGGAATAGATTTATGGCATTTTTATTAATATTTTTTTTTAATACTAGTAATGGTGGTGATCAGCGATTTTTAACGGGACTGCGACATACAAATCAGACACTTTTGACACTTTTATTGGACCATTGACATTTATACAGCGATCAGTGCTATAAAAATACACTGATTACTGTGTAAATATCACTGGCAGGGAAGAGGTTAATACTAAGGGGCGATCAAGGGGTTAAATGTGTTCCCTGGGAGGTATTTCTAACTGTGTGGGGAGGGGACTTAATGGGAGTACAGAGAGATCGCTATTGCTAATCACTAGGAACAGACGACCACTCTGAACTCCCCTGTCAGAAAGGGGATCTGTTTGTTTACATTGACAGATCCCCATTCTGGCTCTCTATGGAGCGATCGTGGGTGAACATCCTGTCCGCCGGACATGTGCATCCACGCCGCAGGCATGCGCGCCTCAGGCAGAGCGCCCGCTGTAGCTGTTAAAGGGACTGCCGTACAGCTACGGCGATTTGCGGGAACAAGCCGACCTGCCGCCGTATAATGACGGCGGCTGGTTGGCAAGTGGTTAACTGGTTTAACTCAAATTAAATTTATATTATTTTTTCACACAAATGCAGCTTTCTTTTGGTGGTATTTAATCATCACTGGGTTTTTTATTTTTTGCTATATAAATGGAAATAATACTGAAAACTTTGCAAACAAATAATCTTGGGAATGCAGATTGCACTTTCTCCCTTATTTATAGTCTAACTTAAATTTACCAGATAAATAACACAGACACCATTGAGTGGCAAAATTATGGCACGGCACATTTATTGGTTTTAAATAAAATTTTCAATGAATAAAAACTTCATATAAATATATTATTTATTATTAAATTTCCTTGAACTTTATTAATCTTCAAAATATAACTTTGGTCAGCCATAAAATGACTCAAGCACAAATCTCATGAATCATAAATACCAGTCCCCCCTTTCCATAAAAGGGTGACGAACCACATAAACGTGCCTTTCGACAAGGGAGGGGGGGTTGGGGAGCTCCTTCAGCTATGACAGACCCACTGGCCACTATTTATAATAAGCCCCACTTCTAGAATTTTCCAATTGCATCATGTGACCTTCTGGGAATTTCCCAGAGGTCACGTGATGCATATCCCAGTCTCCTTGTTCCCGTTTTTCACCTGTTTCTATTTTGTATATTTAAAGTGGTATTACCCTATAATATGTGAACCTTTTTTTTTTTTTTTTTTTTTAAGAAAGGGAGGGGCTAACGCATGCCCTTGTTGTCATGCCCATATGCTTGTGCCCTCCTTCTCATTCTTCATACATTTAGACCAACACGTATTCTACATTTCTTTAGTAAAAAATAATCCAAATCAGTGAATATTATTTAGTCTGTGTGAAAGTTATAGCGTCTACAAACTATGATATATATATATTTGAAACTTGATCGATCCTGATGTACTGACAGCCTATCTCATTTCTTGAGGCCCTTAAAATGCCAGGATAATACAAATACCCCCCAAATGACCCCTTTTGTAAAGAAGACAAGCCAAGGTATTTAGTAAGAGGCATCACAAGTTTTTTGTAGGTGTCATTTTTTGTCCAAATTTTTTGTAAAATTAAGAAATAAAATATATACTGTATATATATTTTTTTACAAGTATGTCACTGAGCCTGAGGGAGCCGTCCGCCAACAGGAAATGTACTGTTGGTGGTCGGCAAGTGGTTAACCACTTGCCGAACCACCGCACACACATATGCATCGGCAAAATGGCTCGTACAGGCAAATGGGCGTACCTGTACGTCCCTTTGAATTTGCCGCCTTGCAGGCGTGCGTGTGCGCCTACCGCATGCCGTAGGAGCATGCACACTGGTCCCGCGAACTCGATGTTCGCCGGCAGCCCGCGATCGTGAGACGGAGAGGCAGAACGGGGAAAAACAAGGCATTTCCCTGTTCTGCCTAGTGACATGACAGGGATTTACTGCTACCTGTCATCGGGAGCAGTGATTGCTGTCAGTTCCCCTGACTGCTGGTCAGTTTCTGGTTTCAGGGTGGCCCCTTAGCTTGTGTGGTCCCACTGGAGTCACCTTGTGCACACTCCTGAGGAAGACTCCATGTTGGCGTGATGATTCTTCTTGCGCCTACATTCACAGGCAGCGCAATATTGAAAGCTTGCCCAGGGAAGCGCCGGGGCTTCTCCTCCCAGCGGAACAGGAAGTGGTTCCTGAGACCCGATCGGGATTGGCCAATCGGGTCTCAGGACCCACTTCCTGATTGGCCGGGACGAGAATCAGGAAGAGAATAACGAATATTAATTTTTCTATTGTCACACAACTGGGTGGGCTTAGGGCACAGTGCTCCAATTGGCTTTTTTGAAGCCAACTAGAGCCTTATGCCGTGTACACACGGGCAGCTTTTCTGCATCAAAGGGCCGACGGTCTTTCCGACGGACTTTCGACTGACTTTTGACGGACTTTCGACGGACTTTCGAACGAACAGACTTGCCTACACACGATCACAACAAAGTCCGATGGATACGTACGTGATGACGTACTACCGGACTAAAATAAGGAAGTTGATAGCCAGTAGCCAATAGCTGCCCTAGCGTCGGTTTTTGTCCGTCGGACTAGCATACAGACGAGCGGATTTTTCTACCAGACTCGAGTCTGTCGGAAAGATTTGAAACATGTTTCAAATCTAAAGTCCGTCTGATTTTCGCCCGAAAATTTCCGCAGCAGGTCCGATGAAGCCCACACACGGTCGGATTGTCCGATGGATTCATCCCGACGGACCAGTCCGGTCGAAAAGTCCGCCCATGTGTACACGGCATAAGGCTCTAATCATGTGCCTAAAAAATAAATAAAAAAACCCATTGAAATCAATGTGTCTGGCACCCTGCATGTAGATTAGGGGTTGGATGCATGTATTAGGGGGGGGGCGACGCCCCTGTGCCCCTTATGGACGGACCGCCACTGGATCTGAAACTATCATGTAGCAAGTAAAGTTAAACTGAAGACAACTGCAGATTTTAACGATAGATTCAGAATGTAGAGAAGTCAATGGAGAAGGATGATAGACTGGCAATTATCAAAAAAGAGGTCAGCCATGGCTCTTCCTTATTTATCTTATGACAGGTTGTCTTGAAATACAGCATAGCCACTCACAAGATTGTAGGTAAAGTTTTGCTCTTTAATGATACTAGTCCTTAGTACAAGGTGAACCTTTCCCTGAATTCCTTACATAGCAATAAACGCTGTGCCATTTGTCCTGACCAATAAATAATTCAGACCTATAGGCACAACTATGAATGCTCTGGGTATTAACAAGGGGACTCTGGACTATAAGAGCCCTCCTCTCGTTCTGTGATTGTATGCACAAGTTGTGCAAGTCAGGACAGATGAGGAATGGTCTGTGCTTACAGGATGCATAATATATGCTTTCTTCCACCAGAAGTATGCCGCCTCTGACATTTAATTTCCTATTCTCGAGTGGAAATTGCAATGTCTTACACTTGCCCTTTTTGCAGGGAGGCAATATCCATCCCAATATTCACTTGATTTGTGATCCTGATTGAATTCCAAGTGGCAGTGAAGTCTTTGCTATGCCCAGAGCACAGTTACTAGACAGTAATTCAATGGTAAGTCTCTTGTAATGACAAAGCAAATCCGTAGCTCCGGATGGGAGGTTATTGACCTGTCGGTAGACCTGTGTATGTTTGTGTTTTGATTGCATTAACAAGCTTTTTTAAAAAATTGTATCTGTTTGACTTGCTCTCTCGTTAATCCAAGTTAAAAGACTCATCCTCCGTGTAATGGATTTATTTACAAAATCAATGCATCTCGGAATGGTAGAATTTCAAACAGTAGTTATTTTGGGATTAATCTATGTGGCAGTGCAAAGAGGAGGGGTGACCTTAGACAAAAGAGGGTAGGCAAGATATGAGAACCATATGACAGGTCTGGACTGACTCTTCCATGACCAGGAGGGGAAGAGGACTCCAGTGGCAACCTGTGAAGCTCTGGTGAACTCCATGCCCAAGAGGGTTAAGGCAGTGCTGGAAAATAATGGTGGCCACACACAATATTGACACTTTGGGCCCAATTTGGACATTTTCACTTTTGTGAGATACTGTATGTGATTTTGCACTTCCAGGTCTGCGGCACGTAAGCGCGCAGCCGGTGACCCGCTCCAGCTGTGATTGGACACAGCAGGAGTCAATCAGCGAGTCCAGCGGACCTGATGTCTGCTGGGACCCACCGATCGTTCCCAACAGAGGCAGATGCCTATGTAAACAAAGCAGATCCCCGTTTTGTTAGTAGGGAAGTTAGAGATCCTGTGTTTCTGCTAAGCAGGAACATGGATCTCTGTCTTCCCACAGTTAAAGCACCCCCCACAGTTACAAAGCACTCCCTAGGAACACATTTAACCCTTTGATGATCGCCCCTGATGTTAACCCCTTCCCTGCCAGTGTCATTAGTACAGTGACAGTGCATATTGTGTAGCACTGATCACTGTATTGGTGTTGCTGGTCCCCAAAAAATTATCAAAAGTGTCACTTAGTGTCCGATTTGTCCGCTGCAATGTCACAGTCCCTCTATAAGTTGCTGATCGCCGCCATTACTAGTAAAAAAAAAAAATAGAAACTCCATAAAAATATCCCATAGTTTGTAGCTTATTGGGATTTTTTTTTTTTTTACCAAAAACATGTAGCAGAATACATATTGGGCCAAATTTATGAAGAAATTAGATTTTTTACATTTTTTATTGGATGTGTTTCATAGCAAAAGTAAGGTCAGGTTGCCTTAACCATTTTCCTTTGATCTGCAAGTGAATGAAATAGAGTAGAAACAAAAATAACAATGATACTTTGTATCTATTTAATTCCTGAATGGTGTTGCTGAACATTGGGGTTGATTTACTAAAACTGGAGAGTGCAAAATCCGGTGCAGCTTTGCATGGTAGCCAATCAGCTTCTAACTTCAGCTTCAAATAAGCTTTGCCAATAAAACTTGAAAGCTGACTGCAGTGGCTTATCCAAGGTATGGAAGATATGGCAAGTGCCATGGGCGCCATATGAAGGGGGCGCTTGTGAGTGGCTGGGTAGCAAGTGGGATGCTCACAGTGTTCCGAAATTAAATGAGGACACACAGCCAGTCAGCCACTATAAAAGCTGATTGCCGTAACTAGTTGCTAGGGCCACCCCGCTTGGCATGATGGCATCTAGCAACCAGTGACGTCACAAGCAGAGTCTCAGAGCGAGGTCCAGAAGAGCGAGGCATGTAGCTAGCGCTGTACTCTGACTCCACCCACCTCCTCTCCTTCTCTGGCCGTGACACTCAGACAGCGTGACTTGTAGCCAGGGGACTTGTTCACTCTGTGACTGACTGTGTCTCCTCCAGTCTCCATCCACCTCCTTCTCTGGCCCGGCGGGATTCTGCAGTGATGACTAGGCTCCTCCTTGCTGGCTCGGATCTACGGCTGGCCCTGTCCTTCCCGCAGCACAGTGGCAGTGCCCCGGCGTCTTCTCCTCCTCCCGCTCGCAGCTCGACTGCCTGGGGGGGCCCCCATCCCAGACCAGAGGACCACAACAGGCTCACACTTTTCAGTCCAGATTAGAAGGTGAGGAAATGGAATAGGATTAGGAGAAGGTGACACCGGGGGGGGGGGGCTGGGGACAGTAATACACGAGGATGACAAGTGGGGGACAGTAATACACGAGGGTGACAAGTGAGGGACAGTAATACATGAGGATGACAAGTGGGGGACAGTAATACACGAGGGTGACAAGTGGGGGACAGTAATACATGAGGATGACAAGTGGGGGACAGTAATACACGAGGATGACAAGTGGGGGACAGTAATACACGAGGGTGACAAGTGGGGGACAGTAATACACGAGGGTGACAAGTGGGGGACAGTAATACACGAGGGTGACAAGTGGGGGACAGTAATACACGAGGGTGACAAGTGGGGGACAGTAATACATGAGGATGACAAGTGGGGGACAGTAATACAAGAAGCTGACAAGCGGGGGACAGTAATACACGAGGATGACAAATGGGGGACAGTAATATACGTGGCTGACAGTATTACTGTCCCCCTGACCCCCACTTTTCAGCCTCATGTATTACTGTCCCCCACTTGTCAGCTTCATGTATTACTGTCAAAGTAATACATGAAGCTGACAAGTGGGGGATATGAAGGTGACACAGGGGAACAACAACTGAGGGTACAGTAATGAAAAAGAAGGTGACACAAATGGGTGCAGTATTGAAGAAGGTGACACAAGTGGGGGACATTAATGAAGGAGAAGGTGACACAAGTGGGGGACAGTAAAGAAGCTGACAAGTGAGGGGATATGACAGTAACATAGGGGAACAGCTGAGGGAATAGTAATGAAGGTGACACAAGGAACTGACGGGATGTTAATAAAGGTGACACACATGGAACTGAGAGGACATTGATTAAGGAGACAGAGAGAATTGAGGGGACACTAATAAAAGAGACACACAGAGAACTGAGGGGACAATAAACAGGGTGAATTTGATTTAAATCAAGTTGATTTAAATTCAGATTAAAAAACCAAGCCTGCAAGTGTTGACCTTCTTTTAAAAGTGCTATCATGTTTTCCCCCGAAAATAAGCCCGGGTCTTATATTAATTTTGGCAACAGAAGACACAGTAGGGCTTATTTTCGGGGTAGGTCTTGCCATGTAATGTGCTGTCTTCTCTCCCCCTCTCTCTCCCTCCCTGACAGGAATCCCCAGTGTGAACAGAGTTAAAATACTTGTAAAATCGTATAACCCACTCTATTACAGGGGTATATAATGTACAATGTGTGTGTTTCTGTAATGTAATTGTGCCAAATACCTTCGTTATAGCTTCTGTGACCCGCCGGAGCTCTCTTCCTCGCATTTATATTACAGAAACACACACATTGTACATTATATACTACTATAATAGAGTGGATTATAGGATTTTACAAGCATTTTAAGATAGGGCTTATTTTTGGAGTAGGGCTTATATTGCAGCCCTCCTGGAAACTAACGCTAGGTCTTATATTTGGGTTAGGTCTTATTTTCAGGGAAACAAAGTAGTAGCCTAAAGATAATGCTATTAAAACGTATTACAGGGTATGTATGTGTGGCCTTACAGTGGCATACAAACTCTAATGCCCTGTACACACGGTCGGACATTGATCGGACATTCCGACAACAAAATCCATGGATTTTTTTTCCGACGGATGTTGGCTCAAACTTGTCTTGCATACACACAGTCACACAAAGTTGTCGGAAAATCCGATCGTTCTGAACGCGGTGACGTAAAACACGTACGCCGGGACTATAAACGGGGCAGTAGCCAATAGCTTTCGTCTCTTAATTTATTCTGAGCATGTGTGGCACTTTGTGTGTCGGATTTGTGTACACACGTTTGGAATTTAACCAATCGGATTTTGTTGTTGGAAAATTTTATAGCCTGCTCTCAAACTTTGTGTGTCGGAAATTCCTATGGAAAATTTGTGATGGAGCCCACACACGGTCGGAATTTCCAACAACAAGGTCCTATCACACATTTTCCATCGGAAAATCCAATCGTGTGTACGGGGCATTAGTGTACAAACGTGGAAATATGTGAGCTCAAACATAAAAAAGGCATATAAACTCAAACAATGCATATATAGCCCCCTGGGCAATAGCATGCTGCACGTTCTCTGGTTATTTCCTATTCCTTATGTGACCTTATTAGGAAGGAAAAACCTCATGGGATTATGCTGCTTTCATACAGGTATCAAATGTATAACAAAATAACAATAGAAATTGCAAAAACTCAAAAAATACCATGAAAGATGTATAACACCGCAGTATTGCGGACACACTAAAATACTGTGCCTCTATTTATGTGACATGTGCAAATAAAAGTCCATACTAAACATATAAATAATAGTCCATATAGCATGCATATAATTTTTTCAAATGATGTGACATAAAAAATAAATGGTGACTTGGGTGCTCTCAATATCTTCTGGTGACTCTGTGCTCCCCTCCAGGGTCCCCACTCACCAGATCCACTCGCCCCTACAGGGGCAATGCGCATATAGGTGCAATCATAGCGATTATTCCCCCATAGTTGTTACGATCTCCAAGGTAGGTTTCTGCCTTCAAAAGGAGTGTGGTATATTCTGTGGTTGGTTCCTCATAAAAGGAAAGAGATGTGGACTCCCATGGTGTAGTAAATCATTATAAATTTATTAAAAGACATCAACGTAAAAAAAAAAAAAAATATATAAAACACTGATGATAAAAATATGAATGTTATAGAAAAGTCCCGGACACAGCTTGTAAAACTATCCAAGAGGTCATCCACTACACTGCATGCATAGTGTGGATGTCTGCTAATGGAGGTCAAGCCTTAAAATTGCAGGGTGAACGCTAAGCCACACAGTGGAGAAAACAGCTCCGCACTGCGTTCCATCTGCGTTCCACTTGCTAGTAAAACAGGAAATGACGTAGCGTGTGTGACTTAAGAGCACCCAAGTCACCATTTATTTTTTATGTCACATCATTTGAAGAAGATTATATGCATAATATATGGACTAATATTTATATGTTTAGTATGGACTTTTATTTGCACATGTCACATAAATAGAGTCACAGTATTTTAGTGTGTCCGCAATACTGCGGTCTTATATATCTTTCACTGTATTTTTTGAGTTTTTGCAATTTCTATTGTTATTTTGTTATACAGGTGATACCTGTATGAAAGCAGCATAATCCCATGAGGTTTTTCCTTCCTAGTAAGGTTACATAAGCAATAGGAAATAACCAGATAATGTGTAGCATGCTATTGCCCAGGGGGCTATATATGCATTGTTTGAGTCTATATGCCTTTTTTATGTTTGAGCTCACATATTTCCATGTTTGTACACTAATGCCCCGTACACACGGTCGGATTTTCCGATGGACAATGTCCGATCGGAGCGTGTTGTCGGAAATTCCGACCGTGTGTGGGCGCCATCGGACATTTTCCATCGAATTTTCCGACACACAAAGTTGGACAGCAGGAGATAAAATTTTCCGACAACAAAATCCGTTGTCGGAATTTCCGATAGTGTGTAGACAAATTCGACGCACAAAGTGCCACGCATGCTCAGAATAAATAAAGAGATGAAAGCTATTGGCTACTGCCCCGTTTATAGTCCCGACGTACGTGTTTTACGTCACCGCGTTCAGAATGATCGAATTTTCCGACAACTTTGTGTTACCGCGTGTATGCAAGACAAGTTTGAGCCAACATCCGTCGGAAAAAAACCTAGGATTTTGTTGTCGGAATGTCCGAACGCCCTGTGTGTACGCCCTATTAGAGTTTGTATGCCACTGTAAGGCCACACATACATACCCTGTAATACGTTTTAATTGCATTATCTTTAGGTAGCACCAATCAACCCTTTTACTATTTCTTTTCATTTGGAGACCCCTTAGGGGAGCTCTATTAGGGGAGGCAGCAGACCTACTGGGTATCCTAAGCGCAGTCTCACATTATTTGCTATAAAGTAGTAGCCTGGCTGTCATGTTAAGCTTGATTATCTAAGGTTATCTGAAAGATGGGTTTCAAATGTTTTGACAGGGGCAGTTTCAGTGCTTGCCATAGGTGCCATTTTCACTAGATACGCCTCTGTCTGACTGTTTTTTTATGCACAGCTGCACAAAATTTTGCATAGGCAGTTCAGCCACGTCTCTACTGTCCCCTCAAAAGCCTCCCTTAAAGGAGCCAAAGCCTTAAAGGAGATGTACAGCCAAAGCTTGTTTGGCTGTACTTCTCCTGTGGATCACAGGAGAGCAGTTTGTTTTGCACTCCTGCGACCCATTTTCAGCTAACCGAGAGCTGCCGTCACAGAGCTGGTCCAGGCTCAGGGACGATCGCGACCATATGGTTGGGATCCGCCCACATACCTGGACCGACACCGACTCAGCCTCTCAGCCAGCTGCTGAGAGCCCGAGCCAGCCACTCCCGCCCCCTCCACAGCCCAGTGCTCCAGTGATAACTCGCAAAATATAGCATTGCAGCGCTTAATAAATGTAAAACATATACACATTAGATATATATATATAAGACGTATGAGGCAAAGTCCCAAAAGTATCTTAATCCGAGGAGATGAATAACCGCCCACTTGTAGAAAGGGAATCCCTCAGTTGGTAAGAAAGGGTGCAGTGATAGGATAAAATATGCATTCGTGTATCACCACCACTGTGTTCCACCACCAGGGGTCTAGGCTGCTCACCTTATTGAGTAGACCTTCTGCGCTAACAGCAAGGTCACTCATGCATTCCCTTCCACAGGGTTAATATGAAGACGGAGGTCCACTTGCAGTATCCCAAAGTAAATCTCATCGGTTGATATGTATCATGTTATAACAAAATAACAGGACATAGTGCTCTCCATACGAAAAATATAAAATTTATTGAATAAAAGAATATTACTCACAAGGATAGCACTGATTCCCAGTGCAGGAGTATGAAGCATATAAAAATTGAACCAGATGGGTGGCTGTACTGACGTCACGGAGCCCCTCGCATGCGTATTGTCCGTATAGACTTCCTTAGCGAATCTGATTGGGGGCCCATGCGTCAGCTCTAATATCTAGTACTGGTTCATCAAACAATTCGTCAAGAAGCTAAAAACCCCGCCCACCCTCCAATTCAAACTCAGATGAGTGGGCGTACCTTATTGGTGGTAGGGACTCAGGGCTTAAACATACCAAAAGATCTGATAGGGCACAGGTAAGAAAAAAACACCGATAACCTACTGATTATATAATAATTGACAGCTGCCATACCTCCCATAGTCCGAATATTATCGTTTCAGGGTGGGGAAGGATCCGCACCCTCCAATGGTAGCTGACGTTGATACGCCCCGAGGGCGAGCCCGCCCTCTGTTAGGCCGTTTCCATGGGGACGGGGACGAAGGGCGAGAACGTGATAAACGATCCGCCCCTATCAACCACGTCACTCGTAAGCTGAGTCGGAGTGTAAGCACTCACGCCGGTCTCCTCGGCAATGGCGTATACATGCTCCCAAGTCCACCTCTGGCGCTCATCTAACGTGTCAGCGTAAGTGTTTGAGTCAGTCACCAAGCACTTCGGACTTTTCCATAATCGCAGCCCTGTAGGGCTGAAGTTCTGGGGAATAGAGAAGGTAACTGTCAGGGGATGTTATACACAACATCCAATGCAGGTGATCAGATCGCTGGGCTGCACCAAGGAATCAGGGACAAACGAGTAAATAAAGAAAGTATGTTTATTATTAATGATAAAGATACACGTGAAAACAAGACAGCAAACCAAAAACAAGAAAATGGTGAAAACACAGCAACCCCCAAACCCACCTAACTATCTAACTAATATAATACACGAGCAAGGAAACCAACATGAAATAAAAAATAAGGCATGGGCCAAAGCGACAAGGGAACAGAAACCAGGAATAATGAAGCAGACCAAGGAGCAGGGAACAGTAAACAGGGTTCAAAGTCAGGATACACAAACGGGGTTCAGGAACAAACAGGAACAGGCTGAAACAAGAGCAGGTACTGGCAGGGACAAGGGCTTAGCAGAGGAATTCTGATGCACTGAGGTTAGTTCAGGGTGGGTTTATATAGTCCAGCAAAACCATGACAGGTGTGCTTGATGACAAGTCTGCAGTCCAGGCAGGGAGCCCCCCGCTGGTGGCCACTGGAATTACACCCTTTTGGTGCTGAATGTAATAGTGCCACCAGCAGGAGAAACCGGAGATGACACCGTTCCTGACAGTTCCCCCTCCTAAAGGAGTGGCCTCCGGACACTCCATTCAGCCCTGGGTACGACAGTCCGAGTGGGTGCAGAAACACCTTAAAATGTTTCCCTACTGAGTCTGCGGACTTCTTCGCACTTCCAAGGCCAGAGTCCTTTAGTTCACTGGGGGACGTGCCATCAGAGTCTGAAAATAGGACACGTACCCCACCACCCGGGTCAGGAAGTTTGGATCTGGAGATGAAAATTAGCAGGGTAACGGGAAAGAAACCATCGGAGGAAGACCACACAGGAGCATTACATTCAAGCCAGGCGACAGACAGGATTGACCCAGCGGCAAGATGGCCATCAGTCAGGAACAGTTTTAGCAGGCACCATGTCATCAGGCTGAGCAGAAAGCAGAGGTACATCACGCTGGGCAGTGGCACATCCGCATCAAGCTGGGCAGCAGGCAAAGGCACATCGAGCTGGGCAGCAGGCAAAAGCACATCGAGCTGGGCAGCAGCCATGGGCACTTCAAGCTGGGCAGCAGGCATGTGCACTTCAAGCTGGGCAGCAGGCATGGGCACTCCAAGCTGGGCAGCAGGCATGGGCACTGCAAGCTGGGCAGCAGGCATGGGCACCTCAGGCTGGAACACTGGCACCGAGACATCAGGCTGGAGGGCAGGCACGAGACATCAGGCTGGAGGGCAGGCACGAGACATCAGGCTGGAGGGCAGGCACGAGACATCAGGCTGGTGGGCAGGCACCGAGACATCAGGCTGGAGGGCAGGCACCGAGACATCAGGCTGGAGGGCTGGCACGAGACATCAGGCTGGAGGGCTGGCACCGAGACATCAGGCTGGAGGGCTGGCACCGAGACATCAGGCTGGAGGGCTGGCACCGAGACATCAGGCTGGAGGGCTGGCACCGAGACATCAGGCTGGAGGGCTGGCACCGAGACATCAGACCAGGTGGCAGGTACTGGAACTTCAGACTGGGCAGTAGGCACATCAGGCAGAACAGCAGGTGCTGGCACAACAAGCACATCGGACTGGATAGCAGGTACTGGAACTTCAAACCGGGCAGCCTGTACTGGAACTTTAGACTGGGCAGCAGGCACTGGCACATCAGGCAAAACAGCAGGTACTGGCACAACAGGCTGAACAGCAGGTGCCTTGGACTGGATAGCAGGTACTGGAACTTCAAACCGGGCAGCTGGTACTGGAACTTCAGACTGGGCAGCAAGCACAGACACTGGCACATCAGGCAGAACAGCAGGTGCTGGCACAACAGGCAGAACAGCAGGTGCATCGGACTGGATAGTCGGTACTGGAACTTCAGACTGGGCAGTGGGCACAGGCACTGGCACATCAGGCAGAACAGCAGGTACTGGCACAACAGGCAGAACAGCAGGTGCATCGGACTGGATAGCAGGTACTGGAACTTCAAACTGGTCAGCCGGTACTGGAACTTCAGATTGGACAGTGGGCACAGGTGCTGGCACATCAGGCAGAACAGCGGGTACATCGGACTGGATAGCAGGTACTGGAACTTCAAACCGGGCAGCTGGTACTGGAACTTCAGACTGGACAGTGGGCACAGGTGCTGGCACAACAGACAGAACAGCAGGTACTGGCACAACAGCAGGCATCGGAACATCAGGCTGGGCGGCATACAGGAACACATCAGGCTGGAACAGATCAGCTGGTGGGGAGGCAGGATTGGATACTGGCATAATGGTATGGGTTGGAAAAAACTTTCGCTTCTTTTGGTTTTAGCCACTGGGGAGCTATAAGTGGGTACAGGGCTGTAGGTAGTGCATGCAGCTGGTAGAAGCGAAGAATGAAAGTATGGCAAAACAGAGGGAGTAGGTTTTGAAGGGAGATTTAGTGGAGCTGATGGAGGCAGTTGAGAAGCAGCAGGGGAGTTAAAGGCAGGGTAGGTGCAACAGGAGGAAACAGGGTACTGGTATTTCATTGGTAGAAAGGTATATTCGGAGCTAACAGAAGCTGAATGCAACAGACTTGACCAGGCCTGTATTAATGATTGCACTGAATCAGGTTTGCACTTAGCTTGTCTGACCAGAGATTGCACTGATTCAATGCATTTTGCAAGCACCTGCTGAGGACAAGCTGAATATTGCTCAAAAAAAAAATGCTGAGTCATCCTCCAACAGCCAAACTAAAGATTCTACCTGAGCTGCACTAAAAGGGGGTGTATAGTCATCACCTCCCTCAGCGACATCAGACAGGGCCAACTCAGCACAGATCTGAATTAATGGTTGCACATCTTCAAACAAAAAACTGCCTTGATCAATAAAAACATGAGCTAGGCGGATGCCTTCTAACAATTGTTCCCTAGTGTATTCAGTCAATGTCTGATAACAAAAGTCTCTGTCATCAGTTGCCAGGAGCGATAAATACAAAGTACTTTCAAAATCCATCTTTCAACAATAGCTGGGACTCAGGCCCCAATTCCCAGGTGCAACCGATCTTATTGTATGGCTTCAGAATTCTGTCAGGGGATGTTATACACAACATCCAATGCAGGTGATCAGATCGCTGGGCTGCACCAAGGAATCAGGGACAAATGAGTAAATAAAGAAAGTATGTTTATTATTAATGATAAAGATACACGTGAAAACAAGACAGCAAACCAAAAACAAGAAAATGGTGAAAACACAGCAACCCCCAAACCCACCTAACTATCTATCTAACTAATATAATACACAAGCAAGGAAACCAACATGACATAAAAAATAAGGCATGGGCCAAAGCGACAAGGGAACAGAAACCAGGAATAATGAAGTAGACCAAGGAGCAGGGAACAGGGTTCAAGGTCAGGATACACAAACGGGGTCCAGGAACAAACAGGAACAGGCTGGAACAAGAGCAGGTACTGGCAGGGACAAGGGCTTAGCAGAGGAATTCTGAAGCACTGAGGCTAGTTCAGGGCGGGTTTATATAGTCCAGCAAAACCATGACAGGTGTGCTTGATGACAAGTCTGCAGTCCAGGCAGGGAGACCGCCGCTGGTGGCCACTGGAATTACACCCTTTTGGTGCTGAATGTAATAGTGCCACCAGCAGGAGAAACCGGAGATGACACCGTTCCTGACAGTAACTAGGCACTTCAGAGGTGGGATTTCATACGGCAGCTCAGTCGACGGGAATCATTCTGGGTATTTGAGACAAAGGTTGGGGTCCCTTTGGGGTTGAACGTTGAGTTCGACCTCAATTGTTTCATTTCAGACCATTAGTTTATGTGGGTACCCAGTCTGTTTATTCCTCGTTTGTTTATTTATTTATTGATGTTGTGGTATAAGTATTTATATATTTCAATTTTATATTTCAATTTTATTCCATCTGTATACGGATGAGGTGGTTGTACTGATGTCTTTTCATTTTTTTTTATAGTTTAAACCTTCGCATGTGTATTTAACCGTGGAACCACATGGGTTGGTGATATATTAAGTTTGTTTTGCTTTATCAGTGGATATTTCCATTCACTTTTTGTTTTCCCTTTAGTGACAACTTGGAGGGAACTACATGTGTTTCCGGTCCACACTTTCTATCAGGAAGTGTGTGAAAGTTGCCTTAGGGCCGATTGCTTTAGATGGGATGGGGGTGACCTTGTTAACATTTCTCCCACATGCTTATTTTTTAGCTCATTTGGGGTATCCCTATGGTTATTTAGATCAGCCTTCCCTTCCCTCTAGCTTTACATTAATTTAATTTTTTCTATTATTTTACCATTTTAATGCTGTTGCTTTGTTGTGTTTCACCCATCTCCGGCCAGAGGCTGAGTTTAGTGCAGCTCATCCGTCACCATGGTGACTGACTCAAACACTTACACGTTAGATGAGCGCCGGAGCCGGACTTGGGAGCATGTATACGCCGTTGCCGAGGAGACCGGCATGAGTGCTTACACTCCGACTCAGCTTACAAGTGATGTGGTTGATAGGGGCGGATCGTTTATCACTTTCTCGCCCCTCGTACCCATGGAAACGGCCTAACAGAGGGCAGGCTCACCCTCAGGACGTATCAACGTCAGCTACCATTGGAGGGTGGGGATCCTTCCCCACCCGGAAACGATAATATTCAGACTATGGGAGGTATGGCAGCTGTCAATTATTACATAATCAGTAGGTTATCGGTGGTTTTTTCTTACTTGTGCCCCATCAGATCTTTTGGTATGTTTAAGCCCTGAGTCCCTACCACCAATAAGGTACGCCCACTCATCTGAGTTTGAATTGGAGGGTGGGCGGGGTTTTTAGCTTCTTGATGAATTGTTTGATGAACCAGTACTAGATATTAGAGCTGACGCATGTGCCCCCAATCAGATTCGCTGAGGAAGTCCATACGGACAATACGCGTGCGAGGGGCTCCGTGACATCAGTACAGCCACCCATCTGGTTCGATTTTTATATGCTTCTTACTCCTGCACTCAGAATCAGTGCTATCCTTGTGAGTAATATTCTTTTATTCAATAAATTTTATATTTTTCGTATGGAGAGCACTATGTCCTGTTATTTTGTTTTAACATGATACATATCTACCGATGAGATTGACTTTGGGATACTGCAAGTGGACCTCCGTCTTCATATTAACCCTGTGGAAGGGAATGCATGAGTGACCTTGCTGTTAGCGCAGAAGGTCTACTCAATAAGGTGAGCAGCCTAGACCCCTGGTGGTGGAACACAGTGGTGGTGATACACGAATGCATATTTTATCCTATCACTGCACCCTTTCTTACCAACTGAGGGATTCCCTTTCTACAAGTGGGCAGTTATTCATCTCCTCGGATTAAGATACCTTTGGGACTTTGCCTCATATGTCTTATATATGTATTTCATGTGTATATGTTTTACATTTATTAAGCGCTGCACTGCTACATTTTGCGAGTTATCTTTAAGGTTTTTTATATTGGCCTACAGTGTTCAGCTGCTGAGTTCATATCAATTTGGTTTTGCGCTGTCTGTTTTTCTGCTCAGTGCTCCAGTGAGCATGGGTGGGGGAGGAGGAGCAGACAGCAGTGACTGACAGTGCTGCTCAGGGAGCTGTGAGAACCGGGTGATCGGCGGTATTTTAATCGCTCAGTTCTCAGTGTTAGAGCTGGCAGGGGACAGATGCAGCATCGGGCCAATGCTGTATCTAGCTAGGTAACTGTGATTCTAAAAAAAAACATTCCCATAGTTCTATTTTAGAATACAAAAACAGCCAGCTAGGGTTGTACACATGGGCTTGAAATAAGGCTTGAATTGCACCTAGAACCAGCAAGGCTTGACTCCAAAATGAGGCTTGACTCACACCCAGAGCGGGGCTTGAATGTTCTCCGGTGGCCATCTTGGACATCTACAACATTACCAACTTGTCCATACCTTTGATTAGAGTGGCAGGGATAGCTGTACCCTGCCTATTCTTGGACAGTATATAATTGTGTGGTGTAAGACATAGACCCCATGCCCCAGAGGGTGATAATTATAACAAAACGCGTCAGCTGGAGTCCATAAAGGTGAGGTACCACACACGCCAACCTTGTATACCAGTCGATCGATTTCTAGGATGTATTGGATCTATTAATGCTCATTTTATACCGGATTTCTGTAAGTGTTTAGCAATGATTTCTTTTAATATGTGGCTGTTTTATCTTTCCTTCATGGGCCCTACTATAGAGTAAACTTTACCATCAGCTACGACAGTACCACCACCTGCAATATAATAGAGGAAGCTGATTGGATCTTCTATACAACCAGGCCTGATGCTTACAACCATAGGAGCCTTATACTATTGCTTGCACAGCTGAGATGCACCACGCACATTGTGAGCTTTAAACCGGCTTTGGATCGGTTTCTGCTTCCCCCTGAGCGGATTGTTTGTGATTTCATGCTGGACTATGTAAGTGCTCTTTTTAAGCAATAAAATATAAAGCAGTATTACACTATATCCTGCCTTCTGTGGCTCTTTGTTGGAGACCTATTTCACAGACCTACTTGATGCAAGTTGATACATGCAGTGGAGAGATGTCATAAGGTGAAGACACCTACATTTGTATACCCGCAAAGTGGATTGGGATCCAGCTTCCTCCATATATGATTGCTTGATTGGAATGGGATGCATAAAGGAGCTACAGCATTGAATTAAGGAGTCCTTCCCATTAGTCTTGCTTTGAGGTCACTTTGTGGCCGAGGCGATCTGGTGAGCGCATTTTGTTATCTCTTCGGGTGAAGCACTTTTTCCAAAAAGTGTTGGAGCATACACAAGAAGATTTGTTCACATATGATTATTTTGGACATTTTTGATGGTTTATTTTTGCACTTTATTAATTAGATATACATTGTATATTAATAATTTGATATTTGATTTCTGTATTGTTTCCTTTGCACCCTTTATATATATTTTTGCATTCTTATAATTTGAAGTGTAGACCTCTGGTAAGGAGGCATTTTATATCAATATCGGTGGAGGAGACCTTTGGTAATCAAAACGCATATCAATTACACTCGCTGTTACTGGATGTTCATCAAGGAATTCACCTGCACTATTTAGAACAGCACTAGTTGTTCACACTTTATGGACACTTGTTTATTCAAGATCTATGTTTAGCGCGGCAACATTTTTTACTGTTTCACGTTTATCACGATTGGTCCTTTTGTGTTGTTGCCAGCAGCTTGCACGTTTTTATTTAGTCCGTATACCTCCGCAATCAATTTTTTTTGTTTAGAGTTGTACACATGCTGTGGCCACAGCAACAATTCTAACCCATGTTGCATTCGGCGGGCAGTAAGGGGGCTGCAGTGGGTGGTTCGGGCTTTGGAGGGTTAAAAGCTGATAAGGATACAGCATAACGTCAACAGTCAAACACCCTCTGAATCGTAATTCACCATGCATCACTCTTCAGAGGGTGACGCTAGTGTAAATGAGCTCTAAGAGAATCAGAATGGAGTGGGTGGAGGATGCAGTGGCAGCAGAACAATAGGTCTGGACTTGCTATGCACTTCCTATGTACTTTGAAAAAAGTCAGTTGAAAGTCCGTCGGAAAGACCGTCGGACCTTTGATGCCGAAAAGTCCGCCCGTGTGTACACGGCATAACAGAGGAGTACCAACTAGAACAGGTTTCCTAATCTGTCCAATTGATTATACCCCTAAAAAGCTTTCAGAATGCCACATAGACGAGAAATCTGGAGACCAGTGCCATAACAATGGGGGCTGCTAAGGGGCCTGGGGATGGAAAGGGACCCCATTGGGGGGCTCTTGAAGCAAATTTAAAAAATCTCCAAAACCCAAGCATGTTTCCTCTGGTAAAAACGGAAAAGATAGCCATTTGTAGTTCTGCGAAAAAAAGACAAATCTTCCTTTTTAAGATGTTTGTATTCAGGTTATAGAGTAATTGTGTGCAGGTGTATTAAAATGATGTTAAAATATAAAATATTGTGAAGGTTATTATTGATAACTCTTTTTTATTTTTAACTTACCTTTAAGAGAACAAATCTTTCAGGACCTGCTTGCTGCAGTGGAGGGCATAGAATTTACAATGCTGACCTGAGATGTCAAGAAAGACTGGAGAGTTATTGAGGACAGTCATTAGCAGGAAAATTAAGGTTTAGGGCCCGTTCACACCAGCGAGCCACATTGAACTCATGGTCACTGGCATAAAAGTTCCATCACAATTCCATGCACTGTTGACCCAACTTCCCTGATGACTTCTGTCCACAGCGCTGGTCCTTAGCAATGTTCTGACTATGCTGACAGCTCTCCTGTCATCCTTGATTTAGACATACTTTATGTGAAGAACAATTACAGTAGGGAGACCACCATAATTTTGTTATGGGTTCTCACGATCTTTGGGTAAACCTTTGCTGGAGACCATAATCTCAAGTCTATGGCTATAATAATGAAGTACTCCAGACAACAATTTTTTCTGTATACCATGAGCAACCCAAAGCACCTAGTGTAATTTCTATCTCTTCTCTCACTCCTCTAATATCTTCATTAGTCACTTCTGGAAGTCTATGTCGACACTAGACGGCTAGACTAATCGGGGAATACGGCACCACCCCCTCCAGCACACAACAGGTGATTGACAGCCTCAGCTGTGTATGTTTCCCTTTGAGACTGTGTAGAGGGGGTGTGCCCTTTTCCTTCATTGAGGTCTCAGATTACACCAGGCTCTCTTCTCTGAGCTGTGCAGCGTGTGGCATCAGATTGATGCCCCTTCCTTCTGAAGCTGAGAAATGCTGTGTCATCTGGGCTCTTTGAACAGCTCTGGAGAATACAAGGTGCAGATAAAAAGGTACAACATATGGCCAGTCACTTTAGTGGGTATATGTAAGGGTTTATAAATCCTAAAATTTTAAAACAAATGATAGCAACTTACCTGGGCACTTACCTTGCCTGCTGCATTTTCTTCTTTATTGAGCAGGTCCAAAGATCCCTTCTTTTTCTGGGGTGGCTCTGTTGCCTTGTATTGTCCTATGGAGCCACCGCATGTCCTCCTGGGAAAGAGACCACAAGTCGGCATTAGCACGCTATAAAAAGTAGAGAGGTGCGGCGCAATAATAAAAGTCCATACACTAAAACATAATGTATTGTCCACCACGTGATAAATGAGGAGTTTTCAGATGTTGTGACCAAAGTTCATAGTGAAAAAATCCTCCACCGTCAATATAATGCACTCTTACCAGATAAGATGGACCATTTGAATGAACAAATGATCAAACACGCTGGTTACCCACATGAGGGGTGAGGAAGATGAATAGATCCAGCAGCAAAGACGGAGAACTTCCCAGGTGGATGAGTGAGGTATATGGGAAAAAAGTGAACACAATCTAAGTGCACACTGTAAAGTCTTTTATTCAAGTAAAAAATAACCAAGCACAATGCACTAGAGAATGTGCACAGACTGGTACATAAAAACTTTTGACCAAAAAACTTTCGACCAAAGAACATGAATCAGTGGTGTAACAAACCGCAAGCAAAGTACACAGAAGAGCAGCGAGTGATGTCCGCAATGAAGCTCCTCCCCCCGTACGCATGTTACGTCCTGTACGGACTTCGTCAGCGGTGGGTGGAGCCACAGTGTGACCCGAGACTCTAAAATAGTAGCAAGGTCCCCATGGAGAGCGCAGTGTAAACACAAGCAGCCGCGACTGGAAACCGGAAGTCCCACTGTCTCATGTGCACAATGCGCCGCTATTTCCCATGGGGACACAAACAGTATATAATACATTGTTACAAATAAAGCCATAAAACAATAATATGTCAATAGAACGTGTCAATACTCCTATGGATGACCAATTAGGACACAAAAATATTAAAAATGTAAAAAGCACATAAAAATGTCAAAAGCATCAAACATTACGGACATAAAGCTGCAGTCGTCTGTGATTAAAATTTAATAATATAAAATAAACATAATAACTACTTGTCTGAAATAAAACAATTAAGATCAAAGTCCACGTTGAGGCCCCCTGGTACCAAAACCTTTTTGTGGATCCAGAAGGATTCCCGTTGACTAAGCTGACGGATGAAGTTACCCCCTCTCCAGTGCCTATTGACCCTCTCAAGACCCCAGAACTTAAGACATCGAGGGTCTCTGTTATGAAAGTTTCTAAAATGTCTAGAAACATTATGTTACCTCAACCCATTTTTGATGTTGTTAACATGCTCGACAATGCAAATACTTAAGGGTCTCGATGTTCTCCCTATGTATTGCAACCCGCAATCACACTCGAGCACGTATACAACACCCATGGTGTTGCAGGTGATGAGGTTCTTAATGGGATAAATTCTACCAGAAGTGGGGGCAATAAAGTCTTTACGTCTCTTAATGTTGTGTTTACACTGGTTACACGGGGGGCACTTGCCACATGCGTAGAAACCTGTAAGGAAAGAGAAGATCTTGTTTTCTTTAATGACTGGGGGGTCCACCACACTAGGGGCTATAACGTCTCTCAGGGTGGGTGCTCTTTTATAAATAAACCTTGGATGAGGTGGTAAAACAGTACCTAAAATTCGGTCCTTCTTTAAAATATCCCAGTGCTTCATGATAATTTTCTCGAACTTTTTATACTGAACATTAAAGTTGAGAACGATCTTAAATTCATTGTCTTGTCTAATTTTTTTTATGATTATTGTTCTTAGTGTCTGCCACCAAGGTTGCTCTATCCAAATTCCCAATAGTTTGAATTTCGCTGGCAATAACTTCTGCTTTATACCCTTTTTGTCTAAATTTTTGCAGCTAATATATTGGACTGTGTATAATAATCTGCTTCCTTGGTGCAGTTGCGCCTTAGGCGTATGAACTGCCCCCTGGGTATATTACACAACCAGGACCGATGATGGCAGCTGTCCAATGGGATGTACCCATTTCTATCGGTTGGTTTAAAATGGTTCTTTGTTTTGAAACAATGGCCTTCTTTAAATATTTCTAAATCAAGGAACGTCATGCAGTGAGAATCGGCGTTCCAGGTTAGCTTAATATTTTTGGTGTTGCCATTGAGTCTAGACATAAATAGCTGCAGGCTCACCATATCGCCCTCCCAGATGATGATCACGTCATCTAGATATCGTTGGTAGCATTTTAATGGTGCAGGCTTGTTGTTGGATATAGTCTCGTCCTCCCATAATGCCATAAAAAGGTTTGCTACGCTCGGTGCAAACCGAGCACCCATAGCAACCCCAAGAATCTGCAAAAAAAATGTATGGTCATACCAGAAATAATTTCTGGCTAAGCAAAATTTTAAGGCACCCCGAAGGAAGCTCTAATGTGGGGCAGGAAGATCAGACCATTCAAGGGCCCATCAAACGGACCTAATGGCATCCTGATGGCCAATGATGGTACATAATGAGCCAACATCTGCCGTGACCAAGATACTATTGTCTTTGGCAGGTATTGATTCAATAATCTGGATGGCATGCTTAGTGTCTTTAAGATAAGCCTTAGTAGAGGATAACAGTGGTTTAAGAAAGTAGTCAATGTACTGACCCAGTCTTGCAGATACTGAGTCAATGCCATTGACTATAGGTCTTCCTGGTGGGTTCTGGGCATTTTTGTGGACTTTGGGTAAAAAATATATAATGGGCCTCCTACATGCGCTTGGATCCAGATATGACGATTCTTTCTTATTAAGGACTCCATTATTTTTACCCTGTGTTATAAGAGCCTGTAATTCTTTTTTATATTCAAAAACAGGATCATTCCTGAGTACCTGATAAGTGGATCTGTCTGCCAATAATCTGTCCAGTTCTTCATTGTAAAAGGTTTTTCTCATGATAACTAGACCACCTCCTTTGTCTGCCGGGTGGACAACTACATTCCTATTCTTTTCTAAGCTAACAATGCCAGCTTTGAGATAATGGGGATCTCTAATTTTCCTAATTTTCATGGTCTCTAGATCACTAGAAACCATGTTCTTAAAAACCTCTATATGTTTATGGTCATTCTTGGGAGGGTTAAGAACAGTACGGTACTTTGCTTGCGGTTTGTTACACCGCTGATTCATGTTTTTTGGTCGAAAGTTTTTTGGTCGAAAGTTTTTATGTACCAGTCTGTGCACATTCTCTAGTGCATTGAGCTTGGTTATATTTTACTTGAATAAAAGACTTTACAGTGTGCACTTAGATTGTGTTCACTTTTTTCCATATACCTCACTCATCCACCTGGGAAGTTCTCCGTCTTTGCTGCTGGATCTATTCATCTTCCTCACCCCTCAGGTGGGTAACCAGCGTGTTTGATCATTTGTTCATTCAAATGGTCCATCTTATCTGGTAAGAGTGCATTATATTGACGGTGTAGGATTTTTTCAATATGAACTTTGGCCACAACATCTGAAAACTCATTTATCACGTGGTGGACAATACATTATGTTTTAGTGTATGGACTTTTATTATTGTGCTGCACCTCTCTACTTTTTATATTGATGTTTTTAGGTGTTGTGGTTTGCCTTTTGGTGTTCAGCTTGCAATTGCCATTTGCTTACTTTCCTCATTTGTGTGCGCTGATTGTTTTCTTTTTACAATTCGGCATTAGCACACGACCTGAGCCGACATGCACAGGCAGCACCAGAGGAATAGAGGAAGTATGTATGAACAGTGGTACCTGGAATCATGGGACGTGTAGTTTCAGGGAGGGGGATTGGGGATGTTCTATGCTGTTATCAGAAGTTCAGGGGAGTGACTGTGCTAGTTAGGACATCTGATTGTATGTTTTTCAAGTTTTTCTGATATTTTTTTTTTTAAGTAAACATGCATTGCCCTCTTCTTAGCTTGCCTTTTTAAATCTGACCCTGAGAAAAAAGGTGAGGGTTTTAGGGTTGGACCAAGTGTTGGACCATTGTACCAGCTGGGAAGCGCGGCAGAAAATGGGGATTGCAAAAGGTACATGCACCGAGGACCTGAGGGATAGGAGGGGTGTTGTGAGTCAGTCTACCTTTACATTTTTAGGAGTGTCAAGCGCTTGGGCAATAATTCATTTCATTGGCCAGAATAGGAACTTTTTCTGGCCCTTGAAATTAAATAATGCTCAAGCGCTTGACGTGCCTAGCGTTTATATATGTCAAGCATTTTAATTATACGAGAATCCCCTAACGGGGCTTTAAAGCAGCCAATAAATTCAATGTGGATAGTCAAAAAATAATTTTAAATTAAATTATTTTTTGACTATCCACATTGAATTTATTGGCTGCTTTAAAGCCCCGTTAGGGGGGTTCTCGTATAATTTTTAGGCATCTTGTGGGGTGCACATGCCCATTCGTCTGTATTCATGTGAGTGTCCCTGGTTGGCCATATGTCAAGCATTTTTTATAACAAAATACTGCTGCTCCTGGATGCGCTGGCAGTTGTGTTTTTTTTTTCTGCCTCTAAATACCTATGTGTGCATTGACACATGGACTAACACAGAAGGCCATTTAGAGGCAGAAAAGAAAACCGTCAGACGCTCCTAAAAGCAGTGTTTTTAATGAACAGTGAATACGAGGCCTTAGTATAAAAGTGAACATAGCCTTTAATACTATTTTAAGGCCGCCCACTAATTTAGAGCAGACTGCCCACACACAACAGCAGAAAAAAATCATTACTACAGCATTTTTAAACAGGTTGTAAACCTCAATGTATACTTAATACCTATAGGTAAGCCTATAATAAGGCTTACCCATAGGTACTGTAAATATCTCCTAAATGTGCGCCATATGATGTCATCGGCACATGCGCTCTGGAAAAATGGCCACCCGTGCCGTTTCTTCAGAAGACAGTGCCGTGAAGGAAAACGGGCGAAGATATGCGGCTTCCAGTGGGGACGACGCAAGCTTCGTTTGCAGGTAAGTGTCATAATGTGCTAGTATGCGATGTATACTAGCACATTATGCCTTTACTTTGCAGGGGAGGGAAAAGAAGGTTTACTTCCTCTTTAATGCAATGTTGTAGGTTCCATTATAAATAATATGCAGGGCCAGATTAAGAGCATCATGGGACTGGTGCTGAGGATTTTGGTGGGCCTTTTTGAGAGAATGAGAGAGAGAATGGGGTGAAAGAGAGAGGATGATAGAGAATGAGGGGGTGAGTCTGTGGGGAGCACAGCATAGTACATTACATGGGGGGGGGGCACAGCACATTACATGGTGGATACATGGATAAAGCACATTACATGGTGGGCAAAGCGCAGCACATTACATGGTGGGCACAACACATGACAGTGGACACTGTACAGCACATTCAATGGTGAGCATGGCGCAGCACATTACATGGTGGGCACAGCATATTACACGGTTGTCACTGCTCAATACAGCACATTACGTGGTGGGCACAGCACATGACATGGTTGGTACTGCACAACACAGCACATTACACGGTGGGCACAGCACATTATATGGTGGGCACAGCACATTACATGGTGGGCGCAACACAGCACATGCACACGGTGGGCACAGCACCTTATATGGTGGGCATAGCACGTGACATGGCGAGCACAGCTGAGCACATTACATAGGGGGCACTGCACTTTACAAGTGGGCACTTCACAGCACAGCACATTATATGGTGGGCACAGCATATTATATGGTGGGTACTGCACATGACACGGTGGCCACTGCATGACACCACATGACATGGTGGGCACTGCATGGCACTGCACATGACATGGTGGGCACTGCACAGCAATTTACATGGTAAGCACTGCACATGATATGGTGGGCACTGCATGGCACTGCACATGACATGGTGGGCACTGCACAGCAATTTACATGGTAAGCACTGCACATGATATGGTGGGCACTGCATGGCACAACACACGACATGGTGGGAACTGCAAGGCACAGCACAACATGGTGGGCACTGTACATTACATAGTGGGCACTGCAAGGCATAGCACATGACATGGTGGGCACTGCACTTTACATGGCGGGCACTGCATGGCACATCACATGACATGGTGGGCACTACACATTAAATGGTGGGCACTGCATGACACGCAAGTCAGCATCCCAGGAGGTACAGCAGGAACTGGGGAAGAGTGGGGGGATTGGGTTGGGGGAGGTGCAGGGTGATGAGGGTGTACACTGTTAGTTCATCTTTTCATTTTAACTTTAAAGTGGTAATAAACCCAAAACAACAAATTAAAATATATTGCAGCTTACCAATCCTTAGATGTGGTGGCTGCATTCGTTTTCTTTTTAGTCCTTTTCTCCTCTGTTGTCACCTGGTGATCTAGCCGGTAATACACCTACTTTATTAGAGTGCCCCCCACTCTGGATAAAGAAGCAACAGAGACACCTTTAAACAGCAGATTTGTCAATCTAGGGGGAGGGGAGTGTTATATGTACTAGCAGATTTACAGTCATGCTCAAAAGTTTGCATACCCTGTTATCAAAAGAGCATCACATTTTTCACTACTTATTAAGTGATTGAACAGTACTGACTGGCATATTCAAGGCTTTGGATATCTTTTTATATCCTTTTCCATCTTTGTAAAGTTTCATTACCTTGTTACGCAGGTCTTTTGACTGTTCTTTTCTACCTCCTCATGGCTCAGTGTCTAGCCTGCTTAGTGCATCCATGTGAGAGCTAACAAACTCATTGACTATTTATACACAGACACTAATTGTAATTTTAAAAGACACGAATGTGGGAAATTAACCTTTAATTGCCATTTTAACCTGTGTGTGCCACCTTCTGTGTCTGTACCAAGGTCAAACCTTCTAGGGTATGTAAACTTTTTATCAGGGCCATTTGGGTGATTTCTGTTATCATTATGATTTAAAAAGGATCCAAAAAACTATATGATAATAAACGGCTTGGCATGGTCAGTCATATTTTCAATATTAAAATTTCACAATTTCTGCCAGGGTATGCAAACTTTTTTAGCACAACTGTAGATACACTAACAAATTGAAACCAAACTCCAGCTAACACTTTATGAACAGTTAAAGCAAACAGGTTTTTTTTTTCTCCTTTTGGGATAACCTGTTTACATAAATAAAATCTGACCATTGCAAGCACCCCTGTCAGTAGTAAATGATTTGTCTCAACACTCTAACTGCTACATCTGCAGGGGAGCTTGTTCTTTTGAAAAACAGCAGACTTGCTGGCCAGATCACCAGGTGAAAATGAGTGTTCACACCCCATGCAGTCCAGTGTGTTTTTTTTCCTGTATCAGAAACTTACCCTGTTTCCCCGAAAATAAGACCTAGCGTGATTGTCAGTAATGGCTGCAATATAACCCCTTACCCCACAAATAAGCCCTACCCTGTTTCCCCGAAAATAAGCCCTACCCTGAAAATAAGACCTACAAGGACTTTAACTAGGGCTTATTTGAGAGGTAGGGCTTATATTGCAGCCATCACTGACAATCACACTAGGCCTTATTTTTGGGGAAACAGGGTAGTAAGTTATATGGTTTCCAATGGCATAGTTCACACCAGTACTGTCAGTTCCAGGAAAAAACAGTAGTACATGCTGCATTTTTTCTGCACTGAATTGTACTGGAATGTGGTAAAACGCATCAAAAACGCACTGGATGCACCTAAATGAAACACAAACACATCGGAATGAACATGCCCCTATTTAAGGTGAAGAATAAAAGAGGGGAAAAAATGCGCTGGAAAGCATCAAAAATGCACCAGAAACACGTCAAAAAATGTGCATGCAGGGACACATCTGGACTGTGTTTCTATTGTGTGAACTGGCCACATCGGCGCAATTTGACATGCATACCAAATCATAGTCTATTGCCGGCAACGGCACTGTCCCAATCGGTGCGACGCCGACTTTGCGGCGCCGCACTGATTTCCGGAAGTAGTTCCTGCACTACTTTTGGCGACTTTGGGGGGCGATTTCTCTAGACATCTGTGCAGGAACCCGCACAGATGTCTCTCAAATTGCCCCCCAAACACGCACTGAAATGCGGGTTTGAAATCATGCGAGTTCAGCCGATTTTAAACCCGCCTTCAGTGTGAACAACGGCTAAAGGAAAGAAAGCCTAAAAAAGAAAACAAATGCAGCCACTACATCTAAGAATTGGTAAGCAGCAATATGATAAATGTTTGCTTTTCGGTTTAATAGTAAGATCAAATGTCTGAAAAGTGCGCAGTCAGTACAGTTATTAAAAAAAAAAAGAAAAAAAGACATTTATTGGGCTCCCTTGCCAACTGTTTAGTTGGACCTCTATGTAAATACAGAAGCACACTGTGATAAATTTAGATTGGTTTTTCAATTTTATTTATCCAGTGTTACTTTGCATAACAATAATGCCTTCTCCCAGTAAACAGATAAAGCATTGTTCTCCCCATGTCTGTGTATATTGCTGCTGTAATGTCATTAGAACAATTGATCTTGATCTGTTCCTGTCATTTCATCCTTCCTGATGTAGCTGCTCTGCTACGGCAACATCAATTTACCACGACCTGCCTCATCTGTCACATGTCGAGATAAGTACGGCTGTTAACAACAGGTACAGTAAAATGTTTGGATTGCGAGCATAATTCGTCCCAGAAACATGCTTGTAATCCAAAGCACTTGTATATCAAAGCAAATTTTCCCATAAGAAATAATGGAAACGCAAATGATTCGTTCCACAACCATTTATTCATAAGTCCTTCAGTCTATATAAAAAGATTGTAGCAATGTGACCAGGTTGTGTAACCATAAAATGTCCATCTACAAATGGAAGCCTCCACAAGGGGATTAGAAGCAAAATCCAGCAGGAGCTCCAGAGTATAAAAGAGAGGAGAGGCGCCTCTAAGTGTAGCCATATGGTTACATTTAATGAAGGTACAACATTTACCAACTCACATGGTTGATAATTAAAAGAGGCACATAAGTATGCAGACATCCGGGGTAAATCTGTCCGCATAGACCATCCTCCGCACCGCCATCAACGTCATCCCTTTCACTTTGCGCTCCGCGAGCGGTCCAAGCCTCGCTTTCAGATCGCTCTACTGCAGGGTAGTCTTCCCGGTCAAGATTGCAGACTGACAGCAGTGAGAGCCGGCACTGCTGAGGACGGTCTACGTGGACAGCTTTACCCCGGATGCCTGCATACTTAGATGTGCCTGTTTTAACCCCTTGCCGACCAGCGCGCGACGATATACGTCGGCACAATGGCACGGCTGGGCAAATGGGCGTACAGGTACGTCCCCTTTAAGATGCGGCATTGTGGGCGACTCTATATCCGCCAGGTGCCTGCGATCCTGTCACGGAACGTAAGAACGGGGAGATGCTTATGTAAACAAGGCATTTCCCTGTTCTGCCTAGTGACATGACAGGGATCACTACTCCCTGTCATCGGGAGCAGTGATCTCTGTCATATGAGTAGTAGCCCATCCCCCCCACAGTTAGAATCACTCCCTAGGACACACTTAACCCCTTCATCGCCCCCTAGTGTTTAACCCCTTCACTGCCAGTGTCATTTACACAGTAATCAGTGCATTTTTATAGCACTGATCGCTGTATAAATGACAATGGTCCCAAAATAGTGTCCGATGTGTCCGCCATAATTATTGTGGTATATAGTCTTGATTTTATGATTGTATGTATATATTTTTGTCATTTTGTATTTCAATTATTAAAATTTATATAATTTTTTATGTTTTTCGCAACTGTAAATTATTATCTAGTACCGATATAGTCCCAATCTCCAATTCTGGGGGTGCACACGTGAACAGACAGTAGCAGCAACTGCCTTCACGCCTCCACCCCTATATCCCTCTCAGTGTCCGCCATAATGTCGCAGTCATGATAAAAATCGCAGATCGCCGCCATTACTAATAAAAATGCCATAAAACTATCCCCTATTTTGTAGATGCTATAACTTTTGCGCAAACCAATCAATATACGCTTTTTGCGATTTTCTTTACCAAAAATATGTAGAAGAATACATATCGGCCTAAACTGAGAAAGAATTTTTTTTTTAATATATTTTTTGGGGATATTTATTATAGCAAAATGTAAAAAATTTTGCTTTTTTTTTTAAATTGTCACTTTTTTTTGTTTATAGCGTATCGGGCCTAAACTGAGGGAAAAAAATGTTTTTTTATATACTTTTGGGGGATATTTATTGTAGCAAAAAGTAAAAAATATTGCTTTTTTTTCAAAATGATCGCTCTTTTTTTGTCTATAGCGCAAAAAATAAAAACTGCATCAAATACCACCAAAAGAAAGCTCTATTTGTGGGGAAAAAAGGACGTCAATTTTGTTTGGGTGCAACGTCGCACGGCCGCGCAAATGTCAGTTAAAGCGACGCAGTGCCGAAACGCAAGAAGTGTCATGGTCAGGAAGGGGGTAAATCCTTCCGGGGCTGAAGTGGTTAATTACCAACCATGTGAGTTGCTAAATGTTGGACCTTCATTAAATGTAACCATATTGCTGCACTTAGAGGCGCCTCTGTTCTGTTTTATAATCAGTTGTGACATGACGCTACTTGCATATGAAGACATCGCTTGTATATCAAGTCAAAATACATTTAAAAATGTTGCTTGTCTTGCAAAAGCACTCTCAAACCAAGTTACTCTCAAATGGAGGTTTTACTGTATTTATCTGCACACAGCTATACAAAATCCCAAAGGTCAACCAATTCAGCTCATTATACTGGATGGAAGATTTGAATCACACATGCTTTAGGCTGATGCTTTTCATTTAGCATTCATTACTACCTTGACACCTGAAATGATTTTTATTAGAGGCGTCTGCGCTCTGATCTCCGCTGTTGTTAACAATATACTGGATGGAAGGTGGCACTTTTTTTTTTAATCTGTAAACATGTATTACTTATGTACACCCAACAGTCACCCTTCCCCCCACCACTACTTGGCTTCTTTCATATCTTAATTGCACCTGCTCTCTTGTTAACTGTTTATAATAATCAATGCAGCTTTTTTTTTTTTTTTTCCATCTCCAAATGGAAGGAAAAACATTCAAGTAATGTATCTTTCTTTTCTTTTCTTTTTTTTTCTCAAGTCTGCTTAAATTCACACATTTTTAATAAGTTACAGATGGTGCATAATGAATGAAATAAACAGAATTTACTATTATATCATCGACAAATCAAATGCAAGCAATGGAATATAAGTCCGTGTATTTAAAGTAAGATATCACGTACACAATATAGAATTTAGTAAGCATCGGATGGTTTTAACTAACATCAAATAAATATTTCACTGAAATAATTAAAAATCATTTTCAAATTTAAAACTTACCAGATGGTCATTTTTTTTTATATTGTGATTATTGTCTTTTTTTATATATATTTATAATCATGCATGGGGTTATAAATAATAAAAAAAAAAATGACATACACACCCACATACGTACACTTAACCTCACCGAGTGCAATTGTAGAAATGTATTTCCTTCCTAGAATTATTTTTATTAAAAAGAAAATGATATCTGAGGATTACTGGGATTTTTTTGTAATACAGTATTTGAGAAGTTGGCTAACCTGTCAATTTTTTTTAAAGTCAAATTATAGTAGGCAATTATTATGAGGCACTGAACCCTAAATTATAAACTGTTCCATCTGTTTTCACTTATTATAAAACACTACAAGGCAAAGCAAGTACCAACGAACTAAAAATTAGCCCGTGTAAAGGCAAATATACAGTTCATATCAAGTATAAAAACGACATATTAAAAGATAGCAAACATTCACAGTTTCCTTTGTTCAAAAAAGCAAAAACAATATTCAAACAGTCCCCTAAATAAAAAGGATTAATAAATAATGCCTTGATTTTTTTCTTTTATATATATATATATATCAAATGTACCGTATCAAAGTATTTGTCTTTGAAAAGGGAAAAAAAATTAATAATAAAAAAATATTACAATCAAAATATCAAAGCACGCCCTTCTTTGATGAGAAGCAAAGAAAATACTTTATTTTTTTTTTGTGCTTTTTGAGTACTGTACATGAGTATCTGTCTCAAGCTCTGCCTTTGACTCATCAGCAAGTTGATCCATCTTTCCTTTCGTTAAAGTGCTGCAAATTCTTTTATCTTCAGTTGACGATCGCTGTATCTCTTCCCATCAAAATTTTTTTGGATCAACTTTTTTTTTTCCCCATTTGCGCCGTCCTCCCGATGCCTGTCTTCATTTTTAGTTGTTCTTCATGGGACGTAGAAACGGAAAAAAAACATGTTGCTACGAACAGCCGCCCAAAGACAGCAATATATATATTTATATTTTTTTGACGTTCTTTCCTTCAACGCTCTCAGTACGGGCCAACGATTACCGCTTCAACTTCTTTGGACGGTCTCCTTTCCTTCACCAAAAAGTTTATCATGCCCTCGGATTTGATTAGCAGGTTGCACCCTAGGAAGAAAATCCCAAAGATGACGGTGAGGGACAGGACGCACATAACTGCGATCTGAACGACTCGCATGACAAAGAGGTTTCTCTCGTCTACGGAGGGGACCTCGAACCCATCGTCTGTGACCACAGAAGCCTGGGTGCAGCAATTAAAGAGGTTGCCCAAAGAGTTACTGCTGTTGGAGAGAAAAAGTGTAGCATCTGTTTGGTTCATCTTTCCAAAGTCCTTGTAATTCAATGAGACGTGAAACAGGTGGTCCTGCTGAAAGTGGCAGAAAGAATTCAAAGCAAAGAGTCCATTAATCATTGGATTTGCCTTCTTTTCCTTCTCCTGCTGTTTGGCACTGAGGGTGGTAAAGGAACAGCAAAGAGAAGGGGAGGAAGAAAAAAAAAATCAGCGCAGCTTTCTTTAGCCGGTCTTTGGAGTGGCCTTTTCCCTGCAATTTTAATCAGTTTTCTTTTAGTTCAGTCAAGCAGCGAAGAAAGCTGCTGTCTTTATCTGTCTATGGTTATTATAAAGCTCTGGAGCCAACCATTAACCAGAGGGAGGTGTTTGAATCCCATTAGCTGACATAGTCTGAGTCATAAGGATGGAGCGCCACCTAAAGGTAGACTTCTATAACTACTGAATAGGTCTAACGTAGAAAAACTGTTGTCCTGAGCTCGATATCCAGCTCAGTATTACTACAACGCATTTGTTCCCTAAAACAGTAAATTGGACTTACCATAACAAAAATGACATATATATATATATATATATATATATAAATATATATATATATATATATATATATATGTAGCATATATTGTGGAAATGGATCATGGGATGTTATATAGATACTGTATATATATATATATATATATATATATATATATATATATATATATATATATATATATATATATATATATATATATATATATATATATATATATATATATATATATATATATACATACATGCAATGGGGGTTATTTACAAAAGGCAAATCCACTTTGCACTGCAAATGCACTTGAAAGTACAGTAGCTCTAAATCTAAGGGGTAGATCTGAAATGAGGGGAAGCTCTGCTGATTTTATCATCCAATCATGTGCAAGCTAAAATGCTGTTTTTTATTTTCCTTGCATGTCCCCCTTGGATCTACTTTCAAGTGCACTTGCAGTGCAAAGTGGATTTTCCTTTAGTAAATAAACCCCAGAATCTCACAAAAGTGAGTACACCCCTCACATTTTTGTAAACATATATTTTTTTTTCCAGCCACCTACTGGGCACACCTCCCCAGGTATTGTGTGTGTGTATGTGTATATAAATAAATAATACATATATTACAGTATCTCACGAATGTGAGTACACCCCTTACATTTTTGTAAATATTTTATTATATCTTTTCATGTGACAACACTGAAGAAATGACACTTTGCTACCATGTAAAGTAGTGAGTGTACAGCTTGTATAACAGTGTAAATTTGCTGTCCCCTCAAAATAACTCAACACACAGCCATAAATGTCCAAACCGCTGGCAACAAAAGTGAGTACACCCCTAAGTGAAAATGTCCAAATTGGGCCCGAAGTGTCAATATTTTGTGTGTCCACCATTATTTTCCAGCACTGCCTTAAAGGAGAAGTCCAGCCTGATCTCCTTTGGCTCGGCTTCTCCTAAGGGTCACAGAAGTGCAATCCGTTTTGCACTCCTGTGACCCGTTTTCAGCATAGAGCGGTCTGAAGTCCGCTCTCTGCTGACGTCACTGAAATCAGTCCAGGCACAGCGTCATCACGACAATGAAGTCTGGATCCGCCAGGTGCCTGGACTGATACCTGTCTCAGCTTCTCAGCAAGCCTCTGAGAGACTGAGAGGGCCGATCCCCAGCCCTCCTCAGCTTAGTGCTCCAGTGAGCGTGGAGGAGCAGAGAGGAGAGCTGCTGATTCACAGTCAGCAGCTCTCCTCTCGGGGATCTGTGAGAACTGAGCCATCAGCAATGTTCGATGGCTTGGTTTTTAGTGTAGAGATGCCAGGGAACAGATGCAGCATTGGTCCCCTGCTGCATCCACCTAGGTAAATATAAAAGGTGAACCCCCCATACTTCTCTTTTAACCCTCTTGGGCATGGAGTTCACCAGAGCTCCACAGGTTGCCACTGGAGTCCTCTTCCACTCCTCCATGACGAAATAACGGAGCTGGTGGATGTTGCCTTGCCCTCCTCCACCTTCCATTTGAGGATGCCCCACAGATGCTCAATAAGGTTTAGGTCTGGAGACATGCTTGGCCAGTCCATCACCTTTACCCTCAGCTTCTTTAGCAATGCAGTGGTCATCTTGGAGGTGTGTTTGGGGTCGTTATCATGTTGGAATACTGCCCTGCGGCCCAGTCTCTGAAGAAAGGGATCATGCTCTGCTTCAGTATGTCACAGTACATGTTGGCATTCGTGGTTCCCTCAATGAACTGTAGCTCCCCAGTGCCGGCAGCACTCATGCAGCCCCAGACCATGACACTCCCACCAGAATGCTTGACTGTAGGCAAGACACACTTGTCTTTGTACTCCTCACCTGGTTGCCGCCACACACGCTTGACACCATCTGAACCAAATACGTTTATCTTGGTCTCATCAGACCACAGGATATGGTTCCAGTAATCCATGTCCTTAGTCTGCTTATCTTCAGCAAACTGTGTGCTTTCTTGTGCATCATCTTTAGAAGAGGCTTCCTTCTGGGATGACAGCCATGCAAACCAATTGAAGCAGTGTGTGGCGTATGGTCTGACAGGCTGACCCCCCACCCCCACTCCTTCAACCTCTGCAGCAATGCTGGCAGCACTCATACATCTATTTCCCAAAGACAAGCTCTGCATTTGACGCTGAGCACGTGCACTCAACCCTGTTTGGTCAACCATGGCAAGGCCTGTTCTGAGTGGATAATGAGAACAACTGACTCCACGCCAATGAGAGTGAATAATAACAGAAATCAAAAAATAAACATCAAAAAATAAACATTACTTTATATAGTGGACCCAAAATAAACAAGCTGCTCCCCAACTTGAACATAAAAATGATCAGATAGTGATTAAGTATATAGGGGGCGCTAATGGTTAGCTACTGCATATACTATTTTAGTGCAACTAATTGTAAAGTTGTGCTTAATGTGTACCTTATCTCATGAGCAAAAAGAGGTAAGTATAAATGTGCAGTTGGTGGTAAAGTCATACCATGAATAATAACACACAAAAACCAACAAAATTAATAACAGTGACAGTGGTATACTATCTCCATATACAGTGAAAAATTAAATTTTAAATTGTGGTGATATCTTCCAAAGTGAGCCAGTATCTTCCTGTTGATAGATAAAAAGTTCCTTCACCAGAAGAAGAAGAGGAGGAAAATACACCTAGTAGAAAATGGATATCTGCTTACCAGATACCAATGACCCCTTTAACCAAAAAGAGAGTCATTAGCGCTTTTGCAGGGTTGTGCCTGCTCACATGGATGGCTGGACAGCTGGATGATGATTAGGCTAAGAACCCCTCCGGTCCCAATTGTTCAATCATGGGATATATATGAAACAGACAAAGTCTCCATAGTGTAAAACCGTTTAATATAAAACTAAGAATAAAAAATGCCAAATGGCTGCTTACATTTGTAGGTGCCTACCCGGCACTGGGGCTGCTCGCTTGTCAGGGTAAGGTTGGGATCAAGGACCTGTCGCACCTCATTGAAAGAAGGCGTGCGTTCCACCCGGAATTTACCAACCTCCGGCTCTCTGGTTTGCTTCTCATTCCGGGTGGAACGCACGCCGTCTTTTGAAGAGGTGCGACGGGTCCTTGATCCCAACCTTACCCTGACAAGCAAGCAGCCCCAGCATTATAGAAAAATAATGCCAAATAGTGTAAAAAAGAAAACACAATAACTGAAATCCAAAATAAAATGTGTATACATCAAAGAAGTCCATCAAAGTGATAGATTAGTGACAATAGTCATGAGTGTCCATAATCATGGTAAATCTTCTAAATAAACAGTTGTGTTGTGAAATTGATGTTAACCTTCGTGACTAACTGTCCTTTCTTCAGTTTTGTCACATGAAAAGATATAATAAAATATTTACAGAAATGTGAGGGGTGTACTCACTTTTGTGAGATACTGTATATACCGTATTTATCGGCGTATAACACGCACTTTTTTCCCCTTAAAATCAGGGGAAAGTCGCAGGTGCGTGTTATACGCCGATGCCCTGCGATCCCAAGCTGTCAAAACTTAAAAATCGCCGACTGCGATTTGAAAATGGCGCCGCCGGCGCCGAAATACACAGAGCCGGTCCTCGGCTCTTTCCGGCGGCTCTCGTTTACTTTCGGCTCCACTCGTAGTCCCGAGCGGAGCTATCTGAACCTACTCGGATAGCTCCGCTCGGGACTACGAGTGGAGCCGAAAGTGAACGAGAGCCGCCGGAAAGAGCCGAGGACCGGCTCTGTGTATTTCGGCGCCGGCGGCGCCATTTTCAAATCGCGGTCGGCGATTTTGAAGCCCAGGAAGCAGGGACAGGGGATCGAAGGCTGCACTGGGGCAAGGCTGCACTGGGGAAGGCTGCACTGACAAGGCTGCACTGGGGAAGGCTGCTCTGACAAGGCTGCACTGGGCAAGGCTGCACTGGGGAAGGCTGCACTGACAAGGCTACACTGACATGGCTGCACTGACAAGGCTGCACTGACAAGGCTGCACTGACATGGCTGCACTGACAAGGCTGCACTGACATGGCTGCACTGACAAGGCTGCACTAACATGGCTGCACTGACAAGGCTGCACTGGGGCAAGGCTGCACTGACATGGCTGCACTGGGGCAAGGCTGCACTGAGAAGGCTGCAATGATGGGCATTTAAATGTAAGTTTTTTTCCCTTCAACTTCCCTCCTAAAAGTTTTTTTTTCCTTAAAATTCCCTCCTAAATTGGGGTGCGTGTTATACGCCGGTGCGTGTTATACGCCGATAAATACGGTATATAATTATGTGTATATATATATATATATATATATATATATATATATATATATATATATAATTAAACCTTGCTTCTAATATGTAAAAAAAAAAAGCCTCAGTTTGTGTACACTTGTAATTACAATGAAGAAAACACAGACACACACAGCCTGGCTCGGCAGCAAGCAGGCAGTTGCGCCTCCATAGGAAGCGGCTTCCCATGGTGGTGCACCGAAGCGAGAAGAGGAGGAGCAAAGAGCACCAATGGGGGACCCAAGAAGAGGGGGTTTGAGGCCGCAGGTAAGTATAACATGTTTATTATTTTAATTTGAAAAAAGCCTTACATCCCTGCAAGCAAGCAGTTAAATATTTTATTATAATACATAATGTATATGGCAGCCCTTGGACCTGCCAAATGTATGTATTTTATTACAGGTATTTAACAATGTCTTAAACATTGGCACTAATGTTGTACCTCAAAAGTCCCATTGGGTTGGTTTTGTGGTACTTTCTATTACGGGGTTGTTGATTGAAATCCTCAAGGCTTTACTTATTTATTCAATAGTTTTTATACATGTTTGTAGTTCGTCTTTTACAGTATATTATACTTGACTAGGGTATAAAAGATGCTTTGCTATCCCAAAAATGCTAGATCACCACTCCTCCACCAACCTTTTAAAAAATAACCACACGAGGCTAAAGATGGAGTACAATGGCTGTAGCAGTCTTTTTTTATCCAATAATTAATATCATTATAAACATTTGAACATATGATCATCCAGTACATTGTCAAAGAACTGGGCATCAACTACTCGTACCTGCATAACCACTGAAAAATGTTAGGCCTCCAGCCGCAACAAACACCGACTTGGAGACAAACCAATACACGCAGATACCACCAACCATAATAATGGGAGCCGTACCAAGGACAGGTCCCTACAAAAGTACATATTTTTACTCTCAAAAAACCCAGGACCTTGTACCCCGCCAGCTGCCACGACTAAAGAAACCACATTCCCAACCGTAGACCACATGCCAAGGAACTTCAGTGTCTCTAGCATGTTCTTTTCCGAGTGATAACTTCCTAAGACCCTCCTACTGATCTCCTTCCTGCAGTACCACTTTCTACAGTCCTCCCAACCAATCACCTGAGTACTCACTTTAATAATACTTCCCGATGACCAAAAGCCCTCTTCTTATGCCAACCCCTTTTTAATCCTGTCATGCCGGCCCTCCGTTTATGCCTTTATGCCTTCTTTTAACTCCGGACCTTTCTGTATACCAGGGTTCTCCAAACTTTCTAAACAAAGGGCCAGTGTACTGTGGGCAGTGGGAGTAGAAAATCTTCTGGGATCACTGGGAGTGCCCCAACTTTGGTATTAGGGGAAGAATATGGCCCCGTTGTTGCTGTCAGTGGAAGGAATAATGCCCCAAGGGCCGGATAAAGCCAAACAAAGGGCCGCATCTGGCCCCTGGGCTGCAGTTTGGAGACCCCCTGATGTATACAATACCCAACGTAATCTACAGAATATTGTTAACCTTCACCCTGAGGTTTAATATTACCCACCCAGATATCCTCAAAACCATTTGTTCCCCTTTACTTAACAATCACTTCACCTTCTGTTTTCATCGTTCTGACAAACCACAACAGTTCCAGCGGCAGTTATGGTGCTCACTCCTGTGCACCGGTGATGTAAGTCCTGTCATAAGCGTACCTGGCTCACCAGGGATTTGTGAATTAATATGCACAGTGAAAGCTAAAGTGCAAAAAACACCAATTAACTTTCTTAATTTATATGCCATTCCCCCATCTCCCAGCACAAGTGTTGTTGATGTCCTTGGACTGCTCAAACAATACAAGTTGCCATTACTATAGGAGGGGTTAATTGTATTTACAATCGAGCTGCCGGTCTTCGACATTGATGAAAATGTGACACAAACACAAAGCATGCATGAAAAGCTTCCTAGAAGACTGGAAAGTAAAAGTTTATGAGCTGGAACGTTGCTGAAATAAACTCAATTCCCGTTCAGCTTACAGTGAACCCGTGCTTTGCACATACAAGGCGAAGCAATGAGGGATGATTTATGCAAAAATGTGTACCAAAAAAATGGCGCCTTGTGGGGATGAGAACATGTAGACAAACATGAGTGGTTTGTTCACTTTAATGGGGTTGATTTACTAAAGCCAAACAGGCTGTGCACTCTGCGAGTGCAGTTTCTCCAGAGCTTAGTGTAGCACCCTTGAGTTTAGGAAGGGTTGCGCCTAAATTTACTTGCCAGGTATAGCTACCTTGGCTAATTGTTGAGGATCAATTGATTTCACTCTAAGTATGTAATTGCTGCACTTCTCTCTTTTGCCGCTAGGTGGCCGGGTACCTGGTGGCATTAGCTATGAGAAGGGCACTGCAAGGTCAGATTATGGGTATATGGGGTATCTAAGCCAATAGGCAGAGGTTTTCTTAAATCTCTTGGCCCGCTGGGAGAATCTATATATTTGGGTGAAGTCAGGTGATCAGTGTTCTGTGCCACCTGGATGGCTGTCTGGGTGGACATGTGTTGTATTGGCCCGGGCTGGAGATTGGGCCTATCCCGGGCACATCTGGCTGCTGGGCTGTCTGAGGGCATATCCAGAAGCGGGAGAGCAGCACAGGGTTGGGATTGCGGCTTGCAGTCCAACCAGAAGTGACGGTTCTGCCGGCCGGAGAACCTGTCGTGGTCGGAGGTAGAGGGGAAGCTGTCGCCACTAAGGGACCAACTGCCTTATTACCAGGGACCACAGTGAGTAACTGAAGCAAGTACCAGGGCAGTATTCTCACCAACCTGGGACGGTGAAGAATCGGGAAACTTCAGTGAGTATCAAGCCAGGGACCCAGCCAGCGGAGGTGACGCTTGCAGAGCAGCCTTGTGTGTCAAGCCAGAGACCGAGCAGGCCAGTGGGGTGATGCTTGAGGAAGATACTACCGTGAAGATTGGAGAAGCTAATGGGTATCAGTGGCAGAGAATCATCTAGTCTAGTGAGAGAGACTGGGAGCTCAGTGATCTGTAATTTTTTTATACTAGTTATGGTGGCGATCAACAACTTATAGCGGGACTGTGATATTGCTGTGGACAATTGGACACTTTTGACAATTTGTGGGAACCAGTGACACCAATACAGTGATCCGTGCTAAAAATATACACTGTCACTGTACTAATGATACTGGCTGGGAAGGGGTTAAACATGTAGGGCGATCAAAGGGTTAAATGTGTGCTAGCCATTGCTTTTGTGTACTTTGTGAGGTGCTTTTACTAAGGGATGTGATGGATTTTCTTTCCCTGCTCTGCAGGGAAAGAAAACCCATCACATCCACGCTGTCAGAATGGAGCTCTGCCTTGTTTACATAGGCAGAGCTCCGCCCAGCCTCTCTTCCTGACGATTCATTGGTCACACCCACTGATCTGCTTCTGCTGTGACTAATCACACCAAAAAGCGGTGTGCTGGCAGCGCACGCACACGCCCCTAAGCGGAATGTGCGGCTTTCTGTATCCTCGCTGTCTTCTGCCCCTCTAATGATTCATCCTCTCTCTTTTTATAGGTAGTAGCTTGTGCCAGAGGACCATTTTAGGGCAACTGTCAACTTATCCACCAATCACTGATAAGTATTCATTTAATTTTTTTTTTCCTATTAATAACTGACCTTTTCTAGAAATTTCTTGTCTGCCATGATCCCCTAGGTGGTGGGGGTGGGGACATGTTATGCCCCACCCTTTATTCTGCACAGAACGGCCGTTCCAGAAGCAGTAAATCTGATATAGGGCGGTCGTTAAAAGAAAAGCATAGGAATTTTTTTTTTAATCACACTTACCTAGGTGGATGCAGCATCTGTCTCTCCGCTGGCTCTAAGGTTGAGAACCTAAGTTCCCTGTGCTTTGTCCCCCCCTGGGCTGTGGAATGGCGGGAGTGGCTGGCTCAGGCTCATTGGCTCGCTGAGAGGCTGAGCTGGGTGCCGGTCCAGGCATGTGGGCGGATCCCGACCATAAGGTCACAATCTTTTTTAGGGCCTGGACCAGCTCTGTGATGTCAGTAAAACAACCCCATTGGATCAACTTCCATTTTTTTACATACTTAGGTTGAAAAAAAAGAGAAAAGTTCATCTAGTTTAACCAATAGAAAAAAAATCAAATGCATACATTGAAAACCACCACCAATATACAAAACCCGGATACAGAGGAAGGCAAAAACAGGCAAAAACACATTATAGCAAGGTCCAGCCTTTTTCAGCTACTTCCTGTCTACATGCACTCCAGCAGCGACTGCAAGGTATTTCTCAGGGCAGTCTTCCTGACGGTAACAAAGACGGAACATGCCTATGCAGTGAACATCAGCATGCCCGCTGAGGAGTCTGGTAGGATTTATGGGGGGAATCCCCAGGTTGTTTGGCTATGTAAGTGAATGGGACAGGTGACATCACTGGCTGTTAAGGACTCGGTGGTGCCTGCACCCACTTGTGTCCTTAACCGCTTGCCGACTATCGCACACAGATGTACGTCGGCAGAATGGCACAGGCAGGCAAATGGGCGTACCTGTACGTCCCTTTAAATTTGTCGCCTATCGGGCGCCCGCCGTGGGAGCGTGCCCGCGGGTCCTGGGAACTCGATGTTCGCCGGCGGCCCACGATTGCGGTGTGGAGAGGTAGAACGGGAAGATGCTTATGTAAACAAGGCTTTTCCCCATTCTGCCTAGTGACATGACAGAGATCACTGCTCCCTGTCATCGGAAGCAGTGATCGCTGTCATGTCAGTGGAAGCCCATCCCCCCCACAGTTAGAACACCTCCCTAGGACACACTTAACCCCTTGTTCGCCCCCTAGTGTTTAACCCCCTTCCCTGCCAGTGTCATTTATACAGTAATCAGTGCATTTTTATAGCACTGATCGCTGTATAAATGACAATGGTCCCAAAATAGTGTCAAAAGTGGCCAATGTGTCTGCCATAATGTCGCAGTCACGATAAAAATCGCAGATCGCCGCCATTACTAATAAAAAAATGCCATAAATCTATCCCCTATTTTGTAGACGCTATAAGTTTTGCGCAAACCAATCAATATACGCTTATTGCGATTTTTTTTTACCAAAAATATGTAGAAGAATACATATCGGCCTAAACTGAGAAAGAAATTCCTTTTTTTATATATTTTTTTGGGGATATTTATTATAGCAAAAAGTAAAAAATATAGCTTTTTTTTCTAAATTTTAGCTCTTTTTTTGTTTATAGCGCAAAAAATAAAAACCGCAGAGGTGATCAAATACTACCAAAAGAAAGCTCTATTTGTGGGAAAAAAAGGACGTCTATTTTGTTTGGGTACAAAGTCGCACGATTGCGCAATTGTCAGCTAAAGCGACGCAGTGCCGAATCGCAAAAAATGCTCTGGTCAGGAAGGGGGAATCTTCCGGGGCTGAAGTGGTTAATAACCATTGACAACGGGAAGCTTCCACCGAATAGGTAAATGTTCAGGTGTTAATTTGAACCTCTGAACAGCCCTGGTTCTGTCCAAACTTGCATTCGAACATTATGCTCATCCCTACCCTGGACGTCATTGTGGGAAGAAAGGGTGTGAGTAATATGCTCGCCATGCCTCAAAGTATTTTTTTTTAAGTTCCTATCGGTCCTATGGAGTGACGAAGGGAACAAAGAAAAGGAGAGTATACGCTTTTAGGGGAAACCTATTGCTTTGCTCTGTACAGGCAAATGACAGGTTCATTTTAGGCTGGGGAGCAAAATACAGGATCAGAGTGCCAAGCTGTCTGGCCAGCTTGGTGACTTGACAATGCTAATAGACTGGGATTCTTAGATTATTCACCGAGTGGTGCTTTTAACACCTGCTCTCTGCAGCTGGCCTGCTCTGGCTGTACTTCAGAGATTGCAGGAGCATTTCCATGACACAGCACTACTTCTAGCTCTTATCTGGACTGTTGCTGTGATGCACGAGCACTCCGCGTACTCCCAGGGCAATATCACAACATGTTGTGGTGAATCTCAGCGGAGCAAAGCCTGTTGATGAACCTTTAAGGGGTAGCGAAGAAAATACTGTGATAGCAACATGAATTCAAAGGAGGTTTCCACCTTAATTTAAAGCAGAGGTGACACAACTCGGGGTCGATTTACGAAGGGAGTGGAGAATCTTCACACATTAAATTGTGTTAATATTCACTTTGGTTATCCATTATGTGCAGATGAATTAAATGAACAAGAATGTATTATTCACAATTGGATTGTTAAAGGAGAAATCCAGGTATAGATATGTTATATATAGTTACACTGGTCCAGCTTAGAGCAATGAGGTTGATTTACTAAATGCAAATAGACTGTGCACTTTTTTAAAGTGCAGTTGACCTCTGCAAGAGCAGTTGCTCCAGGGCTTAGTAAATGAGCAGAAGCTCTGCTGACTTCCGTCATCCAATCACTTGCAAGCAAAAATGCATTTTTTTTTAAATTTTCCTTGCATGTGATTGGGTATTCTTTGCAAAGTGAAGCTTTACCTCATTTACTAAGCTCTGGAGCAATTGCAGAGTGCAACTGTAGGTTGCCTTTAGTAAATCAACCTAAAAAGAACTAGACATCCTTAGGCCCCTTTCACACTGGGGCGGTTTGCAGGCGTTGTTGCGCTAAAAATAGCGCCTGCAAACCGCCCCTAAACAGCCTCCGCTGTTTGTTCAGTGTGAAAGCCCGAGGGCTTTCACACTGAAGCGGTGCGCTGGCAGGAGAAGAAAAAATCTCCTGCAAGCCGCATCTTTGGAGCGGTGAAGGAGCGGTGTATTCACCGCTCCTTAACCGCTCCTGCCCATTGAAATCAATGGGACAGCGCGGCTATACCGCGGTAATACCGCGGCTATAGCCGCGCTATACGAGGGGTTTTATCCCTTTTTCGGCCGCCAGCGGGGGGTTAAAACCGCACCGCTAGCGGCCGAATACCGCGGTAAAACAGCGGTAAAAATAGCGCTGTTTTAGCGCCGACATCCCGATATCCCGGCTGCAGAGCCAATCCTGGATGGTTCCCTGGTTTACAGCAGGGAATAATCGGTGTGGCGGGAGGGACAGCTGTGAACACCGATCTCCCTGCATAGCTCTTTATCCGTTAGCCCCTTCTCCTTCTCTCCCTTCTGCGGCTGTCGGCTAAAAAGCTATACAGAGAGATCGGTGTTCACAGCTGTCCTTCCCGCGGCACCGATCATTCCTGGTTGTTCCCTGTGTCTTCCTCCGGCCGCTCCTTTTGCCCCCTGTCCTTCTCCGGCCCCCTTCCATGACCTTCTCTGCCCCCCCATTCCCCTCCAGCTCCCTGTCCTCCTCCACCCCCCTTTGTCCCCCACAGCCAGCTTCCCTTCTCTCCTCTCCCGCCTGGGGATCTGTCAGGATCGAGAGCGGAGGAAGGGACCGGTAAATATGTCATTTACTGTCCCCTTCCTTTTCTGAATTGGACACAGAGAGCAGCGCTCACTCCTGTGTCATGTGAAAACTGAGCAGAGTAAACGTTATTTAAACTGCTTCAATTTATGAATGGACAGGAGCCTCTGTCTCTGTATGTTCATCTTCAATGCGGAGAAAGGGACTGGGGAATCTGTGTCCTCAGTCCCTTTCTTTGTCTCAAAGGGGAGCTGTCAGGGTTCTGTTTAGACCCCTGATATCTCATCAAAGCCCACCAACAGGGCTGATAAAAAAAGAAAACAATGTCAAAAATATTAAAAAGTATAATTGTAAAAAAATTGAATTTTTTTTGCTTGGGGGGGGGGGGGGGGGGGGGTGTTGGGGGTAGAGAGAGCGGCACCTCCCTGAAATGAGTTTTTTTGCAGGTTGGGATGTCTGTGTAACTGGGCATATACCATCTTATACAGTATACAAGTGTGGTGGTTAAATAAATTATTGTACAATGAACAATTAAAAAAAGAAAAAAAATATTTTTAAAAATGATATGGATAAATAAAACATTTGACATTTATAAATTTGTCCATATCCTTGTGTCCTCATACATTCAGAATGTGACAGAGGTGACAGGTAATGTTGTTTTCCAGCTGGTGAGATGCACGCTGCTGCTAACTTCCTGTTCAGCATTTTGCTTGTATCCTCTCATGTAATAGTGAGTACGTTGTTTTTAATCTGATTTTAATTGTAATAAACAAAATGACACTATACAGATCTCTTCTGCTATACTCTCTATGTTCGTTTATGAGCAAAAACACAACGGTGTGCATAGGCATGCACGGGAGTGGGGGTGGGGGGTGGGGGGGTGCCAGGTGTGCCTGGGCACACCCTAATCACTGTGTGCGGTGCCGATTCCCCCTATTGCCTGGGCTTCACCCCATGTTGCGCTCCCAGAATGGAGAGTGGGGAAAGGGGCTAGTAAATATGTCATTCTCAATAAAGACGGTGAACATTCAACACACTCAGTCACTGGGGTTGATTTACTAAAGGTAAATAGACTGTGCACATTGCAAAGTGCAGTTGTACCCAGCAGGTGCAGTTGCTCCAGAGCTTAGTAAATGAGGTAAGGCTTCACTTTGCAAAGAATATCCGATCACATGCAAGGAAAATAAAAACAACAACATTTTTGCATATGATTGATTGATGGAAGTCAGCAGAACTTCTGCTCATTTACTAAGCACTGGAGCAACTGCTCTTGCAGAGTGCAACTCCACTTTGCAAAGTGCACAGACTAGTTGCCTTTAGTAAAAAAAAACCACTGTGTTCATTTATAATTGAAGCATAGTAAACTGTGTTTACTATGCTTTCATTTGTGAATGAACAGGAAACCTCTAAGCACAGAGCACTTCCCATTCATTCACTGTCCAGTACAGCTGCGGCCACAGAAAAAGGCATGTGTGTTTGAGTTTTTGGGTGAACACCCTAATGCAATAGGCTGCGCACACCTATGACGGTACGGCTTACTATTGCGGAAGATAACCACAAATTCCAGCACAACCAGGACCATCACTAAGCGCTTATGACTCTTATAGTATAGGAGTCCACATCAGTTGGTAAGTGAGTGTGGACAGTGAAGGAGAGCACGATTTATACTTTAGTTAAAGAGACAGCACCCTACACCATTAAAGATTTACGATCGACTGTCACATTTTGAATGTACAGTATGAAGACACGAGTATGTAGACTAATTTATAAATGTCACGTGTTTTATTTATCCATATGGTTTTTAAAAATACTTTTTCTTTCTTTTTTTTAATTGTTCATTGTATATTAAATTATCTAATCATCATGATTGTATATAAGTTGGAATTCACATAACACTTATGAAACTAGACAGCACTTAAAACCAACATAGGTAATTTAAAGGTACAGTACGTTATTACAGCTGCAGCCGGTTATTTTGTTAATTCACATTGGTGAAGATTTAGATCATTTTCCCTAAGCACGGGACCACATTGGTAATCCATATACCATACCAGGCCAAAGCTGAAAATCACTGTAACAGACACCTCTAGTCCAGCGATCTCCACTTGCTTCTGGGTGCCAAGCCAAGCAGCTGCACTTCCATTACTGAACACATGAGGTTGGTCACTCCACCATGAACACCATTCAGAGAATGCTTTACATTTTCTAAATAGATGCAAACCTTTCATTGATTGGTCGAGGTGGAGAGTGTGATGACTTCTCCAATCAGGGAACGCTTTTAATTTATTCAGCTGCTAAGGCCTTTGATAGCCTAGAATGGAACTATTTATGGAAGGTGTTAGAGATATTTGGGTTTGGCTCCTTTATAAAGTGGGTGAAAATTCTCTATAGCGAACCAAGAGTTAAAAAAAAAATTAACAAGGAATACTCAGAATTATTTCAGCTGGAGAGAGGGACAAGACAGGGCTACCCCTATTGTTCGCTCTTGCAATGGAACCACTAGCAATGACTAGATCACGGTTAGATATACATGGGTTCCGGCGGCAAATGGAGGAGGACAGGATAGCATTGTATGCAGACGATGTCCTGTTTTTTCTTGGAGATGTTGATACCTCGTTAAATACAGTGATACAAATGGTTGATGAATTTGGGTGATTCTCAGGTCTGGTTATCAACTGGGAGAAATCGGCTTTGATACCGGTTGACCCACTTGGTAACCAGATATTGCCTAGAGCTCCCCACTTGGAGGTAGTTACCAAACTGAAATATCTTGGGGTCTGGATGACGAGCGATATAAACCAGTACATCAATGATAACTTAGTCACATTACTACTTAAATTAAAGCAAAAGAGAGATATTTGGATCCGACTCCCTCTATCTGTAGCAAGGCGTTGTAATTTAATAAAGATGATATGGCTACCGCAGATTCTATACTTGCTTCATAACTCTCCCATTTGGATAGGTCAAAAGTAGTTCAAGAGAATAGAATCCCTTTTTAGGGAACTAATTTGGAGAGAGGGCCAATCTAGGATTGGTTTACGAACCATGCAGTTACCAATTAAAGAAGGGGGTATGGCGGTCCCGCATCCGAGATCATATTTCCTGGCATCCCAGTTACAACATTTAATGGGCTGTGGAGACCTGGGAGGGGGGAACCCTTGCAACAAAATTATGATAATGGGGGCCCCACATAGTATACTAGTAGAGGTGTTAGAGGCGGACTCATTTGTTCATAGATGCCCAACGATAAAACTAGTCAGTAAAGTATGGCAGGTAACAAAGGCATTAATAGGACATAATGGGGTAAAGGAATATACCCCCTTATGGAACAACAAAAATTTGGCGGAAGTAAGGGGTATAGAGAGGCCCAGGGAATGGGAGAGGCAGGGTATTAACTGATTGGTTTAATTATATGAGGGCAACCTCATGAAGACATTCGAGGACTTAAGACTGGAATTTAATATATCAAATAAGGCATTATAAATGAATATCTGCAGATTAGGCATGCCACCCAAGCACAGTTTAGGTCACAAACCATTGAATGGATCCCCACACTTCTAAAAATAATTAAACCAGCCGCAACTAAAGGATCTCTGAGTTATATGCTAGATTGGGGGCTAGAATAATAAGTGGAGTAGGACCATCCAGGAGTAAAGCGGGGTGGGAAAGAGACGTGGGGGCAATGACTACGGAACAATGGGATAGGATCTTAGAACGAGGAGACATGGTCTCGATTTCTCCTTCGCAGAAAGTAACCCATTTGTTCCTAATTCATTGAGTCTATTTTACCCCCCCAAAAATGTTTAAATTTGGAAGAAGACAAAATGATGGGTGCCCCAGATGTAAGGCATCAGGAGATCTAAACCATATGGTATGGAAGTGTCCTAAGCTATTTAGATACTGGGTGGATATAGTAGCTAGGATGAATAAAACTTTTGGGACCACACTAGAACCAGTTCAAGACTTGCTTATTAGGAAGCTTGGAAGAAGGTAGAGCCCCGACTGGCGCCATTGAAGTAGTGCTGAGATGCCTGTTTCAGGTGAGGAAATTAATAGCACCGAAATGGCAGGCACAGACTCCCCCGACAGTGGAGAGCTGGGTTGAGACCATTCATTCAATGGTTTGGAGCAAAAGGGCGATATGTATTAGGCAGGGTAATTATAATAAGTTTGAAAGAATGTGGAGGCCTTGGCTGGACGAGATGGGGTACCCCCTATAAGGGATTGGTGAGAGACTCTCTCTCATTCCTTGCCACTCCCTTGTTCTTGCTTCCCGCCCTTACGTGGTCTTGAATGCTTTTCTCTTTTACATGACACCTGTCCAGGGAGATGGTTTCCCCCTTACCCTTTTGGCCATGTGACTAACAGAAATATGTGCATAACCAATAGTTGAGTGGTGTGTGGGAGGGTGGGTGGGAATAGGCTGGGAGCGATAGGGAAGATAAAATAATAACTGTTTTGTTTTTTGTATTTTGAGATGTTATACGATATTTTATGTTGCTGTATGTTCTCTTTTTGATACTTGAAGAATAATAAAAATAAAGTAATTAAAAAAAAATTCATTCAGATAATAAATAAAGAATTGAGCTTTGTGCATTTTTTGGTTGCCTGTTTGTACGCAGGTTGAAAATGTGTGTGCAGTTAGTTTTCCAGGAGCAGGGAAAGGGTTAAACATTTTCAGCTCAGTTCCCAGGACTTTTGGCACTGGCCGGCCCACCTGTACTATAAAAAGGGGGACAGCCGAGATCCGTGGGCTCCAGAGAACGAGAACTTGGATACAGGTGTATGGCAGACTCACCTGTGGGTGCAGAAGAAACCTATGATCATGGTCAGCAATCCAGCCATGCAGGACTGCTGTTAGAAACCACGGGGCCCCATACAGACAATTTGACATGGGGCCCCATACAGACAACCTGACATGGGGCCCCATACAGACAATTTGACATGGGGCCCCATACAGACAACCTGACATGGGGCCCCATACAGACAACCTGACATGGGGCCCCATACAGACAACCTGACATGGGGCCCCATACAGACAACCTGACATGGGGCCCCATACAGACAACCTGACATGGGGCCCCATACAGACAATTTGACATGGGGCCCCATAAAGACAACCTGACATGGGGCCCCATACAGACAACCCGACATGGGGCCCCATAAAGTCAACCTGACATGGGGCCCCATACAGACAACCTGACATGGGGCCCCATACAGCTAGTGCTTCCGTTATGAATGGGCACAGTGAATTACAGGTACCAATTGGTCATCGTGTTCATTCAGGAAAGAAAGGGTCCCATAAATATGACATTTACTGGACCCTTTCCCCACTCTTGATCTTGAAGGATCTTTTTGAGTGCTTGCAGCTGTCGGTGGGAAGAAGAGGATAACACAAATGTTACTTAGTTCTGTATTCTCTAAAAGTAGCAATACTGGGAGGTGGATAGGGGTTGGAAGCAAGGAACAGAGGAACAGTGCTCAGAGGTGGGTAGGGGTGGAGACAAGGGGTAATTCAGAAGGAGGGAGTTTCTGCATCTATTCTCTGAGTAAAGAAGCCCTGGTTATTATACACTATATTATCAAAAGTATTGGGACGCCTGCCTTTACACGCACATGAACTTTAATGGCATCCCAGTCTTAGTCCGTAGGGTTCAATATTGAGTTGGCCCACCCTTTGCAGCTATAACAGCTTCAACTCTTCTGGGAAGGCTGTTCACAAGGTTTAGGAGTGGGTCTATGGGAATGTTTGACCATTTTTCCAGAAGTGCATTTGTGAGGTCAGGCACTGATGTTGGAAGAGAAGGCCTGGCTCGCAGTCTCTGCTTTAATTCATCCCAAAGGTGTTCTATCAGGTTAGGATCAGGACTAGCCTTCACAGAATAATTGAAACTGTTATAGCTACAAAGGGTGGGCCAACTCAATATTGAAACCTATGCTCAAAGACTGGGATGCCATAAAAATGAATGTGCGTGTAAAGGCAGGTGTCCCAATACTTTTGACAATATAGTGTATGTTATAACACGGATGATGATCCGTGTTTTAACACTGATTGTTCTTATATTGGTTGGGATCAGTTGTAGTCCTAAAGGGTTAATTCATTTTTGTGCACGATTGAACACAAGAAAAGAACAGAGTGGCCTATGGGCAGCTGCCTGCCAGCAGATTAATTGCACTGATTGTCAAAGTGCTGCCATCCTCACATTAGAGAGGAAATGTACCAGTCTTGCTAGATTGGACAGAATGTAGTTCGATGGTAAAGGAAGCTGTACGTGAGTGACAGATATGTCATGTTATGTTCTTCTTCCTTTGCAGATGGAACTTTTTCACCAGCGGTAATAAGAATCAAACTCTGCAGCATGATCTATTGTTATTTGATGGTTACAGTCAAAGCTTTCAATCTTGTCAGAGACATATCTGTAGAATGAGGAGGAGATCATTTTCTAGAATAATGTCAGTTCATACCGGACAGGCTGAGAGATGGAATATCTAAAGAGCAGAATGCAAAAGACATTTACTGTATGAAAAGTACATTCCTTTTTTCTGAGTAATAAAGATAGATAGATAGATAGATAGATAGATAGATAGATAGATAGATAGATAGATAGATAGATAGATAGATAGATAGATAGATAGATAGATAAATAGACACTTGCATACGTGTAGTAGTTGGATTTGCCCCCTCAATGACCAGGCCATTTTTTGCGATACGGCACTGCATCACTTTAACTGACAATTGCGCGGTCGCGTGACGTTATACCCAAACAAAATCTATGTCCTTTTTTCCCCACAAATAGAGCTTTCTTTTGGTGGTATTTGATCACCTCTGCGGTTTTTATTTTTTGCGCTATAAACAGAAAAAAAGTGTCAATTTTGAAAAAAAAAACCAATATTTTTTACTTTTTGCTATAATAAATATGTAAAAAAAAATTTCTTCATCAGTTTAGGCCAATATGTTCTCTATAACATATTTTTGGTAAAAAAAAAGGCAATAAGCATATATTGATTGGTTTGCCCAAAAGTTATAGCGTCTACAGAAATAGGGGATACATTTATGGCATTTTTATTATTTATTTATTTATTTTTTTATTAGTAATGGCGGTGATCAGTGATTTTTAGCAGGACTGTGACATTGCGGCAGACAGATCTGACACTTTTTTGGGACAAGTGGAATTTATACAGCGACCAGAGCTAAAAATAGCCACTGATTACTGTACAAATGTCACTGGCAGGGGTTAACACTAGGGGGCGATCAAGGGGTTAAGTGTTCCCTAGGGAGGTGTTTCTAACTGTGGGGGGAGGGGACTGACTGGAGGAGGAGAGAAATCGCTGTTCCTGATCACTAGGAACAGCAGATCTCTCTCTCCTCCCCTGTCAGAATGGGGATCTGTCTGTTTACATTGACAGATCCCCGTTCTAGCTGTCTGTGGAGCGATCGCGGGTGTCCAGCTGATATCGCGGCTGCCGGCCACACACATCGGCTCCGGCGTCGCTACCTGCCGCAGTATAATGATGGCGACTGGTCGGAAAGCGGTTAAAGGAGAAGTATGGCCATACTTCTCCTGTGGATCACAGGAGTGCAGTTCGTTCTGCACTCCTGTGACCAGTTTAAAGCAGACAGCGGGCTAATGTCCGCTGTTGGCTGATGTCACTAGAATGATCCCAACTTTAATGTAAGGATCCACCCAGATGCCTGCACCGGCAGCTGCCTCAACCTCTCAACGAGCCACTGAGAGCCTAAGCCAACAGGTCCCAACCCCTCCTCAGTCCGAGTCTCCGGTGAGCGCTGGGGAAGCAAAGCCGAGAGCCAGTCTTCGGCTCCCTGCAGGCTGAAGACCGAGAACTGAGCGATCAGTAGTGTTTTATCTCACAGTTCTCTGGCTTAGAGCGGGTGGGGTGACAGCTGCAGCATGGATCAATTCTGCATCCACCTAGGTGAACATGAATGTTTGTTTTTTTAATTCCCAAACTTCTCTTTTAACACTAGGAATGAGTGGTGGTTCCTGAGGATTACATTTTAGGCTATGTCTATATTTCTTAAGATCTTACATTATTATTTTTTATCATTGCACTTAATTGGTGTGATTTTTACAGCATTATTATTAGCACGACAAATATATGTTTATAGATGTAATATGTATATACAGTATCTCCTATACTGCCAGGCCTGTACTGGCCATAGGGACTATTGGGAGATTCCCGGTGGGCTGATGTCTCAGTAAGCCAGTCAGGTGCAGTCCTGGAGCCGCTCCTCTCTGACAGTGAGTGATCGCAATTTCACTCCTGTCAGGAGGAAAAGCTTCCTTCCATTAGGCGTTATGCTCCCTCCAGCCTGCAGGGGGAGATAGACCAACGGCAGACTTTCCTTCCTCTCTCCCCTATCACTTGTTATCACATGACTGGAGAGAGGAACGAGAAGCTGCCTTCAAAATGGTGAGTACATGTGGGAGGGGGAGGAGAGGGAGGACACTGATGTGAAGGGCTGCTGATGGGGGCTCTCCGATGGGGACTCTGATGTGAAGTGGGCTGCTGGTGGGGACTGTGATGTGAAGTGGGCTGCTGGTGGGGACTCTGATGTAAAGTGAGCTGCTGGTGGGGACTGCTATGTGAAGTGGGCTGCTGGTGGGGACTCTGATGTGAAGTGAGCTGCTGGTGGGGACTCTGATGTGAAGTGGGCTGCTGGTGGGGACTCTGATGTAAAGTGGGCTGCTGGTGGGGACTCTGATGTGAAGTGAGCTGCTGGTGGGGACTCTGATGTGAAGTGGGCTGCTGGTGGGGACTCTGATGTAAAGTGGGCTGCTGGTGGGGACTCTGATGTAAAGTGGGCTGCTGGTGGGGACTCTGATGTGAAGTGAGCTGCTGGTGGGGACTCTGATGTGAAGGGGGCTGCTGGTGGGGACTGTGATGTGAAGTGGGCTGCTGGTGGGGACTCTGATGTAAAGTGGGCTGCTGGTGGGGACTCTGATGTGAAGGGAGCTGCTGGTGGGGACTCTGATGTGAAGGGAGCTGCTGGTGGGGACTGCTATGTGAAGTGGGCTGCTGGTGGGGACTCTGATGTGAAGTGAGCTGCTGGTGGGGACTCTGATGTGAAGTGAGCTGCTGGTGGGGACTCTGATGTAAAGTGGGCTGCTGGTGGGGACTCTGATGTGAAGTGAGCTGCTGGTGGGGACTCTGATGTGAAGTGGGCTGCTGGTGGGGACTCTGATGTAAAGTGGGCTGCTGGTGGGGACTCTGATGTAAAGTGGGCTGCTGGTGGGGACTCTGATGTGAAGTGAGCTGCTGGTGGGGACTCTGATGTGAAGGGGGCTGCTGGTGGGGACTGTGATGTGAAGTGGGCTGCTGGTGGGGACTCTGATGTAAAGTAGGCTGCTGGTGGGGACTCTGATGTGAAGGGAGCTGCTGGTGGGGACTCTGATGTGAAGGGAGCTGCTGGTGGGGACTGCTATGTGAAGTGGGCTGCTGGTGGGGACTCTGATGTGAAGGGAGCTGCTGGTGGGGACTGCTATGTGAAGTGGGCTGCTGGTGGGGACTCTGATGTGAAGGGAGCTGCTGATTGGGACACTCTGATGTAAGGGGGACGCTGTTGGGGACACTCTGATGTAAGGGGGGCGCTGTTGGGGACACTCTGATGTAAGGAGGGTGCTGTTGGGGACACTCTGATGTAAGGGGGGCGCTGTTGGGGACACTCTGATGTAAGGGGGGCGCTGTTGGGGACACTCTGATGTAAGGAGGGTGCTGTTGGGGACACTCTGATGTAAGGAGGGTGCTGTTGGGGACACTCTGATGTAAGTAGGGTGCTGTTGGGGACACTCTGATGTAAGGAGGGTGCTGTTGGGGACACTCTGATGTAAGGGGGGCGCTGTTGGGGACACTCAAAATTGAAGTGGGCCAGTCATGAGGAAGTCCAGGGCCAAATTTTTGTCCCAGTCCAGCCCTGTATACTGCTGTCTCAAATGTGTAAAAATATAGATTTTTTAAATTTCACTTAGCATACTGTAGTCCTGAACATAAACATTTAGGAAAATCTATACAAAATATTACACAAAGGAAATAAAAGAAGCACAATAAAGAAAAAGCAAAAGCGGACATTATAAATTCTTCTTTTTCATTTCTCAACAATAAGACATGTTATACCGCCATCTAGTGATAAAGTGTGAGGCTGCAGCCTCAGAACTGTTTGCATTGATTATAGAGGGCAAATTACAGACCTGTAATTTAGTCACAAACGTTTAATCAGGGCTACAGAAAAACAAAAAACAGAGGTAGGAGTTTCAGTAATAGTTCTCATGGTGAATGAATGAATTCATGAATGAGTCACTGTGACAGATCTACGATAAAATCCCCCCCTCCTAATAGCTGCTTTGGAATCTTAAGCTGAGAATGTGAGAATTAGGAACCTGATCTCCCCATCACAGTTTCCCCAATGATTTTTTTATTAGTCAGAGTATTATTGCAATTACTAGTTATTACTGTTTAACTGGGAAATCTTTCAATGAGGACATTTGTTCCGGTGACAATTGTCTGAGAGGGACTGTTGCTCTAATTGTGGAGGTATTTCCTCTCAATACTTTTTGCACCTCTGAGACAGGAAGTGAAGAGCAATCTCTTCAGCAGGGACGCAGACTGCAAAAAGAAAAAAAAGAGCAAACAGTTGGGATTTTAGAAGTTTAAAATCCTTGTTCCAATCAACATTAAAACTTCCCACTGCAAGGGTTAAGTGCCCGTTCTGCCTAGAGCACAAATGTCAAACACAAAGCCCGCAGGTCAAATCCCGCCTGTCAGGCCTTGTCAAGCCCTAGCACCCAGTTTTGCAGCTGGAATGTGGCAAAACTCCATTCCGCCACCTCCAGGGGTGGCCCATGCATTAAGGACGCACGGGCGCCGCCCGCCCCCTCTATCCTCGCCACCCCCCTTTATGGTTAATAGATAGATTCAGGCATTGGCCACCACTGCCACCCGCTATTCAGGCGTCCGGCCCCATTTTTCGGACGCCTGGCGCCTGAATTACAGTGGCGGAGGTGTTTTTTTGAAGCACCTGATTAGAGCCATAGGCTCTAATAGACTTTAAAATAGGGTGGGCTCGGAGCACAGAGCATTGCACTCAGAGTCCACTTAGATGTGTTAGAAAAGCAAATTAATATTTGCTTTTCTAACACTGAATCGCCTCTCCGCCAATCAGGAAGTGTGGGTCTGTTACCCGTTTCCTAATCGGCTGAAAGGTTAGGCGATCCTATTTTATGCCTAGGAGGAAGGGAGGAGACGCATGGTGGAAGCCGCCGTGATCGCGGAAGGGAAGAGGACACGGAAGATGCTGCAAGATGCCTGCCACAGCCTGTCCCCCTGCCCGATGATCCCCAAAGTACCTGATGAACCCAGATGTGCCCGGCGTTCGGGTAAGTGCCGGTGGATCGGAAAACAGCGGGGGGTTGAGGTGCCATGGGGGGGGGATGGTTTGCTGCCCCACCCTAAAACATAAAAAACCACCGGCCGCCACTGTCCGGCTCTCAATTTCCACTCCCGCTGTCACTTGTAAACACAGAATCCTTCTGTGTTTGCAAGGAGACAGTATTGCTCTCAGCGGCTTCTGCATATAACTGATCCCTGCATACACTCATGATGAATGAATGATCTCCCTGCAAGGTCAGGCAGAGCCACCTACATAGGGAGGTACTAGAACCGAATACACGGCTAATAGAGCCTCCTACACAGGGAGGTACTAAAGCCACCTACACAGGCAAGTACTAGAGCAGGGCCTGGTAGGAGAGAGTAAAGTTGCAAGGAAGCTTTGTGGGGCTGGGGTTGTACACTGTGCATAGCACACCCCTAAACCCTGCACTTTGTACGTAACGCACTCCTGAACCCTGCATTCTGTACTTAGCGCACCACCAAGCCATGGACTCTTGGGGTGGGGGGGATTTGTGCTGGGATGGGAGATTTGGAGTGGGGGGAGAGGATGTGTACTTGGAGGGGAAATTTGAGGGGTTGAGGATAAGTGTTTGGTGGGGTGATCTTCTTTTCTTTTTTGGGGGTTCAAAGATTTGTGCAGGGAGGGGGGATTTCAGCAGGGGGTAGATTTGTACTGGGAGGAGTTGGAATTTATGCTTAGGGGGCAAGCATGCAGATTAGCCCAATTTTACATCTTGATGGGGGGTGGGCACAGTTTGGCATGTTCACCCTGGGCTGTAGATGACCTTCTCCCAGCACTGGTATATCAGCTCATTCATCATCCCCTATGCAAAACAAGCAGTTAACCCTTGCAATAGGAAGAAGGGCCCACTGCAGGGAAAAAATCCTATTTGTCCTTTTTCTGTACACCAATGTTAGTCCACCTTTGCTTAATGATGAAATACAAATACAAAAAAAACAACCTGAATGCAGAGGTCAACTAGTATCTTGACCTTGCCTACCCTAATAAAAATACGTAATCAGTAGATAAGGGGTTAATGGCTGGACACACCATGGTACACCTGATTCAGAAAATGGAGTGATGAGAGGTGAAGGGGTGTGGAGATTCAGTCTTTGCTAGGAACAGGCTGAGATTGGGAGCCTTACTAGAATAGCTCAGTGAACAGTCAGGAGGCTAAAGATTTGTGTTACCTGTTCCGACAACTAAGAATTAGGTAGGGTTTGGGACAAACTCGGTTTGGCTTTAACATGACAGCAGGCCACCGTCCCAATCAACTGTGGCCATGGGTTTCCCTGCTCCACAACCACATGTAACAAAGGAGCAGGGATGCTGGTGACATTACTGACCTAATGTGGCCAGATGACCAAATTTGGACAATGTAATTGACCTAATATGCTCTATGTGCGTGTGATAGCGCTGGTGCTGAAAGTTAAAGTGGTGTTCCGGTCGAAATTATACTTTTTAAATAAAAATACCCCTATAATACACAAGCTTAATGTATTCTAGTAAAGTTAGTCTGTAAACTAAGGTCTGTTTTGTTAGTTTATAGCAGTAGTTTGTTATTTTATAAACTTAGAGCAGGCCGTGGCCATCTTAAGTGTGAGCATCTGAAGCCAGACTGTATTTCTTCCTGGATCTCATCCTTGCAGATCTCGCACATGCTCAGTGCAGCACAAGCAGTGTGATAGGTTTCAGGTCAGGTTTCCATAGCAACGGCAGTGTCAGAGGAAGTTGCCGCCCCTTCCCAGATGGCGTTGCAAACAGGAAATGATGCGATGGGCCAAGGCCAGGGAGGAGGAAACGAAAAATGAATACAGCAGATATACAGTAGGTGCTGAGAAAAAAAAATATCTAATTCGTTTACAGTGCACAGTTTAGTGAGGGATGCTGAAGAGTTGTAAAAGTGGGTGGAACTCCACTTTAAGATTGGTTCCAATCAGGATTTTTGTCATCTCAGGCGAAGGTGCACTAGCCACTTCCCTGGGCACTGGTTGAAAGCTCATGACCAGGAAGTGATGTCATACATGTCACTTCCTGGTATGTGCACAGGAGAGAAGCTAAGGGGATGGAGGTACGCTGAACTACTGCCGCCCTTCGCAGCAACACCTTCCATGACTGCACCGGGCCCGCAGGTGAGACAGAGGAGCCCAGTGATATGGCGGTGGGTCGCATATCACGGCGGTGGTTGTGGAAGTGATAGGTGGCTTCACAGCCATTTGTATCACATCCACACGAAAGCCGATAGTTGGCTTTACTAGAGTACACATGCTCCCGGCCAGTATAGCGCCTGGGAGTGTGTAAAAAAAACAAGTCTGCAGATCGGTTAAAGATCTGAATCCCCAGCAAGTGGCTGGGGATTCAGATTTTACTGACCCCCACCCCAATGCTGGAGGCCTAAGGTGGCTGCCTGAGCCAAATTATGGTTGCGCTAGCACTGGTTCCAATGGATCTACTGTAAAGAAAATCTGTGATTAACATCTAGTATGGGTAGACCCTGTTCTGGTCCTTGGCTGCTACCTCCCTGAGTGCAGCACAAGCACGTGCTCAGCACACAGTAGTTTCTTGAATGTGTATAGAGGAGTGCCTGGTACAAAAGTCCATCTCACCTAAAGGACTTTTTGAAACTTTTGGTTAAGAGCATCAGATACAGCCAATGTATTTCAGGGGGAAAAAAAAACCTTCTGCCTTCTGGGGAACAAAGGTTCCACTTGACCAAATGGGCATGTAGAACCTTAGTTCATTCTTACCAATAATTAGGGATGATCTAGGGAAGCTGTTATGGTTCCACACTAAGTGGTGTGTATACGTGCAGCTGGGGGGATGCATTGGTTGATGATGATTGGTGGGTCACTGTGACAGCTTCCTGGCACGATAGCTCAGGTGGGTTCAGACTAGGATCAGAACATGTCGGAGCCAATCCCTGCTGATAACCCCTGTGAGGTTGGACTTTTACTGTTAGACCCCTTTCACACTGGGGCGGTTTGCAGGCGGTATTGCGCTAAAAATACCGCCTGCAAACCGCCCCTAAACAGCCTCCGCTGTTTGTTCAGTGTGAAAGCCCGAGGGCTTTCACACTGAAGCGGTGCACTGACAGGACGGTGAAAAAAGTCCTGCAAACCGCTTCTTTGGAGCAGGGAAGGAGCGGTGTATTCACCGCTCCTTCCCCGCTCCTGCCCATTGAAATCAATGGGACAGCGCGGCTATACCGCGGCAATACCGCGGCTATAGCCGCGCTGTACGAGGGATTTTAACCCTTTTTCGGCCGCCAGCGGGGGGGTAAAACTGCACCGCTAGCGGCCGAATACAGCTGCAAGAACGACGGTACAGCAGCGCTAAAAATAGCGCTGTTGTACCGCCGACGCCCCCACCGCTCCAGTGTGAAAGGGGCCTTAATGTTGTCTACTGTAGAAAAATAACAGAAGGTTAGAAGCCCTAAAAGGAAAACGGATGCATGCCGATGGGCTCCTTACAAAAGTTTTATTTGAAACTGGCCCTACAGCCATACCTCCCAACTGTCCCTGATTTCGAGGGACTGTCCCTGATTTGGAGCAATGTCCCTCTGTCCCTCTTTCCTCCTCATTTGTCCCTCATTTTGGTCTGATCCATATAGTTATATAGTATATAAAATGCACTTTTTATCTTTCAAAAAGTGTTTCCCAGTGCTAAACCTTTCATCCAATTTCTAAATTGCTGCATTTGTACATTTTAACAGCCAATATAAAGGAATAGTAGTGGTAAAAAAAGCACTTTAATTAACCTTTTTTTCGGGGTTAATTCTCCTTTAAGGGGGTGTGGCAGGCGGGTGTGTCCTATGCCTACATACATTTGCTAGTAGGTGTCCCTCATTCCCATCTCAAAATGTCGGGAGGTATGCCTACAGCTGCCATTAACTAAAAGTTCTACTTCTACTTTATATCTTAGTTATCATTTGAGATTTATAAACAAAAAAAAATGCTAATTTGGAATGGAGAAATTTATTTAAATTTGACCTATCATCGGGTATGTATATTTTTCAGTGTTAGGTTTAACATGCTAATTAATGTGTCAGTGTAAAGGTCTATTGTATTGTCTATTCTATCGTTTGGGCAATTACTAACGCTGAATCTGTGGATTAGGCAGAGATTACCTGTGATGATTGTGGTTGGATGCACACATTGAGATTGAGATTGCCTGTTCTCTTATATCTAGAAAAACATGTTTATAGACATTTTTTGAAGCATTATTATGATAGTTATGTCTAGTCATAGGCAAAATGGCTACTTTATTTAGGATTTAAAGCAGAGGTAGGCAACCCTGGAGAGGTGGGGATCTACCTGAACAACATGGGAGAGATCAAAGATCACCAGGGTACAGCACACTTTTTCTTTAAGCAAGGCCCTAATGAAACGCAAGGAAGGTTTTAAGAGCTCATGGGTTAGTAGCAAGTAACACAGAGTTCAGGGGTTAGTAGTAGCGAGTAACACTGGGGTTGATTTACTAAAGTCATATTGACTGTGCACTTTGCAATGTGCAGTTGCACTCTACAAAGAGCAGTTGGTCCAGAGCTTAGTAAATGAGCAGAAGCTCTACTGACTTCCATCATCCAATCAGTCTTTTTCATTTTCCTTGCATGTGATTGGGCATTCTTTGAAAAGTGAAGCCTTACCTCATTTACTAAGCTCTGGAGCAATTGCACTTGCAGAGGGCAACTGCACTTTGCAAAGTGCACAGTCTAGTTGCCTTTAGTAAATCAACCCCTATGTGCGTTGTTTCTTTGTCCCTAGTTAAACTTCTCTGAGTTGACATTTCTAGACCTCCATTCCCATATGCCTACCATACCACAGACCCCCCACATGCAACCATAATCATTTGCCAGAGACCCCCGCCCATTCCTAAGCAGGCATTGAGTTGTGTGCAGAGAACAGGGGCCACCTGGCAGTCTGAGTTATAACAACGCTGCTTCTACTTTCACCACAAGAACTCCTACATAGAGAGTTATTTATTACAGGGACTTATATAGAGGATATCAATTTATGCAGCACTTTACATTTATATTGTACATATAAATCAGTCCCTGCCCTCAAGGAGCTTACAATCTAAGGTCCCTAACTCACATTCATACATACACATACAAAGTGCCAATTTAGAGAGGAGCCAATTACTCTACCAGCATGTCTTTGGAGTTGGAGGAAACCCACACAGGTACAGGAAGAACATGCAAACTCTGTTCAGATAGTGCTGTGGTTGGGATTTGAATTAATGACTCTAGTGCTGCTAGGCAGAAGTGTTAACTACTTAGCCACTTTGCTGCTGGCCCTAGATGAATCTTTCTATCATTTTTTGCATATAAAGTATAGCTTTACTGCCAGTGAAAGGCCACCTTGATGTCAACACTCAGTACCTTGGAGGTGGACTGGGAAGGGTTAATCTCTTCTGTAACTGAGCTGGGAATACACAGCTGTCTTTGATCAGACATGCCTGTTATTACAAAAGCAAACAGTGCTCTGCGTTAAAGATTAAAGTGAATATAAATATAACCGCTACCTGAACAACAGCTGTATAAAATATCAAAATGATTAAAAAAGAATGAATCATTAATAAAATATCATGCTCTTGGTAAATCGCGTCAAACTACGTTAATTAGAAAACTCCAAATGTGAATAAAACACCATATAGCAGCTTTTTTTCAACTGAGGTGTTGTCTGGGTTTTTCAGAAGTGTTGTGGCAAAATGCCTAAAATTGCCTTAAAATTGACAAAGTATGTTAAAAAAAACCAGTGGGTGGAACAAGCATGCTTTTTTTTTGTTACAAAAAGTCAGAGGGTTTTATTGTGTAGCATTACAACCTAGAGTACTGTGCGGGCCGGCCGCCAGCATCCTAACAACCAATGGTGTCATCAGATGATAAGGAGCATGTCGGGCACCTGCACAATGTCCTTGTTTGTCCCTCCCCTGCTCCTCTCGGTCCACACTGGGGTCATGTTAGCTATGTGAGGGAGAGAGTCCATGGCTTACTACGCATGCACCAATGGCACGTTGCCGCAAGAGGAAATCCGTGCCAACTGAGCATGCGCCAAAGACGCCTCAGGGCACCAACCCGCACCTGTGCAGAAGACTTGATGGAAAAGGGCAGGAAAATGCCCAGACTGCACAGAGGAAGTAACCTCAACCTGATGGAAAAAGGCGGGAAAATCCCCAGGAGGCACACAGGAAGTGCCCTCAAACTTCCCTATATAAGCCCAGCCCAGACACTGCCAAATTGCTGGATTATCTTCAGTCCCCCCTTGTTCCTGTGCTAGTGTGTGATCTGTCTGAACCTGTTGTGACCTGGAAACCTATTTGACTACTCTTGATTGCTGCTTGCCATTGACCTCAGATTTGTACTTTAACCATTCTACTTCTTTGCCTCTTTTGTACTCAGCTGCCAGATTGGAACCGACCCCGGCTTGGATCTTGACCATTCTTCTTCTGGTTAACCCTTTTATGCTTCGTTGCCCAAGTGGACTTGACCTTGGCTCGGATCTCGGACTAAGGCTTGCATGGTGCTCCGCACCCCTGCCACCCCTGCCACTCGGTGTCCACCAAGTCTCTGTCTCCATCTCCAGAGGCTCTAATGACCCGAGGTGCAAGGGAGGCCTCCGCACTACTTGGGTCTCACATCAGGTACGTGGCCCTCGTGACACTGAGGGAGAAGATAAATTGCTGGAATACTAGTCAGTAAATGTGCAATGGTAAATTTGCTTTGTAAAAGTAAATCACCTCTAATGCTGGGTGTCCTATGTATGTGGATGTTGCTGTGTTATGTAAAATTATTTGTATTTTTTTTATATTTTGCAATGGGGTGCTTCAAGATCGTTCAGTTATAAAGAGTGCCTTGACTGAAAAAAGGTTGAGAGGCATTGCCATATAGTATAACCTACAAATATGAATACAAAATAAAGTCATGTGCAAGTGACATCACAGTAAAAAACCTCTATTTTTCATTAATTCATAATAAAACTTTTGTCATGGAAGATAATCCAATATTTCCTTATGTGTCTAACAATGTTAGAGATCCCCATATAGGAATGCACTCCTTGATTTTTTTTAGACCTCTTATGTGTAATAAGCAGGTCAAACAGCAGTTATTGTGTCACAAAAGACAAATCATATTCCTTACTCCTTCCGGATGTTGGCAGGTGTTAAAGTAGGCTTTGAGTCATGTGTGAATTAATGCCTGGTACCTTTGGGATTAATTGCGCCTAGTGGTGCATTGGATGGAGGTGAGTCCACTTCCTATTGTGAGGGTATATACAGTGAGGGAAAAAAGTATTTGATCCCTTTGCTGATTTTGTACGTTTGCCCACTGACAAAGAAATGATCAGTTTATAATTTTATTGGTAGGTTTATTTTAACAGTGACAGACAGAATAACAACAAAAATATACAGAAAAACACATTTCAAAAAAGTTATAAATTGATTTGCATTTTAATGAGTGAAATGAGTATCTGACAGTGGTGTATTTAGGTTTTGTGCTGCCCTAGGCCTAGCTAAACTCACGCACCCCCTAATTAAAATATGGGCCACCCCTTCCTGTCAAGGCCACACCTCTTCCTGTTTAAGACCTGCCCTATCTATAAACCACACCCCTTCCTATTTAGACTCCACCTTTTCCATTTAGAGCTCCACCTCTTCTGCTCTGTACATTAAAGTGGGTACCAAGTGGCCTCGTCAGTGGTCATCAATGCAGCCTATTAGTGCCCATCAGTACAGCCTTATCAGTGGCCATCAGTGCAGCCTTTTCAGGGGCAACCGGTGAAGCCTATCAGTGCTGCCTATCACTGGCCATCAGTGCGGCCTCATCAAGGGTAATCAGTGCAGCCTATTAGTGCCCATCAGAGCAGCCTCATCAGTGCCCATTAGTGTGGTTTTATCAGGGGCAACAAGTGCAGCCTAATAGTGCAGACCATATCAGTGCCCATATCAGTACCCATATCAGTGCAGCCCATATCAGTGCAGCCCATATCAGTGCCCATACCAGTGTAGCCCATATCAGTGCAGCCCATATCAGTGCCCATACCAGTGTAGCCCATATCAGTGCAGCCCATATCAGTGCTGCCCATATCGGTGCAGCCCATATCAGTGCAGCCCATATCAGTGCCCATATCAGTGTAGCCCATATCAGTGCCCATATCCGTGCCCATATTAGTGCAGCCCATATCAGTGCCCATATTAGTGCAGCCCATATCAGTGCAGCCCATATCAGTGCTGCCCATATCAGTAACAAATGGGAAATGGAGCGCTGACAGGTGCTACTATTGAAATGAAAAATGGGACAGTGGTGTGGATCAGGAAGTGTGGTGATTGCAAGAGGCAAACTGTTGAGGTGGTCTTTAGACCTACAGTACTGGGTTCAGATGGATGGGGTAGGCGGCAGCCGGCTTCTCAGAGCAGAAGGGACACTGTGGGGAAGACAAGCAGAAAAAAAGAGCAGCGCCGCTAGTGTGTATAAAAGACTTTAATAATGTTTAAAATATGCACTCAAATTTAGGCTGATAAAAACAGGCATGTAGTGTTACTCTTTAACATCATGAGATCACATCCGGTGGACCGCTGGGCTGTGGAGGAGTCATTCCCCGGCCGCTTCCAGGGGAGTCCGAAGCTCCAAGGTATGTAGTTCCGTCAGACAGTGCGTCAGCTGGTCCGTGGGTGGAGATGACAGATGTTGGAGAGCCAGGGGGCGTGGCTGTAGCGCTCGCGTTCGGAGCATGCGTGCTCCTTCATCAGGCGTGTGTGACGGCCATGACAAGTCCTGATTATATAGGGAAAAGGGGAGGGAGAAGGGGCGGGGTACAGAGTTGGATTGATCTGTCAAGCAGCGTTAGTGTGTGTGTCAGACACACTCAGGCTGGTGCAATCGTAGTAAGGCAAAGGGAGTTGTAATGAGGTAGACAAATGGAATGATCATGTGGCTCGCAAGGGAGTGTAAAAGTGGATTGTATGGCAGGGTGGGAAAAAAGAGGTGAAGGGGGAGGGGGGGAAGTAATGATGAGAATGGAAAAAATAAGATTGGAAGAAATAAGAATGAAAGAAAGAAAAGTAATGCGGGAAAGTAGTAGTACGTGAGAAAACTGGAGGATAAGGGATGGTTATGCAAATAAATAAAAAATAAAAAATTGTGAAAAAAATATATAAAAGATATAAAAAATAAATAAGAAAAATGTTTTTTATTAAAAAATATATTAGAATATATGAAAAAATATATAGAAAAAATAGGATTAAAAAAGTATTAAAAAGTAAAACATGCAAAAAATAAAATAATAATAATAAAAAAAAATAATAATAAAGACAGAGGAATATATATATATATATAAAAGGTGTAAAAAATGTAAAAAAAAATAAAAATAAAATTTTATGTGCAGTGGGAGATAATGGAAAAAATGAAATAGTTAATAGATTATAGGTGACTTTTCTTTCTTTCATTCTTATTTTTTCCATTCTTATTTTTTCCATTCTCATCATTACTTCCCCCCCCCCCCCCCTTCACCTCTTTTTTCCCACCCTGCCATACAATACGCTTTTACACTCCCTTGCGAGCCACATGATCATTCCATTTGTCTACCTCATTACAACTCCCTTTGCCTTACTACGATTGCACCAGCCTGCATGTGTCTGACACACACACTAACGCTGCTTGACAGATCAATCCAACTCTGCCCCCCGCCCCTTCCCCCTCCCCTTTTCCCTATATAATCAGGACTTGTCATGGCCGTCACACACGCCTGATGAAGGAGCACGCATGCTCCGAACGCGAGCGCTATGGCCACGCCCCCTCGGCTCTCCATCATCTGTCATCTCCACCCACGGACCAGCTGACGCACTGTCTGACGGAACTACATACCTTGGAGCTTCTGACTCCTCCAGAAGTGGCCGGGGAATGACTCCTCCACAGCCCAGCGGTCCATCGGATGTGATCTCATGATATTAAAGAGTAACACTACATGCCTGTTTTTATCAGCCTGAATGTGAGTGCATATTTTAAACATTATTAAAGTCTTTTATACACACTACTACCCTTAGAGCGGCGCTGCTCTTTTTTTCTGCTTGTCTGCCCATATCAGAGCAGCCCATATCAGTGCCAATATCAGTGCAGCCCATATCAGTGCAGCTCATATCAGTGCTGCCCATATCAGTGCAGCCCATATCAGTGCTGCCCATACCAGTGCAGCCCATATCAGTGCCCATATCAGTACAGCTCATATCAGTGCCACCCATATCAGTGCCGCCCATATCAGTGCAGCCCATATTAGTGCCCATATCAGTGCAGCCCATATCAGTGGCCATCAGTATAATAACTTCAATATTGAGCACTAGACACACACACACAATAGTAATGGTAACCTTCTGTCCTGGCTGCTGGCTGGGGATTTCCCTCATGGTTCTCTCTCTCTCTATCTCCTCCTTTTGCCCCGGGCTGGGGAGAAGATTCAGTGAAGTAAGCCGTGCGGAGAAGAGTGGGTGGAGCATTGAGCTCCTCTTCCGCCAGTCAGCCGGCCTGGCCAATCACCGGCTCCTTATGAGGGTGCCACTGCCAGTTCTCGACGCTGACGCCCCACCCCCTCTCTGCCGGCCAAGCACGCTGAGCACAGTATTTACAAGTGCCGTGCTACAGCAAGCCGGCTGCCGAGGCTTTATTTGTGTGGGAGGCGGCCGCGGGAACTGGGACTTGGGAAAACGGGACGGGGGCTTTTTTTCATGCGGGGGGGCGGCTTTTTTGCCGCCCCCCGCAAAGTGCCGCCCTAGGCTTGGGCCTTGTTGGCCTAGGCCAAGAAACAGCACTGCTGACCCATTCGGAAAACATGACTTTGTACTTGGTGGCAAAACCCTTGTTGGCAGTCACAGAGGTCAAATGTTTCCTGCAGTTGGCCACCAGGTTTGCACACATCTCATTAGAGATTTTGTCCCACTCCTCTTTGCAGATCCTCTCCAAGTCATTAAGGTTTTGAGGCTGACGTTTGGTAACTCGAACCTTCAGCTTCCTCCACATATTTTCTATGGGATTGAGGTCTGGAGACCGGCTAGACCACTCCAGGACCTTAATATGCTTCTTCTTGAGCCACTCCTTTTCTGCCTTGCCTGTGTCTTTTGGGTCATTGTCATGCTGGGATACTCATCCGTGACCCATTTTCATTGCCCTGGCTGAGGGAAGGAGGTTCTCACCCAAGATTTGATGCCACATGGCCCCATCCATCATACCTTTGATGCGGGGAAGTTGTCCTGTCTCCTTAGCAGAAAAACACCCCAAAGCATAATTTTTCTACCTCCATGTTTGATAGTGGGGATGGTGTTCTTGGGGTCATAGGTACCATTCCTCCTCCTCCAAACAAGGCGAGTTGAGTTGATGCCAAAGAGCTCGATTTTGGTCTCATCTGACCACAACACTTTCACCCAATTCTCCTCTTAATCATTCAGATGTTCATTAGCAAACTTCAGACAGGCCTGTACATGTGCTTTCTTGAGCAGGGGGATCTTGCGGGTGCTGCAGGTTTCAGTCCTTCACGGTGTAGTGAGTTACCAATTGTTTTCTATGTGACTATGGTCCCAACTGCCTTGACATCATTGACAAGATTCTCCTGTGTCGTTCTGGGCTGATTCCTGACCGTTCTCATGATCATTGAAACTCCACGAGGTGAGATCTTGCATACAGCATGGAGCCCCAGACCGAGGGAGATTGACAGTTATTTTGTGTTTCTTCCATTTGCGAATTATCGCACCAACTGTTGTCACTCTCACACCAAGCTGCTTGGTGGTGGTCTTGTAGCCCATTCCAACCTTGTGTAGATCTACAATCTTGTCCCTGATATCTTTGGACAGCTCTGTGGTCTTGGCCATGGTGGAGAGATTTGAATCTGATTGATTAATTGCTTCTGTGGACAGGTGTCTTTTTTACAGGTAACAAGCTGAGATTAGGAGCACTCCCTTTAGGAGAGTGCTCCTGATCTCAGCTTGTTGCCTGTATAGAAGACACCTGGGAGCCAGAAATCTTGCTGATTGATAGGGGATCAAATACTTATTTCACTCAATAAAATGCAAATGAATTTATAACTTTTTTGAAATGTGTTTTTCTGGATATTTTTGTTGTTATTCTGTTTCTCACTGTTAAAATAAACCGACCATTAAAATTATAGACTGATCATTTTGTTGTCAGTGGGCAAACCCACAAAATCAGCAGGGGATCCAATACTTTTTCCCCTCACTGTAGGGGAAAGTTTCCTGGGGTACAAGTACTTTATTTCAGTCCTATGGGAAAGCAAGGGAGGCCACACAACCTGTGATGCAATTGTTAGTGGGAGAAAACGTTTTTCCGTGATGGGACCCAGCGTTAAGAAAAGTGCTAGACATTTAGACTTGTGTTCAGGAAGTGTTTAAGCCAAAGGTATGCGCACCATTATATAGTCTCAACCTTTTTTAGTCAAGGCATCCTTTAAAATTATGGACAATCTCGAGGTACCCCATTCTAAAATGTAAGAACTTTTCTGATAGTTTTACATAATGCAGCAACATCAGTACACGTAGGACACCCAACGTTAGAGACAATTTATTCTCTGAAGCAAATACACTTTTGCAAAGTGGTACTGACTAGTATTCCAATGTTTCTCTTGTCCCTCTTTTCTTTTATTCCATCACTTAGCTAATGAGACCCCAAAGCTGATGGACAGAGGCAAAGGAGGGTCAAACAAGAATGATATGCAAGCAACTGTCATCCTCCATATTAACTGATGACGTCATTGGTCGTTAGGAGGTTGGCAGTTAGAAAGTTGCAATGGTGTACAATAAAAAACCCATGGCTTTGTGTAAATAAAAGGCAGGCTTCATCCACCCACTGGCTTGTATACAATTTTGGGGCAATTTTAGGCAAGGCACCCCTGAAGAAACCTCAAGGCACCCTGGCTAAAAAAGGCTGGTCAAAACCGTTGCTTATGGATCTGACTTGTAACTGGTGAGCGATGTTGTGCCAACTTTGTGACTTGCACACAGTAAATAAATTAATTTATTCTACAAAGTCTGGTCTGGTCACTTAACCCCTTCATGCTGGAGGGTAAAACAAATCTGAACACAGTTTTGCAACTTTGGCATGTGTTAGTAAAACTGTACAAATCATTGCAACTACATAGTGTATCCAGGTGGATTACACCTTGTTTTTTTAAGCACAAACTGGGCTTTCATTTAGTGGTGAATGGTAATGGTTATAGTAATATATATATATATATAAATATATATATATATATATATATATATATATATATATATATATATAGTTATATACAATAAATAAAAAAATATTATTATCAACGTAAAATTGGCATACAATAGTGAAAAAAAATATATACATATATATATATATATATATATATATATATATATATATATATATATATATATATATATATATATATATATATATATATATATATATATATATATATATATATATATATATATTTATATATATATATATATATATATATATATATATACTATTTCTTACTATTCTAATAATGTTCCACCACAGAGCCACCCAAAAAAAATTCTCCTGCTCCTGATGGTCACAGCGATACCACATATGTGTATGTTATTTGTCGTGTGTACCCGTAGTAAGGCTCAGAAACAATAGTTTTTCATTTCATTTTCATTTTTGATATCCTACCTAAAACACACTGAAAATGGCACTTAATTAACACTAAACTGATACTAAATTAAAAAATATTTTTTTAATCCTACCTAAAAATACACTCACCCTGACCTTTGACCCCAAACCTTCACTAACTCATACCCTGATCTACCTACTTTTTCTCTATTTTTTATTTTACATACTTTCTTTGTTTATAGTTTTCTTTTCTAGCAAGGAGAGAAAGATACAGTGTATCTTTTTCTCCATTCAAGAGGAGAACACAACACAGGGGCGTGCCGTATAGTGACTGATCACTGCTATACAGCAGAGGCTATCACAGCAATCAGGTGACCGAGAATCGGGCCTCCCAGTTCCCAATCGTTATTACAAGACCCGGAGCTCTTGGTGGGAGCTCTGTGCTGGCAAGTGTGCTGTGTAGTGCGCTTTCAGCACAACCACAGTGGTGCATATACTGTATGTAGCCTCATGGATAAACACCCACTTCCATGAGTCCGTATATATGCATGCTCTTGTCGGGAAGGGTTTAATGAAGACAATGTAAACAAGGCAGACCGCTGTTGGAGATCCTGTGTTTTTGCTAAGCAGAATTACGGATCTCTGTTTCCCTCCAGTAACAGCACTCCCCACACAGTTAGAAAGCACTCCCTAGGAGCATGTTTAACCCTTTGATCGCCCCTGATGTTAACCTCTTCCCTGCCAGTGTCATTTATACAGTGACAGTGCATTTTTTTAGCACTATATTGGTGTCACTGGTCCCCAAAAAGTGTCACTTAGTTTCAGATTTGTCCGCCACAATGTCGCAGTCCCGCTAAAAATCGCTGATCGCTGCCATTATGAGTAAAAAATATAGAAAAAATAAATAAGTCCATAAATGTATCCAATAGTTTGTAGATGCAATAACTTTTGCACAAACCAATCAATATACAATTATTTGGATTTTTTTTTTTTTTTACCAATAATATGTAGCAGAATACATATTGGCCTAAATTGATGAAGAAATTAGATTTTTATTTTTTTTACATTTTTTTATTGGATATGTTTTATAGCAGAAAGTAAAAAAATAAATATATATTTTTCAAAATTGTCTACCTTTTTTTGTTTATAGCGCAAAAAAAAAAAAAATGCAGGGGTGATCAAATACCACCAAAAGAAAGCTCAATTTGTGGGGAACAAAAAGGATATCAATTTTGTTTGGGTACAGCGTCGCACGACCGCGCAATTGTCAGTTAAAGCGACACAGTGCCGAATCGCAAAAAAATAAAAATGCTCTGGTCAGGAAGGGAGTGAAACCTTTCGGGGCTGAAATGGTTAAAGGAGCAGCTATTTGAAAATGGCAGTTACTGTACATTGTGGTGTCGAGAATTTATTCATGCAGGCTGGAAATGTTACTGAAATGTGCATTTTTATTTAAAAGTACACAAGATCACTATTTCAATGAACTGAACTAATGTAAAAAAAAAAGCAATTGCTGCTTCAATGCTCACCACAAGGGGGTGAAAACACACTCTTTACTGTATCAAAGCTCTATGCAGCAATCAGGCAACTCAAGAAAAGGCGAAGCATCCTGTAATGATACAAAGTAATAGTATGTAAATATCTATGCATGACTATTACACAATTTAACAAGGCAACTTGTATCATGTACCAATAAATACAAACTTGTTTTCAGTGATCTCATTAATTGTATGCCTATTTCAGAGGTTCCAACATCCCATTTTGTTCACAAAGCAAGTCTTTATCAAGAGTTCCACTTAAACCACTTAAGGACTGGAAGATTTTCCCTCTTAATGAGCAGGCCATTTCTTGCGATACGGCACTGCGTCGCTTTAACTGACAATTGCGCGGTCGTGAGACGTTTCACACAAACAAAAATGACATCCTTTTTTTTCCACAAATAGAGCTTTCTTTTGGTGGTATTTGATCACCTCTGTGGTTTTTATTTTTTGTGCTATAAACAAAAAGAGCGAAAATTTTGAAAAAAAAAAATCTTTTTTACTTTTTGCTATAATAAATATCCATAAAACCCCCCCAAAAAAACAAATTTCTTCATCAGTTTAGGCCAATATGTATTCTTCTACATATTTTTGGTAAAAAAAATCCCAATTAACATATATTGATTGGTTTGCGCAAAAGTTAATGCGTCTACAAAATAGAGGATAGATTTATGGCATTTTTATTATTATTATTATTTGTTTTACTAGTGATGGCGGTGATCTGCATTTTTTTGCAGGACTGCGACATTGCGGCGGACAGATCGGACACTTTGACACTTTTTTGGGACCAGCGACATTTATACAGCCATAAGTGCTATTAAAATGTATTGATTACTGTATAAATAGCACTGGCAGGGAAGTGGTTAACACCAGGGGCGATCAAAGGGTTAAATGTTCCCTAGGGAGGTGCTTTCTAACTGGGGGGGGGGGGGGGGGGACTGACAGGGGGGTAGAGAGAGATCGCCGTTCCTAATCACTGGTAACAGACATTCTCACTCTATGCCCAGGACAGAATGGGGATCTCTTTGTTTACACTGGCAGATCCCCGTTCTGCCTCTCTGGGGAACGATCGCGGGTTAGCATTGAAAATAAAAGAAAATCCTAAATTTTGGAAAATTAATAGAGGGGAAATCTTGTAATAGGGACACTAGTTCTGGTGACCTGGGGGGGGGGGGGGGGGGGGCATGGGGCAAAGGATTTCCTTAATTTGCCGGGATTTCCTCTCACTTCCTGTTTTGGCTATGGAACAGGAAGTGACGGTAAATCTCCCTAATGGAGCAAAATAAAACAAAAGGAATATAACCCTCCCTATCCATAATGAAAAAATAAAAGTTTTGCCTATAGTTCTACTTTAACCCATAAATGCTGCACCAACCCGCCACAATCCATTGCACGCTGTTGTTAGTCACACACATTTTTGCTCATTTATGCATAATTGTATGTATGTTTTTTATGTGCGCATGCGTTTTTCTGCATAGCTTTTATTTTTATGGCCTGTTTTACACTGAGGCAGTTTTCAGGCGTTTTAGCACTATAAATAGCCTCTAAATAACGCCTGAAAACCATCTCCCATTCATTTCAGTGTAACTTTGCATACTGGGGCGGTGCACTTGCAGGACGTTAGGAAAAGTCCTGCAAGCAGCATCTTTGGGGCGGTTTGGGAGCGCTGTATATTGTGAACATGATACACAGAAAACAATTGTTTTCTGTGTGTCATTGCAGTTGCATGCTTTTATCCAGTAAGGAAAAACACAGGTAAATGCATATACTGTGAACAGGCCCTAAAAAAGCCCGGAATGTCCGTCAGAAAAAGTCCGATGGGAGCTTCTCATCTTATATTCCGACCGTGTGTATGCCCCATCGGACTTTTTCCGTCTAAAATTTAGACGGACTTATGCCGCGTACACACGATCGGAAATTCGGGCAGCTAAAGACAGATGAGAGCTTTTGGTCGGAAAATGCGACCGTGTGTATGCTCCATCGGACTTTTGCTGGCAGAATTCCAACCAGCAAAAGATTGAGAGCATGTTCTCAATTTTTCGGTCGGAAAAAGTTCCTATCCGAAAATGCATTCGTCTGTATGCAATTCCGGCGCGCAAAATTCCTACGCATGCTCGGGAACAATTTGACGCATGCTCGGAAGCATTGAACTTCATTTTCTCGGCTCGTCGTAGTGTTGTACGTTACGGCGTGCTTGACGGTCGAAAGTTCAGCAAACTTTTGTGTGACCGTGTGTATGCAAGCCAAGCTTGAGCGGAATCCCGTCGGAAAAACCATCTAAGATTTTTCTGACGGAAAATCCGCTCGTGTGTACGCGGCATAAGATAGAGAACATGTTTTACATTTTTCCGACAGAACTACCGTATTTATCGGCGTATAACACGCACCCCAAGTTTAGGAGGGAATTTTAAGGAAAAAAAACTTTTAGGAGGGAAGTTTAAGGAAAAAAAACTTACATTAAAATGCCCATCAATGCAGCGTTATCTGTCCATCTGCAGCCTTTTCAGTGTCAGTGCAGCCTTGCCCCAGTGCAGTCTTGTCAGTGCAGCTTTGTCAGTGCAGCCTTGTCAGTGCAGCCTTGCCCCAGTGCAGGTGCAGCCTTGCCCCAGTGTAGCTTTGTTAGTGCAGGTTTGCCCCAGTCCAGCCATGTCAGTGCAGCTTTGTGCACTCGGTGTAGATTTAACCACTTGAGCCCCGGACCTTTATGCTGCCTAAGGACCAGAGGTCTTTTTCCAATTTGGCACTGCGTCGCTTTAACTGCTAATTGCGCGGTCATGCAATGCTGTACCCAAACAAAATTTGCGTCCTTTTCTTCTCACAAATAGAGCTTTCTTTTGATGGTATTTGATCACCTCTGCCGTTTTTATTTTTTGCGCTATAAACGGAAAAAGACCGAAAATTTTGAAAAAAAATGATATTTTCTACTTTTTGTTATAAAAAAAATCCAATAAACTCAATTTTAGTCATACATTTAGGCCAAAATGTATTCGGCCACATGTCTTTGGTAAAAAAAAAAGTTAATAAGCGTATATTTATTGGTTTGCGCAAAAGTTATAGCGTCTACAAACTAGGGTACATTTTCTGGAATTTACACAGCTTTTAGTTTATGACTGCCTATGTCATTTCATGAGGTGCTAAAATGGCAGGGCAGTACAAAACCCCCCCAAATGACCCCATTTTGGAAAGTAGACACCCCAAGGAAATTGCTGAGAGGCATGTTGAACCCATTGAATATTTATTTTTTTTGTCCCAAGTGATTGAATAATGACAAAAAAAAAAAATATATTTACAAAAAGTTGTCACTAAATGATATATTGCTCACACAGGCCATGGGCCTATGTGGAATTGCACCCCAAAATACATTCAGCTGCTTCTCCTGAGTATGGGGATACCACATGTGTGGGACTTTTTGGGAGCCTAGCCACGTACGGGGCCCCGAAAACCAATCACCGCCTTCAGGATTTCTAAGGGCATAATGTTGTGATTTGACTCCTCACTACCTATCACAGTTTTGAAGGCCATAAAATGCCAAGATGGCACAAAACCCCCCCAAATGACCCCATTTTGGAAAGTAGACACCCCAAACTATTTGCTGAGAGGCATGTTGAGTCCATGGAATATTTTATATTTTGACACAAGTTGCGGGAAAGTAACACTTTTTTTTTTTTTTTTTTGCACAAAGTTGTCACTAAATGATATATTTCTCACACAGGCCATGGGCATATGTGTAATTGCACCCCAAAATACATTTAGCTGCTTCTCCTGAGTATGGGGATACCACATGTGTGGGACTTTTTGGGAGCCTAGCCGCATACGGGGCCCCGAAAACCAAGCACCGCCTTCAGGATTTCTAAGGGCATAATGTTGTGATTTGACTCCTCACTACCTATCACAGTTTTGAAGGCCATAAAATGCCAAGATGGCACAAAACCCCCCCAAATGACCCCATTTTGGAAAGTAGACACCCCAAGGTAATTGCTGAGAGGCATGTTGAGTCCATGGAATATTTTATTTTTTGACACAAGTTGCGGGAAAGTGACAATTTTTTTTTTTTTGCACAAAGTTGTCACTAAATGATATATTGCTCAAACATGCCATGGGCATATGTGGAATTACACCCCAAAATATATTCTGCTGCTTCTCCTGAGTATGGGGATACCACATGTGTGGGACTTTTTGGGAGCCTAGCCGCATACGGGGCCCCGAAAACCAAGCACCGGCTTCAGGATTTCTAAGGGCGTTAAGTTGTGATTCCACTCCTCACTACCTATCACAGTTTTGAAGGCCATAAAATGCCAAGATGGCAAAACCCCCCCCCAAATGACCCCATTTTGGAAAGTAGACACCCCAAGCTATTTGCTGAGAGGCATGGTGAGTATTTTGCAGCTCTCATATTAGACCCTAGATCTCTCCTCTGCCCTCAAAGCATCTGACCACACCAAGATCGGTGTGCTAAAATGCTTTCCCAATTTCCCATTGGCGCTGTTTACATTCGGCGAAATCTAAGTCATGAAATGCTCGTAGCTTCCAGTTTCTTAGGCCATAGAGATGTTTGGAGCCATTCTGGTCTCTGATCAGCTCTATGGTCAGCTGGCTGAATCACCGGCTGCATTTTCAGGTTCCCTGTTGGGACAGGAAAGCCAGAGAAAAACATGGAAGACGGTGGGGGAGGGGGGGCATTCCCTCCCACTGCTTGCAAAAGCAGTCTAGAGGCTAATTAGCCGCTAGGATTGCTTTTACATGAAAGCCGACCGCTGGCTGAAAAGAATGATACCAAGATGATACCTAAACCTGCAGGCATCATTCTGGTATAACCACTCAAAGTCCAGCAACATACCAGTACGTTGCTGGTCCTTGTTAGGCATATATTGTAAACTTTTTTTTCATGCAGCCTGTGGGCTGAACGAAAAAAAGATATTGATCGGTGGGTATGCCCACCATTAGAATACCTCCCTTCATCCACCCACTTCTAATGATGGGCATACATGCACCATTTATATATGCCGAAGCATGGGGGCATCCTCCCGCAAAAGGCAGGAGCAAATTGCTCCTCCACCCACTGCTGCCCCCACGCTTCGGCATATATGCTGAAGTATGTAACTGTGGTGGTGAAATCACCTCCGACAGCGCTGGAGTCACGGCTTTATATATCGTGGGAGCAAACGCTGTTGCTGTCAAGATAAATAAATCCGCGCTGCAACTGAATGGCGTACCTGCTAAGCAAATGATGGTTAACAATAAAACAAAGTAATATTACAGTATAACAGTAAGACTTACCATACCTGCAAAGCAAATACAAAAAAAAAACATAGTAAAAAATAAAACATTTAACGCAACCTGTGCCTAAAATATATATATGCCGAAGCATGGGGGCATCCTCCCGCAAAAGGCAGGAGCAAATCGCTCCTCCACCCACTGCTGCCCCCACGCTTCGGCATATATGCTGAAGTATGTAACTGTGGTGGTGAAATCACCTCCGACAGCGTTGGAGTCACGGCTTTATATATCGTGGGAGCAAACGCTGTTGCTGTCAAGATAAATAAATCCGCGCTGCAACTGAATGGCGTACCTGCTAAGCAAATGATGGTTAACAATAAAACAAAGCAACATTACAGTATAACAGTAAGACTTACCATACCTGCAAAGCAAATACAAAAAAAAAATAGTAAAAAATAAAACATTTAACGCAACCTGTGCCTAAAATATATATATGCCGAAGCATGGGGGCATCCTCCCGCAAAAGGCAGGAGCAAATCGCTCCTCCACCCACTTCTGCCCCCACGCTTCGGCATATATGCTGAAGTATGTAACTGTGGTGGTGAAATCACCTCCGACAGCGTTGGAGTCACGGCTTTATATATCGTGGGAGCAAACGCTGTTGCTGTCAAGATAAATAAATCCGCGCTGCAACTGAATGGCGTACCTGCTAAGCAAATGATGGTTAACAATAAAACAAAGCAACATTACAGTATAACAGTAAGACTTACCATACCTGCAAAGCAAATACAAAAAAAAAATAGTAAAAAATAAAACATTTAACGCAACCTGTGCCTAAAATATATATATGCCGAAGCATGGGGGCATCCTCCCGCAAAAGGCAGGAGCAAATCGCTCCTCCACCCACTTCTGCCCCCACGCTTCGGCATATATGCTGAAGTATGTAACTGTGGTGGTGAAATCACCTCCGACAGCGTTGGAGTCACGGCTTTATATATCGTGGGAGCAAACGCTGTTGCTGTCAAGATAAATAAATCCGCGCTGCAACTGAATGGCGTACCTGAAAACAATAAAATGGTTACCAACAAAACACAGTAAACGGTAAAGTATGCAAAATCTGAAAAGGAAACATGGTAAAACATAATAACAATAAAACATTGCAGAATAGAATAGAGTAAAAAAGAGAAGAACAATAGAGAGAGAATAGAGAGAGAGAGAACAATAAAACAACAACTATTTTTGGTTTTTTTATTTTATATTTTTTTTTGTGTTTTTATTTTTTTTAATTTTTTTTTATTTTATTTTTTTTACACTTTTTTTTAGTAACTTTTAACTTTTGTAACTTTTGTTCCAGGTTTGGGTCTCTCAAAATGCAATGGCATCTTGGGAGACCCTGTGTTAGTGTGCCTAGTCTGTGCAGTGCTGAACCCTACGCTAATACTCAACTAATGTATGGTAGCGTTCAAAGCATTCACCCATGCAAAGACCAGGATTGCCAGGACAGAGGGGACAATAAGTCCGGGTGTCACGCCTAAATCCGCGCTTGCTGCAGACACGACATCTTTTTTGGGGGGCTCGTTGGGTAGGGGTACTCGGGATGGCATAAAGAAAATGCCGCTCATGCAGCCGGCTTACTGCATTTGGTTGGGGAAGGTGAGGTAGAGCACCGTCTGGAAACAGAAGGGCTCTGACGATCTCTTCCTGGAATTTAAGGAAGGATCCAGTCTGTCCTGAAGCTCTGTATAGCACATGAGCATTCAGCAAAGCCAATTGAAATAAGTATACAGACACTTTTTTGTACCAGCGTCTGGCCTTACGGGCAACTAAGTACGGCGCCAACAACTGGTCGTTGAGGTCCACCCCTCCCATATTAAGGTTGTATTCGTGGACACAGAGGGGTTTCTCCACAACACCAGTCGCCGTAGAAATTTGGGTCGTCGTGTCTGCATGAAGGGAGGTGAGAACGAAAACATTCTTCTTATCCCTCCACTTCATAGCGAGCAAATTATTATACTTCAAGCAGGCTCTCTCCCCCAGCCTAAGACGGGAATCTACAAGCCGCTGGGGAAAGCCCCGGCGATTAGGTCGCACGGTGCCACATGCTCCAATCTGCTGATCAAACAAGTGACTAAAAAGTGGCACGCTCGTATAATAATTGTCCACGTACAAGTGGTACCCCTTTCCGAATAAGGATGACACCAAGTCCCACACTATCTTGCCAGCGCTTCCTATGTAGTCAGGGCAGTTTGTCGGCTCTACGTGACTATCTCTTCCCTCGTAAACCATAAATCTACATGTATAGCCTGTGGCCCTGTCACAGAGCTTATACATCTTGACCCCGTATCTGGCACGCTTGCTGGGAAGGTACTGTTTGAATGACAAGCGGCCAGAAAACTTAATAAGGGACTCATCAACGCAGACAACTTGATGGGGGGTAAACAAGTCTGCAAAACGTTGGTTGAAGTGGTTTACGAGGGGCTGAATTTTGTAGAGCCGATCGTATGCAGGGTCTCCACGAGGACGACAGAGTTCATTGTCGTTGAAGTGCATGAACCGCAAAATCTGCTCGTATCGTGCCCTGGCCATGGAAGCAGAGAACAAGGGTGAATGGTAAATTGGGTCAGTGGACCAATATGACCGCAACTTACTCTTTTTATTCAACCCCATGAGGAGGGAAAGGCCCAGAAAGGTCTTAAATTCGGAGACCGTAATTGGTCTCCAATCTCTGGCAAGGGAGGACTGGGGATTAGCGGCGATGTGTTGACCAGCGTACAAATTGCTTTGGTCCACAATAGATCTATAGAGATCTTCGGTGAAAAACAGTGAATAAAAATCCAGTGGCATAAAGTCAACTGTTTCCACCTGAATTCCGGGTTGGCCAGTGAAAGGGGGAAGTACGGGTGCTGCAGAAGTGGAAGGTTCCCAATTCGGATTGGCCAATGCAGCAGGAAGGGCACTATGGGCACGACGGGCCTGTCTTTGTCTTCTTGGTGGCAGCGGGACACTACTACTGCTTGCCACCTCGCCAGCTTGAACTGCACTTATGGGACTCGCCACGTCACCACGTGATACTGCAGTGCTGGATGTACGACCAGGGTGTACTAGGCCGCTGGTGCTTGCCAGTTCACCAGAAGGAATAGCGGCGCTAGTACTGCTCTGCTCCATACGAGAGTCCTGCGGTTCTTGCACTTCAAGGACAGCATAAGTTCGGGGTCTGGTACGCCTGACCCTAGCAGGGACCACAACTCTGTCGTCAGAGCTATCTGTCATGGAGCCGCTGTCCTCTACAGGTTCGTATTCTGAGCCTGAACTTGACAGATGAGTGACTTCCTCTTCACTATCTGTCATACTCAGAATCCTGTAGGCCTCTTCACTAGTGTACCTTCTATTTGCCATTTTGGGCTCTAAATTTAGGGGTACACTAGTGAGACTCACAGGCAAAAAAGCTCCTGACTGTTGGCGACTGTATCAAAACGCTACCAAAAAACTGTTAGCGATCGCAGGGATCAGGCCTGACTCTGCGACCGCTGCAGTTATGTGTGCTTAGTGTTTTGTAAGTGACAGTTATCGATCGATACTGCACTTGGGTGGGCTGGGCAGGGCTGGGCCGAGGAGCAAAACGCAGGTGCTAGCAGGTATCTGGGCTGATCCCGCTAACACTGCGTTTCAGGGAACCCTAAACTGCTGGGGAGTATAGATCTGATCGGATCAGATATCGATCCGCTCAGATACTATAGCACTAAGGGAGGTGTATGCTGCGTGCACGGGTTTTAGCTGTACTGGCGCTAGCCTGATGCTGCCTGGGGCGACGCAGACCTTATCTGATCCTAAAAACTTAACTTCTATCACCGCCGGGCAATTAGGGGGTTAAACCTTTATAAGGTAATAAACGGCGGGTGCCCTAAAACTATAATAAACTGTAATAAACTGTAATAAACTACAAAAAACAAACTAGCTAACCAGCGTCACCCGTAACACTTATACGGTGATCGCTGGTGAAAGGGTTAACTAGGGGGCAATCAGGGGGTTAAAACCTTTAGCAGGTAGTATATGGGGGTCCCTGTCGCTATAAAACACTGACAGCGAACCTATATACTTACCTCCCTAACTAGCGTCACCTGTGTCACTAATACAGCGATCAGAAAAACGATCGCTTAGCGACACTGGTGACGGGGGGTAATCAAGGGGTTAACTTTTATTAGGGGGGGTTAGGGGGGTACCCTGGACCTAAGGGGGGGTACCCTAGACCTAAAGGGGGCTAACCTAACTGCCCTAAAACTTTTAACTGACACAAACTGACACCAATGCAAAAAAAAAAAAAAATGCTATTGGTGTCAGAGTGACAGGGGGTACAGGGGGGTGATCAGGGGGTGATCGGGGGGTGATCGGGGGTGACAAGTGTGCCTGGCGTGTTCTACTGAATGTGTAGTGTTGTGCAGACTTACTTGATGTCTTCTCTCCTCGGCGCGGCGACGAAAAGACCGGCTCGAGGAGAGATGACATCACTTCCTTTCCCTCTGTTTACATTACAGAGGGAAAGGAAGCATTTTCATTCGCCGGGAGCGATCGGGAGGGGGTGGCCAACAATGGATGGCCTCCCCCTGACCTTTCATCGCCCGGGAAGAAATGGCGACCGCCTCGGGCACCGGGGGGGGGACCGATCGGACCCCCCACCCGCGGAAAGCAAATCACGTACACTGTACGTGATTTTGCCTGTCCGTGCCACCTTGCCGACGTACATCGGCGTGAGGCGGTCGTCAAGTGGTTAAATATGGCGCCGAGACTGCAGGGAGCCGAGATACACATACCCGAAAAAAGCCGAGAACACTCGGGTATGTGTATCTCGGCTCCATATTTAAATCTACCCACGGCTGTGTATGTCGGCGGCGACCGCGGCAATTGCCGTGATCGCTCCGATGACACAGAAATCGGCGGGGATCGGCCTATAACACGCACCCACGATTTCCCCCTGATTTTCAGGGGAAAAAAGTGCGTGTTATATGCCGATAAATGCGGTAATTACTATCGGGAAACCCGCTCGTCTGTATGCTGTTCCGACATACCAAAAACGACGCATGCTCTGAAGCAAGTACGAGACGGAAGCTACTGGCTATTAAACTTCCGTTTTCTAGTCCCGTCATACGTGTTGTACGTCACCGCGTTCTGGATGGTCGGACTTTGGTGTGACCGGGTGTATGCAAGACAGCTTGAGCGGAATTCCATCGGAACTCCGTCAGAAAAACCTTCAGAGTTTATTCCGACGGCAAAACCGGTCCTGTGTACAGGCCATAAGGCTTCATTCCCACTTGCCTCCTGCATTTATTTATGTAAGTGGAGAGAAATTGTTCTGGGAAGTATAACCAAACTTTATACCTCCCAGATCACTTTTTCCTGCATTTAAATGTGTTTACATGTGCAGGGTATCTAATCTGCCCCTGGACACACAGATTTCTATTTTCTATGAACAAAGCTAAACTGAATGCATCTAAACTCAGGTAACTGAACAGTGTAAATGATACACTGTAAATTGATACACATATATGCCCTGTACACACGATCGGACTTTCCGACGGAAAATGTGCAATCGGAGCTTGTTGTCTAACATCGGAGCGGAAAATATCCGTCGGAAAAAATCTGATGGATTTTATTGTCGGAATCTGCAATCGTGTGTACAGGACATAAGGGATGTCCTATAAACACAAGTGCATTCAGTATATATCACTGCCTTTGTGAATGGGGCCCATGTTAGCACTGCGTCACTTGTATGTGCAATATACTTAAAAACATGGAAAAAAAAAGCTGTACAGAAAGGAAACTAATGCTGCTACCAAATTTTGGGGTTTATTACCATTTTAAGGGCCCATTAATATCTATGCATGTGTGATGAAGTGCATTTTTGATAGTGTCAGCCAGGTGCATTGTCATACATCAGTGTGCGTTAACTTTGTCCATTAATGCATGTTTCTATGTGTTTAATGCCTCTTACTCCAGTTTTGGGATATTTGATTGTTTTAGGGAGCAAACACCAGTCATTTCTTGTATTTCTAAGCTAACCTGCTGTTATTGGACTATTCACTTTTACACTGTAAACCTGTGCAAACCAACATATTTCTGTGGGGCTTATTCTTGCCTTAAAAAAGCCCATAATACAGTCATTGGTCTATCAGAGTCATAGGGTCGCTATAGGTATTCTGTATTCTCTGTTACAGTACATTGGATTACATTGGGTATATATTGATGTCTTGGTGCTGACATCTAGTGGAAATTCAGTGTAACTACAACTTGTTATTTCTGTATTTTTTAATGGTATTATATAGCTTTCCTGTATGTTGGGGCTAGTTAGTTTAGCCCAGGGGTGTTGCTAGTTGGGGAAAAAAGAACAAGGGCTTCAGCCCAAAGGTAAATTTGATAACCCCTCCTACATTTTAAAGCAAGTCCAGCCCAAGCCCGGCATCATGGGGGAAGGGGGGTTTCGGCTCACTTGCTGGTTGCTGCCTGGCTGGGCTGTGGCCCGTTCCAGTGACAGCACACTGAGTCTGGGCTGAGGGCTCACTTGAGCTTGCTGTGGAGTGTGTGCTGCTGCTGCTTGTTGCTGTGCTGTCCCGTGGGCGGTGGACCGCAGCACAGCCGATGCGGAGGGGAGGGCTTTGAAGCCGGAACCGGAATTGGATGGAGACCACACTAAAGCTGGTGTAACCGGCTTCCCTTTCCCCCCAATAAATTATTAATTTGGTTTCTGCCATTCTCTTTCTTGGAACTGCATTATCAGTGAGCGGTGATGAGTGCAAACTGCATCCTATAGCTCCAGGGCCGGACTGGGGATAAAAACTAGTCCTGGAAAAAGATTCATACCAGCCCCATAGCATTATTATGCCAGCCCAACAGCATAACGTCAATTTTTTCTTGTTCATAAAAGAGAAAACCATGTATTTTTAAGCACATTTGAAGAGTGTATTATACTCACCAGTGCCCATCAATGCAGCCTCACCAATGCCCATCAATGCAGCCTTATCAGTGCCCATCAGCGCAGCCTCACCAGTGTCCATCAGTGCAGCCTCACCAGTGCCCATCAGTGCAGCCTCACCAGTGCCCATCAGTGCAGCCTTACCAGTGTCTCTCATTGCAGCCTCACCAGTGCCCATCAATGTAGCCTGATCAGTGCCCATAAGCTAAGCCTCCCCAATGCCCATCAATGCAGCCTCACCAGTGCCCATCAATGCAGCCTCACCATTGCCCATCAGTGCAGCCTCACCTATGTCCATCAGTGCAGCCTCTCCAGTTCCCAACAGTGCAGCCTGTTCAGTGTCCCTCAATGCAGCCTCACCAGTGCCCATCAATTCAGCCTCACCAGTGCCCATCAGTGCAGCCTCATCAGTGTCCATCAGTGCAGCCTCTGCAGTTCCCATTACTGCAGCCTGATCAGTGTCCCTCAATGCAGCCTCACCAGTGCCCATCAATGCAGCCTCACCAGTGCCCATCAATGCAGCCTCACCAGTGCCCATCAATGCAGCATCATCAGTGCCCATGAATGCAGCCTCACTAGTGCCCATAAATGCAGCCTCACCAGTGCCCATCAGTGCAGTCTGATCCGTGCCCATCAATGCAGCGTCACCAGTACTCATCAGTGCAGCCTCACCAGTGCCCATCAATACAGCCTCACCAGTGCCCATCAGTGCAGCATCACCAGTGCCTATCAGTGCAGTCTTTCCAGTTCCCATCAGTACAGCCCGAGCAGTGTCCCTCAATGCAGCCTCACCAGTGCCCATCAGTGCAGCCTCACCAGTGCCCATCAGTACAGCCTCACCAGTGCCCATCAGTGCAACCTCACCAGTGCCCATCAGTGCAGCCTTTCCAGTTCCCATCAGTGCAGCCTGATCAGTGTCCCTTAATGCAGCCTCACCTTTCCATCAATTACAGCCTGATCAGTGCCCATCAATGCAGCCTCACCAGTGCCCATCAATGCAGCCTCATCAGTGCCCATCAGCTCAGCCTCACCAATGCCCATCAATGCAGCCTCATCAGTGCCCATCAGTGCAGCCTTACCTGTGCCCATCAATGCAGCCTGATCAGTGCCCATGAGCTCAGCCTCACCAGTGTCCATCAATGCAACCTCATCTTTGTCTATCAGCTCAGCCTCACCAATGCCCATCAATGCAGCCTCACCAGTGCACATCAATGAAGCCTGATCAGTGTCCATCAATGCAGCTTGATCAGTGTCCATCAGCTCAGCCTTTTCTGTTCCCGTCAATACAGCCTCACCAGTGCCCATTAGCTCAGCCTAACCAGTGCCCATCAGTGCAGTCTTGCCAGTGCTCATCAGCGCAGCCTTGCCAGTGCATGGGGAGAGAAAAGCGGGGATCTCCCACTTACCCAGTGCGGCCGCTGTCACACTAAGTCCCGCCTCCTGGACCGGCTCCTATGATGGATGTCGCACATCCCGGTATTGGACTAGTGTGATGTCTTCCATAGGAGCCAGTCCATGAGGTGGGACTTCGTATGACACTGTGGCCATGCTGGGCAAGCAGGAGATCTCCGCTCTGTGTTATCCGGTGGAGCTTGCCCCTCCTTCCCTTCAGAAGCAGTCCATGGATCGGCCCTGCAAAGAGGCCCCAGGGCAGGCGGCCTGCTGGGAAATCTCCCTCTATCCTGGTAGGCCAATCTGGCCCTGTATAACCCCGAGTTCCTGGCCAACCCCAGGCCTTGGGACTCGGGGCTAATAATTGTCAATGAGCAATACGGGACCCAAGGCTTTTTGGAGACCCACTCAGAGCTATAGCCCTGGTCAGCCCCCCTCTCCTGACCTTACCTAAAAACGCTTCTCTCTTCTCCATGTTCCCTCTGTAAGCTATCAGCTTTCATAGCAGGCATAATGCTGAGAAGATTGTTGTCTCTTTACACTACACTTCTTAACATCCCATGTACTGCATTTTTTTATGTAAAACTACATTAGATTAAACTTCTGTGTCTTCTTTAAGAGTCAAGCTGTCTGTGGAGGGTGCTTATTCACCTAGTGACCATTCTGGCCAATATGTAGGCAATCAAAGGTGATGATTTTGTCCCCTTTAAACCGTTTTGCTGATGCCTGGTCCCTGAAAATGTCCCTAAAAATGACTGTATTGGAATCTATAATCGGGTATTCAGTTGCTATGAAGAACAAACACACATTTCTGTCTTATATTGAAATATATTCCATTGCTGTCCTAGGCTGTGCTGTCTGGCTAGCGACAAAACCTCAGCAGCCAGAGACAATGGCTGCTACACCAGTCTGAACAATAGACCCGTTTTAATTGAGGTGGGAGTGCAGACACAGACTTTATTAATTGTAAATACCAAGGAGAGTATCCAAGCAACGGGGGTGGAATTAAAGCAATACATTCTCACCCAGTACGTGGGGAATTCAGTAGTTGCAGCTAATCAATATGCACATAGAAATAATTTGGTATTTCTAAGCGTCTCCTAAAACAATAACACAGACCTGCTGAAAATTACCCGTGAATTAGGGCTAGGATTAAATTTCATGTCTTAGAATTTGCAGGCATACTGTGAATAAAATGGTTAGTCTATGCTTTGGTTGGCATATTCAGAAGCAAAAGAGGTTTGAATTTCTTGAGTGGAAAACATTATATGATAAGATTATCATTGCCACCAAAAAGGTAAAGCTGAACGCCAAAAAAACAGCTAATTATACCTAATAATAAATGAAATGTGTCATGTTTTACCTTTGGAAGATTAGAATTCTATCCAGCCAATCTTTTAAACCAAGTAGCCCTGCCAGACAGAAAACCCTATTTTGACCCTCCAGGCTCCAGGTCAAATCTCCCCCCCAAAAAATATATCTCACATATATCAATATAACAACATATTACATATAAATAATGCGAGATAGTTGGAGTCACCGGTAAAGTAACATGAAAAGCTTCAAAAGCAGAAAGATAAAAACCTGGTTTTAGACTCAACCACCTCTATGGTATGGTATGGTTTAAAAATAGAATAATCTGGGTGAAGTTTATGGTGATCCTTTAAATGGAAGGTGACTGCACAATTGATATTATAGACTGAGCCAATGAGCAAGCTAGTAAATCCAGAGTGTATATACAGTATCTCACAAAAGTGAGTACACCCCTCACATTGTTGTAAATATTTTAATATGTTATATAATAAATGATGCACTATAACTGCCCTCACCACTAGTGCAATCAAATAGCAGCGCTGAAAATACTATGTGATCTCAAAGGAACAAAATACATATGACCCTTAAATTATATATAATATCCAGCTGTTGTGCACAGCGCTAAATAAACATGTGTTACTAATCAATAGACATAATGTGAACCAACCGTGTAAACTACTTTAAATCAAAATTGCAAATGAATTACAAAAATGACCAGTGAACATATAAAGTCCAAAGTAAAGTGAATAATAAATAATGGTGAATATATCAAATAGATAAAAATCTTCAGTGATAATATCTTCCACCACACCGCTGTGACTGTGACTTCCACTCCCCTTCAGCGAGTAAACTCACCAGCTCCTTTTGCCTTACACTCTCGTGTTCGGCTCACAGGCTTTTCCCACACAGTGGGGGGCAAACTGGCAACCTCCAATCAATCTCCGTTTGGTACCCAGAGTGTGATTGCAAATGCTCTCTCCACATGAAAAAAAGGGAAAAGCGAACCAATAGTGCAGTAACGCAAACACTTTATTAAAAATTAACACTCTCCTCCACCATTGAACTCACATTTCACAAAAAATATTCAAGCGAAGAGACACAGCAATCATGGTAATCACCAAAACAACACTCCAAACGATGATTAAGATGTATGGTGGTCACGGCGGACCCAGGTAGTCTGATAGGTGGTGACACTCTCACCAGTTCCTGGAGTCTCCCGCGGCCGCTTCCCCGCTCACTCGTATGGCGCTCCCTGTCACAGCGTCCTACGTCAAGCTTCTTCGATCGCCGTATAGCCACGCCCCGACATGTTTCGTCACGAAGGACTTAATCATGGGATTGGCTAGACGGACCGGCAATCACTCTTATATACCCTCCCACCATATGACGCGCCTACATGGTAACACTGCGCTTGCGCGCTTGCTGTGTCCCCGTTCGCACCATACATGTACATTGCTTGATACAACCAAGGCAGAGGGCATTTAAAATCCATTGTTGCTAAACATTTTGCAGTACATCACTGTCAGACAATACTAGCTAGTTGATGATCACGCTTATCAACCCTAGAAAACGCATATCACCATCCCTCCCAAAAAAAGAAAAAAAAAAAAATCAACTATTGCCTGTATAGAGTGTCAACAACGGATATATGATTAAGATATGACATTCAATATACTAAAAATCATAAAAAAGAGATAAAAAGGTTAAAAACATTATTTTAAAACCAAATTGAATGGTTGGAAATATAGATATATAAACTAAATTCATTAAAACACCCCACAAGATTACTGCATCACATGGTCCTAACTCATCTATAACATAAAACCCACTTCCTCCCTCATAGGACAACCCATACCCACCAGAGGGCCCAGGTTCTCACGCATCTAAGGTCTCCACTGCCCGTCACCCTCCCTCATAGGTGGTCTCCTGGTTGCGTTGGTGTTACAGAATAGGCACCTATCATTATTGGGTCAGGGTGACATGGAATACTGGGTCACAACTGTTAACTCAATAATCATTAATGAAGCAGTTGAGGTCCAGCTCTATATTTAAACCACCGGGGAAGAGACTTCTCAAAAGGTATATCCATCGAGTTTCACGTTGGGACAGATCCCTAACTCTATTGGACCCCCTCCACGATGGATATACAATGTCTATCCCACAAAACTGTAATAGGCTTGGGTCTTGATTATGCTTCTCCCTAAAGTGAAGAGACACACTATGGTACTTAAAACCTTTTTTAATGTTCGTTAAGTGCCCAGAAATATGAATCCTTAAAAGCCTTTTTGTGCGTCCTACATAGAACAGGCCGCAAGGGCACCACATCAAGTACACTACGTATGAGGAATTGCACGTAATGAATTCTTTTATTTCAAAAACTTCATTTGCTTGATTAGTGATGCTCTTCATATTCCTGTTCCTAGTCCTCACTGTTCTACAGCACACGCATTTATTGCATGGGAAGAAACCACTAAGATTTATTCTAATCGATGGTCGGCATGGTGGATCCAGAATTTTTTTCACTACTCTGTCTCCAAAATTAGGGGCCTTTCTGTAAATGAACTTGGGGGTTTCCGTTAACACTTCTCCTAGGTGACGGTCCCTCCGAAGGATGTACCAATATTTTTTAAAAATCCTCTCAATATCCCTATACTGGCTATGATAGTTGGATATAAATCCCCACTGTTGTTTCTCATTGGATCCACTTTTTTCTTTATTTTTTAAAATATCCTCCCTTGGTATACTGGCTACCAGCTCTATGGCCTCATCCACAGACTGTTCCGGATAGCCCCTCTGAAGGAACCTCTCCTTTAGCACATTAGCCTGCTCATAATATTTCCCTTGTTCTGTACAGTTCCGACGGACCCTCATCAGTTGTCCCTTCGGGATGTTCTTAATCCATACAGGGTGATGACCACTCCTGATGGATAAAAAACTGTTTCGGTCCGTCGGTTTAAAGTACACACAAGTAACCAAAGAGTGGCCCTTTCTTTCAATCAACACATCCAAAAAATGGATGCGTGTATCGCTAATCTGAGCCTCTAATCTAATATTGTTGTTATTTGTGTTGAGGCTCTTTAGAAATTCCTCAACTGATTCCCTAGACCCCTCCCAGATCAGCAGGAGGTCGTCTATGAATCTTCGGTAAAACTTGAGTTGGGGGAGGGGCCTACTGAAGATAAACCTGTCCTCCCACTCTGCCATGAACAAGTTGGCGAGGCCTGGAGCAAATTTGGCTCCCATAGCCACGCCAACCCGTTGGGAAAAGAAGTGCCCATTCCACCAAAAGTAATTGTGCAACATGCAGAAGTTTAGGGCCTGGCCCACAAATCTCTTCTGCATGTCAGGGATGTCATCCCTCTTACTCAAGGCCCAATTTAGTGACAGAGATGCGTCCTCATGTTGAATGATCGTATACAACGAGGACACATCTGCTGTCACCAAAAAGGTCTCAGCCCCAGGATTCAAACATACATCCCCCAATTTGTTAAGCAGGTCGGTGGTGTCTCTCAAATACGCCCTAGTGGTTTTCACACTAGGCTGGAGAAACTTATCAAGGTACTCTCCCAACCTGGCTGTAACAGACCCTATCCCGTTGACAATCGGGCGTGCTGGAGGTAATTTGGCGTCCTTATGGATTTTCGGGAGTGTATATATCACCGGAATCCTACAAGCGCTAGGGACCAGGTACCTTTTTTCTTTGAGACTCAGGGCATTAATAGCATACCCCCACTCAATGAGTGAATCTAATTGCTCCCTATAATTTTCAGTGGGATCGCGAGTTAGTCTCTCATAAGTAGAACGATCATTTAACATGCTTGAAAGTTGCTCATGATAAAAGGATCTATCCAGAATAACCACCCCACCTCCCTTATCTGCCGGGCGTACAATGATATTATTACGTTTCTCCAATGATCTAATACCATCCTTGATGTATTTTGGATTTACCTCTTCTTTAACATTAATAGCATCTAAATCTTTTAAAACGAGGTTCTTGAATACCTCCACAAAGTGATTGTGGGAGTTTTGGGGATTGAAGGTGGATTTGTTCCTTAAACCACTATCAACCTTACATGAGGGTGTCATGGCCCTGTTAGAGGCAACAACTGGGTGACTCAAAAAATATTTCTTAATGTTCAGAGTCCTGATATATTTGTGAGTGTCAATGAATACTTCGAATTTATTTAACACTTTCCTGGGAGCACATTTAAGACCCAAGTTTAAAATATTCATCTCCTTAGCGTTCAGAGTTACTTTGCTCAAATTATAAATGCCAGTATTTACATGTCCCTCAATCTCTTTTTTGGGTTGTTGCCGTCGTCCTGCCCGACAACCCCTTCGCTTCTTAGGGATGGCCCTATTCCCCTGTTTCCATATTGTTGTGGCTCTTTCATCCCTTCCCTGTTGTTTTTTCCCCTCGGAGTCCCCCCTCCCCTCCCCCTCCTCCCTCGTTGACCTAAAAAAGGTGGGGGTCCATGCTGTTGATATTGCTGTTGATATTGGGGCGCATAATAGTCCCTATCCAAGGGGAGATACCTATTATGAACTGGAATCGGACTTCTCCCTTCATCATACTTAAATGGCGAGCAGTGCTGGTATCTATCATAATTCTGCTGTCTATACTGATCTCCTCCATAATCAGTATTCTCCATATGGGGACCATTCCACTGCTCCCATCCATAGTTAGGGTACTGTCCTTCTCCCCTTGGTTGAGGGGGTTTTGGGGTGTAATAGTTATCCCTTTGTTGTTCCCCTCTAAACTGTAAAGGGGGGTGATGATTGCTCTGTCCACATGCACCCTGTTCAGTCCTATCCTCACCCCTCTTACTATCAGTTTTTTTAGGGGGCTCATTTTTAGAGCCTGACTTACTATTTCCTTTAACCTGTACAGGGGCCTCATTGGTACTCGAGGTGGGTGTCTGCCATGCGTAGATCTTATTGTTTTTAAAGTCCGCCGCATCCCTATTTTACTTTCTAACCTTTTTCTTTTGTGTATTACGATCGACCTTTTCAAGTTTTTTCTTCATATTGTTGTTAAATTCTTTCATCTGGTTTGACTCACTCATTGGTTCCAGTTTCTTTCTAATCAGGCTCCCAGGAAAGTGTTAAATAAATTCGAAGTATTCATTGACACTCACAAATATATCAGGACTCTGAACATTAAGAAATATTTTTTGAGTCACCCAGTTGTTGCCTCTAACAGGGCCATGACACCCTCATGTAAGGTTGATAGTGGTTTAAGGAACAAATCCACCTTCAATCCCCAAAACTCCCACAATCACTTTGTGGAGGTATTCAAGAACCTCGTTTTAAAAGATTTAGATGCTATTAATGTTAAAGAAGAGGTAAATCCAAAATACATCAAGGATGGTATTAGATCATTGGAGAAACGTAATAATATCATTGTACGCCCGGCAGATAAGGGAGGTGGGGTGGTTATTCTGGATAGATCCTTTTATCATGAGCAACTTTCAAGCATGTTAAATGATCGTTCTACTTATGAGAGACTAACTCGCGATCCCACTGAAAATTATAGGGAGCAATTAGATTCACTCATTGAGTGGGGGTATGCTATTAATGCCCTGAGTCTCAAAGAAAAAAGGTACCTGGTCCCTAGCGCTTGTAGGATTCCGGTGATATATACACTCCCGAAAATCCATAAGGACGCCAAATTACCTCCAGCACGCCCGATTGTCAACAGGATAGGGTCTGTTACAGCCAGGTTGGGAGAGTACCTTGATAAGTTTCTCCAGCCTAGTGTGAAAACCACTAGGGCGTATTTGAGAGACACCACCGACCTGCTTAACAAATTGGGGGATGTATGTTTGAATCCTGGGGCTGAGACCTTTTTGGTGACAGCAGATGTGTCCTCGTTGTATACGATCATTCAACATGAGGACGCATCTCTGTCACTAAATTGGGCCTTGAGTAAGAGGGATGACATCCCTGACATGCAGAAGAGATTTGTGGGCCAGGCCCTAAACTTCTGCATGTCGCACAATTACTTTTGGTGGAATGGGCACTTCTTTTCCCAACGGGTTGGCGTGGCTATGGGAGCCAAATTTGCTCCAGGCCTCGCCAACTTGTTCATGGCAGAGTGGGAGGACAGGTTTATCTTCAGTAGGCCCCTCCCCCAACTCAAGTTTTACCGAAGATTCATAGACGACCTCCTGCTGATCTGGGAGGGGTCTAGGGAATCAGTTGAGGAATTTCTAAAGAGCCTCAACACAAATAACAACAATATTAGATTAGAGGCTCAGATTAGCGATACACGCATCCATTTTTTGGATGTGTTGATTGAAAGAAAGGGCCACTCTTTGGTTACTTGTGTGTACTTTAAACCGACGGACCGAAACAGTTTTTTATCCATCAGGAGTGGTCATCACCCTGTATGGATTAAGAACATCCCGAAGGGACAACTGATGAGGGTCCGTCGGAACTGTACAGAACAAGGGAAATATTATGAGCAGGCTAATGTGCTAAAGGAGAGGTTCCTTCAGAGGGGCTATCCGGAACAGTCTGTGGATGAGGCCATAGAGCTGGTAGCCAGTATACCAAGGGAGGATATTTTAAAAAATAAAGAAAAAAGTGGATCCAATGAGAAACAACAGTGGGGATTTATATCCAACTATCATAGCCAGTATAGGGATATTGAGAGGATTTTTAAAAAATATTGGTACATCCTTCGGAGGGACCGTCACCTAGGAGAAGTGTTACCGGAAACCCCCAAGTTCATTTACAGAAAGGCCCCTAATTTTGGAGACAGAGTAGTGAAAAAAATTCTGGATCCACCATGCCGACCATCGATTAGAATAAATCTTAGTGGTTTCTTCCCATGCAATAAATGCGTGTGCTGTAGAACAGTGAGGACTAGGAACAGGAATATGAAGAGCATCACTAATCAAGCAAATGAAGTTTTTGAAATAAAAGAATTCATTACGTGCAATTCCTCATACGTAGTGTACTTGATGTGGTGCCCTTGCGGCCTGTTCTATGTAGGACGCACAAAAAGGCTTTTAAGGGTTCGTATTTCTGAGCACTTAACGAACATTAAAAAAGGTTTTAAGTACCATAGTGTGTCTCTTCACTTTAGGGAGAAGCATAATCAAGACCCAAGCCTATTACAGTTTTGTGGGATAGACATTGTATATCCATCGTGGAGGGGGTCCAATAGAGTTAGGGATCTGTCCCAACGTGAAACTCGATGGATATACCTTTTGAGAAGTCTCTTCCCCGGTGGTTTAAATATAGAGCTGGACCTCAACTGCTTCATTAATGATTATTGAGTTAACAGTTGTGACCCAGTATTCCATGTCACCCTGACCCAATAATGATAGGTGCCTATTCTGTAACACCAACGCAACCAGGAGACCACCTATGAGGGAGGGTGACGGGCAGTGGAGACCTTAGATGCGTGAGAACCTGGGCCCTCTGGTGGGTATGGGTTGTCCTATGAGGGAGGAAGTGGGTTTTATGTTATAGATGAGTTAGGACCATGTGATGCAGTAATCTTGTGGGGTGTTTTAATGAATTTAGTTTATATATCTATATTTCCAACCATTCAATTTGGTTTTAAAATAATGTTTTTAACCTTTTTATCTCTTTTTTATGATTTTTAGTATATTGAATGTCATATCTTAATCATATATCCGTTGTTGACACTCTATACAGGCAATAGTTGATTTTTTTTTTTTTTTTCTTTTTTTGGGAGGGATGGTGATATGCGTTTTCTAGGGTTGATAAGCGTGATCATCAACTAGCTAGTATTGTCTGACAGTGATGTACTGCAAAATGTTTAGCAACAATGGATTTTAAATGCCCTCTGCCTTGGTTGTATCAAGCAATGTACATGTATGGTGCGAACGGGGACACAGCAAGCACGCAAGCGCAGTGTTACCATGTAGGCGCGTCATATGGTGGGAGGGTATATAAGAGTGATTGCCGGTCCGTCTAGCCAATCCCATGATTAAGTCCTTCGTGACGAAACATGTCGGGGTGTGGCTATACGGCGATCGAAGAAGCTTGACGTAGGACGCTGTGACAGGGAGCGCCATACGAGTGAGCGGGGAAGCGGCCGCGGGAGACTCCAGGAACTGGTGAGAGTGTCACCACCTATCAGACTACCTGGGTCCGCCGTGACCACCATACATCTTAATCATCGTTTGGAGTGTTGTTTTGGTGATTACCATGATTGCTGTGTCTCTTCGCTTGAATATTTTTTGTGAAATGTGAGTTCAATGGTGGAGGAGAGTGTTAATTTTTAATAAAGTGTTTGCGTTACTGCACTATTGGTTCGCTTTTCCCTTTTTTTCATGTGGAGAGAGCATTTGCAATCACACTCTGGGTACCAAACGGAGATTGATTGGAGGTTGCCAGTTTGCCCCCCACTGTGTGGGAAAAGCCTGTGAGCCGAACACGAGAGTGTAAGGCAAAAGGAGCTGGTGAGTTTACTCGCTGAAGGGGAGTGGAAGTCACAGTCACAGCGGTGTGGTGGAAGATATTATCACTGAAGATTTTTATCTATTTGATATATTCACCATTATTTATTATTCACTTTACTTTGGACTTTATATGTTCACTGGTCATTTTTGTAATTCATTTGCAATTTTGATTTAAAGTAGTTTACACGGTTGGTTCACATTATGTCTATTGATTAGTAACACATGTTTATTTAGCGCTGTGCACAACAGCTGGATATTATATATAATTTAAGGGTCATATGTATTTTGTTCCTTTGAGATCACATAGTATTTTCAGCGCTGCTATTTGATTGCACTAGTGGTGAGGGCAGTTATAGTGCATCATTTATTATTTATAACACGTTTTTGTTTTTTAAGTGGCTGCTTAGTGTGAGGGGCGAGTACCATAAGCGCAGTGTTTGGCACACAGGAAGGGGCGGATTGCCTGGGTACCATATAAGTCATATAGTTCTAAATTCATTTAAACGCTTGCAGCTATGGAGGTCTTCAATTTTCTTAGTGATAGACAACTGAATCCAGCAAATATTTTTTCAGCCAATCAGGAGATGGCTGAAGTTGATGAGGATGTATCCGGCATGCTCAGAAGTTTAGAAAATCTATTGGAAAAACAGATTAAGACTTGGTGGGATGTGTTTACTTTTACACACTATCAAAAAGAAAAATTAATTTTTAGAAGCCTGAGGTGGGATGTCCCACCCCAGGATGGTCTTGAGGACCAATGTTTTATGACTGAATGGTTGGAATTTTTTAATAGAGTGGGGAGGGAGTTACAAGATTTGGTCCTTACTAGAAAACAGGTAAAATTGGGGAAACTCAATGAACAAATTAGCCTGATTAGAAAGAAACTGGAACCAATGAGTGAGTCAAACCAGATGAAAGAATTTAACAACAATATGAAGAAAAAACTTGAAAAGGTCGATCGTGATACACAAAAGAAAAAGGTTAGAAAGTACAATAGGGATGCGGCGGACTTTAAAAACAATAAGATCTACGCATGGCAGACACCCACCTCGAGTACCAATGAGGCCCCTGTACAGGTTAAAGGAAATAGTAAGTCAGGCTCTAAAAATGAGCCCCCTAAAAAAACTGATAGTAAGAGGGGTGAGGATAGGACTGAACAGGGTGCATGTGGACAGAGCAATCATCACCCCCCTTTACAGTTTAGAGGGGAACAACAAAGGGATAACTATTACACCCCAAAACCCCCTCAACCAAGGGGAGAAGGACAGTACCCTAACTATGGATGGGAGCAGTGGAATGGTCCCCATATGGAGAATACTGATTATGGAGGAGATCAGTATAGACAGCAGAATTATGATAGATACCAGCACTGCTCGCCATTTAAGTATGATGAAGGGAGAAGTCCGATTCCAGTTCATAATAGGTATCTCCCCTTGGATAGGGACTATTATGCGCCCCAATATCAACAGCAATATCAACAGCATGGACCCCCACCTTTTTTAGGTCAACGAGGGAGGAGGGGGAGGGGAGGGGGGACTCCGAGGGGAAAAAACAACAGGGAAGGGATGAAAGAGCCACAACAATATGGAAACAGGGGAATAGGGCCATCCCTAAGAAGCGAAGGGGTTGTCGGGCAGGACGACGGCAACAACCCAAAAAAGAGATTGAGGGACATGTAAATACTGGCATTTATAATTTGAGCAAAGTAACTCTGAAGGCTAAGGAGATGAATATTTTAAACTTGGGTCTTAAATGTGCTCCCAGGAAAGTGTTAAATAAATTCGAAGTATTCATTGACACTCACAAATATATCAGGACTCTGAACATTAAGAAATATTTTTTGAGTCACCCAGTTGTTGCCTCTAACAGGGCCATGACACCCTCATGTAAGGTTGATAGTGGTTTAAGGAACAAATCCACCTTCAATCCCCAAAACTCCCACAATCACTTTGTGGAGGTATTCAAGAACCTCGTTTTAAAAGATTTAGATGCTATTAATGTTAAAGAAGAGGTAAATCCAAAATACATCAAGGATGGTATTAGATCATTGGAGAAACGTAATAATATCATTGTACGCCCGGCAGATAAGGGAGGTGGGGTGGTTATTCTGGATAGATCCTTTTATCATGAGCAACTTTCAAGCATGTTAAATGATCGTTCTACTTATGAGAGACTAACTCGCGATCCCACTGAAAATTATAGGGAGCAATTAGATTCACTCATTGAGTGGGGGTATGCTATTAATGCCCTGAGTCTCAAAGAAAAAAGGTACCTGGTCCCTAGCGCTTGTAGGATTCCGGTGATATATACACTCCCGAAAATCCATAAGGACGCCAAATTACCTCCAGCACGCCCGATTGTCAACGGGATAGGGTCTGTTACAGCCAGGTTGGGAGAGTACCTTGATAAGTTTCTCCAGCCTAGTGTGAAAACCACTAGGGCGTATTTGAGAGACACCACCGACCTGCTTAACAAATTGGGGGATGTATGTTTGAATCCTGGGGCTGAGACCTTTTTGGTGACAGCAGATGTGTCCTCGTTGTATACGATCATTCAACATGAGGACGCATCTCTGTCACTAAATTGGGCCTTGAGTAAGAGGGATGACATCCCTGACATGCAGAAGAGATTTGTGGGCCAGGCCCTAAACTTCTGCATGTTGCACAATTACTTTTGGTGGAATGGGCACTTCTTTTCCCAACGGGTTGGCGTGGCTATGGGAGCCAAATTTGCTCCAGGCCTCGCCAACTTGTTCATGGCAGAGTGGGAGGACAGGTTTATCTTCAGTAGGCCCCTCCCCCAACTCAAGTTTTACCGAAGATTCATAGACGACCTCCTGCTGATCTGGGAGGGGTCTAGGGAATCAGTTGAGGAATTTCTAAAGAGCCTCAACACAAATAACAACAATATTAGATTAGAGGCTCAGATTAGCGATACACGCATCCATTTTTTGGATGTGTTGATTGAAAGAAAGGGCCACTCTTTGGTTACTTGTGTGTACTTTAAACCGACGGACCGAAACAGTTTTTTATCCATCAGGAGTGGTCATCACCCTGTATGGATTAAGAACATCCCGAAGGGACAACTGATGAGGGTCCGTCGGAACTGTACAGAACAAGGGAAATATTATGAGCAGGCTAATGTGCTAAAGGAGAGGTTCCTTCAGAGGGGCTATCCGGAACAGTCTGTGGATGAGGCCATAGAGCTGGTAGCCAGTATACCAAGGGAGGATATTTTAAAAAATAAAGAAAAAAGTGGATCCAATGAGAAACAACAGTGGGGATTTATATCCAACTATCATAGCCAGTATAGGGATATTGAGAGGATTTTTAAAAAATATTGGTACATCCTTCGGAGGGACCGTCACCTAGGAGAAGTGTTACCGGAAACCCCCAAGTTCATTTACAGAAAGGCCCCTAATTTTGGAGACAGAGTAGTGAAAAAAATTCTGGATCCACCATGCCGACCATCGATTAGAATAAATCTTAGTGGTTTCTTCCCATGCAATAAATGCGTGTGCTGTAGAACAGTGAGGACTAGGAACAGGAATATGAAGAGCATCACTAATCAAGCAAATGAAGTTTTTGAAATAAAAGAATTCATTACGTGCAATTCCTCATACGTAGTGTACTTGATGTGGTGCCCTTGCGGCCTGTTCTATGTAGGACGCACAAAAAGGCTTTTAAGGGTTCGTATTTCTGAGCACTTAACGAACATTAAAAAAGGTTTTAAGTACCATAGTGTGTCTCTTCACTTTAGGGAGAAGCATAATCAAGACCCAAGCCTATTACAGTTTTGTGGGATAGACATTGTATATCCATCGTGGAGGGGGTCCAATAGAGTTAGGGATCTGTCCCAACGTGAAACTCGATGGATATACCTTTTGAGAAGTCTCTTCCCCGGTGGTTTAAATATAGAGCTGGACCTCAACTGCTTCATTAATGATTATTGAGTTAACAGTTGTGACCCAGTATTCCATGTCACCCTGACCCAATAATGATAGGTGCCTATTCTGTAACACCAACGCAACCAGGAGACCACCTATGAGGGAGGGTGACGGGCAGTGGAGACCTTAGATGCGTGAGAACCTGGGCCCTCTGGTGGGTATGGGTTGTCCTATGAGGGAGGAAGTGGGTTTTATGTTATAGATGAGTTAGGACCATGTGATGCAGTAATCTTGTGGGGTGTTTTAATGAATTTAGTTTATATATCTATATTTCCAACCATTCAATTTGGTTTTAAAATAATGTTTTTAACCTTTTTATCTCTTTTTTATGATTTTTAGTATATTGAATGTCATATCTTAATCATATATCCGTTGTTGACACTCTATACAGGCAATAGTTGATTTTTTTTTTTTCTTTTTTTGGGAGGGATGGTGATATGCGTTTTCTAGGGTTGATAAGCGTGATCATCAACTAGCTAGTATTGTCTGACAGTGATGTACTGCAAAATGTTTAGCAACAATGGATTTTAAATGCCCTCTGCCTTGGTTGTATCAAGCAATGTACATGTATGGTGCGAACGGGGACACAGCAAGCGCGCAAGCGCAGTGTTACCATGTAGGCGCGTCATATGGTGGGAGGGTATATAAGAGTGATTGCCGGTCCGTCTAGCCAATCCCATGATTAAGTCCTTCGTGACGAAACATGTCGGGGTGTGGCTATACGGCGATCGAAGAAGCTTGACGTAGGACGCTGTGACAGGGAGCGCCATACGAGTGAGCGGGGAAGCGGCCGCGGGAGACTCCAGGAACTGGTGAGAGTGTCACCACCTATCAGACTACCTGGGTCCGCCGTGACCACCATACATCTTAATCATCGTTTGGAGTGTTGTTTTGGTGATTACCATGATTGCTGTGTCTCTTCGCTTGAATATTTTTTGTGAAATGTGAGTTCAATGGTGGAGGAGAGTGTTAATTTTTAATAAAGTGTTTGCGTTACTGCACTATTGGTTCGCTTTTCCCTTTTTTTCATGTGGAGAGAGCATTTGCAATCACACTCTGGGTACCAAACGGAGATTGATTGGAGGTTGCCAGTTTGCCCCCCACTGTGTGGGAAAAGCCTGTGAGCCGAACACGAGAGTGTAAGGCAAAAGGAGCTGGTGAGTTTACTCGCTGAAGGGGAGTGGAAGTCACAGTCACAGCGGTGTGGTGGAAGATATTATCACTGAAGATTTTTATCTATTTGATATATTCACCATTATTTATTATTCACTTTACTTTGGACTTTATATGTTCACTGGTCATTTTTGTAATTCATTTGCAATTTTGATTTAAAGTAGTTTACACGGTTGGTTCACATTATGTCTATTGATTAGTAACACATGTTTATTTAGCGCTGTGCACAACAGCTGGATATTATATATAATTTAAGGGTCATATGTATTTTGTTCCTTTGAGATCACATAGTATTTTCAGCGCTGCTATTTGATTGCACTAGTGGTGAGGGCAGTTATAGTGCATCATTTATTATTTATAACACGTTTTTGTTTTTTAAGTGGCTGCTTAGTGTGAGGGGCGAGTACCATAAGCGCAGTGTTTGGCACACAGGAAGGGGCGGATTGCCTGGGTACCATATAAGTCAAATATTTTAATATATCTTTTCATGTGACAACACTGAAGAAATGACACTTTGCTACAATGTAAAGTAGTGAGTGTACAGCTTGTATAACAGTGTAAATTTGCTGTCCCCTCAAAATAACTCAACACACAGCCATTAATGTCTAAACCGCTGGCAACAAAAGTGAGTACACCCCTAAGTGAAAATGTCAAATTTGGGCCCACAGTGTCAATATTTTGTGTGGCCACCATTATTTTACAGCAGTACCTTAACCCTCTTGGGCATGAAGTTCACCAGAGCTTTACAGGATGCCCCTTGAATCCTCTTCCACTCCTCCGTGATGACATCACAGAGCTGGTGGATGTTAAAGACCTTGCGCTCCTCCACCTTCTGTTTGAGGGTTCCCCACAGATGCTCAAGGGTTTAGGTCTAGAGACATGCTTGGCCAGTCCATCACCTTTACCCTCAGCTTCTTTAGCAAGGCAGTGGTCGTCTTGGAGGTGTGTTTGGGGTCGTTATGTTGGAATACTGACCTGCGGCCCAGTCTCCGAAGGGAGGGGATCATGCTCTGCTTCAGTATGTCACAGTACATGTTGGCATTCATGGTTCCCTCAATGAACTGTAGCTCCCTAGTACTGGCTGCACTCATGCAGTCCCAGACCATGACACTCCCACCACTATACTTGACTGTAATCAAGACACACTTGTCTTTGTACTCCTCACCTGGTTGCCGCCACACACTCTTGACACCATCTGAATCAAATAAGTTGATCTCATCAGACCACAGGACATGGTTCCATTAATCCATGTCCTTAGTCTGCTTGTCTTCAGCAAACTGTTTGTGGGCTTTCTTGTGCATCATATTTAGAAGAGACTTCCTTCTGGGATGACAGCCATGCAGACCAATTTGATGCAGTGTGCGGTGTATGGTCTGAGCACTGACAGGCTGACCCCTTCAGCCTCTGCAGCGATGCTAGCAGCACTCATAGGTCTATTTCCCAAAGACAACCTCTGGATATGACGCTGAGCACGTGTACTCAACTTCTTTGGTCGACCATGGTGAAGCATGTTTTGAGTGGAACCTGTCCTGTTAAACCGCTGTATGGTCTTGGCCACCATGCTACAGCTCAGTTTCAGGATCTTGGCAATTTTCTTATAGCTTAGGCCACAGGTGTCAAACTGGTGGCCCACCAGCTGTTGTGAACCTACAAGTCCCATGAGGCATTGAAAGGCTGACAGTTACAAGCATGACTCCCACAGGCAGAGGCATGATGGGACTTGTAGTTCCGCAACAGCTGGAGGGCCGCCAGTTTGACACCCCTGGCCTAGGCCATCTTTATGTAGAGCAACAATTCTTTTTTTTCAGATTCTCAGAGAGTTCTTTGTCATGAGGTACCATGTTGAACTTCCAGTGACCAGTATGAGAGAGTGAGAGTGATAACACCAAATTTTACACACCTGCTCCCATTCACACCTGAGATCTTGTAACACCAACCAGTCACATAACACCGGGGAGGGAAAATGGCTAATTGGGCCCAATTTGGACATTTTCACTTAGGGGTGTACTCACTTTTGTTACCAGCGGTTTAGACATTAATGGCTGTGTGTTGAGTTATTTTGAGGGGACAGCAAATTTACACTGTTATACAAGCTGTACACTCACTACTTTACATTTTAGCAAAGTGTCATTTCTTCAGTGTTGTCACATGAAAAGATAGAATAAAATATTTACAAAAATGTGAGGGGTGTACTCACTTTTGTGAGATACTGTATTTACCTGCACATAGTAACCACTTTACCTTTGTTAGTCCTAGCCTACATTTTTACTTTTATATAAAATAAGATAAGAATAACAAAACGATATACTTAGCGGTATTCACTTTTCTCAATATATAAATTCAATAAATGCCGTGAGTTGGACTATCTTAACCATATAAAAAAAATACAATCTCAGAAAAATATATAGTCATTGAAAGCTTGAAAAGGAGAAAGATACAAATCTGATTTTAGACTCAACCACCTCTCATATATGTAAACTCTTTAGAAAAACTCTAAATAAAAAAATGAAAACAACTCACTGGACTGAATGCAAAAATGTACCATGAAAAGTTTCAAAAGCAGAAATATAGACAGCAACATTTAATTGGTGTTTTGTTCAATGCAGTTAAAGCGATATTAAAGGTTTTTTTTTTTTGGTTAAAAAAAGATTGTATACTTATCTGCTCTGTGCAATGATATTGCACAAAACGGTTCCTCATTTCCTCTTTGACAGCCAGTGGTGTCCACTCCTTCTTCCTCTGGGTGCCTCCATAGCCACCTGAGCACCAGAAGAGCCCCTTCATGACCAGCAAGTTTTTTGCTATTCGGCACTGCGCTATTTTAACTGGCAATAGCGCGGTTCAATAATGTACACAAATTAAATTTTTGATGATTTTTTTTTTTAAACACAAATAGAGCTTTCTTTTGGTGGTATTTAATTATCGCTGAGTTTTTTATTTTTTGCAATATAAACGAAAAAAAAACAGAAAATTTTGAAAAAAAAAAGATATTTTCTACTTTCTATTATAAAAAACAAATAAAATCATATTTCTTCATAACTTTAGGACAAAATGTATTCTGCTACGTATCTCTAGTGAAAAAAAAAAAACAATAAGTGTATATTAATTGGTTTGTGTGAAATTTATAGCATCTACAAACTATGGTATATATATATATTTGAAAATTTATAAATTCTGCAATTTATTTGAAAATAAAGAATTTTTTTTTTTTCACATACTGTCACCAGTACAGTACAGCATCATCATATGACTTATGTGGTGGTGATCAGGGATACTGACTGGTGACGTTAACTTTTTTTTTTCATTTGTTACTATTTTTTACATACCGGTACTTTCATCAGAGTAGTTCAGTGTCACCATAGTAACACTGTACTACTCTGAGGGGGTGATCAGGGTTTTTTTTTTATTTTTTACACTGTAATGCCGCGTACACACGGTCGGACTTTTCGTCTACAAAAGTCCGACAGCCTGTCCGACAGACTTCCGGCGGACTTTCGGCAGACTTTCTAACGAACGGACTTGCCTACACACGACCACACAAAAGTCCGACGGATTCGTACGTGATGACGTACACCGGACTAAAATAAGGAAGTTGATAGCCAGTAGCCAATAGCTGCCCTAGCATGGGTTTTTGTCCGTCGGACTAGCACACAGACGAGCGGATTTCGGGGTCCGGCGTAGTTACGACGTAAAGATTTGAAGCATGTTTCAAATCTAAAGTCCGTCGGATTTGAGGCTGAAAAAGTCCGCTGAAAGTCCGGGGAAGCCCACACACGATCGGATTGTCAGACAGCTTTAGTCCGTCGGACTTTTGTAGACGAAAAGTCCGACCGTGTGTACGCGGCATTAAACCTCTTTCACACTGAGGCACTTTTCAGGCGCTTTTACGCTAAAAATAGTGCCTGAAAGCACCTGAAAACTGCTTCCCCTTGCTTTCACACTGGGGTGGTGCGCTGGCATGGCGGTGCAAAAAGTCCTGCAAGCAGCATCTTTAGGGCTTTAAAAAGCACCTCAAAAAAACGCCCCTATGCATTGAAATGAATGGGAAGCACTTCCAAAGCGCTTCAAAAGCGCAGCAAAATGGCTATTTTCTTTTTAAAGGTCGCGTTGTCTCTTTTTAAAGGTCACGTGACTTTAAAAAAAAGAGCACCTCTAACGCCGCAAAAGCACAGCAAAAATGCCTGACGTTTTATAGGCAGATTTGAGTGCCTCAATGTGAAGATCATTGTAACAGCAAAGTTTTCAACTGTCATATGAGGCTTACATGCATGACAGCTGTGATTACTAGTGATCTGCGATTGGCTACAGCTAATAATATGGTACAGTGTGCTGTGATTGGCACAGGTACCATGTGATAGCTGTGGAATTCATTCCAGTTGACATTGTGATCATATGATCGAATAACGATCACATGATCACTGGGCCTGAGTACTGGGATCCGCAATCCACTGTGGCCGGCGGGCACAGAAGTCACATGAGTGTTGTGCTGCTCGCCTCTAACCTGGAGAAGGTTGGATGACGTACATGTACGAAATTCTGCCTGCAATAAAAGTACTGTGGGCGGTCAGCCAGTGGTTATCAAGCCAGTAAGCCATGCCCCCACTCCCTCCTCATAGGAGTTTGACTTACAGACTATAGCTCCTGCTGCTCTCAGTGTGCCCTGTGAGACCAGGTAGAGAGGGGAGCTGTGCTGCAGCCGAGACAGCACTAGAGCAATGACAGGAGCCAGGTAAGTGTTTAGGGAGTGGGGTGCACAAAAAAAATGTGCATTTAGAATTTTGTTTTTAAGAGCCTGTAAAGCATTGTACTCAGCAGATCGTGGGTGTAATGCCAGGCTCCTGCAGACTGTCAGTGTAGCCGCCTTCCCATACCTCATACAGGCAGGCAGTTACTGAATGACAGGAAACTCAATAAACTACCTAGAGTGCTCTCAAGCTCCCTGGTAGTTCATTAAGAACTACAATCTGTCAGCCGCAAAGGCTGAAGGTAGTTGTAGTTCATTGATTCACAGGGATCTGTGAATGAATGATGCGGCCATGTGGGTAAAGCCCCGCATGGCTGCACTCTTTTTGAATTGTAACAGCAGGTGTGGGGAGAAGACCCCTGGCCCGCTGTCACAGAGAGGGAAGGATTGGGGGAAGAGCAAGCAGATGCTGAACAAGTTACATGTTCCAATCTAAATTTGGGTGTAACAACATGTAACATGTTTAAGAACATGAACTTACTCTTTAAGGCTAAACCCTGGGCTCCCCTTCTCCTGCCACCCCCCCAAAAAACTTTACCTAAATGTCTCCTTTACTCACCTAAATCTGTGGTCACATGACGTTTATGTCCTGAGTCTTTTCTTCTGTGCACTGAAGATGGGGTCCTTCTTTAGTGTCCATGTCACACCTGCAGACACTTCCTTTTGGTTGTCCAGTGATGGGGTCCACTGAGGACCATTAACTAAGTCTGCAGATTATGACATAAGCGTGAAGGGACCATCAGGGACTGGCCACTATAGGCGCATCTGCACTCAGAAACAGCATCAGTGAGGGATCTGGATGGTGGACAGAGATGAGTGATATACTGCTTCAACAGGTATTTAAAAAAAGCAAAATGGGAGCAGTAAGATGGGGCACATGTCTTCCTGGAGATTAGGGATGAGCTTCGTGTTCGAGTCGAACCCATGTTCGACTCGAACATCGGCTGTTCGACCGTCCGTCGAATTGCGAACGATATGGGCCGTTCGCGCCAAATTCGTGTGGCGCGTCACGGCCCATAATTCACTGCGGCATCGCAGTGCATTGCTGGCTGATGATTGGCCAAGCATGCACTATGACCCGCATGCTTGGCCAATCACAGCGCCGTCAGTAGAGAGAGCTGTAATTGGCCAAAGCCAGGGTGGCTTTGGCCAATTATGGCTCAGGGGATTTAGTACACGCCCCACACTATATAAGGCCGCCTGCACGGCGGCCCTGTGTAGTGTGTGTTCCGGTGTGCTGAGAGATAGAGAGAGAGAGAGACAGTGACATTTGATTTGAGTTAGATAGATTAGGCAGAACAGTCAGTCAGTTAGCTGCACTTACAGTGTATTGTGTATATATATGCATCCCAGGTGTTGCATATATATATATACACTGTATTCAGTTTAGCTAGATCCGTTCCTGTTATCTTCTAGACTATTTACATTTAGTGCAGTGCGTCCTGCTCACAGTGTTCAGCTAGATCCGTTCCTGTTATCTTCTAGACTATTTACATTTAGTGCAGTGCGTCCTGCTCACAGTGTTCAGCTAGATCCGTTCCTGTTATCTTCTAGACTATTTACATTTAGTGCAGTGCGTCCTGCTCACAGTGTTCAGCTAGATCCGTTCCTGTTATCTTCTAGACTATTTACATTTAGTGCAGTGCGTCCTGCTCACAGTGTTCAGCTAGATCCGTTCCTGTTATCTTCTAGACTATTTACATTTAGTGCAGTGCGTCCTGCTCACAGTGTTCAGCTAGATCCGTTCCTGTTATCTTCTAGACTATTTACATTTAGTGCAGTGCGTCCTGCTCACAGTGTTCAGCTAGATCCGTTCCTGTTATCTTCTAGACTATTTACATTTAGTGCAGTGCGTCCTGCTCACAGTTTTCAGCTAGATCCGTTCCTGTTATCTTCCTACTGACAGGCAGGCTTGTCTGGTTACAGTATATAAAGCTACCTGAAGAAAATTACTGGTGTTCTATTTGATCCTATTAGTACCACGGTCAGGCAGCTAGACTATTTACATTTAGTACAGTGCGTCCTGCTCACAGTGTTCAGCTAGATCCGTTCCTGTTATCTTCCTACTGACAGGCAGGCTTGTCTGGTTACAGTATATAAAGCTACGTGAAGAAAATTACTGGTGTTCTATTTGATCCTATTAGTACCACGGTCAGGCAGCTAGACTATTTACATTTAGTACAGTGCGTCCTGCTCACAGTGTTCAGCTAGATCCGTTCCTGTTATCTTCCTACTGACAGGCAGGCTTGTCTGGTTACAGTATATAAAGCTACCTGAAGAAAATTACTGGTGTTCTATTTGATCCTATTAGTACCACGGTCAGGCAGCTAGACTATTTACATTTAGTACAGTGCGTCCTGCTCACAGTGTTCAGCTAGATCCGTTCCTGTTATCTTCCTACTGACAGGCAGGCTTGTCTGGTTACAGTATATAAAGCTACCTGAAGAAAATTACTGGTGTTCTATTTGATCCTATTAGTACCACGGTCAGGCAGCTAGACTATTTACATTTAGTACAGTGCGTCCTGCTCACAGTGTTCAGCTAGATCCGTTCCTGTTATCTTCCTACTGACAGGCAGGCTTGTCTGGTTACAGTATATAAAGCTACCTGAAGAAAATTACTGGTGTTCTATCCCAGCTTAGTGCAGCTACAGGCCATTAGTATGTCTGGAAGGCCAAGAAGGAGAGGCAGACAGTCACAAGCCAATAAGAGAGGGCAAGCAGGCTCTGTGTCTAGTGCCGGTCGTGGAGACGGTGCATCCTCATCAGCACGTGGCCATGGGACACGCTTGGCATTTTTTTCGGCAGCTGGCCGTGTTGAGCCGCAACATGCGGAAGACTTGGTCGAGTGGATGACCAAGCCGTCCTCATCCTCCTCATCCTCTCTCACCCATGCCCAGGGTGCTTTGTCTGGCAAAGCAGCGGCCTCTTCCCTCAGCTCAATGTCATCAGTGACTCCTTCCCTAGTTCCACCATGTCCTCCTGAGGAGTCCCTCGAACTGTTTGACCACAGTGTTGGGTACATGCTCCAGGAGGATGCCCAGCGTTTGGAAGGCTCTGATGATGATACTGAGCTCGATGAAGGCAGTAACATGAGCACGGACAGAGGGGGTGCCCAAGAAGGACAGCAATCTGGCAGTCATGCTCCCCCTGCTGCAGCATACTGCCAGGTTTGCTCCAGTGATGAGGAGGGAGGGGATGATGAGGTCACTGACTCAACGTGGGTGCCTGATAGGAGAGAGGAGGAGGAGGAGGAGGAGGAGGCGGCACATCACCAACGAGGCAGGATGCCCTCCAGGGGCCAGCCTAAGGGCAGCACATTGACTGCATCACACCCCAAAGCTCCACATGTGCAGGGCGCTGCAGTCTCTGCGCGTTATTCAAAAAGTTCTTTGGTGTGGGCCTTTTTTGAGACGAGTGCATCAGATCGCACCGCTGCTATTTGCAACATATGTCTCAAGCGTATCTCACGTGGCCAAAACATCTCCCGCTTGGTTACCACATGCTTGACCAGACATATGTTGACCTGCCATGCAGTTCGTTGGCAAGCGTATCTAAAAGACCCACACCAAAGAACAAAGAGGATCTCTCCTTGCTCCTCATCAGCTGAGATTTCCAACCCCACTAGACCTCCAGTCCTCTCTGAGACCTGCAGTGAGAGGAATGAAGGTGTAGAATTAGGTGTGTCACAGCCAAGTACTTGTGGGCAATCTGCTTTTGGTACACCGACGTCAGATTGTACCAGGCAAATTTCCCTGCCCCAGCTGCTGCACCGCCGAAAGAAGTTTGCTCCCAGCCATCCACATGCCCAGCGGTTGAATGCTAGCTTGGCAAAATTGCTAGCACTTCAACTGCTGCCTTTTCAGTTGGTAGACTCTGCCCCCTTCCGTGAGTTTGTGGAATGTGCGGTTCCTCAGTGGCAGGTACCAAAACGCCACTTTTTCTCACGGAAGGCGATTCCGGCTCTCTACCGGCATGTGGAAGGCAATGTCCATGCCTCGCTGGACAGGGCGGTCAGCGGTAAGGTGCATATTACCGCTGACTTATGGTCCAGCAGGCATGGACAGGTTACCTAAGTTTCACGGCGCATTGGGTGACTCTGCTGGCAGCTGGGAAGGATGCAGGACAAGGTGCAGTAGTGTTGGAGGTTGTTCCGCCACCACGCCTCCAAAATGCTGATTGTGACACACCTCTCTCCTCCACCCCCTCCTCTTCTTCTTCCTCCATGGCCTCTTCCTCGGAACCAGCGGTGCTCCGTAGGCGTTCAAGGGGCTACGCAAGTACGCAGGCCAAAAGATGCCATGCGGTGCTTGAGCTGGTGTGCTTGGGGGACAGGAGCCACACTGGGGCAGAGGTTCTGTCAGCTCTGCAGGGGCAGGTTCAGAGGTGGTTGACGCCACGCCAACTTAAGGCAGGAATGGTGGTTTGCGACAATGGCACCAACCTCCTCTCTGCCCTCCGACAGGGACAAATGACCCATGTGCCCTGTTTGGCTCACGTCCTTAACTTGGTGGTGCAGCGGTTCTTGGGCAGGTACCCGGGCTTACAGGATGTCCTGAGGCAGGCCAGGAAAGTCTGTGTGCATTTCCGCCGGTCATATAATGCCAGTGCTCGGCTGACGGACCTCCAAAAGGAGTTTAACCTGCCCAAGAACCGCCTAATCTGTGACATGCCCACCAGGTGGAACTCAACGTTGGCCATGCTGCAGCGGCTGCACGCGCAGCAGAGGGCCATCAATGAGTACCTGTGCGACTATGGCACCAGGACAGGGTCAGGGGAGCTTGGTTTTTTTTCCCCACGCCAGTGGGCCATGATCAGGGATGCATGCACTGTCCTGTCACCATTCGAGGAGGCCACGAGGATGGTGAGCAGTGACAGTGCATGCATCAGTGACACTGTCCCCCTTGTCCACCAGTTGGAGCACACGCTGCGTGGAATAATGGACAGGGCACTTGAGGCAGAACAGAGGCAGGAAGAGGAGGACTTCCTTAGCTCTCAAGGCCCCCTTTATCCAGACAGTGTTCCTGCGTGCCCGCCGATCACACAGGAAGAGGACGAGGAGTAGGAGGAGGAGGAGGAAGATTGTGTCAGTATGGAGGTGGAGCCTGGCACTCAGCATCAGCAGCAGTCTTTAAGGGATCAGTCCCAAGAAACACATGGACTTGTACGTGGCTGGGAGGAGGTGGCTGCAGACGTTGTCGTCCTTAGTGACCCAGAGGACTCCGGACCGAATGCCTCAGCAAACCTAAGCTGCATGGCCTCCCTGATCCTGCAAAGCCTGCGTAAGGATCCTCGTATTCGTGGTATCAAGGAGAAGGACCAATACTGGCTGGCAACCCTCCTTGATCCACGTTACAAGGGTAAGGTTGCGGACCTTATCTTGCCATCGCAGAGGGAGCAGAGGATGAAACATCTTTGGGAGGCCTTGCAGAAAGGTCTGTGCAATGCGTTCCCAGAGACTGGGAGGTTACAAACTCCTGTTTCTGGACAACGTGTTGCTGAGGCTTCGGTCAGTCAAAGAAGGAGCGGTGGAGAAGGTGGCCGTCTGACCGATGCGTTCAGACAATTTTTTGGTCCGCAGCCCCAAGGTATGATCGGTTCCAGCAACCATCGCCAGCGTCTGTTTTACATGGTGCAGGAATACCTAGGGGCAAGATCAGACTTGGACACCTTTCCCACCGAAAATCCTCTGGGTTACTGTGTCTTGAGGATGGATCACTGGCCAGAGCTTGCACAGTATGCAATTGAGCTACTGGCCTGTCCTGCATCCAGCGTTCTTTCGGAACGCACATTCAGTGCTGCTGGAGGCGTGGTAACCGATCACAGGGTGCGTCTGTCCACCGACTCGGTCGATCGGCTGACCTTCATAAAAATGAATCAGTCTTGGATCACCACCAGCTACCAAGCACCTGATGCTGATGTAACCGAATAATTTTTTTTGAAATCTCAGATCCCTTCAAAGACTGCCTATGCTGATGCTGAGTGACTATCCCTGAGTAATTATCCTCTTCCTCCTCAATCATCACGCTGATAGCTTGTAAGAACATTTTTGGTTCTGGGCGCCACCACCAGTGCCTAAGGCACAATTTTTCAGCCCCTGTTTAACAGGGGCGTGTAATTACAATTTTTGATGTAATACTTTGCAGCAGGGCTCGTTCCTGCATTCCAACTAGAGTGTCTGTGAGGGGTTGCAGTGTTGTGGCACCAGCACCAGTGCCTAAGGCCCAATTTTTCTGCCCCTGTCTAACAGGGGCGTGTAATTACAATTTTTGATGCAATACTTTGCAGCAGGGCTCGTTCCTGCGTTCCAACTAGAGTGTCTGTGAGGGGTTGCAGTGTTGTGGCACCAGCACCAGTGCCTAAGGCCTAATTTTTCAGCTCCTGTTCAACAGGGGCATGTAATTACAATTCTTGATCTAATATTTCACAGCAGGGCCCTGTGAGGGCTTACAGTGTTGTGGCCACAGCAACACCTAAGGCCCAAATTTCTGCTGAGTATATAGGGCAGGACCCTACTTTAAAACATCTAACTTACAAACGACTCCTACTTGCAAACGGAAGGAGACAACAGGAAGTGAGATGAAATCTACCCCTAGGAAGGGAAATTCTCTCCTGTAAGAGTTAATATGGGAAAACAATTTCTCCTTTCCACTGATGCTTTCCAATCTTTGTTCCACAAAAAAACCCAAATTTTCAAAAAACATTTTTCATTGGGACAAAAAAGTGAGGTGAAATCTTCTGAAGAGGAGGAAAGACAGCAAAACAAATGTCACAGGGGTGATAACCCTTCCCTATGTTTTCCAAAAAGCTTAAAAAAGATTTTTTGGCTGGAGCTAAACACGTTAAAAATGTACCCGTTCAAAATTACAAAGAGATTCTACTTAACAACAAACCTACAGTCCCTGTCTTGTTTGCACCGCCTGTATACTGCTGTTCAGAGTATATAGGGCCTGGTGGCCCCACACCTTTCCTTATTTTAATTTGGGTGCGGGGTTCCCCTTAATATCCATACAAGACCCAAAGGGCCTGGTAATGGACTGGGGGGTACCCATGCCGTTTGTCTCATTGATTTTCATCCATATTGCCATGACCCGACATGACATTAAACCCGCAAGCAGTTTTAAATGAGATTTTTTCCTTTAAAAATGACATTTGGTGCAGGGACTGTTCTAAACACGGGAAACACGCGTCACTTTACAGGCATACTATAGACAACCCCCAGGTACGATATTTAAAGGAATATTTCACTTTTTTTTTTTTTACTTTAAGCATCATTAAAATCACTGCTCCCGAAAAAACGGCCGTTTTTAAAAGTTTTTTTTGCATTGATACATGTCCCCTGGGGTAGGACCCGGGTCCCCACACCCTTTTTAGGACAATACCATGCAAATTAGCCTTTAAAATGAGCACTTTTGATTTCGAACGTTCGAGTCCCATAGACGTCAATGGGGTTCTAACGTTCGTGCGAACTTTCGGTCCGTTCGCGGGTTCTGGTGCGAACCGAACCGGAGGGTGTTCGGCTCATCCCTACTGGAGATAAGCTTCAAATAAAAGCTTGGTCTCTGATCCACCTTGGCCCTAGTTATTGGATAGTTGGGGAGTAACATAGTACCGATTGGCTCAGTCGGTTCTCTCCACCTGTCAAGGTTCTTGTGTAGACTGACATCAGATAGCAACGTAGTAGAGCCTTGGTTGGCTCTCATGAATGTCCCTCTTTTTCCCAATCTTCTACTGAGATTACAGAGACTTAGTATAATATACTGTATGTTGTTATAACTCTATGCATATTGTTTTGTATGAGGTGCACTCTTTTAGACAATCGACATATGCTCAAATAAAACTGTATTTATTATATAATAAATTGTTGTGTGAGTTGATTATTTTTTCTGTGTTGTTTGTCTGGAGTTTAACTTTCAGACAAATGCAGATTTGTTAGAGAGACTTAAGCAGAAAATACACCGGCGTCTATGAATGTACAGCAGTTGTTCCTTGCTTAAGTCCTTCAGTAAACTCAACATTAAAAACAATAAGCATGTTGATGTTGAGATATTGATTTGACTCCATGTCCCTGTAAATATTGATCTGGTTCTTTCTTTAATTATTTAATCTAAACTACCAAAGTGTCACTGAAAGTGCCTGTATTCTGAACAATGTGTTTCCACTTGTCTTTACAGATCCTTTGTTTAAAATATTTTGCATTCTTAAAAGAAGAATTAAATTGTCTCACGCAGGTAAAGGGATATCAAAGCTTATTTTTTACTGAAAATTGTGCACCATATTATACCTATGGTACTATGGTGTGCACAGAAGTGACAACTTTTTAAAGTAAACCAGTCATCATATAATACTCCCTGACCCTCTCACTCCTTAAAATAAACTAACAACTGACCTAATACTTACCTTCACTGTGAAAGCCACTGTCCTGGGATCTCATTAAACATGGTCAAATACTTGCGGATATTGGTTATCTGTTCTGAGGGAAAGCTATAATCCACTCATTTTGTAGAGATCACATGATCAAGTCACGTCCCCTGCCACTAAGCGCTAACAAAATAGGGATAACATAAGTAAGCAAAAAAAAATCTTTTAGTTTTATTTAGTCAAAGATGCAGTCCCACAACATTGCAAATTAAACTGTAAAATATCTACACAACTTCTGTTTTGATCAAAACATAGATGTAATGCAGTAAGATATTACCTTTCTTAAAATTCCTTTTTCAGCACTCTTAGAACTTGAGAATCCCCCTACTCTTAGCTCCCTTTGACCTCCTACCTGCTCTTTAGATTTTTTATTTTCACCAGATTACCAGTAAGGCCCACTCTGACCATAGGTTTCCTCATTATCCCATGTAAGCTCTTCCCTCTCTTGACCATCATCACATTAACGATAATGCATGGGAATAGACAAGGATCTGAATATTACTGTATAAAATTATTTTAGCTCTGCAGGCTTACCTATGAACGATATACAGTACATCTGGAAAGTATTCACAGCGCTTCACTTTTTGTTATGTTACAGCCTTATTCCAAAATGGATTAAATTCATTATTTTCCTCAAAATTCTACAAACAATACCCCATAATGACAACATGAAAGAAGTTTGTTTGAAATCTTTGCAGATTTATTAAAAATAAAAAAAATAACATGTAATAAGTATTCACAGCCTTTGCTCAATACTTTGTTGAAGCACCTTTGGCACCAATTACAGACTCAAGTCTTTTTGAGTATGATGCTACAAGCTTGGCACACCTATTTTTGGGCAGTTTCTCCCTTTTTTCTTTGCAGGACCTCTCAAGCTCCATCAGGTTGGATGGGGAACGTCGGTGCACAGCCATTTTCAGATCTCTCCAGAGAATTTCAATCTGGTTCAAGTCTGGGCTCTGGCTGGGCCACTCAAGGACATTCACAGAGTTGTTCCATAGCCACTCCTTTGAAATCTTGACTGTGTGCTTAGGGTCGTTGTCCTGTTGGAAGATGAACCTTCACCCAGTCTGAGGTCCAGAGCGCTCTGGAGCAGGTTTTCATTATAAATGTCTCTGTACATTGCTGCATTCATCTTTCCCTCTATCCTGACTAGTCTCCCAGTTCCTGCCACTGAAAAACATCCACACAGCATGATGCTGCCACCTTATGCTTCACCGTAGGGATGGTATTGGCCAGGTGATGAGTGATGCCTGGTTTTCTCCAGACATGATGCTTGCCATTCAGGCCAAAGAGTTCAATCTTAGTTTTATCAGACCAGAGAATTTTGTTTCTCATTGTGTGAGAGTTCTTCAGGTGCCTTTTGGCAAACTCTAGGCAGGCTGTCATGTGCCTTTTACTGAGGATTGGCTTCCGTCTGGTCACTCTACCATACAGGCCTGATTGGTGGAGTGCTGCAGGGATGGATGTTCCTCTGGAAGGTCTCCTCTATCCACAGAGAAACACTGGAGCTCTGTCAGACTGACCATCAGGTTCTTGGTCACCTCTCTGACTAAGGCCCTTCTCTCCCAATCACTCAGTTTGGCTGGGTGGCCCACTCTAGGAAAAGTCCTGGTGGTTCCAAACTTCTTACATTTGTGGGTGATGGTGGCCACTGTGCTTATTGGGACCTACAATGCTTCAAAAAAAAATAAAAATCTGTACCCTTCCCTAGATCTGTGCCTCGAAATAATCCTGTTTCAAAGGTCTACAGGCAATTCCTTGAATTTCATGGCCTGGTTTGTGCTCTGACATGAACTGTTAACTGTGGGACCTTATATAGACAGGTGTGTGCCTTTCCAAATCATGTCCAATCAACTGAATTTACCACAGGTGGACTCCAATCAAGTTGTAGAAACACTTCAAGGATGATCAGTGGAAACAGGATGCACCTGAGCTCATGGCAAAGGCTGTGAATTCTTATGTACATGTGATTTTTTTAGTTTTTAGTTGTTAATAAATTTGCAAAGATTTCAAACAAACTTCTTTTACGTTGTCATTATGGGGTATTGTTTGTAGAATTTTGAGGAAAACAATACAATTAACCGATTTTGGAATAAGGCTGTAACCTAACACAATATGGAAAAAATGAAGGGCTGTGAATATATTGCACTGTATATAGGCCTCCATATTAGGCTGAGCTTTTTCTGTCTAAGCCTGACTACTCAAGCTAAGAGGAGAAAGAGGTCACCAGAGTTATAGACAATTTAATTTTAGGAGTGCTATGCTGGGAGTACAATTAGGGGGGGTTAACAGGCTGCACACTTGGTAGGTGTGGCCTAAAAGTAGGCATGGTCAAAATGTGGCTGTTGCTTCATGGTGCTATATAAATCCTGTATAGTAACAATAATAATAATAATAATGGCGTATGGCTTGTAGTGTGCTATGTTTCTCCTTTTGTTTAGAGAAAATAGGACCCATAACAGCCATCCTCAACCAATGTTCCATGGAACCCTAGGGTTCCTCCAAAGATTTCTAGGGGTTCCATGAGCAATTTCTGCCTCTCAGATAAGTAACCACTGACAACAATGATCTTTTTAGCTACTATATCTATAAGGGGGATTCTTCCTAATGACCCCAAATATAAGGAGCATTCCCCCCACCTTGACCATCACACTAATGTACCGTAAGCTATAGATATAGAAATTACTAGCAGGGGTTCCCTGAGACCAGAAAGTTATTTCAAGGGTTCCTGCCTTTTAAAAAGAGAAAGGCTCCCCTAGAGAGTACACTGAAGAAATTGTGGGTGCAAATAAATGGACTTATTCCAGGAACAGTGCATTCTATGAGAATACACTGCTCCTAGACTTTTCCTAAGGAACAAGTCATCTGTTTAAGGCCTGAAATTAAAACTGAAAACAACACATCCTTCTATAATGTGTACTTGTGTCTATCCAAAGCTCTGAGTGTCACTTCTCTCTGCTGCCTGGTTCCTCTGTTACCAGCAATACTCAGTTCTGGCAGCTTTTCCCAACACCAAGCACTAAAAAGGTGACAGAGGGATCTGGAGCACTCAGCCTGTGACTGATATCTGCAGCTGTGCTTGTTCTCTATACTCTGTGACGGGGGGGGGGGGGGGGGGTTACTTCTCCTGGAACAAAATTGAGTGTGAATCAATGACATCACAGTCTCCAACTCAGCCAATCAGAGCAAGCTTAGTATTCATTCACAGAATTCAAAGCTCCCTGTGCTCAGCCTGACTCTGTTTTGTTCCAGCAGCAGCATGGGAAGTTCACATCCCTCTGCCGGAACACAGCGATGTGTACTGTGTTTAGCTGAGGCTTTATACAATATACCGTATTTAACGGCGTATAACACGCACGCATTACATTTAAATGCCCATCAATGCAGCCTTGCACAGCGTCCATCTGCATGCTTGTCCAGTGTCATTTGCAGCTTTGCAGTCATTTGCAGCCTTGCAGTCAGCAGCCTTGGTGTCATTTGCAGCCTTATCAGTGTCCATTTGCAGCCTTGCAGCTTTGCCAGTGCCGATCTGCAGCTTTGTCTGTGTCCTTTTGCAGCCTTGCCCAGGCTGCAGTTAAACTGCAGTGACATGTCAGTGTCACTGCAGTTTGAAAATGGCGCCGCCGGCGCCGAAATACACAGAGCCGGTCCTCGGCTCTTCTCGGCGGCTCTCGTTCACTTTCGGCCACTTTCGGCTCCACTCGTAGTCCCGCCCGGGATGGGCGTGACTGTGAGCGGAGCTATCCGAACCTAGCCGAGTGCTCGAGTGAAGCCGAAAGTGGCCGAGAAGAGCCGAGGACCGGCTCTGTGTATTTCGGCGCCAGCGGCGCCATTTTCAAATCCCGGTCGGCGATCGCTCCGCTAAATCAGCGGGGGGATCGCAGGGGATCGGCGTATAACACGCACCCACGATTTTACCCTGATTTTAAGGGGAAAAAAGTGAGTGTTATACGCCGATAAATACGGTATATAGTGCACACAGCCAATGGTTCCAATTTGACAGCCATGCATGTGCTTGGCCCCAAACACACACAGTATTCGCTCAGAGCTGTACACCCAGATTGTTGTCAGATTGGGACTAGAGGCTGTGTACACGCAGCCGCTGCATCATAGTAGATCAGAATGGGACTGACTGCACACAGCTGCACAAAACACCTCTGCATCCCTTGTGGGCGAAACCGAGCCTTCTCTCGGGTGAACAGAAAGGTACGACTATGTGAATGAGGCCACACACACACTCAGATCCATACATAAACACATTCAGATACATACATACAGTATATCATCATTATACACATCATTACCCTGTCAGGCCTCAGATCATCACTCTATCAACATGTTACCCCTATAGACCTCAGATTAGCCACCTTCCAGAAGTTACCCCTCCAGAACTCCCCTTTCAGTAGCAGATACATAGGGTTAAACCTGAAATACACCAGTACATGCCTCAGGAATTGGTAGGCATTGCTAAGTGCACATGAAGCTCACTGGATTTCTGGCAGGATCAATAAGTATTGTTTGCAATTATCAGACAGATATAACAAAATGCTTTCAATGGTATTTTCATTGACCAAATGGGACCAAAAATCTAACTTTCATTGTTGGGATTTATATACCCCTCAAGGCTAGCAATCAGGGCATGTGCAGGAGTAATATCTTTTTATCTTATTAATCATGCTGAAACCCCATGCCAAAATCTGCCAGTGTTAAAGCGGTTGTAAACATTTGGACGTTTGTTTTTTTTTCTAACCCTACAAGGTACTGTCATAATGTGCTAGTATCGCATGTTAAACTTACCTTAAAACAAAGCTCTTCCAGGGCCAAGAGCTGAAGGCGCTCCCATCTTCACCCACCTTGCTTCCGGGTATGCATGGACGCCGGAGCCGCTGTTGATAGCACAGGGCTCTGAAGGAACGGCACGGGTGGTCGTTCCTTCAGAGCGCATGCGCCAGTAATGTCACTGGCTGCATGTACAGTAAATATTTACACTACCCATAGGTAAGCCTTATTATAGGCCTTATTATAGGCTTACCTATAGGTAAAAGTTAGTGATGGAAGTTTACTTTCACTTTAACTTCTCAGCATCCGAAAAAACATATCAAACCACAGGTCTGTCTTTGAAGATACACATTATACCTCCTCCTGAGGTTAGAGACCGAAGGTACCCATAATCCTTGGTAGTAGGGAACCAAATGATGAGGATATGAGACTGGATCTCTCAATAATAAAAAAAAGAAACAGAATTCTCTGCGTTATTAAACCTGAAATCAAAGTTCAAAAATCTATTTGATGTTTCAGATGTCATGCAAGTAACACTGTCAATAACTGGACCTCGATTTCATATTCTGACTGCACAAAAACGACAGTAAAAATCTCCCTATTTGAATAAGTTTGTGTATTCTTGATTTGCCATTATTTAGTAAAAAATTATAAAATCCTAATTATTTTTTTTTCAGTTGATTTATTCACAGCTATGCATACAGAAAGTAAAACCAAGCTATTCATATCCTATGAAGTCATACTGTACCTGAACAGGTGGTGATAATTTTGACTTGGCTAATTGGGTATTCATATTGGTCAATCCATTTGTAGTGCACCCCCTAAGGAGCTGCAAGAAGAATGGGATCCCCCACCCTGCACACCGAATCTTCACAGGCACACTTATGCTGCGTACACACGAGCGGAATTTCCGACAGAAAGAGTCCGATGGGAGCTTTGCATCGTATATTCAGACCGTGTGTATGCCCCATCGGACTTTTTCTGTCGAAAATTCAGACGGACTTAGATAGAGAACATGTTCTATATTTTTCCGACGGAACAAATTACTATCGGAAAAAACGCTCGTCTGTATGATGTTCCGATGCACCAAAAATGACGCATGCTCTGAAGCAAGTACGAGACAGAAGCTATTGGCTACTGGCTATTGAACTTCCGTTTTCTAGACCCGTAGTACCTGTTGTACGTCACCACATTCTGGACGGTCGGAATTTGGTATGACCGTGTGTATGCAAGACAGCTTGAGCGGAATTCCGTCAGAACTCCGTCGGAAAAACCTTCAGCGTTTATTCCGACGGCCAAAACCGGTCATGTGTACAGGGCATTAGGTCAGAGAACAGTCCGTGACTTTGCTTTTTTTTTTTTTTTTTATTAAGTTAATAACTTGGATAGGGATGGGAGGTTATGGGATGCCCACTTGACTTTAACAACAACTTGAGGGACAACTTTTCCAATATACAGTCTCTATATACAGCTCCTCTTCTTCCTCCAGCACTCACTTGCTTACAGAACCCATCTGGAACACTGTGAATTATCCAACAGGAACCCAAGGCCCCTTGGTGTGCAGCAGAATGTCAGTGTCCAGCTTTCATTACTCCTGTGGCTACTGATCCCAACACCACCTCTTCAGGCACTGCCAACCCGCCTTGCTGCAGCTGCCCCTTTCACTAGCCCTCCAGGCTAACTTCTTCCCACAGTCCTCCAGACTGACACTCACCAGCCCACCCGGATGACTCTCAGGAGATCTCCCAGACGTGCTGATCTGCTGTTGCTCTCCTCTCTCCTTGCTCCCGTGCCTCCAGGAAGGGTTTCCTCTGTGTGTTTTAGGGGGAATCTTCCAGCACCTGAGCCCCATGCCCGAGGTCACCCCCCCATATTAAGGGGCACCCTCAAGGGCCACCGACTGCCTTTACTACACTACATCTCCATCTTCCACCCGACTGCCCCTGCTGGCATGGCCCATGTCTATTTATGAGGTAGGCTCTGCTCCCTGCAGGTTATTGCTGGGGATTGGCCAAAGCTTCAAAAAAAATGCATGGCAGCCCCTCCTTACTCTCACCCTCCAGCTCTGGAAGTTTCTACCAACTTCCAGACCAGGGGGAAGTGTCAGAGAGAGCTGCCAGGTGAGTCATCCAAACCCTGAGTCACTGAACCCTGACCCAGATTAGCAGATTAGCCGGGCTTAGCCCTGAGCTAAAAAAATTGACCTACACTAACAGAAACCTATATACATCTAGTACCCATACTAGAGGGTGCTACACATTGGTGGCCTAATATTGTAAAAAGGGATAAGCTCTTCAGAGTTTGGATCCAGAAAACAAATAAATATTTTGCTGGTAAGAAAATCAAGAAAAAAATAGAAAAAGCGGCTGGCAATAGAACAATCAGATGGGATTGTAAACAGTATGTATACTTTTTTTTACTGCGTTAGTGATAAATATAATCAAAACATGACAAATTCCAAAAAAGATCTAGTGAATATAATCCAGAAGGCGAGTCCCATGTGATAAAACAGTCTTTTATATGCATGTGTGGAGATTCCAAATATAAAAATTCAAAATTCATTCAAACCCAATAGATGTGTCCAATGTATAAACAAAAATAGCATTTTGAAACGTGAATCATCCAAATGCGCCTCCACCTAAGGGTAAAAGTGGATTCTTACAAGAACTTGTGGACTCTTCAATTGGAAAGAGTCAGAAGCTCTGTATCAATAAAGTATCACCTGAAATGGGAACCTATCGCTCCTCTCCATCATCTGTGGTTAATGTAGTCCAGGGGGAAAAAATTGAAAAACCCACACAGTGTGAAACTGTATAATAGGTTTATTATAAAAAAACGCAAAATACTAGTCACTTATAAGATAAATCATAAAAACAGGCATGTGCATAAAAGAATACTGGTCCCAGGATCTGATCCGACCAACTTGTGGCTTTGGTGTGTGTAGTGACGTCACAAACATAAATTTTGACCTACGCGTTTCATCACAATTGACGTCATCGAGGGCATGGAGGTCATGCTCGTCACCACACCTTTATATAGAGTCCACTCAAGGCCTCACTTCTGATTTAAAATGGCAGCTGATGGTTATCAGAAATGGCCAGTTTATCCTGTTTTAATTAAATAACTTCAAAGTGTATTAATGCGTAAGTATAATAAAAGAAAACCATTTAAAATCTCCGGAGTGTATAGATAGTGTTTGCATCCCGGTCCGAATATACCTGAGCTATCTCGTCCGAAAGTTTTCAGTGCACAAAGGCAATCATAAGTGGCTGAGGCATTCCCTGCCCTGCAGCTGCACATATGCATGCGCCTTGTATATGCACGGCTGCAGGGCAGGGAACAGCTCAGCCGCTTATGAACAGCTTTGTGCTGTGACAGCTTTCTGACGAGATACCTAAGGTGGGTTTGGACTAGCTTCTGAACAAGCCTGAGATCATCCTTAATTGCAAAGAAAGTAAAAACACCTGATCCTAGGGCTTGTTGACACCAGCATGGAAAAACATGTGCATCACTGCAGTGTATAGTAATGCACCCTGTACACATTAATGTGTCGCAATGCCATTCATTTTGAATGGCACCACAACACACACTGCGGTGCATAAAAATGTACAATGTTTGTTCCTGTTTCCTAGGCAATCCTTTACTCTTTAGCATAACAAAAAGAAGAAAAAAAAAATATATATATATCCATTTGTTATTCATTTCTAAAATACCCAAATTACCCCACTTGGTTTTCTACAAAAGCAAGAAGCAAACCACTTGCCCTTGCACATGGCACTGCTTAACAAGTTGTGAATGACCGTATACCAGACTGTTTCTGTGTTTCTTCGAGTACAATTAAAAGGAAACCTGATTTAAGAGAAAAGTTCAGGCTGCTATTTCTATCATCTTCTTCTAAATATGTTAGTTATTTGGCTGACATTCAGATTTTTTTTGGCTTCAATACTCTGACTCCAAAACAAGTATACAGATAAGGAATGCTGCCTTTTCTCTGCATTCCACTTCAGGTATACAAACCAAATGTGTGAGTGTGCAGTTGCATCCTGGTATCTAGGGCCCCCTTTATACTAAATATGAGCCAGATGGGTGCTGGGATCTCCTGCTGCTGTTATATAGACCTGAACAGCGATCATTTCTAGAGCAGTTGAGAAGCAGGAGGCAGATCCTTCACTACCTGTATGACTGCTACAGAGGATTCCAGAAAAATTCCTCTAGACCAGGAATCTCCAAACTATGGCCCTCCAGCTGTTGCGTAACTACACGTCCCATGTGGCATTGTAAAACTCTGACATTCACAGACATGACTAGGCAAGATGGGAATTTTAGTTCCTGAACAACTGGAGGGCCATAGTTTGGAGACACCTGCTCTAGGCCAGTGGTCTCCAAACTGAAGCCCAAGGGCCGGATACAGTCCTTTGCTTGCTTTCATCCGGCCCTTGGGGAACTGTTTCTTCCACTAACATTAACAATGAGACAATGAGACATAGTTCCTCCCACTGACACCAACGATAAGGCACTATTCCTCTCACTGACATCAATGATGGGATACTATTCCTTCCACTGACAGAAATGATGGGGCACTATACCCCCCACTGACACCAACGATGCATCCTTATTCCTCCCATTGATACAAATTATGGGGCACTATTCCTCCCACTGACACCAATGATGGGACACTATTTCTCTAATACCAAAAAAATAGGGCATTGCTCACTCCCACTGATGCCAGGACAATTTATACTCCCACTGGCCACAGTGTTGCTCCTCTAAGGTCTGAAGGGCAGTAAACTGGCCCTTTGTTTAGAAAATTTGGAGACCCCTGCTCTAGATACTATTTGGACTGGGTGTACAGAGGGAGGTCAGTGTCTGACTTCATTGCATATTCATTGATATGATTCATTCATTGCATGAGAGAGTTTAGGATACTATAAAGACCACTCGAAAGTTATGCATGGGTCTGTGACTCAATTACTTATGCAAAGCATAGCAAGCAGCAAGGTTTTTTTTCAAAAGGAGCTCAGCAATGGCAAAGACACAGATTTATTACCGAAAGTCCACAACCGGGATTGTAATTATTAGTGTATTGACACAACCATAAGGAAGTTTTGATGTAGCTAAGGTTTAAGTAAGGTGTTAGGCAAAGAGGTAGTGTTTTTTTCTTTCTTAATGGAAAGAGAGGTAGTGTTTAAATTGATAGAAAATAACAAATACCTTTGTAGAGCTTGCGCAGTACATACTTAAAGGGGAACTATAGTTCCACTGTCCCAAACTGCGAGCAGGCCAGGCTCTTTATTGCAGAAGACAAAAATGCCTTTACCTGTCCCAACCTGCCTGTTCGCAGCATTACCCGGCATATAAACTAAGATGTGGATATGCAGCTCAGCTTTCAGCACTGGCTCAAACCCTGTGTGCTGGAATGACTATCGCCTGCGCATGTGCAGAAGTGATGTCATCCCATGCCAGGCAATAAAGACAGCTAAAGACCAGCACACAGTAGAAGATGCTGGTACTAACAAGGGATGGGGACTGTTGAAGGAAAGGTACGTTTGCTAATTCATTTTGCTTTAAAAGAATTGTTGTACAGAAGAAAAATACCATTATAGTGATAAATATGTGTTGTAGGAAAAAAACCTGTTTAAAAAAAGCTTGTTGGAGTTGGCTGGAGAATGAATGAACACACCCATGAGGTGTCTCCTTCCAGCAGCTGGCTCTCACTCTATCCCTCTTAATGTCAGTGCCACTGGCTGCACGATATCTACATCCTGCCATAGCTATTGTACCTGAAGGCATATATTGCAGGCACCACCACTGGACCTCTTCTACAGTTAGATGGTGATTAAAAGTTGATTATCACATAACTATGAAAGAAGAGAAAATACGTATTAGTCACAAAATACAGTGAACAGATATGAGTACTTTATGTATACATATAACAGCATTTTTTGTAAATAAAGCATCTGTTGTGAATCCCCCAATTTTCAATTGTCTTACCAAGAGGCGTCAGATTGCCAGGGGCCCAATGAAAGACAACCCACCCTGGAGGGCACGGGAGCCCACTGAGAGGCACATGATACAAATGATAATAGTCTATTTAAGAAAAAGGATTGTAATCAGATATACTCAAAAACCATCTGCCCAGAGTGGTGAGTATAAGGTAAAAAAGAATAGAGTTTCTTTATATAGGTATAAAACATTGATAGAGTTACATACCCAAGGGGGTGCATTCGGTTATACAGGCTCAATGGGTGACAAAATGGTCCCTATAGAGAGGAGTATATCTATAGCATAAGGGCAAATATATTAGCTTCATGGGTGTTATATATGGCAAATGCACAAACAAATTTTAAATAAACACGCATACACGTGCATAGCCGTGCATGCACATACATAGATGATATACCTAAAATTATGCGATGTCAGCATATGTAGCTAGCTTGGAAGTGCAGATAATGCTATGTTGGGGGTGGTGTTCAAAGCACCCAAAACTCAGCACCTATAGGAAAGAAAATGATGTAAAAATATCAGTGCATGTGGCCACAAGGTGCATATATATATCTGTATATATATATATCTGTATATATATATATATATATATATATATATATATATATATACACACACAAGTAATGTGATGCATATATTGCTATTGACAAGGTTTGTTACACGTGGCTCTCTCACCTTCACAGTTAGTAAAAGTTGTTAACACCTGTATGGAGTATAAGGATCAAGGCTGGACATACGTATAGAGATCCACCGCAAAAAACAGAGATGGACAAGACACCTTGAAGGTAAAGCAGAGCATATATGCATAGTAAATAGCAATCGCCAAGATAGAGCTTTGGAGCATAATAAGAGTACAGATCACTGTGATCTGTGATCACAGTAATGTAAACCCATGAAACATGTAGAGCAACCAATATACAGATGGTATCTATGTTCTAGTTGTCACGATCTGGTGCAACTTTAGAATTTTGCCTTGATTATCACTACTATTTTTGTAATACATTTCTTTAAATATTTTACTTATGACTGTTTAGCATCAGTTGATATACGGTACCATTAAACTCCAACATAGCCTCTTCCTTCCTATCTATACATATTGAGGGGACAAAGGTACCATAAATAATATTCTTATTGTCATGGCACTTCTTTACAATTACTGTTGATCTATCTGGTTGAGAAGTGTTAGCAGAGTTGGACTTTAATTTATTGCTTATTTAGACACTTGAAGCCCAGCACATTAAACCTCCTTTACGCCCAGGTGTATATTATTTAGTCTGTATGAAAGCTATTGAATCTGAAAATCATGGTATGTATATGTAGCACCCTCTAGTGTGCTGGAGTGGGATTTTTCTGTAGTGTAGGTAAATTGTTAGGTTTGGCTGGCAGTCAAGCCTGTGTTTGTTAATCTGGGTGAGTGACTCAGGGAGGGCAGTATGACTCACAGACAGCATCTCTGAGACCTCCCCCTACTTCTGGAACTTTCTGGAAACTTTCAGAAGAACGGGAGTGGAGGAGAAGAGGAGCTGCCTGGAGAATTCTGAGGGCCCTGACTAATCCCCAACAGATGGGTTGGCAGGGGGCAGGCCCCCTCAAATACTCAGGGTCAGCCCAGCTGGGACAGTGGAGTTCGGGTGGAAGCTGGAGATGGAGTTTTAGGCTTTCAGTGGCCTTAGAAGGTACCCTCCTAGCCTGGGGGGGGTGACCTCAGGCCTGGGCTCGGGTGCGGAAAGGACCCTCTTCACAACACACAGGGGTGTCCTGAACGGAGGCTTGAGAGCAAGAGAACACTGGCGGACATATCTCCAGGGAGGAAGGCAACCAGGTGGGCTGCTGAGTGTTACAGTCAGGACAGGACTGAGAGGCAGCCTGGGGGGACTGGGAGAGAGCAGTCTGAGATGGATCCAGAGTCAGTCTGGGAGGACTGTGGAAGTTTAGCCAAGAGGGCTGGAGAAAGGGGCAGCTGCAGCCAGGTGGGCTGGCAGTGCCTGAAGAGGTGGTGCTGGGATCAGTAGCCACAGGAGGACAGCTGGGCAATGGGACTTTGCTACACAAACAAGGGGTCTGTGGTCCCTGCCTGTAAAGGGCTTTTGGTACCTGACTGAGTCTTTTTGTCAGATTATCAAACAGTGTGCCAGCTGGTCCTGCAGGAGTCAGAGGAGAAGTGAGTATATGGACTGTATATAGTTGTGTCCCTGAAGAGTTATTCTGCTAAAAGTCAAGTGGGTATCCCATAATATCCCTATCCAAGTTTATTCTCCTCCAAAAAACATAAAAACAAAGCACTGGACTGTTCTTCTGACTCAAGTGTGCTGTGAAGATGTGGTGTGTCTGGCTGTGCAGGGTGGGGGATCCCTTTCTACTTGCGGCTGATTAGGGCAGTGGTTCTCAACCTCGGTCCTCAAGTACCCCAACGGGCCATGTTTTGGCAACTTCCCTTAGGTAAAATAGCTCTTATCAATACCATGTCATTGATATTGATTTAAAGCAGCTGTGCAAAGTAAAGGGAAACCTGAAAACATGGCCCATTGGGGGTACTTGAGGACTGAGGTTTAGAACCACTGCTTTAGGTGGTGCACTACATATATTTAAAAATGAACCAATCCTGATATAATGACGGCCTATCTCACTTCTTGATTCCCTAAAATGCCAGGACAGTAAAAAAAAACACCCCAAACTTATCCTTTTTTGAAAAGAAGACAGTTCAAGGTATTTAGTAAAATGCATGGCAAGTTTTTTGAAGTTGTAATTTTTTTATCACAATTCTTTGGAAAACTGTAAAAATAAGTAAATAATTTATTTCACAAATTGTTTCTCACACACAGCACAGACATATTTACAATTACACCCTAAGACTCGATTCACACAGGGGCAACACGACTTCAGCGCGACTTTGCACGGCGACTTCAACGCGGCTTCAACGCGACTTTAATCAATTTACAACGCGACTTCAAGTCGCCTCCAGGACAGGCGACTTTGGCTGTGGCCAATCACAGAATAATCAGCTCTCTGGGAGGGAGGGGTTTTCCTGGGCAAACAAATTTTTTTAACTGTAAAGTCGCTTCAGTATAGATGGAGATCTGACTTGGAGGCGACTTCCATTGAATTGAATGGTATAAGTCGCCAAGAAGTCGGATCCAAGTAGTACAAGGAGTACGCTCTGAAGTCGGAGCGACTTCAGTAGTGTCAATTAAGACGCTCCCATTAAATCTCTTCTTGGGGCGACTTGGGGCGACTTGAGGGCTTACAAGTCGGATCCCAAGTCGTCCTAGTGTGAACCGACCCTAAAACACATTCTGCTACTCATCTTGATTATGGGGATACCACATGTGTGAGACCTTTTCACAGCGTACACGCATAGAGGGGCCGAAAATCCAAGGAGCAGCTTGGGGCTTTCAGGGGGGATAAATTATGTGTCCAGTTTCCTGACTACCTATCATATTTCTTAAATCCCCGAAGTGTCAGGGCAGTAGACATACCCACAAAATTACATTTTTTAAAGCAAACTGCATAATGAGCATAATGAGTTATTTGAAAATGTCATTTTTTTGCCACATGTTTTTGGAAAAAGCGGAAATAAAATAAAAATTGTACATATATATATATATATATAATATATATATGTGTATATATATATATATATATATATATATATATATATATATATATATATATATATATATATATATATTACACATAGTCAATTACTAAGATATTTCTAACACACAGTAAGTGCATACATAAATTTACACTCCAAAACACATTCTGCCATTCTGGTGAAATTCTGATGCCGCGTACACACGACCTGACTTTCCGGCAGAAAAGGTCCGATGGAATCATTCCATCAGACATTCCGATCGTGTGTGGGCTTCATCAGACTTTTTCTTTCTAAAATTCTGACGGACCTAGAAATAGAACATGTTTCAAATCTTTCTGACGGACTCAATTCCTATCGGGAAAACTGTTCGTCTGTATGCTAGTCCGACGGACCAAAAACGACACAAGGGCAGCTATTGGCTACTGGCTATTGAATTTCCTTTTTCTAGTCCCGTCGTACGTCATCACGTTCTAAAATAACGGACTTTGGTGTGATCGTGTGTAGGCAAGTCCGTTTCAGCGGAACTCCGTCGGGAAGACCGGCAGAGTCTACTCTGACGAAAAGTCCGGTCGTGTGTACGCGGCATTATAGGTATCAAGAATGCTGAATTCTAACTATGCCTTTGTGGGAGGTGTTATGGGGGTGTTGGAAGAATTTTTGGGGGTGCTTCAAAATACGTAAGTACACCCCCCCCCCCCCAGTGCCACCCCTGGGGTCACATAAATCCTGTCAGTTGCTACTATGGATCTCTTTAGAGAGGAGGTGCTGTCTACAATAGCATGATTTTGACTTTCATCCAGCATGTGGTGAATAGAGATGAAATAAATTGGCATTTTTGGCTTAGCTAAAACCTCTGCCATGTTGCCATGTCTGCTAAATACATTGTAATCAATAGAGAAGGCAAAATAATGTTTTTTTGTTTTTTTAGTTAATAATTGTGAAAGGCATTTAAATGGCTCATGGGGGTTATGAAGCTCATTCATACTGTCCTGGATTTGTTTTTGTGCCAATAACATTAACTCCATCCAACTGTTTTACTGCAAATTTCAAGCTATAGTGGCAACTTAATGTAAAAACAGACACAACTTCTGATTTTTTTTTTTTTTTTTTTTTTTAAGGAATACATGAGTGAAGTAAAGGGTGTTTTATACAGTTGCCTGTAGTTACTCTGTAATTGTTACTGTTTGGTCAAATCACAGTTTTTTTTCACCAGTTCTCCCTATTTAACTTACTTCCTAGGCAAATTATTTCTTAGGTCTGTATGGAAAAATATTATTTTATTAAGGAAAAAGAAAGGTAAGATAACATCCCAGTCAATTACGGTAGCAAGAGAAATCTAATGAATAGGCCTGGTGTTCCTTTTAGAAGATTCAATAGGAATCATTTATTTATAGTTGGAAATAATGAATCCCTGTTAATACACTGAATTGTTAATGCCACAGTTGGGTGGAAAGACCTTGCCATTAGTTATCTTTTAAATTTTAAAGCGGCTTAATGATGAAAGCTCTTCAAATTTGACTGAATGGACTAGCTGTAAGACTAAAGCCTCGTACACACGATCGGACTTTCCGACGGGAAATGTTCGATGGCAGGATGTTGTCGGTAAATCCGACCGTGTGTATGCTCCATCAGACATTTGTTGTCGGTCTTTCCGCGGACAAATGTTGGCTAGCAGGTTTTCAAATTTTCCGCGGACAAATGTGTGCTGTCGGATTTTCCGAGCGTGTGTACACAAGTCCGTCGGACAAAAGTCCAAAGTACAAACACGCATGCTCGGAAGCAAGGACGAGCCAGAAGCGGTCGGTCTTGTAAAATAGCGTTCGTAATGGAGAATTAATATTCGTGACGTGGCAAATTATGAAATGTCGAAATGCAACGCACATTCTCTTCTTCTTTAAAGAATTATAATAATGAAGCTGTTTTGCTGGTGCTACTGATGGAGTTCTGCTAAATGCATTTAACCCCTTGCCGCCCGCCGGCTGTCATATGATGGCCAGGCGGCATGGCTCTTGTTCTGGGAGGGCGTCATATGACGCCCTCGCCTTCCCTGCCCACCAGGGGGCGCACGCACGCCGCCGGCGGCAATCGCGCGCGCCGTGTCACTGGGCACCCGATGTGTGTGCCTGGGGCCGCAATGTCCGCCGGGCACCCGCAATTGCCCGCTAACACGGCAGGACCATGGATCTGTGTGTGTAAACACACAGATTCACGTTCTCTCAGAGAGGAGAGGAGACCGATGTGTGTTCTCAGTATAGAGCAACACCAATCGGTCTTCTCCCCTTGTGAGTCCCCTCCCCCTTCAGTTAGAAACACTCCCTAGGAACATAATTAACCCCTTGATCACCCCCTAGTGTTAACCCCTTCCCTGCCAGTCACATTTATACAGTATTCAGTGCATTTTTATAATACGGATTGCTGTATAAATGTGAATGGTCCCAAAAATGTGTCAAAAGTGTCCGATATGTCTGCCACAATATCGCAGTAACGATAAAATCGCCGCCATTACTAGTAAAAAAAATAATAATAATAAAAATGCTATAAATCTATCCCCTATTTTGTAGATGCTATAACTTTTGCGCAAACCAATCAATATATGCTTATTGCGATTTTTTTTTTTTTTTTACCAAAAATGTGTAGAAGAATACGTATCGGCCTAAACTGAGGAAGATATTTGTTTTTAAAAAAAAATGGATATTTATTATAGCAAAAAGTAAAAAATATTGTGTTTTTTTTTTTCAAACTTGTCACTGTTCTTTTATAGCGCAAAAAATAAAAACCACAGAGGTGATCAAATATCACTAAAAGAAAGCTCTATTTGTGGGGAAAAGATAATAAAAATTTCATTTGGGTACAGCGTTGCATGACCGCGCAGTTGTCATTCAAAGTGTGACAGTGCTGAAAGCTGAAAAATGGCTTGGGCAGGAAGGGGGTGAAAGTGCCCTTTATTGAGATGGTTAAAAAGGCTTTTTTTTTTCTAGTGATATCAAGAATAATATTATTATGTTTTTTTTATTTTTTTGGTCAAGTTACCACAACACCATTATTCAGTTTTTATATCAAAGATAAATCTATGTTGGTGTCCCTTGTCAATTTTACATTGTAATTTTTAAATGTGAAATGAAAAGCGCAAATCAACACTCACCAAACTTCTACTAACACGAAATTAGCAGAAGGAGCCCAAAGGGTGGCGCTAAAGAGCTGAAAAATAACGTAGTGCGTCACTAGGTTCGTAATTGTTGGCCAACAATTGTGTGGCCGTGTGTATGCAAAACAAGTTTGGGCCATTGCCCTTCCGACAAAAGTCCACGGTTTTGTTGGCCAACAATCCGATCGTGTGTACGAGGCTTTAGAGTTTGCTTCTAGTTCTGTGCAGCTGCCATTGTAATAAAATGTCAAAGTGCTTTTGAAAGGGCAGTCTTTTCCATAGAAAGAGGAAATGCCGATTACTTCTAAAACAGAAAATATTTCACGTGCTGAAATGTAAAGGCAACCTGCAATGTGAGAAATATGGAGGCGGCCGCTGTTGACCTTCTTATAAGAGTACTGTTTGTCTATCTCTAGCTCCATCACGTCCCAAGTTACTGTCCCAGAACAAGTATGCAGACTGGAAGGGAGATTTGAACTTCTGATTTACATGCTTGTCCCAATTCAGTGATGCAGAAAGTACTGAATCCTTTAGAAGTTATATTAACATGGCAGCCAGAAAAACTGCCACATAGAAGAAAAGCTTGGAGGCAGGTGCAGTCTGTATCCTCCACTGCAGGTGGCTCTTGTCCACAGCGGCATTGCAGATAAGAGAGGAAGTTAAGAGAAGCTTTGCTTCTCTATGATTTTTTCAGTCACTCAGGTAGTGATCTGGTTGGATGCACATACCCCATGTGATCCTGGCGGCCATCTATAAGTGATACTAAAGCCTAGGTTTTTTTTTTAGTTAAAAATAACAAACATGTTATACTTACCTGCTCTGTAAAGTGGTTTTGCACAGAGCACCCCAGATCCTCCTCTTCTTGGGTCCCTCTTCAGTGCTCCTGGCCCTTCCCTCCTGTTGAGTGCCCCCACAGCAGAGCTGCTGCTCTGTATGTCTATTCAGACACCCTCTCTTTCCTCATTGGCTGACTGACTTTGATTCATAGAGCAGGAGCCAAAAGCGCCACGCTGCTGTCTGAGCCAATAAGGAGAGGGAGTCCCAGGCAGCTGAGACACTCTTGCAACATCGCTGGATCTAGATGGGGCTCAGGTAAGTATTAGGAGGGCTTCTGCACACAGAAGGTTTTTTTATTGGAATGCATAGAATGCATTGCCATAAAAAACCTTCTGCCTTTACAACCACTTTATGTCAGGCAGAGTCTATTTAATAATCTGACTCCTGGGTTTGGCATGCTCTATGCGTGTGGACAGGTTAGGGACAGATTCCCCGTCTGACAGGGACAGGACAGTGGCAGCATTAGGGAAAGGTTACGGTGGAGTGAGGAGAGAGCAGAGACTATGACTACCTCTTCAGGAAGCTTCCCATTTGCGTCAGACTGGCCAGACCACCCTTCGCTCCTCATAGCAGACGCAGAGGCGTACCTAGGGTCTCCAGCGCCCTTGGCAAGAATCTGTATCGGTGCCCCCCCCCGGCACCCCCCTCATTCAGTAAAGACCCCCCTACAGTGCAGACCCCTCTACAGTACAGACCCCTCCTACAGTACAGACCCCCCCTACAGTGCAGACCCCCCCTACAGTGTAGACCCCCCTACAATACAGACCCTCCTACAGTTCAGACCCCCCCTACAATACAGCCCCCCCTACAATACAGACTCCCCCTACAGTTCAGACCCCACCTACAATACAGACCCCCCTACAGTTCAGACCCCCCCTACAGTACAGACCCCCCCTTCAATACAGACCCCCCTACAATACAGACCCCCCCTACAGAGCTCCTCTCACCGCTGCCATTTGGACTAATTATATGGAAGCAAAAAGCTATGTTGAATAACTTGTCAGGAATAGATAGAAAAGAAAAATGGCTTCATTTTGTGCCTTTCCAGGTTCACCTGGGTCTTAAACAGGTGTGAGGGGGGCTGAGAGTGTACAGGTGTGAGGGGGGCTGAGAGCATACAGGTGTGAGGGGGGCTGAGAGCGTACAGGTGTGAGGGGGGCTGAAAGCGTACAGGTGTGAGGGGGCTGAGAGCATACAGGTGTGAGGGGGGCTGAGAGCATACAGGTGTGAGGGGAGCTGAGAGCATACAGGTGTGAGGGGGGCTGAGAGCATACAGGTGTGAGGGGGGCTGAGAGCATACAGGTGTGAGGGGGGCTGAGAGCATACAGGTGTGAGGGGGGCTGAGAGCGTACAGGTGTGAGGGGGCTGAGAGCGTACAGGTGTGAGGGGGGCTGAGAGCGTACAGGATTGAGGGGGTTGAGAGCGTACAGGTGTGAGGGGGGCTGAGAGCGTACAGGTGTGAGGGGGTGAGAGCGTACAGGTGTGAGGGGGGCTGAGCGCGTACAGGTGTGAGGGGGGCTAAGAGCGTACAGGTGTGAGGGGGGCTGAGAGCGTACAGGTGTGAGGGGGGCTGAGAGCGTACAGGTGTGAGGGGGGCTGAGCGCGTACAGGTGTGAGGGGGCTGAGAGCGTACAGGTGTGAGGGGGGAGAGAGTACAGTTGTGAGGGGGGCACTGGAGCGGTTCGCTTGCAGGACGCCAACAAAAACCCTGCAAGCCGCATCTTTGCAGCGCTGTTGGAGCAGTGTATACACGGGGGCGTTGGCGACAAAGCGCCAATATTTTTACCGTCGTTTTAGCGGAGGTTTTCGGCCGCTAGCGGGGCACTTTTAACCCCCCGGCCGAAAAAGGGTTAAAAACGCCCGCAAATTGCTGCGGCAGTGGCCCTATGACAGCGGTTTTCCAGTGCTGCCCATTGATTTCAAGCGCCCCTGCCCATTGAAATCAATACAGCGGCACTTTGCAGGAGTTTTTAATCCTTTTTTGGACACTAGCAGGGGGTTACAACCTCTGCAAAAACGACGGTAAAAATATCGGCGCTTTACCACCGACACCCCCAACGCCCCAGTCTGAAAGTAGCTTTACTGTAGGTCCTCCTGTTAGTCATTTTATTCATTCCAGCAAGCTTGCTTTCTGCTAACATTTAAGCTCCAATATAAAAGGAGTTGCAGCTGGGGCAAGGCTATTAGACACATAAAGTCTCAAATGACAGGATGTAGTTGGGCTTCTGAGCGAAGATAGAACCTTGTCTGCACTTTGTGAAGCTTGAATGGGAACCAGAACAGCTCCCCCCCCCCCCCCCCCCAACCTAGACCTCCTGCCGTTTTTAGGGTTCATTGAAATGTATAAGCAGCACTCCTGCGGTGCACACCTGTGTTTATTTAGCTGAGAGCATCTGATTAAAATCAAGTCCTGTTCAGATGCTATGCAGTGAACTTGATTAAACAGTTAGGCATCAGTGCACACTTGGGGAGCTAAGCTCATGGAGTTTAGTGAATGTTAAAGGCGGTGGGTGTGAGGACATCTCCAGCTCTTTTATGTGCTGTGCTCCGCAGAAGGCAGGTGGACTCAAACAACGCTTTAAATCCTGTTTATACCTAATGTTCAGGCTGAACTCCAGGTAGATATGATACAAAAAACACAAATTTAACCAGTTATGTATTCACTAAAAAAAATCTATATTATTTTTAAACATAACTGGTCTTAAAGTGATTGTTAACCTCTGAAATGAAAAATGAACAAAGCATATCCGTCTATAGTAAGCAGTAGCCCCAACCCAATGTCTCCTCTCTCTTCCCTCTGCTAACTGCATGAGTCACTTCTTGCTATCCCGACACCACAGAATTGTGGGGGACAGTCCCACCCCCCCTTCAACACACAGAAGGTAAATGACAGCCTTAGGCCTAATGCACACAAGACGCTGTTAAACGCGCGTTCAGAGGCAGTTGGACACTTTTTTTCAACTGCCCGTGAACTCAATCAATGTTATCCTATGTGTCCATGTACACAGTCTCGTCTTTCGGCGTTTTTAGGCAGTTGTGTTTAGCCTCATTTTTCCCGAAGCAATAAAATGGGTTCAGACGCAAACGTTTTCTACGTTTCAGATGCCAAACGCAGCTAAACGCCAGTACCGCGTTTAGCTGCGTTTGCGTTTATAAGTGTTTTTAAAGGAACCCTATTTTTTGGACCAGAAAACACAGAAGTATGATGGTAAACTGCAACAGAGAATGACATTTTGTGACCCGACTTTGGGGCCCTATATTTTGGGGCCACTTGGTAATAGGAACCCCTAGTGGAACACCGTGGAACTGGCACTACAACATATCCAAATTTGAGGTTCCTAGCACCAAGTGGCCCCGAGATACAGGGCCCCAAAGTCAGGTCGCAAACATTTTGCGACCTGAATTTGGGGCCCCATATCTTGGGGCCACTTAATGCTAGGAACCCCAAATATGGTGTGCAAACACATTGGAACTGGCACTACAACAACATATCCAAATTTGGGGTTCCTAGCACCAAGTGGCCCAGAGATACGGGGCTCCAAATTCGGGTCACAAAATGTCAAGCACTTTTCTACAGCAGAGAATGACATTTTGCGACCCAACTTTGTGGCCCCGTATCTCGGGGCCACTTGGTGCTAGGAACCCCAAGTTTGGATAGGTTGTAGTTCCACTGTGTTAGCACACCACATTGGGGATCCTAGCACCAAGTGGTCCTGAGATACGGGCCCCCAAATTTGGGTCACAAAATGTCATTCTCTGCTCTGCAGACGCTTCTGGACGCAAACGCAATAAAACGTTGGCTAAACGCGGCTAAATGCAGCATGCAAATGCCACAAAACGGGCGTCTCTAAATACCGGTTTCAACTTTTAAAAACAAGTGTTCAGCAGAGTTTGCACCGGCGTCTCGTGTGCATGAAGCCTTAGTTGTGTGTTTCCTTATGAGACTGTGTAAAGGTGGTGTGCCCTTTTCCTCTATTCAGGTCTCAGATTACACTCAGCTCTCTGCTCTATGATGTGCAATGTGTGAGGTCAAAGCCCAGCAATCTACCTGCGGGAGCTGAGAAAATGCCTTTGATCTGTGTGTTTTAGAAGGCTATAGATCAGAGGGCTGCAGAAAAACAGGTCCAACTTATGTAGGGGGATTTTTTTAAATTTCTGTGTATCACCTGAGGCCTGTCACATCAGTGGGTATATGTAAGGGCTTACAACCATTTTAAAGACCTAAAATTTAACTTGTTATCACATGAGCAAAAAAACACAAGCTGGGAAATGGAGGGCAGATGGGTCTGCCGCACGATCATGTGCTGATAAGGAACATACTGACAGGAGGAGAGAGCAGAAGACATATATATATATATATATATATATATATATATATATATATATATATATATATATATATATATATATATATATATATATATATATATATATATATATATATAGTGCTTTGAAAAAGTATTCACACTCTTTGAAATTTTCCACATTTTGTCATGTTACAACCAAAAATATAAATGTACTTTATTGGGATTTTATGTGATAGACCAACACAAAGTGCCACATGATTGTGAAGTGGAAGGAAAATGATAAATGGTTTTCAAAATGTTTTACAAATAAATATTTGAAAAGTGTGGCATGCATTAGTATTTAGCCCCTTTACTCTGATACCCCTAACTAAAATCTAGAGGAACCAATTGCCTTCAGAGGTCACCTAATTATTAAATAGAGTCCACCTGTGTGTAATTTAATCTTAGTATAAATGCAGCTGTTCTATGAAGCCCTCAGGGGTTTGTTAGAGAACCTTAGTGAACAAACAGCATCATGAAGGCCAAGGAACACGCCAGACAGGTCAGGGATAAAGTCGTGGAGAAGTTTAAAGCAGGGTTAGGTTATAAAAAAAAAAAAAACTGTGTTGTGTATGCTGAAAACACAACAAGGAGTCATTCCCCCAAAAAGAGACACATACACCATACCAAAAAGTTAAAGCAGAACTAAAGGGTTATTAGTCACCTTTCCAATGGTCCCCCATTGGCACCGGTATCTGCTCCTGTGTTTTGGTTTTTGGCTATTTTCATTGGCCAGTGCGGGATGATGTCACTCCTGTGCATGCGCAGGAGCCAGTATTATTATTACTATTATACAGGATTAATATAGCGCCAACAGTTTGCGCAGAGCTTTACAACATGAGGGCAGACAGTACACTTAAAATACAAATCAATACAGGAGGGATCAGAGGGCCCTGCTCATTAGAGCTTACAATCTAGAAGGGAGGGTCAAGTGGAAACAAAAGGTAATAACTGTGAGGGATGAGCTGATGGAGAAAATGAAAATACAGTTGTTAGGTGTGGGTAGGCTTCTCATGCCAGTAATCCTGGCATACATGAATTGAACTAGTGCTGAAAGTTAAGTTGTGCATGCAAAGCTATTTTTTTCTTGCCGGAGATCACTGTGAGCAGGCAGGTAGGGTCATATTAATGCAGGAGAGACATTGTAGGTCCCTTCTGTAATAATAGCCAGCAGTGGCAGCTGGTGCTGGAGGATTTTGGGGGAGGCGCAGGTGGGCCCCTCCAGGTGCTCCCCTGGACCGTCTGTAAAGCAGGCTGCTCCTCCTGTCACTCCTCGCTCTCTGGGCTGCTGTCATCTCTAATCCATCCTCCGTGTACACAGTACTGCCAGTCCCTGGCGCTGAGTCACATGTTGCACACTCTCCTCATGCCTGGCACTGGTCACATGACCCCCTGCCATCCCTCTTTCCTTGTATGTCTCGCTGACAGTGGTGGGCACACAAAGGGTTAAGTCAGGTGTGCAGCCGGAGGCGCTCCTCTCCCCCCGACACCCCGTCACCACTCCCTGCTGCCTCAGTGGCTCAGCTGACCCATCAGTTTTGAAGTGGGTGGTGTCTCTCTGAATGGTCGATGCCAATTCTCTGGCATTGCAGGGTGGGAAGGCTCGGGGCACAAGGGCGATGTAAAACTGGCCAGTTGGGGCTTCGGCATGTGGTCACGTGGCTGTGAGGGGGTGACGGACCTAGTAGAAACCTATTGGTCTGGTGCCCCACACAGTGCATGGCCACATAGATTGTGCGAACTGGGGAGCGGCGCCATGGGCTGCGGGTGGCACAGCTGGACCGGTCGCCACTGATAGCCAGTCTCTTATAAAGACTTCAGTTCCACTTTAGAAGAGGTTCCAACCCTTCCCTATTCTATCTAAAATTAGAAAAAGATGTTTCTAATACACTTCAGGTGGTGTACACAATATCTAATACAGTGTGTACAGTTTCTACTACACTTCTGGTGGTGTACACAGTACACAATACAGTGCAGCCATAGTACAGTTGTTAAAAAAATATTTTTGTTGGACTTGGGTTGTAAGTTCCATCTGCTTTCTTTCTGGTATTGACATAAATTGAAATGCACTATAAAAGGTACTGCAAGAGAGAGTTTATGTTTGACATGAGTGTAAGGTTTTTTGTTGGAATAACCTTGTAAAGTCAAGCTTTATTTACAACTACAGCTGTTGTACAAAGACATCAAATTATAAGGTATCACAAACGCATGCCAAGAGCCTCCTAAAAGCATGTCAGATTTCGGGCTGGATGCACGCATTTAAAAAAGATGTGTTTTATCTTTGTCAGCCTTAGGACTTGACGTTGGCGCACACCAAGCCTTAATTTGTGTTCCTAACTAGGTAGCCTCTCAAGGTGAGGGTGTTTGAAGGATGCATTGAAATGGAATTATCTGTGAGCAGAATATGCATTTTCATCCTCCAGTTTTCCTCTTTACACCTCTCTCTCTCAGGAGATCAGTGGCAATTTTAAGTGCAGTATCAGACAAGCGGATTGACATCTTATATTTTCATAAGATGAAAGTACGCTGTGTCTGCCCTTTACTTAGTTGCATAAGTCCAGTGTAGTTCTGAACTTTAGATATCTCCATTTGAAGAATGTATGATAGAGCACTTCTATAGTAAATACTAAAAACATTGTTGTTGGGAGTGTTCCTCTTTCTCCCATGCTTAGGTGACGGGTAAAAAGCAAACCTCATCTAAATCTGGTGCTAAATGAGTGATTTTAGCAAGGTATACTTATAATAATAGGTCATCTTCCGAGTCAAACTGCCACATTTTACTGTTATAAGAATCAAAAGCCTATAGAGAAAAGTAAGGGTGCTTTCACACCGAGGCATCGGCGGTAAATAGCGTCGATTTGCCCTCGTTTTAGCGGCGCTATTCGGCCGCTAGTAGGGCACTTTTAACCCCCGCTAGTGGCGGAAAAAGGGTTAAAACCGCCGGCAAAGCACGGTTGCAGCAGCACTTTGCCGGCGGTTCGGCGGCGCTGTCCCATTGATTTCAATGGGCAGGGGCGCTGCAAAGATGCTGCTTACAGGACTTTTTTTTACCATCTTGCAAGCGCACGCTTCAGTGTGAAAGCACTCAGGCTTTTACACTGGAGAGACTCTTTACAGGCACTATGCAGGCGCTATTTTTAGTGCTGTAGCGACTGTAAAGCGTCCCAGTGTGAAAGTAGTCTAAAAAACTTGCTTTACACCTGGCTTCCATCCATACTTGAATGGGAATGGGTTAGGTTTTAGCTTTATATCAGTTGGTTAAATCATCCAACAGCATTGCATACCATATGGACACTCAGGGCCGCTGATAAGAGGGTAGCACCTGCCTTCCTGTATGGGGCCAAGGCCCCATAAGTTTAACAGGGTAGCCCAGAGCATCAGGAGTGGGCACAGTTACTAGAACCAATCCCCCTGTGGCCCTCTCTGTGTTTACAATGGCTTTAGTTTATGAATGAGCAGGGAGCCGCTGTATAGAGCGCTTCCTGTTCATTAACTCTGCAGCTATTGCTGCAGAGAAATTATTGAAGAATCTGCGTCCTCAATCTCTTTATCTGTCTCAAAAGTAAGATGTTGGGTGTCTGTTTAGAACCCTGTTATTTCACCAACCCTCATAGGGCTGTTCAAAAAAGGTAAAAAAAAAAAGTGGTTTGTTCATGTGGCTGGAGCCACCTGTTAGGCTTGGTTCACTGTTCCTGTCAGCTAGGCTTACACGGCCCAATGATTTCTAACAGCAGCCCTGTGGACATCCCTTTAAGGGTAACAAAGACATTTTAGATAATTGTCCAACCTGGTGGTAACAGTTTGGAGAATGATCTTTTCTGCTCCAGCATGACTGTGTCCCTGTGCACAAAGCCAACCCCATAAAGGCATGGTGTGATATGTAAGAACTCAAATGTCCTGCCCTGACCTCAACCCTACAGAACATGTAAAAATGTGCAAACAAGTAAAGTGTCAGTGCGACACTATAAATGTTTCAAATGTACAAGAATAATGGCTTATACCTGTATAAACATAAATTCATAAATGTATATATACATAATAAAGTGCAAATGTGCCAACAAGTGGAAAGTGGAAGCATCACAATGTCCACCAATCTTGATATAAAGGTGAAAACATATATTAGATCCACAAAAAGTCCATATGAATGTGACTTCTATATTGAGGACAGTTCTGAGATGTTAAGAATATTTATAGTCTGCATCCGTGAGGAAAAAACCACCATGAAAATAATTCACCATCCACTGTGCAGCCACCACTAAATGAGACAATTGGGTACTCTTAACAAATCATATGGACCCCCAGCCAATATCAAGAGGTCAATCAAGAGAAAAAAAAACAGAAAAGTAGACACTTCCCCCGAAACCAGCATGAGGGATGAACAGCAACACGGTCTCAACACCAAAAAAGCATTAGGCTCCACCAGTCATGAAAGAAAGAGAAGTCACCACATAGCATAAAATCCTTAAGCTAGGGTTTTATTGAGTAAAGTTAGAACACTTTACCCAATAAAACAGGCACTTTAAAACGATGTGATCACAAAGAGTTTGAAGAGAGCGCAATACCATGGAGCTAGCACGATACGTCAGGGACATTTTTTTAAGGTTACTTTGCTACTAATAGCGGCAGGAGGAGGGAGGGGGGGGCAGAGACAGATCACACGCACACACATGAATAAACTCAGGAGCTGACAGGCAGGGAGGGAGGGGGTGAGGGGGAGAGAGGAGACCTGCGGATGACGGAGTCATGTAAACTGACCATAGTAATCAGGGCTCAGCGGTTATGATTACTGTGGTCAGCACACTAAGGGGGACACAGGAACAGGCAGGATCAACCAGGTTTTTTACAGCTCACAGAGGAACAGGTTAGACAGCACAAGCGATCTCTTTTTTTTAGGGTTACAAGAACTTTAAGTCTAGTACACACGAATGTCGGGCGGTTCAATAGAAACTGCCGACATTCTGCCCATGTGTACTGCAGCCGGTCCAACAGAAGACGGACATTTGGCCGGCTTCTTTCGATGGGGCATGACCAAAAAAAGGCTGCAGATTGGCTGACAGGAGTGTTCTGGCGGGGGGGGGGGGGCAGCAAGGGAGATCGCTATACTAACAACCTCTGGAGCTGTCAATTTTTTTCGTTCAGCCCCTGAACAAAAAAACCTACTAGTGTGTACTAGGCTTACTATTACAGCAGCTAGTGTACACTATGAAACAACTTTTCTTATTGCCACCCTACCTTTGGCCAATTATGGCTCTCTTAGCAGAGGGTGGTGGGATTGGCCAAAGCATGGAGGTAAGGTGCATGTTTTGAGGTGTATCCATGTAGCGCTAAAGTGTTTGGGTTGATTAACACAACCCTGCCATTGACATAGAAAAATAAATCAAAAAATCTTAATAAATCAAATTGGGTAAATCAACAAACCATAGTGACTAAACAAATATACACGAATTATAGAAATACCACATGCGTTATATACCATATAAGTGGCTGAAAACTACAAAAAATAATAAATAAATAAAAATTGGTGCAAAATAAATAAATGAATAAGTCTGTGAAGTTCTTAGAAATCCACAATGTGCAATGAGTGATTGAAAGTCCACAATATATAGTGAATAGATTGAAGGTCTTGATTACCGCATAAGTATCCAATATGGTGGCTGAAAACTAAAAACACCAGTGTGATTAGGCCACCACCGAGGTAGATGTAGGCTTACCGGATGGTTTGAACTCAGAAGAAAATACGTTCAGTGAGTCAAACAGGCTTATGTTGTCCTCCGACAACCAGGATGGAACCTTGGGAATCCTCCGTGGTTGGAACCCGGAATGTCCTAGAACCTCATGAGAAATCTGTAAGGCATGCACAGTCCAGGCTATAGAGGTCTGTCTACCTCCTCTTTCCATGCAGAAAAAAAAAAAAAAAAGCAATAAGCACACTATAAGGTGCATGCTTTGGCCTATCATCATACAGCAATGCACTGCGATCTCGCAGTCCATTTTGGTGCCTCCTGTGGTGCTCGAATTTGCCACGAACGCCCCATAATGTTCGCTCTTCGGTGAATGGGTGAACACACGATGTTCGAGTTGAACGTATGTTCGACCTGAACATAAAGCTCATCCCTACTCACATGTTTTGAATCACTGTCACAGAGGGAACTGATACGTCATTCCCTCTCCTTGCTATATTCATTCTGATTCTCCCTGGAGAAGAACATGTTCCTCCATTTCTCACTAAATGGGAAACCGATCTGGCTCTGAGCCTTACTCCTGTCCAAAGACTAAAGATTTTCCATTTAGCTCAAAAGTCATCCATTGCCACGTGGGTACAGGAGACTAGTTATAAGATGCTTACCCGATGGTACAGTGTCCCCACCCAACTTCATGGTATGTTCCCCCAGGTCCCAGACTCCTGTTGCTGTTGTGGCACATTGGTTGGCACTATGATCCATGTTTTTTGGGAATGTCCTAAAATTCAACAGTTTTGGCAAGATGTAACCGCTATCATTGAACAATTTACGGCTGTCAAACTGCATGCTAACCCTGCGGCCCGTTTATTGCATTTGACGGAACGATCTGTTAAAAAATAAAGATTTTCTCTCACAATGCAACTCTTAAACGCCGTTAAGGCCTGCATTCCGCTTCGCTGGAGAGATGCTGACCCCTCTGCGAAAGCTCTGTGGTTCGCTAAAGTCAATAACATACGAGGCATGAAAGAACTCACAGCCACACTGCGTAACACAGAAGAAGTGTGTACTGAAACATGGAGGCCATGCAATTATTTTGTGTATACCATTTGATGTTTGCTCCCCCTACAATATAAGTAAGCAGTACTATATATGCTTCAGACGTGGTATTGGATTGTCCTATTAAGTACCTTCTCTGGGATCGTTGTCTTAATGCTCTTTGTTAGCCGTTCATATGTTGGAGTTTCTATTGATGATGTACTCAGATGCATCTCTCTAATGTCTGTATTTTCTATGACTCTTTATACAAATAAGGGAATTACAAAAACAAAAAAAAGAGGTAAGTGACAGGATCTAACATCAGCTGACATGGTCAATGTGAGCTACAATGATAATTGAGTGTTGGTGTACAGTTTATGTAAGCTGCACAGGATTTCTGTGTTGGGCTCATCATATAGCAGTACGGTATGATTCGTCAGACAAATATGTACAACTTGTGGAGGTCATGCTGTGCGATGCAGAATGTTTCATTTAGGAACATATGGCATATTCACAGTAATGGGTATAAATAACTGGTGACAGACACAACATATCATAGCGGTACTGTTGTGCATAGTGTCTGTAGATGAACATTTCAACAATAGCTTGATCCCAGAGAAGAAGAAAAAAAATAAGGGACATTAAAATGGGGTAACAGTGATTTACTGTAAACCACCTCAATCAACCTGACTACCTGAAGGCATGTCTATAGAAATGTTGTCACCTTAAATTGCATTGCATGGTGCTGTGAATCAACAACTAGGACCTGGTTAGAGAAGAAGGCACTGAGACTGAGATCTCATCAGTAGAGATGTTTGAGAATCTTCATTTTGCTGAAAAGTTGTGACAATCAAAAGATTTTAGTTACATTTTTCCATGTTTGGGGAAATGCATTAAAGTCAATGAGGAAGTCAAAATTAAAGGATAGGTTCACCTTTCCCAGCATGTTTCATGTTACACCCAAATTTAGGTGTTGAGTATACACCACCTCACCCCCCGATCCGCCCCATCCCTGTGACAGCGGGCGGGGGTTCTTCTCCCCTGCACCCATTGTCACAATTTAAAAACAGCACGGCTGTCCAGGGCTTCGCCCAAATGGCTGTGTCAATCATTCACAGAGTTATGTGAATGAATGAACTACAACCATCATCAGCCATTGTGGCTGACGGCTTGTAGTTCTCAAACAACTGCAAGGTCACTGGTGAGTGCTCTTGTAGTCCATTGAGCTTCTTGGACTTTAGTAACTGCCTGGCCTTATTGGAGGTATGGGCAGACAGTGTAGTGGCAGTCCACAAGAGCCTGACATTGCTTTACTGGCTCCCAAGAAAAAAATAAGTGCACATTTTTTTACCTGCAAAAAAAATGTGCATTTATAATTTTTTATTTTAAAGGTTATCTTAGCCTTTAATTATTTTGGTTATTTGTAAGGGTATAATCAGCTTTAAATAGCCCCTGAGAGTTACAGAAGCTATTAGTAAGAAGAGCCGACGACTGTAATTCTTGAAGTGTCGTTTATTGGTACATCAGAGTGACAATAAAACAATAGAGCTGATGCGTTTCGGCAATAGCCTTAGTCGTAGCTAGTTTGAAACAGATATGGCAAGATATATATACACTCACATTCTGTCATACATTTTGACCTCGCATTGTGTTACTACTACAAAGTATTTTGACACAAACATCTGTAAATACTTTTTCTTTCTTCCAAGGAACATTTTTTCCTTTGGAAGAATAAGGTCCCAACATCTTATGCAGCATTTTTTACACACTTTTCTCTTGGCTCCACATTTTTTATATCTTTCTCTCTTTCTCTTCCTTTTCTCTTGTTGGCAAAAACAGATGTAGTCACCACCCACTTGAATAATTGGTGGTATCAATTAAACATGCTAATGTTTTGTGGTACTAACCTGACATGCTAATTGTGCAAAGGCGGAGCGTGTATATGTGTATGTGAGTGTGTATATATATATATATATATATATATATATATATATATATATATATATATATATATATATATAATCTTGCCATATCTGTGTCATACTAGCTACGACTAAGGCTATTGCCGAAATGCGTCAACGCTATTGTTTTACTGTCACTCTGATGTACCAATAAACAACACTTCAAGGATTACGGTCTTGCCGGCTCTTCTTACTAATTGCTACACTGGAGTGTGATGGGATACATCGAGCCTAGGCACCTGTGAGTGGACCTGGTGTATGGATTGGGTTGGCCCTGCAGAGAACGCTGTTACCCTTTTCTTTTCCAAGTTACAGAAGCTGTTTTGCTAAAAAAAAAGATATCACTCAACAGCCTCATTATTTTTTTCACTGAGAAAAATCATAAACAGTCATTTTTACTTAAAAAATCTAATTGACAGAACACAAATAACATATACTCACAAAAAACCCTCAAACAAAAAAAAGACAGAACAACCCTTGTAACAAAAAATACCCTAAAAAACACCTTAGCTAAAGAAAAATAAATAAATAGAATAGCGTAGAACTTTTAATTTTGAAGCAAACATGTTGCCAATGGTAAAATCTGTAATTTTGTAGTCAAATCAATTTCACCTAAATCACTTTGCTCATCCCTACTTAGCAATAAGCAGATGCTCCTTTACTATCCAGTTACAGTGTTGACTGAGCTGTATGGCATAGTATCTGGCAGCATGGTCTAGATCACAAAACTGAGCCAACAGAATTAAAATAAAATTGGCAGGTAGGACAATTAACACGTACAGTATTCATCTCCATGGTGTATCTAACTGTTTGCCTACACTTTTGATCCAAGGTGTTTCACAAATTATGATTATGCTTTGCTTTACCTTACTAAGCCTTTTTTGGGCTCTCTCGCCTCATGTGTTATTATTATAAGGTGTATGTATTTTATTTTAATAAAAAAATTTTTTACGATGGAAGAAAAGAAACATAGCTTTATTGATTCATATAAAGGCTGACCCTTATGAGTCAGACAAAACTCTTCTGTTTCCCCCCAGTTGTCACTGATTCATTGTACTTCTAATAATAGCAGACACGCCAGCTATAGTTATATCCAGTGTAACACCACATCTGTTGGTGCTGATAGATACTTTTAATTGAGGTATTCCTGTTTGATGTCACCATTGTCTCTATAGTTGCCTTTTTAATGAGAAGCCATGCTATTCCTGTATTTTGTGATAACACCAGCACGATTACACACCTCAAGGGCTAATTTGCCTCATTTGATTTGCGCCTACCGGTAATACTTTTTAAATTGCTCAGCACCACTTTCCACTTGTTTAGTTCCTTTTTATGGTTGTGTTTTATGGTTGTAACTTTTTAAATATTATTTTAGAAAATTACATAGTTGGCAGGTATACAAAAACTATGTTGAAATATGAATGTTTCAATGATGTCGACAGTACAAAAATAATTACAAATATATAGAAAAGAGGGTACCATCATTGAGTATGTAGTCACATATCATTGTGGTATAATATTGCCTTATAAAAGAGTGTTATATGTATAAACCAAAAAAATAAAATTAAAATATCGTAACCGATTTCAAATGATCAAAAGAAGAAAGTAGTCCGTAGGAAAAGTAAAGAGAATAGTGGGGTGAACGATAATAGTAAGGAGGGATAAGAGGAGCAAAAAGGGAAAGGGAAAAGGAAAGCTCGAACTAGATGTGCCCAGGTCTCACCATGGGAAGGGGGAGCGGTCAGAAGAGCATGTCTATTTTAAAATTTTGTATGGAGAGATTTCAGTGCATGTCAGAGGGCAGCGTATGAGCGTTTTCTTTTTTTGAACCTGTGGTGGGTATGCAAAAACCAAAGACAGCAAAGGGGTTGCTATTGCAGGAACCAGATATAGCTGCTATAGGGTGCCTGCCAGGGTCCGCAACCAAGAAGCAGATGCAAAGGAGAGAAAGGTGAGGCACCTCTAGTATAAAATCTTCATACTTTATTGTAGATCTATGAAAAGAGAGGACATGACACACAGCTCAAAAAACAATTCACACACCTGTGCTTAGTCATTGCACAAGAACCAAACATCAATAAGTGAACCAAAATTGTCCACTTAGGATACGTCTCTGGTCCACCTTCAGAAAAAGTAGGACCTCCCCTCCCCCCCGAGGCACTAGGTTCCTGACTAGGGTAAGGCACACTCGGGTCCACCTAGCCAAAAGGCCTTGCAGACCTCTTTTCCTCATGGTCAGCTAAAGCCAACCAACGAGTACTAGGTGAACAGCTCTCCCAAAGAGAGACCCCCAAAGCAGGGAAGGAACCTAATGTCCACACATCCTCCCACTAGACTTAAGGGTAGGCCTGTAGGCCAACACGCTCCATCTACCAGAGTGAAAAGGGAACACATATACAAGTGCAAAGTGACACACATGTGGAGAGGAAACATAAATATGCAAAAACAAAAAAGTGCCATTGCAGGTGCATTAGCTAGGCCTTGTGGCCGGGTAACCAAAATTGCTGTGGTCCTGGTCAAAAGGCCTAGCCCATGAGCCTTAGTGCAGAAAAAGAGAAAATGGTACCATGGCCAAGTGCTTGTTCTTAATGTGGGGTTCCAAACCCATAGTGATACTATGAGTACCCTCAGAATACCACTCATGGCCTTGACACCGCAGGCTCTCTTCCTTCCCGGCACCTGACCAGAGCAGGAAGCACCACTCATATCAGGAGGCACTGGGTCCCTCTGAGCTCTTCACACCAGGAAAGTACTCCCAACCCACACCTTATGTGGTGCACAATATATTTCGTTTTCTTGCCCATTCGGAAGATCTCTTGTGACGCTATCATACCAGCAGGAGCACTATACAAACAGCCTTCGTATCCATAAGGCCAGAAAGACTGTTGAGTGCTCCCACTGGGCACTGACAAGAACAGATACTACACTTGATCTAAGCCAAAAGGCCAATAAGTGACAAGGTGTGAAAATTAGATACGTTCATTCATATATACCAGGGGTCTCCAAACAATGGCCCTCCAGTTGTTCAGGTACTACAATTCCCATCATGCCTAGTCATGTCTGTGAATGCCCGAGTTTTACAATGCCTCATGGGATATGTGGTTCTGCAACAACTGGAGGGCCATAGTTTGGAGATCCCTGATATATACGATTGAGACACAAACACCTTTTTATCATCAGCATCTAGCTTTTCTATTTTCATGATATGACTCATGGTGTCTACCTACATTGTTGAAGGTGGGGTGATACTGGTTTTCCAGAACAAATGGTTAGGCTGTCTAACCACACTAATGAAATGGTGTTGCAGCAGTTTTTTTTCTGCCTTGAAATAGTACCAGGAAGGATAGATGGATACGAGAGCTTTTTGTGGGCTGGGATTTACATAGCCAAAGCCAAGGTTGTAGAGTTTGAATATCTTGTTACAATATATCCTGATGGAAGGGCAATCCCACTAGATATGAAAGCATGTACCCATGTCTGCTCAGCTTCTCCAACATGTTTCATTATCGTAAGACAAATTGTTATGAAATAAAATTGGGTCTTTATATCAGCAAGTCATTATTTTATATCTCTTTTCATAAAAATAACATGAAACTGAGCCTTTGTGTATGAAAATAAAAGATTTATCTCACTCCTCCTGAGCTAAGGGTTGGTCAAGGTCTTTTTCCCATGCTTAGTGAATTGATAATAACATTTCCCACTGGCAGATTATAAATCATTGACAGCACATGTGACAGAGGTTCAGATAGGGAACAAAGCTTCTTGAAATCTGTCAAGGATCTGTAAGTTTGTTGGGGGTGTATTTTTGTACAGATTTTCAGTATCTATAATTTTGCCATCTAGGTAATGTTGGTGGATTGACTCATGGGGGAAATGGGGAGCACCAGGGGTTCAGAAGGTGTCTGGCTTGAGGCCATTTACTCCTGTTAAATTCACCCAATGAGAGGATGTGCATACCCATTGGTAGTTCAGGCTTGTCAAAGTAAGGGACAAATGGACCCGGTATTGAAGAAAGATTTAATTTATCTCTACTAAAGTTCCAGACCTGAAAAATAGAAGGCTACTAATATTGGAAGGTCTGCTTTAGGAGATTTGTTCCTGGGGAGAATCCAGGGGAGGGCCCTAGGGTCTAATGATGAGAGTTCCTGGGCTAAGGAGGTGCATTTAATCAGTGTACCTTGTGTGACAGCATCCCCACATGTCTGGTCAACTAAAAGAATGTCATTGAGTCACCAGGATTAAGGAACAAATGCAGCGTTTGGATGGAGGGTAAAAAAGTGCAAGGGGTATGATCTGACCATAATCTGTAACTAATGCAGCTTTAAATGAGGAGGTTGGGGAATTGAAAAAGAAAATGGTCAGTCTTATTAAAAGTATTATGTGCTAGGGAGAAATGGCTTTGTGCTCCCTCTGTTGGTTGCTGAATTTGGCACGTGTCAACTAAGTTAGGGCGGTGAATAGGACATGTGGATTTGGTATGAGATGCTGTTGGTATTGAGAACTTACCCGTTGAGTAAGTGTTGAGGGCAGGGCAAGGTGATATGTTGAACCCCTCTGAGGATCTGGTTATGAGTGCGAAGGTCCTACAGTGTGAAGGTGACAGAACAGCAGACATCCATCTAGCCCCTACTGGGAATATATACAGACAATTAGATCATTTGAAAACATTATCATGAATTTTAACATTTGTAACAATAGTAACAGTAACCATAACAATTAAGGTATTAAATCCATGGTATGTACAACAGAAGAATGTTAAAAAATGTAGAAAATAATCATCCCTGAGATGGGTGCAAGGCCCATTCATTTTTCCTAGATGGGGAGGTTACAGATACACAGAGTTTAGGTAACAATAACATCCTGAGGAAGTCATGTGCTAGTGATCACACGCGCTGGGCCGAGTTGGGTGACGGAGCACATCGAGATTCAGGAACAAATAAATACACGCTGTGTCTTGATTTTAAATGTAAGTGGATGCTGTTCAATAAATGTCATAAGGTGTTAATACTACACAATGGAAGCCTATTTATTTTGATCGAGGGATGGTGGAGGAGAAAGGAGGAGATATTTATACAACCTCTTAGCAGCTTTAGCTAAACACGAAGAGGGGAGAGGAGGAGGAGAGGATATCAAGCCATTCATTGGAATATACCCCAACTGGGGAAGGTGCTGTCAGACCTTTCAGGTCTGTAATTGAGGTGAGCACATGGGTAAACTGGTGGTGGCCATTGTCACGTATGCGTGCCAAAATTCACACGTGGTGAAAATAAAAGAAGAGTCACAATTTATTTGAATATCACTAGACGGACTTTATGTTAAACACTTTATAATTAATCCTTTTGATGTTTCACATATTTTGGACAAGTGCAACCAATAAGCATTAATGCATTCACTTCAGAGTTGTGGGAACACAATTACTTGGTTGCAGCAGTTACACTGTTTATTTTTTTTAAATTTAGGTTTAAAGTGATAGAGCTGGATTACAGATTGGTTTAAAGATAAATAATTGTAAGCAATCATGTTGAAAATTTCCCACTTGTGAGTTAGAATACCAGGTATAGATGAATAGCAGAGTAGGAACCAAAAGATTTAGGGCTCTCTTTGAGAATCAACCTGTGCAGACATTTTGCAACAAAAGGCAACAGAATGTCAGGTCAATGTGGTTGATGTATCAGTATCTAGGAGTATTAGAGATAGAGGCACCTGCAGGATTAAGTTTTTTTAGTTGTTGCCATGGCAGACACGTATTATTATTATTATACAGGATTTATATAGCACCAACAGTTTGTGCAGCTCTTTACATAATAAGGGTAGACATTACAGTTAAAACACAATTTGGTACAAGAGGAATCAGAGGGCCCTGCCCCTTTGAGCCTACAATCTAAGAGGGAGGGTCAAGTTATACAAAAAGTAATAACTGTGGGGGATGAGCTGATGGATAAAGTAAAAACACAGTGTATTAGTTAGAAGCAGGATAGGCTTCTTTAAAGAGAAGGGGTTTCAAGGTTTGTCTAAAGATGGATAGATTAGGAGATAGTCAGACAGATTGAGGTAGGGAGTTCCAAAGGATTGGAGAAGCTCTTGAGAAGTCCTGGAGGTGACCTTGGGGGGACTTAAGGGGCCATTCCGGTAGGGCTGTCTGAGGTTCATCCTGTAGAAAGGGAAAATAGACAATTTCTCTTCATGATATGCTGTTGGTTGGAAAGGAAACCTCCATTTGGTATTTTATGGCTTTCTGGCGGAGGTCATCAAGCAGTGATTTAAGTGCCCTTCTCAATATCATTGTTGGTCTGGAGAGGTCAGGGAAGAACTGAAATTAAGTCTCATTGAATAAAATATCATCTAGGGATCTGAGGGCTTGATTGATCTCTTCTTTAACTCTTTAAAAATGTATTCTGCATATAATGTCTTGTTCTATGGAACCGGTCTATTTTGATGTGTTCATCTGCAGGGTGTTGTAGTATTTGGTTAAAGAGAGCAGCAACTGTTGCCACAAAAGTCTTTTGCTTAAGTTGTTAGAGGATTTGTATTGCAGTTTCGGTTCTCAATATCATCTTGTTGGAAACAAAGTTTGTGTATGAGAACAATATGTTTGTTTAAGGCAATGGTTCTCCACCCCTGTCCTCAGGATGCACTAACAGGCTAGATTTTAAGTATTACCTTGGGGAGATGCAGACTAGAATACTGCAATCACTGAGCAGCAAATGATATCACCTGTGATGTATTTCAGTTATCTTGCAAACCTGGCCTGTTAGTGGGTCCTGAGGACAGGAGTAGAGAACCACTGGTTTAACCGCTTGCCGACAGGCTCACACCGATATACGTCGGCAGAATGGCACTCCTGCGTAGACTCTGCAAGTCCGCAAAAGCAGGACTCGATGTCTGCCGGTGGCCCGTGATTGCGACGAGGAGAGGCAGAACGGGGAAGTGCCTATGTAAACAAGGCACTTTCCTGTTCTGCCTAGTGACATGACCTGTCATCGGGAGCAGTGATCTCTGTCATGTGAGTGGCAGCCCATCCCCCCTACAGTTAGAACACGCTGAGGGAACACGCTTAACCCCTTGATCGCCCCCTAGTTTTAACCCCTTCCCTGCCAGTGACATTTACACAGTAATTAATGGCTAGTTTTAGCTCTGATCGCTGTATAAATGTCACTGGTCCAAAAATAGTGTCAAAAGTGTCCGATCTGTCCGCCGCAATGTCGCAGTCCTGATAGAAAATCGCAGATCACCGCCTTTACTAATAAAAAAAATTAAAAAAAATAAAAATGCCATAAATCTATCCCCTAATTTGTAGACGCTATAACTTTGACGCAAACCAATCAATATACGTTTATTGTGATTTTTTTTTACCAAAAATATGTAGAATAATACATATCGGCCTAAACTGAAGAAGAAATTTGTTTTTTTTATATGTTTTTGGGGGATATTTATTATAGCAAAAAGTAAAAAATATAGCTTTTTTTTTCAAAATTGTTGGTCTTTTTTTGTTATAGCGCAAAAAATAAAAACTGCAGAGGTGATCAAATACCGCCAAAAGAAAGCTCTATTTGTGGGAAAAAAAGGACATCAATTTTGTTTGGGTAAGCGTCACACGACCGCGCAACTGTCAGTTAAAGCGACGCAGTGCCGTATCGCAAAAAATGCTCTGGTCATTAAGGGGGTAAATCTTCCTGGGCTGAAGTGGTTAAGGTTTCATGGTGAGGGTTTTTTTTATAGAGGAGCTCCAGACCTATTGTTAGATCATTTATTTTTAATTTGCATGTGGATACAAGTCTGGTGGCAAGTGTCTTTAACGCAGGCCATAGATGATTTGATTTTGATTCCTGCCACCGTGGGTTGCAGGAAAGAAAATTGCTTGATTCCCCCATTAAAGTGGTCAGTGTTGAATGGGGAAGCCAGCTGGCAAAAGATCGACTTGGGTACAATCAGCCTGCCCATAGATGGTTGAATCTCAGCTGGTCTGTGCTGAACCGGCTGAGTGTCGAACTGTCCATGACTGGCTTAAGTTGTGTTTTGTAAGGAAAAATTGAATGTGCGTTTCCATGTTCCACTTATCCTTGGACCTAAGGGAGGCCTGTGAGACAAATTTAGAGTACTGGGAGCATTTGTCAGACCCAGTAGAGAAGGGAGTGATGTGTTAATCCTACCTGCATCTCCTTCCTGGGCTGAATGTGTTTCAGCCGCCATCTTGGCTGTACAAGCTGGCTCAGTTAGACAGGAGACAGAGCCCTTGTGGGTGAATACGTTCTTAGGAAGAGCCCTTATGAACTAGAGCCATTGACATGCCACTGTCGGGTTGCTTCTTGCCCATCTAGAAGGAGAAGACTCCAGTTATACCACTGAACCTGGTAATAAGCTTGGGTGGAAAAAAGGATTATGAAGAACATGTCCCTCTGCGCACTTTGGTTCCTTCTGCTGGCCCCTAGTTTGCTACAGGATTCTGTGGTGATGTAGTGATCAGTGGAAGGAACCACAGAGTGCTGTTGAACATCAGATATCCAACACACTTCTGTGACTTTTTGTGTAACCAAAGCCCTCCCTCTTTCCTCCTCAGTCGTCCCTGTTTTTGGTCTGATAAATAGACCTCTATAAAACATTTAGTATTAAAATATATGCTACAATAAACCTTAATTACTGCACTTTTAGTTGGAAAAACAGCATAAAGGAAAATGAAAGGTAAAATAAATTCTTTAAAATGAATTTACTTGTGCCTCACCATCTTTCCTACCCTGAACGTGTTAACGAACTAACCTGCTGTGCTTATTATCAGTGATGATAATGAATAAAAGCTGTGAACATACAGCCCGGTGCTCCTGTGTGTTCTAAATTCAGTAAGTGCTAACCATGTGTAATTGGTATATAAATGCCCAATTATCACAAATGATACATTGAAATTGTAACAATCATAATCTGCTGTAACCATATATACATGTACTAATAAAAGTGTGCATGTCATAGAAGAGAGTACACACTCTCATTTTTCAAACCAATGTTCTTGGAAATAAAGTGCCTATAGTACCTAAGCTGTTGTAATAAAACTATACATCCCATTAGCACCCATCATACCATAACAATCATCCTTTTTTTGGGTTCAAATAAATCTAATTATGTAATGAACCTTAACCTTTTAATACCACAGAACCACTGTTAAACATTAACAGACCAACATGCTTAGTCACTAAGATTAAAGCAGCAATATACCAACTAAACAACAGGAATTTTAGCAGCGGATTGGCGAAAAGCTAACATGGTACCAATATTCAAGAATGGGCCAAGATACATACCTGGAAACTACAGACCGATCAGTCTAACATCAATAGTTTGTAAACTATTGGAGGGGATGATAAGGAACCATTTCCATGAATTTGCTGATAAGAATAGTATTATCAGTAGTAACCAGCATGGATTTATGTGAGATTATTCTTGCCAGACCAACCTATTAACATTCTCTGAGGAAGTGAGCTGCAATCTGGAAAAAGGCCTGTGGGTGTAGTTTATTAAGACTTTGCCAAAGCATTTTACACAATTCCCCATAAACGCCTAATCCACAAATTGAGGTCTGTTGGTGTTCACAATAGTATATGTTCCTGGATAGAAAACTGGTTACAGGGGCGTGTTCAGAGGGTGGCAATAAACAGCGTATCGTCTGCATAGTCTGGAGTTCTGTCCTGGGACCAATCCTGTTTACCTTGTTCATAGATTATATATTGTAGAAGTTGGGATAAACAGTTCTGATTCAGTGTTTGCTGATGATACAAAGCTAAGAGGTGCAATAATTTCACAACAGGATATACTGTAACAACTTTACAGGAAGACCTCAATAAAATAAAAGGGTGGGCAAACACATGGCAAATGAGGTTCAATTTAGGTGTAGCGCCACCCCCCCCGTGAGGGCCGCTTAAAGATTCTGTACCCCAATGGTTGCCCTGAACTTGCAAGTCTCCTGACACCTCTGAACCCTTGGGTTCAGACATTTCAGTCAAGAAATATGGATGTAGACACAGAATAGTTCAAAGTATACCAGATAAGACTGACTTTAAGAGAGACTTTAAGAGAGAACACCAGGGTATGCAATAAACAGTACGGCCGATCTACTATTCTTAGGCCCTGTCTAAACTGGCCAGTGGAGGATGAAATATACAGTCTGCTGGTGGTGGGGCACTTAAAGAGGTTATAAACTTCAATGTAAAAAAAAAACCCCAAAAAAAAAACAAAACTGTAAGACATAGGCATAATGAGCTAGTATGCATCGCATCGCATACTAGCTCATCGCATCGCATACTAGCTCATTATGAAATACTTACCTTAAAATGAAGCCCACAGTGGTGCCCGCACACCGCTGACACAGCCGACATCTTTCCCGGTGTTTCTTCTGGGTTCGAGGGCTCCGGTGCTGTGATTGGCCAGAGCCACGATAACGTCACTCCCGTGCATGCGCGCGGGAGCTTCCGGTCATGGCATGGGCCCTGAAGAAACAGCACGGCGGCCGTTTCTTCAGAGCACATGATGACGTAATAGCTGGTGTATACAGTAAATCTCTCCTGAGCGGTGCAAGTTTAGAAGACATTTACAGTACCTGTAGGTAAGCATTAAAATAGGGGAGTTTACTTCCTCTTTAAATACATGTTGAAGCTGTCACACTCAAAGAAAAGAAGAATTGTAATCTACAAACTATGGAAGGAATGATCCCAAAGTGTCCTGAGCAGATTCTGTTGATGGCAACAGAGTTCAGCAAACCAGTTCCTGGCACACAAATTTGATGTTGGTCAGATGTCCTTCATTCGGCAGTCCATCCCCTGATGGTCACCTTTCTAAGCTGGATGGAGGTGGGCCAACCAGGCCACGCTACGTCTATCACAAGAAAGTATTTAGGATATAAACTTCACTGTCTCTCTCTTTAAGGAACTGTCCATAGCAAGGCAAGTCCCACTCTGCAGCAAAAGAGGGCTCAGTGGTCCACCTCATGGCTTTCCCTCTGTACTCCTTGTTCAGCACGCAACACACAGCAGCACCTTTTGGCTCATGTTCTCAGTGATTCTCCTGCTCCCTGCACTCAGCACTCCCCTGCACAGCAGTACTCTATGCAGCCTGGCTCCTTGTGTCACTCTGCTCTTTCTGCAGCTTCGGAATTCCACCCAACACTTCTGCCTCCTCTTCCAGTCTCTGTCTCAGCACCCCTTGTTCCATGCACCAGGGCTACAAGTCCAGCCAGTCAGATTTCTCCTTTCTAATCCATCTGGTTCCCCTTATCACACCATCCAATCCAGCAGCAGGACACACAAGAATAAAACAGAAGAATGAGCTGCGGAGCGGCCACAATGCCCTAGGTATGATATTAATGGCGGTCTCCAAACTGTGGCCCGGGGGCCGGATGTGGTCCTTTGCCTGCCTTTATCTGACCCCTTGGGACACTATTCCTCCCACTGATACAAGACACTATTCTGCCAACTGACATCAACAATGGGGCACCATTTCTTCTACTGATACTAATAATGGGGCACTATTCCACCCAATAATACCAACGATGGGGCAATGTTCCCCCCCTAATACCAAATGAAGCGATGTTTGCTCCCACTGATGCCCGTAAAATTTCCACTCCCGCTGGCCACAGTCCGGACCCCCTAAAGTTTGAAGAACAATAAACTGGCTCTATGTTTAGAAAGTTTGGAGATCCCTGGTCTACAGTATAGTGTAGAATTGGGGAGAACACATTGTACACATTAATATTGTGACAGTAGCCCCCCCCCGGCATTGCAAAGCATTGACTGGATGCAATGAATTACATTAATAAAATAGCAACATTTCTGCTGGATTTTCTTTTTTTAGTTTTTAAAATAAGTAGAAAGGAAAAGTTTCAGCAGCCTCTACACAAATTGAATTTTGCCTAATTTGTTCTGTAAGCCCTGCAAGTCTAAGCGTGAGGTCAATTTCCCACCCGCTCGGACGGTAAATCACTGCCATACTTCACACTCTATAATGGCGCAGCACTAATAGATTACCACATCACATTAAATCATTTATCACTGCTGCAGCTAAGTACTGTGAATAAGATAAAACAGTGTGACATGAGACAGGAGTCATGTGGATAACAACAATGAAAAATGCAACATGAATACATTGCTAATGATGGGCAGTTAGCATTTTTGAGGACTTGCTAAAATAACGCGGTGGAAAATTGTCATTTGGGATTTTTAGTTGATTAAAAATTAATCTTCTGGATGCTGGAGCATTGCCACTGGCAGGTCTTTGGTAGGCATGTACTGTTGCTACTTGTTATGACGCATTAGGGCATTGTGATGCGTTAAAGTACCGTAGCTTTAATTCCTAACTGATTTCGTTTGCCAAAGCATTGTGTATTTGAAACAATTTACTTTTTTTTTTATTACCAAAATACCTGTTTACACCTTTTTTCATGCTTTGTTGCATCCCAGATTCTTTGAAGCCATTTCCTGGCAATCCCATGATAGCTATATGGCAATTTTCAGGTGTGGTATACCTTTCAGCATTCTGAGATGACAAAAAAAGAGAAAGACACCTTTTAACCCAAAAGTATGTACCCCTCCCATGCCCCCCAGTTATGTGGATCATAAAGTATTAGCATGCAAGAAAAAATTGCTTAACCGCTTAAGCCCTGGAAGATTTTACCCCCTTCCTGACCAGAGCACTTTTTGCGATTCGGCACTACGTCACTTTAACTGACAATTGCGCGGTCGTGCGACGTTGCACCCAAACAAAATTGACATCCTTTTTTTCCCACAAATAGAGCTTTCTTTTGGTGGTATTTGATCACCTCTGCGGTTTTTATTTTTTGTGCTATAAACAAAAAAAGAGCAACCATTTTGAAAAAATGCAATATTTTTTACTTTTTGCTATAATAAATATCCCCCAAAAATATATTAAAAAAAATATTTTTTTCCTCAGTTTAGGCTGATATGTATTCTTCTACATATTTTTGGTAAAAAATAATTGCAATAAGCATATATTGATTGGTTAGCGCAAAAGTTATAGTGTCTACAAAATAGGGGATAGTTTTATGGCATTTTTATTTTTATTTTTTTACTAGTAATGGCGGCGATCTGCAATTTTTATCGGGACTGCGACATTATGGCGGACACGTTGGACAATTTTGACACATTTTTGGGACCATTGGCATTTTTACAGCGATCAGTGCTATAAAAATGCATTGATTACTGTAAAAATGTGACTGACAGTGAAGGGGTTAACCACTAGGGGGCGATCAAGGGGTTAATGTGTTCCCTTTTGTGTGTTCTAACTGAAGGGGGGAGGGGACTGTACAGGGGAGATGACAGATCGCTGTTCATACTCTGTATGAACAGACAAACTGTCTATTCTAGCCTCAGAGAACTGGAAACTGTGTGTTTACAAACAGATCCCGGTTCTCGGTGTGCCCCAAGCGATCGCGGGACCCTGGCGGATATCCCGACCGCCGGGCACTCGCACCGGCTACGCGCGCGCCCCCTAGTGGCCAAATATGTTACCGATGTAACATGACGGCGATTCGCGCAGCTGAGCCATTTTGCCACAGTACAACTGTGGTGGCTGGTCGGCAAGCGGTTAATGTACAAGAGTAGTGGTGAGCGAAGGCCAAACCCACAGGAAATTGTCATACCATGGCAGGCTGCTGGCCCAATCAGCTGCAGCTGGGGAATTCCCTGACCTACAGCCACACATAACAAAAGGGCGGGGATGATAGTGACATCAATGACCTAATATGGCCACATGACCATATTTGGCCCATGACATTGTCCAAATAGTTTTTGTAATAAATAATACATTTTTTATACAGGTCTGTACATCAGATGATAAAGAGGGACAACTCAGGAAGAAAGAAGGATGGAGGGATTTGGTTTTAAAAAAGCAAATGAGGGACAGTACGATAGCAAAATGTGGTGGTGGGGGGACTGATGCTGACAACAGTGGACCATGCCTGAGTAATGTGTGTTGAAGTGGCCACCAGAAGCCCATGTGAAAGGGTGACAACATCTGAGAGCAACTGAGAGACAGGGACAGAGGGTTGTCATCCTATAACAGGAAGTGCCTGTATAAGGATCTTCATGGCAAGATAAGCAGGTAGTATTTTATTAAAAGCTATAGATTTAAAAATTTTGAAAATGACCTTTTAAATGACATTTCACATAAGCCTATATGAGATTGAGTATAGTGAGAGTGATTGAGTTTGTAGCAGAGAGCTACAGTAGCTACAGCCTTGTCAGATTATCCTCTGTGGCTATTTGCAGCATGTTTCAGAGCTGTTGATGTACCTGGCTGCATTGCTTATCTATGAAGAGTCAAATAGTTGTATCATGCTCATAGGCACTGGGTAACATTAGTATCTACAAATGAGGGTTCCATTTCTAGCCATAAACACTGCAAAATCTTGATCACAAAACCACCGATCTAAAAATTGCTGCAACACAGACTTTTGTTTAACTACATAGTTACATCGTTGGTAAGGATGAATAAAGACACTGGTCCTTCAAGTTCAACCTGCGAATGTATCCATATCCCTGTGTTAGCTAAGAAATACATCTAAAAGTTTTTCTTAACTTATCTACACACCCCCCTGACACCAACAACTGTAGAAGGGAGATCAACATCCCTAGCGCTCTAACAGTAAAGAACCGCTGACGCAGTTTAAGATTAAACTGCTTCTCATCCCATTTTATTGTGTGGCTGCATGTCTTCTTTAGAGCCTTATGCCCCATAGACACGAGCGGAATGTCCGACAGAAAAAGTCAGACGGGAGCTTTTCATCGTATATTCCGATCGTGTGTATGTCTCATCGGACTTTTTACGTTGAAAATTCTGAGGGACCTAGAAAGAGAACATGTTCTAAATATTTCCAACGGAACCAATTCCTATTGGGAAAACCGCTTGTCTGTATGGTGTTCCGACGTATCAGAAACTACGCATGGTCTGAAGCAAGTACGAGATGGAAGCTATTGGTTACTGGCTATTGAACTTCCTTTTTCTAGTCCAGTCGTATGTGTTGTACGTCACCGCGTTCTTGGCGGTCGGACTTTGGTGTGATCGTGTGTACGCAAGACAGTTTCAGCGGAATTCCGTTGGAACTCCGTCGGAAAAACCTTCAGAGTTTATTCCGACGGGAAAACCGGTCGTGTGTACAGTGCATAAGAATAAAAAGTTTCCTCCCAATGCTAGAGTCACCATTCAAGGATTTGTATTTTGCCATCATATCCCCTCTTAAGCATCACTTCTCTGGGGAGAATACATTTATTGTTTGTAGTCGCTCCTCATAACTGAGGTCCTTCAGCCCCCTTATTAGCTTGGTTGCCCTTCTCTGGACTCTCTCCAGTTCAAGGACAGACTGGTGACCAGAATTGGATGGCATACTCAAGATGCGGGGGCGAACCAGGGTTTTTTAAAGTGGTAGAATTATAGTTTTGTCTTTTTAGTAGATAGCCTTTTTAATGCTTGTTAATAGTCTGCTAGCCTTGCTTACTGCAGCTTGGGATTGCACGCTATTGCTAAGTCTGTAATCTACTAGGACCCCCAGATCCTCTTCCATCCTCAATTCCTCCAGAGGTTCTCCCCCTAGTGTGTAATTTGAATGCACATATTTAGCTCAAAATGCATTACTTTACATTTTTCTATATTGAACCTCATCTGCCATCTAGCTGCCCACCCCTCCATTTTAACTAGGTCTTCTTATAAAGCTGATACACCCTGTTGTGAAGTTATTGCCCTGCTTAGCTTTGTATATTCAGCAAACACTGAGATTGAATTATTTATTCCAACTTCTATATACCGTAGTTTATGAACAAGTTAAACGTAATTGGTCCCAGGACAGAGACCTCACAACTCCAAACTATTCAGAAAATATGCCATTAATCACCACCCTCAAGACATGCTCCTGCAACATGCTCCTACAGCTCCAACCAGTTTTCTATCCAGGTACATAGGATCGCATCAAATGCCTTAGTGTTATCTAGATACACTATGTCCACAGGCCTTTCTCTATCCAAATTACAAGAATAGTTCTTCAAAAATGCATGTTGGTTATTTCTAATGATACTATTTTCATCTGAAAATTCTGGGATATGGTCCCTTGTCATTTCTTCCGATGGTTGATTTACTATTGATGTCAGGCTGACTGGTAAGTAGTTTCCAGGTATATACTGTATCTTGGCCCTTTTTGAATATTTGTACCATGTTAGCTTTTTGCCAATCTGCTGATACCATTCCAGTCAGCAAGCTGTGCTTAAAAATTAGGAACAATGGTCTCGCTATAACTTGGCTAAGTTCTTTGAGAACTCTCAGGTGTAAGCTGTCTGGTCCTGGTGATTCATTCATATTAGGTTTTCCTAGTCTTTTTTTGAACACTAGTCTTTGTCAGCCACAAGGGTGCATTTGATATACATTGTTATACATTATATAAATATAGTTGCTTCTCCCTGTCACTTGTGACCAACTTGCCCTGGCCCTCTTTTTTGGGCCAATATGTTCTGACTCCGCCTTTTTATTATTAATAAATTTGTCGATGTTTTACTCTCCTCATTATTGTGTCTTTTTTTCTTATTGCATTCTTTGTAGTTTTGGAATGTCAATGACGACCCTTTGGCTTGTATTTATAAAAACAACCATTAAGAGTGATTCTTAACTGCTTCAAGTTGATGCTACAAAACTGCACACAAGATATAAAATACGTGAATGAAGCAGCGCTAGCGACAATGACAAGAAAAAATATAGATAGATATGTGTTACCGCTGCTGTATAAAAAGTACTAACACTTTAAAAATTGAAAAACACACATATACAGCGCAGGTGAAAAATGTGCTAAACCGTATACAACTTAAATATAAAGTGCTCAGTGCAATGCTGATGCTCAGTGAAATGCTGATACACTCAAAAAGCACAAATGGTATGGGGGGTGCATATTACTGCACACAACCCATATACACCGTGCCCTGTGCAATACTAATATACTCAAAAAATCAACATATATAGTGTGTGAAAAAATAAGCACAATGCACAATCACATTATTAATCTCATGCATAAAGTGCAAATTGCAAATATCTCCGCAATCGGTATTACCCAATTATTGATAGAATTAAAAAACATGTGCTAATGAACAAACTGTGAACAAATGAATAATCCCAAAAAACAGCTGGGTTGTTGAACAGGCTCTCCTTATCAGTCTCACTAGAAGCAAGCCGCGTCTCCTCAGCTTACACTAACAGTCAATCCCCATAGATGTTGAAGAGTGATGCCACTAGTGCAGGAGCCAGTTAAAGTTCACCATAGATAGTGTCATCAAAGACTTAAGTCTTTGATGACGCCCTGGGGCAGGGGCGAAACGCGTCGATGAACATCCTGCTCACGTCCAAACCAGTGACTCATTTCCTGTCTCCGTGGAAAGCACGCTGTAAGCGGCGATCGCTGAAGTATTCTGACATGCCTGATTGCAACCGGGGATCATCTGAGTAGCGCTGTGATGCGCAAGTGATTTCCCAAGCCTCACAATATTTCACCATATTGCTTTTCTTTTTATTTTGGGGTCAACATCCACCAATATTCATTTTTGTCTGCATGAACTTTAACTGGCTCCTGCACTAGTGGCATCACTCTGCAACATCTATGGTGATTGACTGTTAGTGTAAGCTGAGGAGACGCTGCTTGCTTCTAGTGAGACTGATAAGGAGAGCCTGTTCAACAACCCAGCTGTTTTTGGGACTATTCATTTGTTCACAGTTTGTTCATTAGCACATGTTTTTTAATTCTAACAAACTGTGAACAAATGAATAGTCCCAAAAAACAGCTGGGTTGTTGAACAGGCTCTCCTTATCAGTCTCACTAGAAGCAAGCAGCGTCTCCTCAGCTTACACTAACAGTCAATCACCATAGATGTTGCAGAGTGATGCCACTAGTGCAGGAGCCAGTTAAAGTTCATGCAGACAAAAACGAATATTGGTGGATGTTGACCCCAAAATAAAAAGAAAAGCAATATGGTGAAATATTGTGAGGCTTGGGAAATCACTTGCGCATCACAGCGCTACTCACAGGATCCCCGGTTGCAATCAGGCATGTCAGAATACTTCCGCGATCGCCGCTTACAGCGTGCGTTCCACGGAGACAGGAAATGAGTCACTGGTTTGGACGTGAGCAGGATGTTCATCGACGCGTTTCGCCCCTGCCCCAGGGCGTCATCAAAGACTTAAGTCTTTGATGACACTATCTATGGTGAACTTTAACTGGCTCCTGCACTAGTGGCATCACTCTTCAACATCTATGGGGATTGACTGTTAGTGTAAGCTGAGGAGACGCGGCTTGCTTCTAGTGAGACTGATAAGGAGAGCCTGTTCAACAACCCAGCTGTTTTTTGGGACTATTCATTTGGTCAGTTTGTTCATTAGCACATGTTTTTTAATTCTATCAATAATTGGGTAATACCGATTGCGGAGATATTTGCAATTTGCACTTTATGCATGAGATTAATAATGTGATTGTGCATTGTGCTTATTTTTTCACACACTATATATGTTGATTTTTTGAGTATATTAGTATTGCACAGGGCACGGTGTATATGGGTTGTGTGCAGTAATATGCACCCCCCATACCATTTGTGCTTTTTGAGTGTATCAGCATTTCACTGAGCATCAGCATTGCACTGAGCACTTTATATTTAAGTTGTATACGGTTTAGCACATTTTTTCACCTCTGCACACAAGACATGCCCTTATTTATAATGTTGAAAAGTAAAAACAATCGCTGTCTGAAAGAATCCTAGTACAATAGGAAGAAGCAGTAATATGGACAGAAAAATAAAAATCAGCAAATTGAGGAATTAAAAATAAAATGTTACCTTAAGAAAAGTGTTTTCTCCAGGGTGCTCTTCAAAAAAAAAAAAATGCCAAAGTTTGGTTGGTAAAAGTGGTTTGAAATGCATTGTGGAAATGGAGTTCATAGTAATACAATAATGAAAAACACAGCAATGTTAGTAAAACAAATAGCCTCATTTTCTTTTCTATATAGGTTGAGATGGGTGAAATGGAAAAAATGGGAAAGCTGTGACACTTTTACTTCACCTTTTTTATATAAGGTCCCCAAGAGCTTTCATGGGCTTTGAATATGCTCTCCTCTCTCATCTCTGCTCTGACAGTTAAGAGCAATGAGTATGTTTTCCAACCTGGCCGTTCAAATGTTTCTCTAAAATTGGAGTCCTAGAATTACAACATACACTATGTATTTGTCTAAACTGCCCAGGTTCGATTCACAGTATGTTTTTGAAAGATCACCAAACTTAGGAAAATTCAAACTTTCCCTCAAACACATTAAAGTCTTGGAGCTCAAATCTTAGTGATACTAAACTCTGGTTTAAAAAAAAATATGTATTTAGGTATGTAACTGAATATTAACTGAAAAAAGTCCCTTCTAATGCTCTCATCTTCCTCCAAACCTCTACATTTTTTTATTTATTTTTTTGCTGCTGTGATCTGACTTCCTGTTAGAAAGTGGCTACATTCGTTCTTCCTTGTCCGACTGTATGTAGGAATGTAGCCACCCTCTCCTGCTCACTCCCAAGATAGACTGTGGGATGTGTAGTGTGCAAACAGCAGTGTGAAGGCAGGTGCGGTCTATTTTCTCCACTGCAGGTGGCGCTCATCTGCAACAACAATGCAGATGGAGGAGAGAGTTGAAAGGAACCCAGCTCCTATTGGATGCTGGTGCTCCATGTGAATTTGGTGGCCATTTTGGGTCAAGTAGAAGCTATTTAAGGCATGCATTTTGCATGTGGCTAGAGTAAGGACAGGTCACCCCTCTCTCAGGAACAGTGCTTAGCATCAGGGAGAGATAAGTAGGGAAAATTCAGGGTCACACCATCCTTCCTGGAAGCTTGCTCGCTTGGGTACAGACTGGCCAGGCTGTATTCCATCCCTTGAGAGAGACGCTGTCAGCACATCTGAGACCTACTGCTGCTACTCATCGCTGTTACATCCTGTGAGTGTTCCCTGTCAGGTTGCCTTCCTGCCGGGAAGTTGAGTACCACTAAACTTCAATACAGGCATTATTTCTGCATCTAAACTCTGGCTGTTCTGTGCTACTGCACATACCCACAAATGCACATGACTGACTGCAACTAACGCGCACTACTCATTCCAAACAAAGGGAAGTGAGGTGGGAAAGGAGAGGTTTGAGAGCTCATGGATGATATTACAAGGAGGCAGAAAACACAATAGGAAACAATTTAATGAAGAATAGAGCGTATGGATTATTGTTGGATAATAAGGATATTGCTTAACCACTTGCCGAACCGTACGTTACTCCCCTCCCGTGGGCGGTCGGCATCGGTGCAGGAGCGATCAGGAACTGCTTCATGGCCACCCCCTCAGGATCGCTCCTGACGAATGGGAAGCTTCCTCTGCTTCTAAAATGTAAACAGAAGCAGAGGAAGTGATGTTATCTCTCCTCGTGCAGCCTTTTCGTTCCGGCGCCCGAGGAGAGAAGACATCAATGTGAGTTTGCACCAACACTACACTAACACTAGTACACATAGGCACATAAATCACCCCCCAATCACCCCCCGATCACCCCCCTGCACCCCCTGTCACAGTGACACCAATAGCAGTTTTCATTGTTTTACTGATTACTGCATTGGTGTAATTTTGTGACTGTTATAAGTGTTAGGGCTGTTAGTGGTAGGCCCCTTTAGGTCTAGGGTACCCCCCTAACCCCCCTAATAAAGGTTTAACCCCTTGATCGCCCCCAGTTAACCCTTTCACCCCCTGTCCCCAGTGTCACTAATCAATCATTTTTCTGATCGCCGTAAAAGTGTCACGGGTGACGCTAGTTAACCTGTTAGTTATTTAGGTTCACCGTTAGCCTTTTATTGCATCAGGTACCCCATATACTACTTAATAAAGGTAATTAACCCCCTGATTTCCCCCTAGTTAACCCTTTCACCAGTGATGACCGTATTAGAGTTACGGGTGACGCTGGTTAGTTAGTTTGTTTTTTATACCCTCCGTTTATTACCCAATAAAGGTTTAACCCCCTGGTCACCGGTGGGTGATATCAGTTAAGTTTTAGGGTCAGATAGGGTCTGCTTCGCCCCAGGCAGTGCCAGATTAGTGCCAGTACTGCTAACACCCACGCACGCAGCATACACCTCCCTTAGTGGTATAGTGTCTTAACAGATCTATATCTGATCTGATCAGATCTATACTAGCGTCCCCAGCAGTTTAGGGTTCCCAAAAACGCAGTGTCAGTGGGATCAGCCCAGATACCTGCTAGCACCTGCGTTTTGCCCTTCTGCCCAGCCCAGCCCACCCAAGTGCAGTATCGATTGATCACTGTCACTTACAAAACACTAAACACAACTGCAGCGTTCGCAGAGTCAGACCTGATCTCTGCGATCGCTAAAAAAATTTTTGGTAGTGTTTGATACAGTTGCTGACAGCCTAGGAGCTTTTTTACCTGTGAGTCTCACTACTGTACCAGTAAATTTAGAGCCCAAAATGGCAAATCGAAGGTACACTAGTGAAGAGGCCTACACGTTTCTGAGCATGACAGATAGTGAAGAGGAAGTCACTCATCTGTCAGATTCAGGCTCAGAATACGATCCTGTAGACGACAACGGCTCCATGACAGATAGCTCTGACAACAGAGTTGTGGGCCCTGCCAAGGTTAGGCGTACCAGACCCTGATCTTCTGCTGTTGTTGAGGTGCAAGAACCGCAGGGCTCTCGTATGGAGCAGAGAAGTACTAGTACCACTCATGCTTCTGGTGAACTGGCAAGCACCAGTGGCCTAGTACACCCTGGTCATAGCCAAACAGCACTGCAGTAACATGTGGTGACGTGGCGAGTCCCATAAGTGCAGTTCAAGCTGGCGAGGTGGCAAGCACAAGTAGTGTCCCACTGCCACCAAGAAGACAAAGACAGGCCCGTCGTGCCCATAGTGTCCTTCCTGCAGAATTTGCCAATCCTAATTGGGAGCCCACCACTTCTGCAGCACCCATACTTCCCCCATTCACTGGCCAACCCGGAATTCAGGTGAAAACAGTGGATTTTACGTCACTTGATTTTTATTCGCTGTTTTTCATCGAAGATCTCTATACATCTATTATTGACCAAAGTCATTTGTATGCTGGTTAATTCATCGCCACTAATCCCCAGTCCTCCCTTGCCAGAGATTGGAAACCAATTAAGGTTTCCGAATTTAAGACCTTTCTGGGCCTATCCCTCGACATGGGCATAGTTAAAATGAGTATGTTGCGGTCATATTGGTCCACTGACCCAATTTACCATATGCCCGTGTTTTCTGCCTCCATGACCAGGGCACGATACGAGCAGATCTTGCGGTTCAAGCATTTCAACAACAATGAACTCTGCCATCCTCGTGGAGACCCTGGATACGATCGGCTCTACAAAATGCGGCCCCTCGTAAACCACTTCAACCAAAGTTTTGCAGCCTTGTTTACTCCCCATCAAGTTGTCTGCGTTGATGAGTCCCTGATTAAGTTTTCTGGCCGCTTGTCTTTCAAACAGTATATTCCCAGCAAGCATGCCAGATATGGGGTCAAGATGTATAAGCTCTGTGACAGGGCCACAGGCTATACATATAGTTTTATCTTTTATGAGGGAAGAGATAGTCACGTAGAGCCACCGAACTGCCCAGATTACACAGGAAGCGCTGGCAAGATTGTGTGGGACTTGGTTTCACCCTTATTCGGAAAGGGGTAGCATTTGTATGTGGACAATTATTACATGAGCATGCCACTTTTTAGTCACTTGTTTGATCATCAGATTGGTGCATGTGGCACCGTGCGATCTAATCGCCGGGGCTTTCCCCAGCGGCTTGTAGATTCCCGTCTTAGGCTGGGGGAGAGAGCCTGCTTGAAGTGTAATAACTTGCTCGCTATGAAGTGGAGGGATAATAAGAATGTTTTCGTTCTTTCCTCCCTTCATGCAGACACGACGGTCCAAATTACTACGGCGACTGGTGTTGTGGAGAAACCCCTCTGTGTCCACGAATATAACCAAAATATGGTAGGGGTGGACCTCAACGACCAGTTGTTGGCGCTGTCCCTAGTTGCCCGCAAGGCCAGACGCTGATACAAAAAAGTGTCTGTATACTTATTTCAATTGGCATTGCTGAACGCTCATGTGCTATACAGACTGGATCCTTTCTTAAATTCCAGGAAGAGATCGTCAGAGCCCTTCTGTTTCCAAACGGTGCTCCACCTCACCTTCCCCAACCAAATGCAGTAAGCCGGCTGCATGAGAGGAATTTTCCGTATGTCGTCCCGAGTACCCCTACCCAATGAGCCCCCCAAAGAAGATGTCATGTCTGTAGCAAGCGCGGATATAGGCGTGACACCCGCTATTATTGTCCCTCCTGTCCTGACAATCCTGGTCTTTGCATTGGTGAATGTTTTGAACGCTACCGTACACTATTGGAGTTTTAGCATAGGGTACAGCACTGCACAGACTAGGACACACTTTCAAAGGGTCTCCCAAGATGCCATCACATTTTGAGAGACCTGAACCCGGAACTATTACAGTTACAACAGTTTCCATTACAAAAAAAAGTGTAAAAAAAAAAAAAAAATTAAAAAAAAAAAACACAAAAAAATATATAAAATAAAAAACCAAAAATAGTTGTTGTTTTATTGTTCTCTCTCTCTATTCTCTCTCTATTGTTCTGCTCTTTTTTACTGTATCCTATTCTGCAATGTTTTATGGTTATTATATATTATCATGTTTGCTTTTCAGGTATGTAATTTTTTTTTTATACTTTACTGTTTACTGTGTTTTATTGTTAACCGTTTTTTTTGTTTGCAGGTACGCCATTCAGCTGCAGCGTGGATTTATTTATCTTGACAGCAACAGCGTTTGCTCCCATGATAGATAAAGCCGTGACTCCAGCGCTGTAGGAGATGATTTCACCACCACAGTTAAAAAAAAAGAGCATATATGCCGAACCATGGGGGCAGCAGGGGTGGAGGAGCGATTTGCTCCTAACTTTTGGGGTGGATGCCCCCATGCTTCGGCATATATATATTTTAGGCACAGATTGCGTTAAAAAATGTTTTATTTTTTACTATTTTTTTTTTTTGTATTTGCTTTGCAGGTATGGTATTTCTTACTGTTATACTGTAATGTTACTTTGTTTTATTGTTAACCATCATTTGCTTAGCAGGTACGCCATTCAGTTGCAGCACCGATTTATTTATCTTGACAGTGACAGCGTTTGCTCCCACGATACATAAAGCCGTGACTCCAGCGCTGTAGGTTAAAAACAAAATGGTGCATGTATGGCCATCATTAGAAGTGGGTGGATGAAGGGAGGTATTATAATGGTGGGCATACCCACCAATCAATCTCTTTTTTTCGTTCAGCCCACAGGCTGCATGAAAAAAAAGATTACAATATATGCCCAACAAGGACAAGCAACGTACTGGTATGTTGCTGGATTTTGAGTGGTTATACCAGAATGATACCTGTGGGTTTATATATCATCTTGGTATCATTCTTTTCAGCCAGTGGTCGGCTTTCATGTAAAAGCAATCCTAGCGGCTAATTAGCCTCCAGACTGCTTTTACAAGCAGTGGGAAGGAATGTCCCCCCCCTCCCACCGTATCAACAGGGAACCTGAGAATACAGCTGGTGGTTCCCCCAGCTGACCATAGAGCCGATCAGAGACCAGAATGGCTCCAATCATCACTATGGTCTAAGAAACCAGAACCTACGAGCATTTCATGACTTAGATTTCGCCGGATGTAAACAGCGCCATTGGGAAAGCATTTTATCACACCAATCTTGGTGTGGTCAGATGCTTTGAGGGCAGAGGAGAGATCTAGGGTCTAAGACCCTAGGGTCTAATACCCCAATTTTTTCAAAAAAGAGTACCTGTTACTACCTATTGCTATCATAGGGGATATTTACATTCCCTGAGATAACAATACAAATGATTAAAAAAAAAATGAAAGGAACAGTTTAAAAATAAAATAAAAAAGCAAAATAAATAATTTAAAAAAAATGTACCCCTGTCCCCCCCCCGTTCTCGCGCAAAGGCAAGCGCAAGCGTCGGTCTGGCGTCATATGTAAGCAGCAATTGCACCATGCATGTGAGGTATCACCGCGAAGGTCAGATTGAGGGCAGTAATTTTAGCAGTAGACCTCCTCTGTAAATCTAAAGTGGTAACCTGTAAAGGCTTTTAAAGGCTTTTTAAAATGTATGTAGTTTGTCGCCGCTGCACGTTTGTGCGCAATTTTAAAGCATGTCGTGTTTGGTATCCATGTACTTGGCCTAAGATCATCTTTTTTATTTCATCAAACATTTGGGCAATATAGTGTGTTTTAGTGCATTAAAATTTAAAAAAGTGTGCTTTTTTCTCCCAAAAAATGCATTTGAAAAATTGCTGCGCAAAAACTGTGCATAAAAAAAATGAAACACCCACCATTTTAATCTGTAGGGCCTTTGTTTTAAAAAAAATATATAATGTTTGGGGGTTCAAAGTAATTTTCTTGCAAAAAAAAAAATATTTTTTCATGTAAACAGTGTCAGAAAGGGTTTTGTCTTCAAGTGGTTAGAAGAGTGGGTAATGACATAAGCTCCTAAATGTTGTGCATAAAATGCCAGGACAGTTCAAACCCCCCCAAAATGACCCCATTTTGGAAAGCAAACGCCCCAAGCTATTTGCTGAGAGGCATGTCGAGTCCATGGAATATTTTATATTTTGACACAAATTGCGGGAAAAAGGACAATTTTTTTTTTTTTTGCACAAAGTTGTCACTAAATGATATATTGCTCAAACATGCCATGGGCATATGTGGAATTACACCCCAAAATACATTCTGTTGCTTCTCTTGAGTACGGGGATACCACATGTGTGAGACTTTTTGGGAGCCTAGCCGCGTACGGGACCCCGAAAACCTAGCACCACCTTCAGGCTTTCTAAGGGTGTAAATTGTTGATTTCACTCCTCACTGCCTATCACAGTTTCGGAGGCCATGGAATGCCCAGATGGCACAACCCCCCCCCCCCCTAATTTTGGAAAGTAGACACCCCAAGCTATTTGCTGAGATGTATGGTGAGTATTTTGCAGACCTCGCTTTTTGTCACAAAGTTTTGAAAATTGAAAAAAGAAAAAAAAACAAATTATTCTTTCTTCATTTTCAAAAACAGCTGCAAAATACTCATCATGCCTCTCAGCAAATAGCTTTCCAAAATGGGGTTATTTTGGGGGGGGTTTGTGTCATCTTGGCATTTTATGGCCTTCAAAACTGTGATAGGTACGGTAGTGAGGAGTGAAATAAAAAATTTACGCCCTTAGAAATCCTGAAGGCGGTGCTTGGTTTTCGGGGCCCCGAACGCGGCTAGGCTCCCAAAAAGTCCCACACATGTGGTATCCCCATACTCAGGAGAAGCAGCAAAATGTATTTTGAGGTGCAATTCTACATATAACCATAGCATGTGTCAGCAATATATCATTTAGTGACAACTTTTTGTAAAAAAAAATATATATATTTTTTTGTCATTATTCAATCACTTGGGACAAAAAAAAAAAAATATTCAATGGGCTCAACGTGCCTCTCAGCAATTTCCTTGGGGGTGTCTACTTTCCAAAATGGGGTCATTTAGGGGAGGGGGGGTTGTACTGCCCTGCCATTTTAGCACCTCAAGAAATGAGATGAGAAAATGTACCCTAGTTTGCGCACACCAATAAATATACGCTTATTGACTTTTTTTTTTACCAAAGACATGTGGCTGAATACATTTTGGCCTAAATGTATCACTAAAATTGAGTGTATTTGATTTTGCTTATAACAAAAAGTAGTTTTTCCGTTTATATCGCAAAAAATAAAAATCGCAGAGGCAATCAAATACCATCAAAAGAAAGCTCTATTTGTGCGAACAAAAGGACGCCAATTTGGTTTGGGTAAAGCATTGCATGACCGCGCAATTACCAGTTAAAACAGCGCAGTGCCAAATTGTAAAAAGTCCTCTGGTCTTTAGGCAGCCAAATGGTCCAGGGCTTAAGTGGTTAAAGTTATTTTTATTACTTTTATGGAGCTAATCAAGAAACTATTGTAAACAGAAAAAAAGGACATAGGTAGACAGGAACATAATGGCCAAAATTTTAAAAAGAATGTAACATACAGCAGTAAAAGGGCTTCTTTATACGGCTTTGAGAGCTGCAAAAAAGATATGCAAATCCTTTTTAAAGTTCGAAGTTTGGGGGATATGTTAAAGCTGTACATGGTTTTACAGGACAGCAGAAGTTACACAGATAGCCTGGGAGGATATGCTGTTACTCTATTGGTCAACCACTTAGGAAGACAAATGTGAGGAGGACCTCACATTCTTTTTTTGCGCAGTTCAGTGTACAGTTACAGCACAGCCCTGTGCCATGATGTTACTCCTGTGGGCATGCATGGGAATGATATCCTCATGGCCAGGCCAACAAAGTCGGAACCAAAAAGTCAGAACCCAGAAGGAAAACAGGGAGAAGTGCCCATGACTGAGGGAAGTGCTGATGTGCAGCACTGGAGGAAATTGCTTGCTAGGTAAGTGACCATCCAAAAGTTAGGTTAAATTGTGTAGTTCATGAGGAGAACAGTGGAGAAGTAATCTGTTACTTTGGTCTGGTCAGATTTTCCTAAGCTTGGTGGTTAAGTACTCTTGCCTTTCTTCTGGAAGAAGCTTCCAGAATATAGTGTAGGAGGATTAACCACTTATGAATATTTATCAGCCAATCCCTGAAAGAGGGTGCCCATAAGGTAGCAGAGGAAGCTAATTCATTTTTGGGAGGCTTGCTCGGCATGTCTCTTGTCCTGGGGCTCCTGTCCCAAGGATAAGGATGTTGTACTGGAGTTGTTGTTTGGGCCTCCACATGTACTGGGCTGAGGGCCCATGAGAGATTTGACTAAAGATGTTTCCAGGAGGGCATCACCTGGGGACACTGGTCTGGAGAAGGATCTTTTTTTCCCTCACTGAATAGTATCACATGGAAGCTGGGTAAGTGGCAGTTGTTCTTGGACTTTGTGAGTAAAGACCTTGTTTTGAGATCCTAGGTGTGCATTTGCTTGAGAAAATACGTGCCAAAAGTTGCTGTCAGCACTGGAGCTTCTTGTACAGCGTACTCCATTAACTGGCCATTTCTCTTAGCCTCAGCAAAAGGATGCTACTAAACCTCGGTTTACACTATGAACCGTGTGGGAATCGCACATGAACCGTAATGCATTCCTGTGCAATTCATATGCGATTCATTGCGGTGCAATTTGAGCACATTGATTTGAATGCAGGGGCGTACCAAGAGGTTGGCGAGAGGCACAGGCCGAGGTGGGGGTGCAAACAGGGTCAGACTGGCCTACCGGGATACCGGGACATCTCCCGGTAGGCTGCCTGCCCTGGGGCCGCTTTGAGCTAAGCCGTGGCTGTGGGCGGCTGCAGCGCTCCCCCTCCCTCCTCCTGTCACACACAGCAGGCACGGAATTCAGTGTGAAAAATTTGTCCGCGCTGTGACAAAAGTCCCGCCCTCCTCCTAGACCAGCTTGTGTGATAGATGCAGTGTTCTGTCTATCACACGAGCTGGTCTAGGAGGAGGATGGGACTTTTGTCACAGGCAGCGCGGCCGAACATTTCACACTGAACTCCGACCATGACACAGCGGGAGATGGATGCTGTGTGTAATTCAGCCAGGCACTGACTGTAGTGAGGCTGCAATGATGAGCATGGTAAGGCTGCAATTATGGGCACGATAAGGCTGCAATGGACATGGTAAGGCTGCAATTATGGGCATGGTAAGGCTGCAATTATGGGCAAGGTGAGGCTGCAATTATAGGCATGGTAAGGCTGCAATTGTGGGCACGGTAAGGCTGCAATGGGCATGGGAAGGCTGCAATTATGGGCACGGTAAGGCTGCAATGGGCATGGTAAGGCTGTAATTATGGGCACGGTAAGGCTGCAATGGGCATGGTAAGGCTGCAATTATGGGCATGGTAAGGCTGCAATTGTGGGCACGATAAGGCTGCAATGGGCATGGTAAGGCTGCAATTATGGGCATGGTAAGGCTGCAATTGTGGGCACGGCGAGGCTGCAATAATGAGCATGGTAAGACTGCAATTGTGGGCATTGTAAGGCTTTAATTGTGGGCACAGTAAGGCTGCAATTGTGGGCATGGTAAGGCTGCAATGGACATGGTAAGGCTGCAATTATGGGCATGGTAAGGCTGCAATTATGGGCATGGTAAGGCTGCAATTATGGGCACGGTAAGGCTGCAATTGTGGGCACGGTGAGGCTGCAATGATGAGCACAGTAAGGCTGCAATTGTGGGCACGGTAAGGCTGCAATTGTGGGCACGGTAAGGCTGCAATTGTGGGCACTGTAAGGCTGCAATTGTGGGCACGGTAAGGCTGCAATTGTGGGCACTGTAAGGCTGCAATTGTGGGCACTGTAGGACTGCAATTGTGGGCACTGTAAGGCTGCAATTGTGGGCACTGTAAGGCTGCAATTGTGGGCACGGTAAGGCTGCAATTGTGGACATGGTAAGGCTGCAATTATGGACACGGTAAGGCTGCAATGGGCATGGTAAGGCTGCAATTATAGGCACGGTAAGGCTGCAATTATGGGCATGGTAAGGCTGTGATTTTGGGCATGGTGAGGCTGCAATTATGGGCACTGTAAGGCTACAATTGTGGGCACTATAAGGCTGCAATTGTGGGCACGGTAAGGCTGCAATTGTGGACGTGGTAAGGCTGCAATTATGGGCACGGTAAGGCTGCAATTATGGGCACGGCACGGTGAGGCTGCAATTATGGGCATGGTGAGGCTGCAATGATGAGCATGGTAAGGCTACAATTGTGGGCACTGTAAGACTGCAATTGTGGGCACGGTAAGACTGCAATTATGGGCACGGTAAGGCTGCAATTATGGGCATGGTAAGGCTGTAATTGTGGGCATGGTAAGGCTGCAATTGTGGGCACGGTAAGGCTGCAATGATGAGCATGGTAAGGCTCCAATTGTGGGCACAATGAGGCTGAAATGATGGGCACAGTGAGGCTGCATTGATGGGTACAGTGAGGCTGCATTGATGGGTACAGTGAGGCTGCAATGATGGGTATAATGAGGCTGCAATGATGGGTACAGTAAGGCTACATTGATGGGTACAGTGAGGCTGCAATGATGGGCACAGTGAGGCTGCATTAATGGGCAGTGAGGCTGCCACGATGGGCACTGTGAGGCTGCATTGATGAGCAGTGAGGCTGCATTGATGGGTGCAGTGTGGCTGCATGGATGGGCACAGCGAGGCTGCATGGATGGGCACAGTAAGGCTGCATGGACTGGCAGAGAGGCTGCATTGACGGGCACAGTGAGGCTGCATTGACAGGCACAGTGAGGCTGCATTGACGGGCACAGTGAGGCTGCATTTGATGGACACTGGTGAGGCTACATTGATCTCCTGTACCATACCCGCAGCCTCTGACATCTTCTGTACCATGCCTGCAGCCTCTGCCATCTTGACATCTTCTGTACCATGCCCATAGCCTCTGACATCTCCTGTACCATGCCCACAGCCTCTGATATCTTGACATCTTCTGTACGTGGACACGGCACAGTGAGGCTACAATTATGGGCATGGTGAGGCTGCAATGATGACCATGGAAAGGCTGCAATTGTGGGCACGCTACGGCTGCAATTGTGGGCACGGTAAGGCTGCAATTATGGGCATGGTAAGGCTGCAATTATGGGCACGGTGAGGCTGCAATTATGGGCACGGTAAGGCTGCAATTGTGGGCACGGTAAGGCTGCAATTGTGGGCACAGTGACGCTACATTGATGGGCAGTGAGGCTGCATTGATGGGTACAGTGAGGCTGCATTGATGGGCACAGCGAGGCTGCATGGGTGGGCACAGCGAGGCTGCATGGATGGGCACAGCGAGGCTTCATGGACTGGCAGAGAGGCTGCATTGATGGGCACAGTGAGGCTGCATTGATGGGCACAGTGAGGCTGCATTGATGGGCACAGTGAGGCTGCATTTGATGGGCACTGGTGAGGCTGCATTGATCTCCTGTACCATGCCTGCAGCCTCTGACATCTTCTGTACCATGCCCATAGCCTCTGACATCTCCTGTACCATGCCCGCAGCCTCTGATATCTTGACATCTACTGTACCATGCCCACAGCCTCTGACATCTTGACATCTGCTGTACCATGCCCGCAGCCTCTAACATCTTGACATCTCCTGCACCATGCCCACAGCCTCTGACATCTCCTGTATCATGTCTGCAACTTCTGACCATCTCCTGTACTATGACCGCAGCCTCTAACCATCTCTTGTATCATGTCCGCAACCTCTGACCATCTCTTGTCTTATATCATTCTGCAGTCTCTGAGGGAGTCTGGAGAGGAGTCAAGAATGGGATCGCGCCCGGGATGGCGGTCATGGGAGAAGTCAGACTTGTGTGAACTGTGGAGAGGAGACTATAGGAAAACCAGAGCCACCAAGCTGGAGCCGACTGATTGAGCCCTGCAAGTTGCACCTGAGAGGAGGTCAGTGACAGCACCACCAGGCCAGTCTGAGGGGGGTCACTGATGTAAGGGGGGAGTGAATACAATAATGTAAGGGGGCACTGATATAAAGGTTTACCCCTATATCAGTAACCCACCTCCCTTACCTTAGTGTATTCTTTCTGCAGAAGGTCGTCTCTGGTCAGAGTCCCCCCACATTCCCAGGTGTCTCCTTGATAATTGCTCCACTTTTACCACTTTTAACTGGAATTTGCTGTTTTATAAATATATATATATAGCCCTATGTGCTTTTATATCTGTCTTATCTATATATAATACACTCCTCAAATGTTTTTTAAAATGCATGGTTTTCCCTTTTATTGAACAAGAAAACAATGACGTTATGCTGTTGATAGGGCTGGTATGACATTTTTTCTAGGGTTGGTTTTTATTCCCACTCCGGCCCTGGGTGCAAATTGGCAGTGTTTTACTGCTCTTCTAACTGTGACCACCCTACAGCAGGTGGAAGCACATCGCCATCTGTAAGAGTCATACTGGCAGCGGCTTAAACTTGTCTGTGCGGGGGATGTACTACTCTGTGTATTGTGCTGGGGATGTACTACTACTCTGTGTACTGTGCTGGGGATGTTCTGTACTACTCTGTGTACTGTGCTGGGAATGTACTGTACTCCTTGTGTACTGTGCTAGGAATGTACTACTACTCTGTGTACTGTGCTGGGGATGTACTACTACTCTGTGTACTGTGCTGAGGATGTACTACTACTCTGTGTACTGTGCTGGGGATGTACTGTACTACTCTGTGTACTGTGCTGGGGATGTACTACTACTCTGTTTACTGTGCTGGGGATGTACTACTACTCTATGTACTGTGCTGGGTATGTACTGTACTCCTTGTGTACTGTGCTGGGTATGTTCTCTACTTGTGTACTGTGCTGGGTATGTACTGTACTAATTGTGTACTGTACTAATTGTGTACTGTCCTGGGGATGTACTGCTACTCTGTGTACTGTGCTGGAGATGTACTGTACTACTCTGTGTACTATGCTGGGGATGTACTACTACTCTGTGTACTGTGCTGGGGATGTACTGTACTACTCTGTGTCAGGGCTGGACTGGGACAAAAATGTGGCCCTGGACTTCATCCTGACCGGCCCACTTGATTTTTGCAAACACGCACAAAAACAAGCGAACAAGTGAAGTGGGAGGCCTAACATAATGCATAAATATTGCTACATCCTCATTGCCTGGAATTTTAGAAACCGGCATTGCTGCACAGCCATTGGCTGCCTTTCAGCAATGCAGCGGTGCTGAGGCTGAGCCAGGTTGCGCACTATGAAGTGAGGTGATGGGCAGTGCAGATGACAGGTGTGTCTCATGCCGGCCGGACATGGCCAAACCTGATGGCCACCCAAGTCCCCCTTCACTGTCCGTTAGCCGTTCTACTTTATTTCTATTATAGGCAGTACACAGTGGTGACTCTAGGAACAATATGTATGGGGGGCACATAAGATACCACAGTCAAAACTGGGGGGGGGGGGGGGGGGGGCAATAATCATTTTTCATGGTATAACTACTTGAAGTCCAGTGACATACTGGAAAATATAGTGTATATAGTGCAGGAATGTAGAAAAGATAAGAATTGGATAAAAATGTGGCCACACACAAGGACAAAATGGGGCTAAACTGTAACTATAACAAGCCATTCTAGATCTAAATTAAATGAATAAGGCCTTCACCCTTCACCATAGAAAATTGGCAGCATTGTCAAACTGCACTCCCTATAATGTGTGGACCTCATTCAGCTGCTATGAATCTCAATGTCTATACCTAAAATAATGATACATTAAATATCATGAATAGATGTCTCCCTGAAAAGCTCCACAGAAATATCCTTCTGCATCCACCAAGAATCAGTTTAGCAGCAATCCATCAATATAATGTACATATCGCCCAGCACTGGGCATATATGGAGGTGCTCTCATGTCAGTGTACATGGTCTGAGGAAAAGAAAATGAGTGCATCCTAATACTTCTCTTATTAGACTTGTCAGTAGAAAGCAGATACTTTAATCCTGTTCTTATATCAATTTACTGCAACCTAACGTGACAGCATAAGGGCCGGTTCACACTGCTGCAATGTCAGAGATCGGATGTGATTCACACCGCGCTGCAGTGAAAATCACATGTGATCTCTGTGCGATGCGATTTCAGCCAAAAAGATTGTATGGCTGAATTTGCATCAAACTCGCACAGGACCCTTTTTTGTCCACAGCAGAATTGGATCGCATTGGGTGTTCACACCCCTGCGATTCGATTCCTGTCCAAGTTTGCAGATCGCACTGCGCTTTGCGAACTGATTTGGGGGTGTCATTAACTTTAATTGACACTCCCAGCAGTTGGCATAGGGCAGTGTGAACTGCCACAAGGAAACATGCGATGCGGGAACCCGCAATGGATTCGCAGGGTTCCCGCATCGCAGTAGTGTGAAGCGGCCCTAATAGATCATTGGAGAAATAAATGGTTTAAACATATAGCACATCCATAGATACCCAGGCAATGCTGTTTGTGACTTGACTAGAGTCTGTTTCATATCAATGGCATAAGATAAGGTGGCTCTACTATAGTGATAAAATAATGCTATCTCTCCACATTTCAAACACATCCTGAATACTGATCCTCAGGTAATGATTCTGGACACTCAGGTCAGCCACACCAGAGCACAAAGTTGAAGCAGCAATACAGCAAAACTTGCAAACTAAGATAAGGGGAGAGAGAAGCTTCCACTGACTCTTATCTTAAATCAGAGGTACAAACTAACCCCTTCAGTCACTTTGGAGGGTAACTGCACTGTTACTAAGTTAACCCCTAAGGGTCGGTTCACACTAGGACGACTTGGGTTCCGACTTGTACGCCCTCAAGTCGCCCCAAGTCGCCCCAGAAAGAGATTCACATTTAAGTGAGTGGGAGCGTCTTAATAGACACTACTGAAGTCGCTCCGACTTCAGAGCGTACTCCCTGTACTACTTGGATCCGACTTGGTAGGCGACCTGTACCATATAAATCAATGGAAGTCGCCTCCAAGTCGGATCTCTCTCTCAAAGTCAAGCGACTTTGCAGGGAAAACCCCTCCCTCCCAGAGAGCTGATTGTCCTGTGATTGGCCACAGCCGAAGTCGCCTGTCCTGGAGGCGACTTGAAGTCGCGTTGTAATTTGCTGAAGTCGCGCCGATGTCGCGTTGAAGCCGCGTTGAAGTCGCCGTGCAAAGTCGCGTTAAAGTCGTGTTGCCCCTGTGTGAATCGAGCCTAAGGGTTCACCGCTTTCCTTCAGAACTAGTTTTGTTTAATGTTGAGAGCTTATCACTAAAACCGATCCTCACACTTTTCACTGATCCATTACCTTGTACATTGATGTCATCTGGTGTTGCTGATGTCCCCTCAGGCTCACCCAATTTCCTGCTGCTTTCTGCTTGTTTCTCCATTGGTCAAAACTGTGCTGTAGACTGTAGTTCGGGAGCTAGAATGGGCATGCCTGATGTCACCTGACATAGTGACAGCTGCCTGGAGATCCCGAAGAGCAACAGGTAGCAGGGAAAGGAGCAGTGGGGACACAGCGGGCAAAGGAAGGTCTGTTCTCCCTCTCGGGTCCCTCAGACAACACTCAGGCAGTGCAGAAAAGTCGGGCATAAGCAGCAGAAGAAGAGGATCACACCTCTCTGTGAACATGTCACCGGAGCAGAAGAGGAGGTGGGTGGAGCTAAGCACTGGGCGCGGAGGAGAAAGTTAAATCCTGCTCCGCTGTGAATGCTGGGGCCGCCTCAGCCTCCTTCTGTGCCTGTGTGCCTGACGTCACTGGTTGCTACACGCTAGGCGGCAGGCGGCTAGCAACCAGTTTGGAAATCTCGCTTGAGAGACCCAATTAGTGCCTGTGTGAGCTACGTGGCGGCCGGAGGAAGATGCGGGGCCGCAGGCACCCGCTACACAAAAGAAAAGAAGGCATTTCTGTCACTGAAACTGGCCCACTGAGCTATCGGCCCACCGGGAAACTCCCGGTAGTCCCGATGGCCAGTACATGCCTGTCCACTGAGCCATCGGCCCACCGGGAAACTCCCGGTAGCCCCGATGGCCAGTACATGCCTGCTCTGTGTACTGTGCCAGGGATGTACTACTACTCTGTGTACTGTGCTGGGGATGAACTGTGCTCCCTGTGTACTGTGCTGGGGATGTACTACTACTCTGTGTACTGTGCTGGGGATGTACTGTGCTCCCTGTTTACTGTGCTGGGGATGTACTACTACTCTGTGTACTGTGCTGGAGATGTACTGTACTACTCTGTGTACTGTGCTGGGGATGTACTGTGCTCCCTGTTTACTGTGCTGGGGATGTACTACTACTCTGTGTACTGTGCTGGAGATGTACTGTACTACTCTGTGTACTGTGCTAGGGATGTACTACTACTCTGTGTACTGTGCTGGGGATGTACTGTGCTCCCTGTGTGCTGTGCTGGGGATGTACTGTACTCCATGTGTACTGTGCTGGGGATGTACTGTACTCCTTGTGTACTGTGCTGGGTATGTTCTGTACTTGTGTACTGTGCTGGGTATGTACTGTACTAATTGTGTACTGTACTAATTGTGTACTGTGCTGGGGATGTACTACTACTCTGTGTACTATGCTGGGGATGTACTACTACTCTGAATGGACTGGCAGAGAGGCTGCATTTGATGGGCACTGGTGAGGCTGCATTGATCTCCTGTACCATGCCCATAGCCTCTGACATCTCTTGTACCATGCCCACAGCCTCTGACATCTTGACATCTTCTGTACATGGGCACGGCACTGTACTAATTGTGTACTGTGCTGGGGATGTACTACTACTCTGTGTACTGTGCTGGGGATGTACTGTACTCTCTGTGTACTGCGCTGGGGATGTACTGTACTCCATGTGTACTGTGCTGGGGATGTACTGTACTCCTTGTGTACTATGCTGGGGATGTACTACTACTCTGTGTACTGTGCTGGGGATGTACTGTACTCTGTGTACTGTGCTGGGGATGTACTGTACTCCTTGTGTACTGTTCTGGGGATGTACTGTACTCCATGTGTACTGTGCTGGGGATGAACTGTACTCCTTGTGTACTGTTCTGGGGATGTACTGTACTCCATGTGTACTGTGCTGGGGATGTACTGTACTACTCTGCGCACTGTGCTGGGCATGTACTGTACTACTCTGCGCACTGTGCTGGGCATGTACTGTACTACTCTGTGCACTGTGCTGGGCATGTACTGTCCTCCCTGTGTACTGTGCTGGGTATGTACTGTCCTCCTTGTCTACTGTACTCGTGTACTGTGCTAGGGATGTACTGTACTACTCTGTGTACTGTGCTGGGCATGTACTCTGGGTGTACTCTGCTGGGTATGTACTATACTCTGTGTGCTGTACTGTGTACTGTACTCTGTGTGTACTGGGCTGAGTGTATACTATACTGTACTGTGTCCTTGCTGTGCTGGGTATTACTGGGCTGAGTGTGTGCTTTGCAGGGGATGTAGTAAGTGTGGGCTATGCTGAGTGTGAAGTGCACTGAGTGTTCACTGTGGTATGCTGGGTTATGTAGTGTGCTGGGTATGTACCATGCTGTGCTGGGTGTGTAGTGTACTGTGCTGGTATGTAGCCCACTGACTGTGTGCTGTGCTGGATATGTAGTGTAGTTTGCTGTGCTAGGTATGTATGTAATGTACTCGGTGTGCTGTGCTGTTATGGGTATGTAGTGTGATGTGCTGACTGTGTACTATACTTGGTTTGCTGGGTACGTAGTGTTCTGTGCTGGGTGTATAGTGTGTTGTGCTGTGCTCGATATATTCTGTGCCAGGTTTGTAGTGTGCTGGGCTTGTACTGTACTGGATTTGTAGTAACTTGTGATGATGGGTGTGTAGTGTGCTTGAGTATGTGTTGTGCCGAGTATCCAGTATCTTTAATATATATGCATAAAAATTAAAGGAAATTGATGTAAAAAATCAAACTGAAATTCTAACTCTTTAATGAGGTGTGTGTGTGTGTGTGTGTGTGTGTGGGGGGGGGGGGGGTTGGGGGGTGTGCCAAGGGCGCTGGAGACCCTAGGTACGCCTCTGTTTGAATGGGCTCAAATCAGACCACATTGCACCAAAGACATGCATGTACCTTTGTTGGAGCCGCACCTCATCCGGATCACATAGTCGTTTTGTACCATGCAATCTGATGCAGGCAAATGCACTGCATTTGCGACATGTGTTTGGGGTGTTGTTACCTTTGTATTGACACCCGCAGCAGATTGCAAGGCCAATGCAATTGGAATGAGCTGTGGTAAACACACGCAGGTCGAGGCCTTTCCGGCAAAGCATTAGTGTGAACATAATCTAAAGGTTCCCCTGCTGACTGTCTTCTTGTTTTTCCTAGCATTGAAGCCAATCCCCATTAAACGGCTGGCAGGGGGCAGGCCACCTCATACATAGGCATGAGTGATGCCAGCAGTGTAGCCAGGTGGAAGATGGAGATGGAGTGCTGAGGAGGCTGTGGGTGGCACAGATATCCGACTCAGCAGAGGATCAGTTTAGGATCCCCTGCTGAGAAAGAATGGAGGATGTCCATGTGGAAGGGGCCTTCAAAGACTAAGAAAAACACCAAATCAGGTGCTCTTGGACCAAAAATGGCAAAGTTAAGGGTGGGCAGGGATATTGTGAAAGAAAATACTAAAGTGTTGGAGTGACATAAGATGTCTACAAGTTGTGGAGTGACATGGGGGCATAACTGCAAATTATAAGATTTATTTAAAAAACATTATTCATGCAAATCAAATAAATAGACTTACCACATCTTAGGGAGTGGACATACAGTGCCACATCCCAGGTAACTCGGAAACAACAAAAGAAGGCTCACCTTCAAGGACTTTTGAGGCACCATACTCAAATAGCAACTCTAATAGTTAAAACAGTGTATTTATTAAATCCTTTTTAAACAAACCGTGGGATAATACATAACCACTGCATAAAGGTTACAAATGTAATTACTGTATACACCAAATATTAAAAGCAATACAAATACATGGAAAAATGTTGTGTCCTGTTGGTTAGTGCTGATACATTTTGACCACGCATGGTGTGTGTGTGTGGGGGGGGGACACAATAGTCTGTATCTTGTTTTTTGCGCGAATGTGGTTGCGGCATGTGTGGTGTTTCTGCATGCCTTGGGGCCCATTTAGCCTTGGCGTAATCTAATGACGGTAAGGGACTCTTTTGGGCCATCCTCATTCCCCCTATAAATGTTTTTCTGATTATAAATTTATTGGTTAGATTAGTACATCTAGTGGTGTTATTTATATCATTTTTTTTTTGTAGCTGTGATTGTGTGACCGGTCGTGGCCCTCATTTCCCCTCAATCTGGCCCAGTGTCTGGCTTACCTTTCCCTAGGTTTTATTGGGGGATTGGTATTTAGACCTTGTGTATGGCATCCTTTCAAGAGACAGCGGTTGTTAGACTTTTGTCTGGTATTATGGTAATCCCTAAGTTATTATGATGTACTTTATATATAAAAAAAAATAAAAATTTGTAATGATATTTGTAGTGTTAAAATTTTCTTCCACCTTACAGACAATCTTGCGGTGTCCCAGAGGAAGCAACTGTAAAATGCGTCAGTATGACCAGCAGGACACAACATTTTTCATGTATTTGTATTGCTTTCAATATTTGGTGTATAATTACATTTATAACCTTTATAGGGTAGTTATGTAATATCCCACCATTTGTTTTAACAGAATTTAATAAACTGTTTTATTTACTTGAGTTGCTATTTGAGTACAGTGCCTAAAAAGTCCCCTAGTCCCTAAAGGTGATTATTCGTGCAAATGTCAGATGTATTTCTGCAAGTTGAACAAAATGTCCCATATTTTTTCCAAGAGAGTGATGCTTGTATCATCAGCTCCATCTAGTAGCCAAAATCCAGTAAAGATTTCTGAAATAATGTAGGAAAATCTTTGATCCCGCTTCTTTCCACAATGTCCATCAAGGGAGCATCCCTCCACCGACCGGGAAATCTAAACGAACTACAAAAACATACAGGAGGACGCAACCACCTTGTGCATTACCATTGATGCATTTTAATAAATCCAGACAGACAAATGAATACTCACATGCCAAAAAAAAAACATCAAGTGTATATGATCTGCTCCAACATGAGCGGAATGTGTCCCATCCTAGGTATAGATAGTTGTCTATGAGGAAAGGGACATGACCCCCAAAACACGTCAGCCGGCCAACCATCTGTACTAGACATGTGCATGACGAAAAAAATTGTTTAGTTTAGATCCATTAATCTAGTTATTTTGTTTCGGTATATTTGGTTGATTCGTTCAATACGTATTTGGGATTCGGATTCGCAATCCTATTCGGAATTCATTTTATGTGTTTTTTAGAATACTATTCTAATTTACCTATTTTTTCGATTTGAAGTGTTCAAATCATAAATTTCGAATTGGTCGAATTGAAATCTTTATATATTTTTTTTTTATTCGAATGCGGCAAAGTGAACAAACAAAAGAAACATCTTCATCAAATGATTACAATCACTGTTTAAATCACTTTTGGCTTAACAAAAACAGCATTTTTTCGAAATGGTACTCTAACAACACACACAGTCTTTGGTTTCAGAAATATGTTTACAGTTCAAATTCGAATGGAGTTCAAAGTAAAATTCGATTTGAAATTCAATTTGAATTTCGGAAATTCAGACGAATTTCGTTTCGTTATTCGGAGCATTCGGTAATCAGTAATTCAGGTATTCGGATATATCCGAATCTCCGAATAACGAAAAATTTGTCTGAATATTAATTCGCAACCAAACGAACTGCACACGTCTAATCTGTACCTAGGACGGGACACATTCTGTTCATGTTGGAGCAGATCATATACACTTGATGTTTTTTATTGGTATGTGAGTATCCATTTGTCCGTGTGGATTTGATAAAATGTATTAATGGTAATGCACGAGGTGGTTGCGCCCTCCTGTATGTTTATGCAGTATTTTTCTGAAATACTTTAATGAGAAAACTTTACCATATTTGGCCACTAGATGGAACAGATGATGCAGGCATTAATCTCTTAGAGAGGACATTGGACATTCTGTTCAACTTGCATGAATGTTTCTAACATTCATACAACTAATGTTTTATGGATAGACCCCTATATGTTGCCAATTAACAACTTGCCAGCCAGGCCAGTTCTGACATTTCTCTCCTACGTGTAAAAATCATCATTTTTTTGCTAGAAAATTACATAGAACCCCCAAACATTATATATATATATATATATATATATATATATATATTTTTTTAGCAGAGACCCTAGGGAATAAAATGGCGGTCATTGCAACTTTTTATCTCGCACAGAATTTGCGCAGCAATATTTCAAACGTTTCATGCTTTTTTTTTAAAAAAAAACGTAAAGTTAGCCCAATTTTTTTGCATAATTTGAAAAATTATGTCACGCCGAGTAAATAGATAGCTAACATGTCACGCTTCAAAATTGCAAACTTCATACTTAAAGATCCCCATAGGCAACTCTTTAAATTTTTTTACTGGTTACGTGTTTTGAGTTACAGAGGAGGTCTAGGGCTAGAATTATTGCTCTCGCTCTAACGTTCACGGCGACACCTCACATGTGTGGTTTGAACACCGTTTTCTTATGTGACGTATGTATGCGTTCGCTTCTGTGTGCGAGCACACGAAGACAGGGACACTTTTTACATTTTTTTTTTTTTTTATTCTTAATTTTACTTTACATTTTTTAGTTTGACACTGTTTTAAAAAAAAAAAATAGCTTTTGATCACTTTTATTTCTATTACAAGGAATATAAACATCCCTTGTAATAGGAATATGGCATGATCGGTCAGTAAGACCCCACATCTCACCTATAGGCTGTGACAGCTGAAATAAAAAAAAAAAAAAACGATCTCGGCTTCCCAGCTGAGGTAGCTCCATTTGTTTGGATGCAGAGGCTGGGCGTGACGTCATAACATCGTGCCTGGCCTCCGAACGATCATAGAGACTCATCTGGTCCGCCGGAAATCTCTATGGTAAACATCTGGGGCCGGCGGATCTGTTCTCTGACTCACCGATCGCAGCAGTGAGTCGGTAGATGCACCGGAGGGTGGCGGGGGGGAAGTCTCCTCTCGCCGCCCGTAAGAATTATCAAGCGGCTGACCAGGCCGGCGGTGGGTAAGCATAGCTCCCAACTGTCCCTGATTTCGAGGGACTGTCCCTCATTTGGAGCAATGCCCCTCTGTCCCTCATTCCTCCTCATTTGTCCCTCATTTTGGTCTGATTTATATAGTTGTATATAAAATGTACTTTTTATCTGTCAAAAAGTGTTTTCCAGCACTAAACCTTTCATCTGATTTCTAAATTGCTGTATTTGTAAATTCCAAAAGCCAATATAAAGGAATAGTAGTGGTAAAAAAAAAAGCACTTGTGGGTTTAACCAATCTTGTTTTTTTCTACAATTCTCCTTTGAGGGGGTGTGGCCAGGGGTGTGTCCTATGCCTGCATACTTTTGCTGATAGGTGTACCTCATTCCCATCTCAAAAAGTTGGGAGGTATGGGTAAGTGGTTAAATAAACAGAATAATATCTATCCTCTCCCAATTAGAGGTGGAATAGAGGGAATGCATGGGCTAAAGAATAAGATCTTCCTAACACAATATATGAAGAAGACATACTAAAAATTGTGCATAATAGGAATAAATAGGTGGTATGTGAATATGACGATTATTGAGAACGCGGTGGAAATCATAAATGATAAAGGGAAGAAAGGACAAAGAAAAAAGGGGCTACATGAAAAGTATGGGGATAAAGGTAGAAAATATGAATTTATACAGCTAGGTGCATTCCTAATAGATTTACTTACCATGGATATGTGAATGCGAAGTGTATGCAATGATTTAAATGAGGTTTCAGTGGAACATACTTAATACACAACGATGAATAGGCAGAAAATAGCGAAAAGGGGGAATAGGTCAAGAGTGTGGGTGGATACCGCTATGAATGAATCTTTAATATTCATGTTTAATATTTAGCATTCACATAGAAAAAGAAAGCTGTGGGTATGTATTGAATAGAGAACCTATTTAAATAATGTTTCAGTAAAGTGAAGTGTTGAATGGTGTTTATTAATATACTGCATGTGAATAGGGGAAATATTGAGGTGCAAGACATGAGAGAGAATATGGAGAATATTGTTTTGTTGCTAAAATGACGTCAAATAAGTGAATTTTAGGCTGGAATGGCAGCAAAGTGGATGTTTGCATGGTTCCTGGCCATAGAAAAACTTATCAAACATAACGTCATCGGTGGATGGTAATCCCGCTGATAGGGATGAGCTTCGTGTTCGAGTTGAACCCATGTTCGACTCAAACATCGTGTGTTCGGTCGTTCGCCGAATTACGAACGATATGGGCCGTTCGCGCCAAATTCGAGTGGTGCGTCACGGTCCATAATTCACTGTGGCATCGCAGTGCATTGCAGGCTGATGATTGGCCAAGCATGCACTATGACCCGCATGCTTGACCAATCACAGTGCTGTGTGTACAGAGAGCCGTAATTGGCCAAAGCCAAGGAGGTTTTGGCCAATGATGGCTCAGGGGGTTTAGTACACGCCCCACACTATATAAGGCCACCTGCACGTCGGCCCTGTGTAGTGTTCCGACTTGAGAGAGTGATAGACAGAGAGAGAGAGAGACAGTGTCATTTGATTTAAGTTAGAGTAGGCAGGTCGAGTCAGTTATATATATATACATGTTGTGTGTGTGTGTGTGTGTATGTATATATATATATATATATATATATATATATATATATATATATATACAAACTGTATTCATAGCTACCTGCAGCCAGGTGCTTGTGTAGGCTCTTGAAGTATTTCCAGTTACTGTACTGTGTACCCCGCACAGTTGCACCTACAGTATAGCTACCTGCAGCCAGGTGCTTGTGTAGGCTCTTAGTTGCACCTACAGTATAGCTACCTGAAGACAAGTGCAGGTGTTATCATACTAATAATACTACAGGCAGACAGTTGATTCTGCAGCTATAATCTATATATATATATATATATATATATATATATATATATATATTATATATTATATATATATTATATATATATATATCCCAGTTTTGTGCAGCTCACTGCAGGCCAATAGTATGTCTGGAAGGCCAACAAGGAGAGGCAGACAGTCACAAGCCAATAAAAGAGGGCAAGCAGGCTCTGTGTCTAGAGGCAACAGTGCTGGTCGTGGACACGGTGCATCCTCATCACCACGTGGCCGTAGGACACGCTTGGCCTTTTTTCGGCAGCTGGCCGTGTTGAGCCGCAACATGCGGAAGACTTGGTCGAGTGGATGACCAAGCCGTCCTCATCGTCCTCATCCTCTCTCACCCAGACTCAGGGTACTTTGTCTGGCAAAGCAGCTGCCAACGCGGCCTCTTCCCTCAGCTCAATGGCATCAGTGACTCCTTCCCTAGCCCCACCATGTCCTCCTGAGGAGTCCCTCGAACTGTTTGACCACAGTGTTGGGTACATGCTCCAGGAGGATGCCCAGCATTTTGAAGGCTCCGATGATGGTACTCGGCTAGAGGAAGGCAGTAACATGAGCCCAGACAGAGGGGGTGCCCACGAAAGACAGAAATCTGGCAGTCATATTCCCCCTGCTGCAGCATACTGCCAGGTTTGCTCCAGTGATGAGGAGGGAGGGGATGATGAGGACACTGACTCCACGTGGGTGCCTGATAGGAGAGAGGAGGAGGAGGAGGCACATCACCAACGAGGCAGGATGCCCTCCAGGGGCCAGCCTAAGGGCAGCACACTGACTGCATTACACCGCAGAGCTCAGCATGTGCAGGGCGCTGCTGTCTCTGCGCGTTATTCCAAAAGTTCTTTGGTGTGGGCCTTTTTTGAGACAAGTGCATCAGATCCCACCACTGCTATTTGCAACATATGTCTCAAGCGTATCTCGCGTGGCCAAAACATCTCCGCTTGGGCACCACATGCTTGACCAGACATATGTTGACCTGCCATGCAGTTCGTTGGCAAGCGTACCTAAAAGACCCACACCAAAGAACAAAGAGGACCTCTCCTTGCTCCTCATCAGCGGGGATCTCCAACCCCACTATACCTTCAGTCCTCTCTGAGACCTGCATTGAGAGGAATGAAGGTGTAGAATTAGGTGTGTCACAGCCAAGTACTTGTGGGCAATCTACTATCGGTACACCGACGTCAGATTGTACCAGGAAAATTTCCCTGCCCCAGCTGCTGCACCGCAGAAAGAAGTTAGCTCCCAGCCATCCACATGCCCAGCGGTTGAATGCTAGCTTGGCAAAATTGCTAGCACTTCAACTGCTACCTTTTCAGTTGGTAGACTCTGCCCCCTTCCGTGAGTTTGTGGAATGTGCGGTTCCTCAGTGGCAGGTTCCCAAACGCCACTTTTTCTCACGGAAGGCGATTCCGGCTCTCTACTGGCATGTGGAAGGCAATGTCTTGGCCTCGCTGGACAGGGCGGTCAGCGGTAAGGTGCATATTACCGCTGACTCATGGTCCAGCAGGCATGGACGTTATCTAAGTTTCACGGTGCATTGGGTGACTCTGCTGGCAGCTGGGAAGGATGCAGGATAAGGTGCAGTAGTGTTGGAGGTTGTTCCGCCACCACGCCTCCAAAATGCCAGTACTGGTGATTCTGACACACCTCTCTCCTCCACCCCCTCCTCTTCTTCTTCCTTCATGGCCTCTTCCTGTGCTTTGTCCTCGGAACCAGTGGTGCTCCGTAGGCGTTCAAGGGGCTATGCACGTATGCAGGCCAAAAGATGCCATGCGATGCTTAAGCTGGAGTGCTTGGGGGACAGGGGCCACACTGGGGCAGAGATCCCGTCAGCTCTGCAGGGGCAGGTTCAGAGGTAGTTGACGCCATGCCAACTTAAGGCAGGAATGGTGGTTTGCGACAATGACACCAACCTCCTCTCCGCCCTCAGACAGGGACAACTGACCCATGTGCCCTGTTTGGCTCACGTCCTTAACTTGGTGCAGCGGTTATTGGGCAGGTACAGGATGTCCTGTGGCAGGCCAGGAAAGTCTGTGTGCATTTCCGCCGGTCATATAATGTCAGTGCTCGGGTTGTATACCTCCAAAAGGAATTTAACCTGCCCAAGAACCGCCTAATCTGTGACATGCCCACCAGGTGGAACTCAGCAGAGGGCCATCAATGAGTACCTCTGTGACTATGGCACCAGGACCGGGTCAGGGGAGCTTGTTTTTTTTTCCCCACGCCAGTGGGCCATGATCAGGGATGCATGCACTGTCCTGTCACCATTTGAGGAGGCCACGAGGATGGTGAGCAGTGACAGTGCATGCATCAGTGACACTGTCCCCCTTGTCCACCTGTTGGAGCACACGCTGCGTGGAATAATGAACAGGGCACTTGAGGCAGAACAGAGACAGGAAGAGGAGGACTTCCTTAGCTCTCAAGGCCCCCTTTATCCAGACAGTGTTCCTGCGTGCCCGCCGATCACACAGGAAAAGGACGAGGAGGAGGAGGATTGTGTCAGCATGGAGGTGGAGCCTGGCACTCAGCATCAGCAGCAGTCTTTAAGGGATCATTTACAGTCCCAAGAAACCCATGGACTTGTACGTGGCTGGGAGGAGGTGGCTGCGGATCATGTCGTCCTTAGTGTCCCAGAGGACTCCGGACCGAATGCCTCAGCAAACCTACGCTGCATGGCCTCCCTGATCCTGCAAAGCCTGCGGAAGGATCCTCATATTCGTGGTATCAAGGAGAGGGATCAATACTGGCTGGCAACCCTCCTTGATCCACGTTACAAGGGTAAGGTTGCGGACCTTATCTTGCCGTCGCAGAGGGAGCAGAGGATGAAACATCTTCAGGAGGCCTTGCAGAAAGGTCTGTGCAACGCGTTCCCAGAGACTGGGAGGTTACAAACTCCTGTTCCTGGACAACGTGTTGCTGAGGCTTCGGTCAGTCAAAGATGGAGCGGTGGAGAAGGTGTCCGTCTAACCGAAGCGTTCAGACAATTTTTTAGTCCGCAGCCCCAAGGTATGATCAGTTCCAGCAACCATCGCCAGTGTCTGTTTTACATGGTGCAGGAACACCTAGGGGCAAGATCTGACTTGGACACCTTTCCCACCGAAAATCCTCTGGGTTACTGGGTCTTGAGGATGGATCACTGGCCAGAGCTTACACAGTATGCAATTGAGCTACTGACCTGTCCTGCATCCAGCGTTCTTTCGGAACGCACATTCAGTGCTGCTGGAGGCTTTGTAACCAATCACAGGGTGTGTCTGTCCACCGACTCGGTCGTTCGACTGACCTTCATAAAAATGAATCAGTCTTGGATCACCACCAGCTACCAAGCACCTGATGCTGATGTAACCAAATAATTTTTTTTTGAAATGTCAGATCCCTTCAAGACTGCCTATGCTGATGCTGAGTGACTACCCTGTTGTTATGCTGAGTGATTATCCTCTTCCTTCTCAATGATCATGCTGATAGCTTGCAAGAACATTTCTGGTTCTGGGCGCCGCTCAACTAGAGTATCTGTGAGGGGTTACGGTGTTGTGGCACCAGCACCAGTGCCTAAGGCCCAATTTTTCAGCCCCTGTTTAACAGGGGCGTGTAATTACAATTTTTGATGCAATACTTTGCAGCAGGGCTCGTTCCTGCGCTCCAACTAGAGTATCTGTGAGGGGTTGCAGTGTTGTGGCACCAGCACCAGTGCCTAAGGCCCAATTTTTCTGTCCCTGTTCAACAGGTGCATGTAATTACAATTCTTGATCTAATATTTCACAGAAGGGCCCTGTGAGGGCTTACAGTGTTGTGGCAACACCAACACCTAAGGCCCAAATTTCTGCAGGGTACAGTCAGGTCCATAAATATTAGGACGTCGACACAATTTTAATCTTTTTGGCTCTATACACCACCACAATGGATTTGAAATGAAACAAACAAGATGTGCTTTAACTGCAGACTTTCAGCTTTAATTTGAGGGTATTTACATCCAAATCAGGTGAACGGTGTAGGAATTACAACAGTTTGTATATGTGCCTCCCACTTTTTAAGGGACCAAAAGTAATGGGACAATTGGCTGCTCAGCTGTTCCATGGCCAGGTGTGTGTTATTCCCTCATTATCCCATTTACAAGGAGCAGATAAAAGGTCCAGAGTTCATTTCAAGTGTGCTATTTGCATTTGGAATCTGTTGCTGTCAACTCTCAATATGAGATCCAAAGAGCTGTTACTATCAGTGAAGCAAGCCATCATTAGGCTAAAAAAACAAAACAAATCCATCAGAGAGATAGCAAAAACATTAGGTGTGGCCAAATCAACTGTTTGGAACATCCTTAAAAAGAAAGAACGCACCGGTGAGCTCAGCAACACCAAAAGACCCGGAAGACCACGGAAAACAACTGTGGTGGATGACCGAAGAATTCTTTCCCTGGTGAAGAAAACACCCTTCCCAACAGTTGGCCAGATCAAGAACACTCTCCGGGAGGTAGGTGTATTGCCCCGTACACACGGTCGGACTTTGTTCGGACATTCCGACAACAAAATCCTAGGATTTTTTCCGACGGATGTTGGCTCAAACTTGTCTTGCATACACACGGTCACACAAAGTTGTCAGAAAATCCGATCATTCTGAATGCGGTGACGTAAAACACGTACGTCAGGACTATAAACGGGGCAGTGGCCAATAGCTTTCATCTCTTTATTTATTCTGAGCATGCGTGGCACTTTGTCCGTCGGATTTGTGTACACACAATCAGAATTTCCGACGGATTTTGTTGTCGGAAAATTTTATATCCTGCTCTCAAACTTTGTGTGTCGGAAAATCCGATGGAAAATGTGTGATGGAGCCTACACACGGTCGGAATTTCCGACAACAAGGTCCTATCACACATTTTCCGTCGGAAAATCCGACCGTGTGTACGGGGGCATAAGTGTGTCGAAGTCAACAATCAAGAGAAGACTTCACCAGAGTGAATACAGAGGGTTCACCACAAGATGTAAACCATTGGTGAGCCTCAAAAACAGAAAGGCCAGATTAGAGTTTGCCAAACAACATCTACAAAAGCCTTCACAGTTCTGGAACAACATCCTATGGACAGACGAGAACAAGATCAACTTGTACCAGAGTGATGGGAAGAGAAGAGTATGGAGAAGAAAAAGAACTGTCCATGATCCAAAGAATACCACCTCATCAGTGAAGCATGGTGGTGGTAGTGTCATGGCGTGGGCATGTATGGCTGCCAATGAAACTGGTTCTCTTGTATTTATTGATGTGACTGCTGACAAAAGCAGCAGGATGAATTCTGAAGTGTTTCGGGCAATATTATCTGCTGATATTTAGCAAAATGCAGGAACTGAAGACAGTTGCAGTAGAGGCCTGGCAGAGCATCACCAGGGATGAAACCCAGTGTCTGGTGATGTCTATGCATCCCAGACTTCAGGCTGTAATTGACTGCAAAGGATTTGCAACCAAGTATTAAAAAGTGAAAGTTTGATGGATGATTGTTAATCTGTCCCATTACTTTTGGTCCCTTAAAAAGTGGGAGGCACATATACAAACTGTTCCTACACCGTTCACCTGATTTGGATGTAAATACCCTCAAATTAAAGCTGGAAGTCTGCAGTTAAAGCACATCTTGTTAGTTTCATTTCAAATCCATTGTGGTGGTGTATAGAGCCAAAAAGATTAGAATTGTGTAGATGTCCCAATATTTATGGACCTGATGGTATATAGGGCAGGCCCCTACTTTCGAACATCCAACTTACAAACGACTCCTACTTGCAAACGGAAGGAGACAACAGGAAGTGAGATGAAATCTACCCCTAGGAAGGGAAATACTCTCCTGTAAGAGTTAATATGGGAAAAATGTTTCTCCTTTCCACTGAGCTTTATAACCAATCCTTGTTTCACTAAAAACCCTAAATTTTCTAAAAACATTTGTCATTGGGACAGAAAGTGAGGTGAAATCTTCTGAAGAGGAGCACAGACAGCAAAACAAATGTTACAGGGGTGATAACCCTTCCCTATGCTTTCCAAAAAGCTTAAAATAGATTTTTTGGCTGGAGCTAAACACCTTAAAAATGTACCAGTTCAAAATTACAAACAGATTCTACTTAACAACAAACCTACAGTCCCTGTCTTGTTTGCACCGCCTGTATACTGCTGTTCAGAGTATATAGGGCCTGGTGGCCCCACGCCTTTCCTTTTTTTAATTTAGGTGCGGGGTTCCCCTTAATATCCATACAAGACCCAAAGGGCCTGGTAATGGACTGGGGAATACCCATGCCGTTTGTCTCACTGATTTTCATCCATATTGCCAGGACCCGACATTACATTAAACCCGCAAGCAGTTTTAGATGACTTTTATTCCTTTAAAAATGTCATTTTCGCAGGGACTGTACTAAGCACAGGAAACACGCGCCACTTTACAGGCATTCTATAGACACCCCCCAGGTACGATATTTAAAGGAATATTTCACTTTTTTTTTTTTTTTACTTTAAGCATCATTAAAATCACTGCTCCCGAAAAAACGTCCGTTTTTAAAAGTTTTTTTTGCATTGATACATGTCCCCTGGGGCAGGACCCGGGCCCCCAAACCCTTTTTTGGACAATACCATGCAAATTAGCCTTTAAAATTAGCACTTTTGATTTCGAACGTTCGAGTCCCATAGACGTCAATGGGGTTTTAACGTTCGTGCGAATTTTCGGTACTTTCGCAGGTTCTGGTGCGAACCGAACCGGGGGGTGTTCGGCTCATCCCTACCAACGAATGGCAACCCATTCAAGAGAATGGGGAAGTGCCGAAAACACCCCGCAACGGTGGTACGTTTATTCTGCAAAAATGGGATTAAATGGAACATCACATCGCCTCCTCAGTCACTACCTGTCAATCGCCTCTGAAAATCGATCTGAATGTGGCCTGCTTTTCGGAGGAGCAGCGGGTATGGTGCATGTCTAAATGTAGCCTAATAGCTGAAGTATACTGTAGCCTACTTATACTTTCTACAATCAAGAAATCTTGCGAGCTACCCAAAATCTGTAAATATGTAACACCTCCTATCAGGACAGCTGCTAGCACTGATCACATCCCATACAACCATGCAAATGCAATATTTATAGGGGAAATGCTGTGCTATCTGGATGTTAGCATGAGTGCCTTGATGCAATGACACTAAAAAAATAAAAAATGTGTTGACTTGCAAAGTCTTTTTACCATAGAGCGTGTGATCACAGAATCACAAACCTTATAATCCACATATTTGTTGAAATGTTTAAGGTGCCTCTGTGCTGGTAAAATAAATATATAAAATGTTTTCATGCAAACTCCAAAAAATTCATACAAAATAAAATCAAAAACTTCATGTATCAAATATAGTGATCCAAGTACAGTGGAACCTTGGTTAACGAGTAACGCGGTTAACAAGCGTTTTGAAAGACGAGCAACTTTTTTTTTTTAATTCTGACTCAGTTTGTGAGTGTTGTCTCGCAAAATGAGCAGAATTCAAACTAATGGGGTGTGCAGTACCGCATTTGGCCAGAGGTGCAGGGGCGCCGGTGACACTCGAGTGTTTCTGAGGCTTTCCGAGTTCAGCCGAGCTGTCCCCGAAAATTTCCGAGGCTCTCCGGCGCCCCCCCACCTCTGGCCACATGCGTTATTGCATGCAATAGAAGTCAATGCGGAACAAATTATCTTCGTTTCTATTGACTTCTATGGGGAAACTCGCTTTGATATGCGAGTGCTTTGGATTACAAGCATTTTCCTGGAACGGATTATGCTCGTAATCCATGATTCCACTGTACATGCAAAAAAAAAAATTTAAATTAAAATATATTTAAAGTGATCCAGTGATCAAAAGTGCTAAGTGCACATACAACAAATGTCAAAATTTCATATAAATAGTAACATCATTAAATATTGAAGTCCATTCCAAAAATGTTCACAGCCTGTACTGGTGACGAAACTCATGTTCTCACGTTTACTCAAGTGCTCCCCCCTTTCTGAGACAAGCCAGCTGTCTCCTGCTCCGTCCTGTCCCCCCTGAGGAAGATACGATTTATCCATGTATCGGCACATGTTGGGGAGGGGACAGGACAGAGCAGGAGACAGCTGACTTGTCTCAGAAAGGAGACACACACTATTTCGGCTTTTTGGCATTTTGTTTGGCTTTCTATAGAGTGGTGCACTGAAGCACCCAGCAAATGTGAGTACCCTGTAAGAGAGGTTATGGTTTATTAATAAAATAATTTTATAAAACGTTATCGCCATATCAAGTCCCTTTATGTTTTGCACGAGTGTGGAAGCAGCAGGACTGAGCAGCCCAGACCTCCATTACTGACACTGAACCCAGGGGTGGTTCACAAGAATGTTCTGACTGAACTTAATTGTGAGGTCACATGCTCTAAGGTGAGCGAACACACATAAGGGGGAGCACTTGAGTGAACACGAGAACATGAGTTGTATCACCAGTACAAGCTGTGAATATATTTGGAATGGACTTCAATATTTAATGATGTTACTATTTATTTGAAATTTTGACATTTATTGTGTGTGAACTTAGCACTTTTGATCACTGGATCACTTTAAATATATTAGATTTTTTTTTTTTTGCATGTATTTGGATCACTATATTTGATACATGAAGTTTTTGATTTTATTTTGTATGAATTTTTTGGAGTTTGCACAAAAACACTTATATTAATATTTATTTTACCAGCACAGAGACACTTTATTCATTTCAACCCATATGTGGATGATAAGGGTTGTGAGGCTGTGAACAAACGCTCTATGGTAAAAAGACTTTGCACATCAACACATTTTTTCTTTTTTTTGTGTCATTGCATCAAGGCACTCATGCTAACATCCAGATTGCGCAGCATTTCCCCTATAAATACTACTTATACTTTGCCTTCCCCTCTCACCAACATTTTTTAAGCCCATCTCCTGGAAACCTAAGGAAAATGTCCTTGCAGTGGGGCCTCACCCGCACTGCGAGGGTTATTTGCTAGTTCATTCTATGGGAGAAAGTTTTTCCACATTTACTCACCTGATCTTCTGCTGCCACCGGCAGATGGTGCTCCCCCACGCTATGACGGTGGACTGTCCCATGCATCATCACATCCAATGTAGGGCTATGGACCCCCAGTGTTACAGATGGCATCTTTACAAGTCAGTAGACTAGAGCAGACAGCAACAGTGTTCCTGATCTCACCACACCAGTGCTATGTTGCCTCTGCCTGCCGCCTATAATAACCCTGGCCTGTTTATTGATCATATTTCTGCTTGCTGCCTGGACCGATCTTTTTCCTGTTTGCTGACCATGTCTCTGCCTGCCACGTAAACTGACCCATCTGCACATCTGACTGACTACCAGTCCCAGCCTTCTCCTGTGGACAACTCCACTCCTGGATCCCCACAAACTCCTTTGTTCTTATTTTCTTCAGCCTCCTGCACTTTTTGGCCAGTAAATATGGCATTCCTAGGGGAAGCCACACACCAGTATGCTAGGCTTGCTTGGCTTATAGGCACTGCGATACTGCTATAGGTGACACATTAGGCTACATTCCCTGACCACACATACAGAGGTGACCATTACAGTGTATTGGTTGATTTATGTGATGCACAAGATACAATGTCCGGTACATAATCAGTCCAAACAGTGAAAAGGTCTCACACATGCAGTATCGTCATACTTGGGAAGAGTAGCAAAATGTGTTTTGGGGTTAAATTCTAAGTATGCCTGTGCTGTGTGTTAGAAATATCTTATTAATTGATAACCTGGTGTAAAAAAAAAATACATTTGCATTCCCCATTTTCCAAAAACTTGATTTAAAAAAATGATGTCTTCAGAAGACTCACCATGCCTCTTAGAGAATACCTTGGGATGTTTGCTTTCCAAAATGTGATACTTTTGAGGGTGGTTTCACTGTCCTGGTGCTCCAGGGCCTCCAAAAATGTGATGGTTAGTCAGGAAATTAGATGTGAAATTTATGCCCCTAGAATGCCTGAAGGTGCTCCTTGGTTTTTGGGCCCCTCTATGTGGCCAGACTGTGAAAAAGTCTCACACAATGTGGTATCACCATACTCCAGATGAGTAGTATTGTGTTTTGGGGTGCAATTCTAATGCCGTGTACACACGGTCGGAATTTCCGACAACAAATGTTCGATGTGAGCTGGTTGTCGGAAATTCCGACCGTGTGAAGGGCTCCATCGGACATTTGCTGTCGGAATTTCTGACAGCAAAAATTTGAGAGCTGGATCTCAAATTTTCCGACAACAAAATCCGTTGTTGGAAATTCCGATTGTGTGTACACAATTCTGACGCACAAAATTCTACGCATGCTCGAAATCAAGCAGAAGAGCCACACTGGCTATTGAACTTCATTTTTCTCGGCTGTCATACGTGTTATATGTCTCCACATTCTTGACGTTCGGAATTTGCGACAACATTTGTGTGACCGTGTATATGCAAGACAAGTTTGAGCCAACATCCGTCTGAAAAAATCCAGGATTTTGTTGTCGGAATGTCCGATCGTGTGTATGCGGCATAGGTATGCCTATGATGTGTATTAGAAATATCTTATTAACTAACAACTTTGTGTAATAAATACATTTTATATCCTGCATTTTCCAAACACATGTGACAAAAATTACATTTTCAAATGACCCACTGTTCCTTTCAAAAAATACCTTGGGGTGTGCTTGCTTTCCAAAATGTGGTTATTTTGCGGGTGTTTCTCTTTTCCTGGCAGTTCAGGGACTCAAGTAATGTGATAGGTGGTCAGGAAATTAGGTGCGTAGTTTATGCGTAAAAAGCCCAAAGGTTCTCCTTGGATTTTGGGCCCCTCTATGCATCTAGGCTGTGAAAGTCTCACACGTGGTATGGGAGTAGCATGAATGCATATTTTTAAAACTGAATTCATGTATAATTATGGAGTGGTGTTTGTGGACAGCAAATAGTATTTTTTTTTATAAAGGTTAACACGAGCTGGCCATAGATGGATCAAAATTTGGCTGATTCAGCAGGGGCCGGACGAATTTCCTGCTAGACAGAAGTTTATCTAATGATTGACTTCGGCTGAATGAGACTGGGAAAACTTTCATTCGATCAGCAACTGCAGTCAGTCAGCTGACAGGATACAATAGCACAGCAGGGGGGATTCCTCTATCTAACTCACTTGTGTGGATGAGGTAAATTATGTGTTTTTATTTTCAGCCAAGGGGCTGCTCAAAAAAAGAAAAGAATCATCCACAGCTAGCCTAACCCTTTAATTAATCAACTTCATCTAAATGTGCTAACGCATCTAATACTACCCTCTCTCTTTTTGACCCCAGATCTCATATTTACACTAAAATGAAATTAAAAAAAAAATGTCATTTTAAGAAAAAATTAAAAAAAAATGGCCCTTTAAGAGCTATGGGCGGAAGTGACATTTTGACGTCGCTTCTGCCCTGCAATGATATTGAGATGGGTGGGGGCCATCTCTCCCTCACTCGTCTCCATGTCAGGCTAGGGAGAGGATCCGATCGCCTCTGCCGCCCGCTACCGACGGCTCCGGTAAGCAGCAGGGGGCACCGTTAAAAGTGTTCTTGCTGCAAATTCCCCGCAGAGACCACTTTTATCTTGAAGCAGACCGCCCGCTGAAGAAGAAGATACCGGGTTTATGGCAGCTAGCTGCTGCCATAACAACGATACTCCTCTTCAAAATACCGACGTATAACGACGGTGGGCGGTCCGTAAGTGGTTAATACTGAAATTGAAAAAAAAAATAATGAAAATATGTGCAAAAACAGTATATTTTCTCCTTTTAGTAAAACCATTTATGTGCTTCTGTGTTTTGGATGGTAAAGTCTTCTGCTTTATACGGAGGATTACAAAATAGAGTAGAGTGGAGCTGTCCATGGTCCTTCCTGTTTTTGTATGGTTTCCTGATTAGCCGTGTTGGCTATTAGTGTTCTAACACAGTGTTTCTCAACTCCAGATTTCCCTCAGATGAAACGGCTGTGGTACCTACTAACGCAGTGAAACTGACCAAATCACCTGTGCAAAATAATGGAAAGCCTGAAAACATGACCTGTTGGGGCGCCTTAAGGACTGTTGAGAAACACTGTTCTAAGACAGTGTTTCTCAACTCCAGTCCTCAAGGCGCACCAACAGGTTGTGTTTTCAGGATTTCCCTCAGATGAAACAGCTGTGGTAATTACTAAGGCAGTGAAACTGATCAAATCAACCTGTGCAAAATAATGGAAAGCCTGAAAACATGACCTGTTGGGGCGCCTTGAGGACTTGAGTTGAGAAACACTGTTCGAAGATATACAAAAAACACTGTAGCATCCCACAAAGAATGTGATTTTACACTTGGCCAATCAAAGAGGTTGTCCATCTCACAGAAGCCAAAATGTTGTTCAACAGCTATTCCTGTACCTCTAACCAAATGTATACTTGGGGAATATATATTGTATATTGAGGTACAGGCCTTTGTAAGCCCAAACCAAGTCCAAAAACTCCTCTCTGATACCTGCAATATGAGTAATCGAAGGTCTAATGTAGGTCTTCTGCATTTCAGAAGCTTGACCATGAAAGGACTGGCCACTAAATGCAGGTAGAACTTGGTATAGGTTTTAGCCATGTTCAGCTATAGGCTGCAATAGACTTTGACACTTGACAGGCTGCCTGCAGCAGGGCAGTACGCTGCACACACCAAAGCGCTGAGATTGAAGCACTGCACCTGAATGGCCCAAAGTGCAAAGGGCCTTAAGCCTCGTACACACGATCAGATTTTCTGACGGGAATTGTGTGATGACAGGCTGTTGGCAGAAAATCCGACCGCTTGTACGCTCCATCGGACAATTGTTGTCAGATTTTCCGCAGACAAATGTTGGATAGCAGGCTTTAAAATTTTCCAATGACAAATGTCTGTTGTCTGATTTTCCGAGCGTGTGTGCACAAGTCCGTCGGAAAAAAGTCCAAAGTACAAACATGCATGCTCGGAAGCAAGGACGAGCCAGAAGCGGTCGGTCTTGTAAACTAGCGTTCGTAATGGAGAATTAACATTTGTGACGTGGCAAATTATGAAATCTCGAAATGCAGCGCACAATTCTCTTCTTCTTTAATGGGATAATAATGAAGCTGCTTTGCTGGTGATGCTGATGGAGTTATTGCTTTTTTTTTCTAGTGATATCAAGAATAATATTATTATGCTTGTTATTTTTTTTTTTTTGTTACCACAACACCATTATCCTGTAGTTTTTAAGATCAAAGATACAACTATGTTGGTGTCCCTTGTTAATTTTACATTGTATTTTTTAAAATGTAACTGCCTACTCCCAAACTGTCATTTGAAGTAAAACACATAGCCAAGTATTATTCTACACAATTTTTATTGTGCATTAAAAAAAGAAAGGAAAGCAAATAAAATTAGACATGCTATCTGCCAATAGAACTTAACCAAAAAGTGCATTCTATGCATCCAAAAATATAGAAAATATACCAAATAAATCACTATTCAAGCAAAAAATAAAATAAAAGCCTCATGCATGTGTCCTGCTTCTTAATATAGGGGGTCAACAATGCCAAGAGTTGGTGAAAGCAGGGGTCCGTCACCCGGAGATAATTCCAAAAATCATCCGGATAATTCTCCTGGAGCTCCCACAGCAAAGGCATATGACATAATTGGTCACGATTAATAAAGCAACCAATTTTTGGTCCAAAAAATAATCCTCCTCCTGTTCCTGGACTGGGCTTGGGTCAAAGCAATAACTCCAAGGCCAATAATAAATAACACGTTATCTCCTCCGATTCCACAACATGTCTGGTTGATGAACAGCCATTCAGAAAAAAACTGAAAAGCGTGAAATGAAAAGCGCAAAATGAAAAGCGCGAATCAACACTCACCAAACTTCTACTGTCAAAAAATTAGCAGAAGGAGCCCAAAGGGTGGCACTTAAGAGCTGAAAAAACACGTAGTACGTCACTACGTTTGTGTTTGTTGGCCGACAATTGTGTGTCGGTTGTATGCAAGACAAGTTTGGGCCCAATGCCCTTCGGACAAAAGTCTGAGGTTTTGTCTGCGGAAAATCCGATCGTGTGTATGAGGCTTTGGGCTGGGTTCACACCTATGCGAATTGGATGCGAGTTTTCCCACATCCAATTCGCATGACAGGAGACTGTGACCGTCTCTCAATGGAGCCGGTTCACACAGCTCCGGGGCGGCTGCGGAGCGGATTGCACAGGGGTCCTGTGCATCTTTGGCTCTGTTTCAGGTCTGAATTCAGGCAAAAATTCGGACCTGATTCGTTCCTGAAACGGAGAACAGGGATGCACCGGACCCCTGCTGTGAGCCACATCCCAATTACTTTACTTTTTTTAAAGACGACATCAAGCTCAAAACTGCAGCAGTTATGAGTTTGTTTCACCACTTGTCTACCCTGCCGTTTAAAAACGTACCTTGGTAGACAAGTGGTTAAGAGACACAGATGGAATTTGTGAACCCAGCCTTAAAAACTCAGCATGAATCGGAAGCATGATGGGAGTGAGAGCGCTGTCACTGTTTAAATAACAATTGCGCGGGCATTCTACACTGTACCCAAACAGAATTTTTATCATTTTGTTCCCACAAATAGAGCTTTATTTTGGTGGTATTTGATCACCCCTGTGTTTTTTATTTGTTGCTAAACAAATGAAAAAAGACCGAAAATTTAGAAAAAAAAAGTTTTTCTTTTATTTCTGTTATAAAATTTTGTAAATAAGTAAGTTTTCTCCTTCACTGATGGGCACTGATAAGGCGGCACTGACAGGCACTGATAAGGTGGCACTAATGAGGTGGCACAGATGGGCACTGACGATGGGCACTTGTAGGTGGCACTGATGGGTGGCACTGATATGCAGTACTGATGGGCACTGATAGGTGGCACTGATGGGCACTCATGGGTGGCACTTGTGGGCACTGATGGGCACTGATAGGCGACACTGATGGGCACTGAAAGGCTGCACTGATGGGTACTTATGCGTGGCACTGATAGGCGGCACTGCAGGACACTGATAGGCGGCACTGCTGGGCACTGATATGTGGCACTGATAGATGGCATTGATAGGCATTCCTGATGGCACTGGCAGGCATTGGGGATGGGCACTGATTTGCAGCTGCCTGGGCACTGATTGGCAGCTGCCTGGTGGTCTAGGGTGGCATACCTGGTGGTCCAGTGTGGTGGCATCCCTGGTGGTCCTGGCAGCATCCTGGTGGTCTAGGGTGGGCATCCGAGGGGGGGCTGCGCTGATAAACAATCAGCACAGACCCCCCCCCTGTCAGGAGAGCAGGCGATTGGCTCTCCTCTACTCGTGTCTGTCAGACGTGAGTGAGGAAAAGCCAATCAACGGCTCTTCCTGTTTACATCGTGATCAGCCGTGATTGGACATGGCTGATCACTTGATTGGACATGGCACCTCCGTCAGAAGCTCTTTGCCAAGATCGGTGTAGCGGTATGTCAGACTGACACACCACACCACCGATCGCTACCCCCAGAAGGACCACCAGGAGAGGGGTCCTTCTGGGGGCTGTCATATGAAGTCCACCCAGAACGAGGGCCGCACCGCCCAGCCTCCATTTTACGGCCGGCGGGTGGAAATTGGTTAATAATGTCCATTAGGGGTCAAAGATTCTGTGTGTATATAAGTGGACGGGTGAAGCTAGTTGGCTCCGCCCAGCTGAGGAAGTTTGTGTGAACGTAACGCGCAGAGGGGAGGAGCCACGTCCTGACGTCACCCACTATCATCCTGGATCTCCGTGCTTGTTTGTGTCTGCTCCTACATGCGCTGTTTAAATGAAGCCCTTGTCACCCTTGCATTGAATTTTCTCACGTGGACTCTTTGCTTGCTGGGACTGTTAGTTCACCTTCTATTTTGTTTTCACTTTGGCTTTTTATGGACTTTTTATTACATTTGAGATGTTTTATTGAGCCCTGATATGCGCTGCAGGTCTTTGTATACTATTTGACCTTTGGATTATGTGAAAAAAAATCTTTTGGTGTTCTGCTGCATTTTACCCCTTTCATATTTTTCTTTGCGCTGATTGTATTCATTTTATCTTATAACCCATAATTCAAGCCTGTGGGCTTAGGGACAAGGTTCAGCCTTTTCCTTCCACTCTACTAGGAAGGGGATTACACCACTTTTGTTAATTAGGAGCAAGATATGCTCCATGTTCTAAGCTTGAAAAAGTGGTGCAAGAAGGGAGCCTGTTCCACTCTTTGGTAATTCCCTCCAAAGGGTTTTATTAGACGGCTCCTCAACTGCAGCTAGCCCCCAGTTTACTCTATATATTGTTTGTGGGCATTTTAGCATTTTGTTTGCTGTGTTGTTCGCCCCACAGAACTGCTTTTGGATGTCTCAGTTGTCTTAGAATTCCTTTTGACCCCATGCCCCTAATGAACGATAAAGGCTACAGGAATTTTGACCTACCGTAAAATATTTTTTTCATAAAGGGACAAAGGCTTCCCCCCATCTTATGATCACTTTTACTATTGTTTTTGCATGAAACTGAAGCATTATGGGAGCGGGAGGGATGATATCTGGCTGACTACAGTTTTTTTAGTTTGCTAGTGTCCAATCCCCTGTGTGCAGCAATATAGCCCAGTTGTCAGAAAATTCCATCTGTGTCCCTTAACCACTTGTCTACTAAGGTACATTTTTAAATGGCGGGGTAGACAAGTGGTGAAGCAAACTCACAACTGCTGCAGTTATGAGCTTGATGCCGGCTTTAAGAGCTGGCAAAGGGCTTTCTGGTAAAAGTTTAATTTTCTGGGGCTCTCACAGTGGCTTACAAGGCCAGAAAGAAAGAGAGCGAGACAGAGAGAGAGAGAAAGAAAGAGAGACAGAGAGAGAGAGAAAGAAAGAGAGACAGAGAGAGAGACAGAAAGAAAGAGACAGACAGAAATAGAGACAGAGAAAGAGGGGAAGAGAGGGGGAGAGAGGGGCACACAGCGAGAGAGAGAGGGGGCAGAGAGAAATATAGAGAGAGGGAGGCAGAGAGTTACAGCCAGAGAGAGAAATCGAGAGAGAGAGAGAAGAAAGACAGAGAGAGAGAGAGAGAAGAAAGACAGAGAGAGAGACAGAGAGAGAGAGAGAGAAGAAAGACAGAGAGAGAGAAAGAGAGAGAGAGAGAAAGAAAGAAAGGAAAAAAAGAAAGAAAGAAAGAAAGAGAATCATGAAGTTTCAAGCCAGCCATAGAGGTACTAAAAGACAAGGCATGCAGAGCCTTCTATGCCATCAGGAGACAACTGTACCACCTAAAACCACCAGTGACAGTCTGGCTCAGAATATTTGATAGCGTCATCACCCCAATACTTCTTCATGGCAGTGAAGTTTGGAGTCCTGTCACCTACCCAGACCAATCCAAATGGGACTCCAGCCCAACAGAAATATTCCATCTGGAATTCTGCAAGCACCTCCTCCAAGTCCGTTGGAGCACCTCCAACAGTGCTTGCAGGTCTGAGTTGGGCAGATTTCCCTTACTTCTCGCAGTACAGAAGAGGGCGCTATCATACTGGGACCACCTACAAAACAGCAGTCCCAACTCACACTACCATAAAGCCTTACTGAAAAGTAAGGACCAGTCCAAGCCGTGTGGCCTGCAACAACTCATCAACACCTTGTCTATCCCAAACTCTCAACAATGCGGCATGACAAAATCTCAAATAAAAAACATAATGAATGACTCCAAAGAAAAACAGGTTGGAGAATGGAGAAATGAGCTAACAAACTCCAAAAAACGAACTGTTTACCAGTCACTGCAGAGAGACTACAAACTGGCCCCATACCTGGAGGTGCTACAAGACCCCAAAGACAGAAAGACCCTGAGCCTGTACAGACTGAGCACCCACAGCCTGGAAATCGAATTAGGACGGCACAGACAGACCAGGGAGAGTAGACTGTGCCAGCAATGTGACCAAGGGGTCCTGGAGGATGAGGACCACTTCCTGCTACATTGCCCAAAGTACTCATCAGTGAGGGACACTCACTTCCAGAGACTCTCCACTCTCATCCCGGACTTCAATTCTATAGAAAAGAAGAGGAAATTCCAATTTCTACTGGGAGAAAAGGAGCCAACGGTAAAAATAGCTGCCCAATATGTGACAGGGTGCCACAGACTGGGAGGGACACGAAAAACGGAGGACTTAAAAATCCTTTACATGGACTTATGCCCATTCCCCTCTATATTACCCATTCCCCCCCCCCCCCCCCCCCTTTTTCTTATAGAAACTCAACTGCTTTGGCAATGCTAACATGTATGTGGTCCTGCCAATAACGCTTATTTGAATTTTGAATTTGACAGAAAGAGAGAGAGAAAGGAGAGGGGGGGGGGGGGGGACCGAAAAAAAGCGAGACAGAGAAAAGAGAGAGAGAGAGAGAGACAGACAAAAAGAAAGAGAAACAGAGAGAGGCAGGAAGAAAGAGAGAGAGAGAGAGAGAAAGAAAAACTCAACTGCTTTGGCAATGCTAACATGTATTTGGTCCTGAGAGAGACAGAGAGAGAGATAGAGAGAGAGAGATAGAGAGAAAGTTAGACAGAGACAGAAAGAGACAGGGGGGATAGAAAGAGTGAGAGGGAGAGAGCCAGAGAAAGAGAAAGATAGAGAGAGATAGAGAAAGAGACAGAAAGAAAGAGAGACAGAGAAAACTCCAATTTCTACTGGGAGAAGAGGAGCCACCGGTAAAAATAGCTGCCCAATATGTGACAGGGTGTCACAGACTGAGAAGGACATGAAAGAATGAGGACTTAAAAATCCTTTACACAGACTTATGCCCCTCTATAATACCCCCTACCCCCTCCCCCCTTCTTTTTCTTATAGAAACTCAACTGCTTTGGCAATGGTAACATGTATGTGGTCCTGCCAATAAAGCTTATTTGAATTGAATTGAATTGAATTGACAGACAGAAAGAAAGAGAAACAGAGAAAGGCAGGAAGAAAGAGAGAAAGGAGAGAGAGAGAGACAGAGAGAGAGCGAAATTCAACTGCTTTGGCAATTCTAACATGTATTTGGTCCTGCCAATAAAGCTAATTTGAATTTGAGACAGAAAGAGAGAGAGAAAAAGTGAGAGAGAGAGAGAGACAGACAGAGAGACAGACACACAGACAGAGAGCGAGGGAAACAGAAAGAGTGAGAGAGAGAGTGAGACAGAGAGAGAAAGAGTGAGAGAGAGAAAGAGAGAGACAGAGACAGAAAAAGAAAGAGTGAGAGATAGAGGGGGGAGAGAGAGAGAGAGATAGAGGGGGGAGAGAGAGAGAGAGAGAGAGAGAGAGAGAGAGAGAGAGAGAGAGAGAGAGAGAGAGAGAGAAATAAAGAGTGAGAGAGACAGAGACAGAAAAAGAAAGAGTGAGAGATAGAGGGGGAGAGAGAGACAGAGAGAGAGAGAGAGAGAGACAGAGACAGAGACAGAGACAGAAAAAGAAAGAGTGAGAGATAGAGGGGGAGAGAGAGACAGAGAGAGAGAGAGAGAGAGAGAGAGAGAGAGAGAGAGAGAGAGAGAGAGAGAGAAAGGGAGAGACAGAGACAGAAAGAGAGAGAGAGAGAGAAAAAGAGTGAGAGACAAAGGAAGGAAGAAAGAAAGAGAAAGAAAGCGAAGGATAGAGAATGAAAGAAAGGAGATGGAGAGAGAAAGAAAGAGAGACAGAGAGTGAGAAAGAAAGACAGAGAGACAGAGAGTGAGAAAGAAAGACAGAGAGAGAAAGAAAGAAGGAGAGACAGAAAGAAAGACACAGAGAGACATAAAGAGACGGAGAGAGAGAGAGAAATAGAGTGAGAGAGACAGAAAGAGTGAGAGAAAGACACACACACACAGACAGAGAGAGTAAGAAAGTGTGTGAGAGAGAGAATTCTATAAAAGAGAAGAGGAAACTCCAATTTCTACTGGGAGAAGAGGAGCCAATGGTTAAAATAGCTGCCCAATATGTGACAGGGTGTCACAGACTGAGAGGGACATGAAAGACTGAGGACTTAAAAATTCCTTACACAAACTTATGCCCATTCCCCTCTATATTATCCATTACCCCCCCCCCCCCTTTTTCTTATAGAAATTCAAATGCTTTGGCAATGGCAATATGTATTTGGTCCTGCCAATAAAGCTTATTTGGAGAGAAAGAGAGAGAGAAAACCCCCATTTTATCTCTCTCTGGGGATATGGTTTAGTGATAAGCTGCAATATTTTACATTTTTGGTTTTGGGTTTAAGCACCCCTGTCAGTGGTAAATGGTTTGTTCCATCCCTGTAACTGACACATTCTGCTGAAGAGCTTGTTCTTTTGAAAAACAGACTTACTGGCCGGCTCACCAGTTGAAAATAAAGAGAAAGAAAGTTTAAATAAAGAAAACGAATGTAGTCATCACATCTTATGATTGGTAAGCCGCAATATATTACATTTTTGGTTTTGGGTTTAGTACGGCTGTAAGTAGTGGATGTGTATGGATTGTTCTGTATGGCGGATCTTTGAAGAATAAGGATACGGTTTAGCGGTAAGCTGCAATATATTACATTTTTTGTTTTCTGGTTTTGGATACACTTTAAATTTGGCATTTCCTTCCAAACCCAGGCTGAGGCATGGCCGGCATAAAGTGCAGTTCCAGCTCCCTCCGCCGTCTCCTGCTCACCCCCGGCAGGCTGCCTCTATTCAGCGTCTGTCTATAAGCCTCTCTCTCTCTCTCTCTCTCTCTCTCTCTCTCTCTTCTTCTCCGGCTGATCCTGACCTCTGCGTGGTGCTGATCTCACACACACATATACAAAACGCTCGGCTTTTATTCCTCGCCATTAACCTCCTGCTTCCCAAACCGCAGAAAAAATCAACTCGATTGTCTTTTTTTTTTTTTGCTGCACTTCCCAAAAGGAGAACATTTTTTTTTTTTTTTCGCACCCAATCAGGGGGCCCGGGGGGAAGGCCAGCCAATCCGCAGCCCGATGACATTCTGAATCCTGGTCCCCCTCCGTCTGAAGGTTTCCTTGGCTGGGAGTCAGTCATGTCTCACGTTCGTCTTGCCTAGAAGACGAGAATCGCACGGAGAAGCCGAGCCAGAAATGGAACGAAGGGGTTGAGCCCTGCAAGAATAAAAGCTTTCTTCTTCTTTTTTTTTTTTTTCCTCGCTCTCTCGTTCATGTAACCTGGCAACACAGAAACCAGCCAAGCCACACGCTACTCCTTTTTTTTTCCCTCCTGCATCTTGTCACCTCTAGCCGTTTGCTGCTGCAGGCGAATTCGCAGATCAAGGTGCCCAGGCTGCCTCCGTCAAGACGTGACCAATGCCTTTCCATTAAGCCTTCCGCCCGCCGTTCACCACCCCCCCCCCCCCCCTCCAGGAAGAAGTGTGGGTGAGGGGGGTTGACTAGCCCTTGAAAAGTTCACCGGTGGTCTTTCTCCGCTCCTAACGAGGCTGGGATGTCGTTTGGCGTGCGTCTGTGCAGGATCGTGTCCGGGAGGTGTGGAGCCGGCTCCCCCGCGCTGCCTCTTTCAGTAGCGTGACGGGTGGAATCCCATTAAAGGACATGAGAAGGTTCATGTATTGTAAGGTGGTCCTGGCCACGTCCCTGGTGTGGGTGCTGGTGGACGTCTTCCTGCTCCTCTACTTCAGTGAATGTAACAAATGCGACGACAGGAAGGACCGATCGCTGCTGCCTGCGCTGAGGGGTAAGCGTCAACTCTGCATGGAGGAGGGGGAGGGGGGGCTGGGGACCGACTGCGCCGGCCGATCCAGGTGACATGGTCAGGAGCCCCTCGGGGGGCTGAATTAGCCGACGGCACGCGTGCGGGGGGGGGGGGGGGGGACAAGAGCAGCGCGTGGCGCAAAGTTCTCTAAGCGTTCGCTGTGCTCGCTTCATAGACCGCTACATTGACACGTGAAGGACGGCTAAAAATAACGTTTGCTCGTTTGAGTGATACGCTTTATTATGTGGAGGGTGGTCTGTGATCGAGGCAAGGAAGCTGTACGGGAAATTCCACCATAGACGTTACAATCTGTGTACAATCCGCTACCCATAAGGGGTTGATTTACTAAAGGCAAATAAACACTTTGGAAAGTACAGTTGCTCCAGAGCTTAGTAAATAAGGTGAAGCCTCACTTTGCAGAGAACAACCAATCACACGCAAGAAAATAAACAGCGTTTTTGCTTGCATGTGATTGGATGAGGAAAGTCAGCAGAGCTTCTGATCATTTACTCAGCTCTTCTTTGTAGCATGCCATTGCACTCGCTAAGTGTACAGTCTGATTTGCTTCTAGTAATCCCACATACTATGGGGGGGGGGGGGGGAAATTACTAAAGGCAAATAGGGGCTGATTTACTAAAGGCAAATAGACTGTGCACTCTGCAAAGTACAGATTTCCAGAGCTTAGTAAATGAGGTAAAGCTTCACTCTCCAATCACGTGCAAGGAAAAAGAAAAATGCATTTTTGCTTGCATATGATTGGATGATGGAAGTCAGCAGAGCTCGTCCTCATTTACTAAGCTCTGGAGCAATTGCACCTTGCAAAGTGCTCAGTCTATTTGCCTTTAGTAAATCAACCCCTATGAAACTACATGGCTGATTTACTAAAGGGAAATAGACTGTGCACTCTGCAAAGTGCAATTCCCCTCATTTACTAAGCTCTGGAGCAACTGCACTTTGTAGCATACAATTGTACTCGCAAAGTGCTCAGTCTATTTGCCTTTAATAAATCAACCCCTATGTAACTATGGGGTGGCTTTACTAATGGGAAATAGACTGCACTTTGCAAGCGCAGTTGCACCAGAGCTTAGTAAATGAGGGGGAGCTCAGCTGACTTCCATCATCCAATCAAGTGCAAGCAAATTTTTATTTTATTTTTTCCTTGCATGCGATTGGGTATTCTTTATAAACAGAGCTTCCACTCATTTATTAAGCTCTGGAGCAACTGCACTTTGCAAATTACCCAGTCTTTTTGCCTTTAGCAGATGCTCCAGAGCTTAGTAAATGAGGGGAAGCTCTGCTGACTTCCATCATCCAATCAAGTGCAAGCAAAAATGCAGTTTATTTTTTTGCATGTGATTGGGTATTCTTTGCAAAGTGAAGCCTTACCTCATTTACTAAGCTCTGGAACAACGGCACTCGCAGAGTGTAACTGCTCTTTCCAAAGTACACAGTCTATTTGCCCTTAGTAAATCCCCCCCATAGTATTGGGGGGTTGATTTACTAAAGGCAAATAGACCGTGCACTTTGCGAGTACAACTGTATGCTACGAAGTGCGGTTGCTCCAGAGCTTAGTAAATGAGTTGAACTGCATTTGCAGAGTGCACAGACTATTTCCCTTTTGGAAATCAGCCCCGTACTTACATAGGGGTTGATTTACTAAAGGCAAATAGACTGAGCACTTTGCAAAGTGCAATTGTCCCAGAGCTTAGTAAATGAGGACGAGCTCTGCTGACTTCCATCATCCAATTATGTGCAAGCAAAAATGCATTTTTTTTTTCCTTGAACGTGATTGGGTGCAAATAGACTGTGCACCTTGGAAAGTGCAGTTACCCTCTGCGAGTGCAGTGGCTCCCGAGCTTAGTAAATGAGGTAAAGCTTCACTTTGGAAAGAATACCCAATCACATGCAAAAAAATAAAAAAATGCATTTTTGCTTGCACTTGATTGGGAGGAAGTCAACAGAGCTTCCCCTCGTTTACTAAGCTCTGGAGCAACTGCACTTTACTAAAGGCAAAAAGACTGCAAAGTTCGGTTGCTCCAGAGCTTAGTAAATGAGCAGAAGCTCTGCTGACTTCCATCATCCAATCAAGTGCAAGCAAAAATGCTGTTTTTTATTTTCTTGCATGTGATTGGGTATTCTTTATAAAGCAGAGCTTCCCCTCATTTACTAAGCTCTGGAGCAACTGAACTTTGCAAATTGCAGTCTATTTGCCTTTAGTAAAGCAACCATTATTTGTCTATGAGGGAGATTTACTAAAGGTAAATAGACTCCAGAGCTTTGTAAACGAGGGGAAGCTCTGTTTATAAAGAATACCCAATCACATGCAAGGGAAAAAAAAAAAATTGCTTGCACATGACTGGATGATGGAAGTCAGCAGAGCTTCTCCTCATTTACTAAACTCTGGAGGAACTGCATTTTGCAAACAGCACAGTCGATTTGCCTTTAGTAAATCAACCCCTTAGTAAAGTGCAGTTGCTCCAGAGGTTAGAAAATGAGCAGAAGCTCTGCTGACTTCCATTATCCAATCATGCGCAAGCAAAAATGCTGTTTTTTTTTATTTTCCTTGCATGTGATTGGTTGAGTGTTAAAGAGTTTGTAAAGGTTCACTCTTTTTTTTTTTATATAACAACATACATGTCATACTTATCTTCCCTGTGCAGTCGTCTTGCACAGAGCAGCCCCAATCCTCCTCTTTCCGATGCTCCTGGCCCCTCCCCCTGCTGAGTGCATCCACAGAAAGCTGCTTGCTCCGATTGGCACTTATGCGTGCTCGCTCCCGAGCTCCCGAGCCACCCCCGCTTCCTCCTCATTGCCTGTGATTGACAGCAGCGGAAGCCAGTGGTTTTCTATCATCTACCATACAATTTTCATTCAGGTCACCACACACACAACACAATCTGATTGTACGATTTCCTTTCAGCTCCCTGCACACATTACAATCTGATTGTACAATCTGCTTTAGGTCTACCAACAACTATGTAGAGCAAAGGCTTGCCTGAATGGATACAAATTGGTTAGATTAGGTAGGTGTCACCATACACATTACAATCTGGCTGTACAATTTCTGTACAATCAACCCTATATTTTGAAGACCTCCCTAAACTATCCAATCGATTTGTATTTAGTCAGGCAGGCCCCAGCACTTCATACGTGTTGATAGGTCTAAAGGAAATTGTACAATGACATTGTAAACTGTGTGCTCAGCTTCAAGTTTCATGTAGAAAGATTGTATGGTCAGATTGTAATGTGTATGGCGACCCCGAGATCTACCAAAAGCTCTGTAGTGCAAGGAGCTGCCAGATTTGATACAAATTGGTTGGAGAGTTTGAGTAGATCCTCGTGTTACATCCTTTGGTAAAAGATAGTTGTACATGGAGATTGTACGGTCAGATTAGAACGTGTAAGGCAGGGATATGCAATTAGTGGACCTCCAGCTGTTGCAGAACTACAAGTCCCATGAGGCATAGCAAGACTCTGACAGCCACAAGCATGACACCCAGAGGCAGAGGCATGATGGGACTTGTAGTTTAGCATCAGCTGGAGGCAGGGGCGGACTGACCATTGAGCCACTCGGGCACTGCTCGAGGGCCCTGGGCCACTAGGGGGCCCCATCAGGGTTGGCAGCCTCAGTAAAATCAGGGACAGTATGTATAAATCTGTGTTTTTTTTTACATCTGTCTGTGTATACTGTGTGTACATGTATGTGTATACTGTGTGATTGTATACTGTGTGTGTGTATACTGTGTGATTGTATACTGTGTGTGTCTATACTGTGTGGCCCCATAATTGCTAATTGCATATCCCTGGTGTATGGTGACCCTCTAACCTGGGCATACACCATACAATCTGATTGTACAATATCCTTAAGATCTACCATCAACTACTTAGTACAAGAGCTTGACTGATTTGGTACTAACTGAATGGAAGGTTTAGGTCTGTCCTCGTATTACGTCGCTTGAATAGATCTAAAGCAGCTTGTAGAGAGACTGATTGTATAGAGTATGGCCAGCTTTCAATCTGCCAACAACTATTGTGCAGGGGCTGCCAAATTGGATACAAATTGATTGGATAGATGGAGGTAAGTCCTCATATTACTAAGTTTTGGTAACTCTAATGTAATTATACAGAGATTGTATGGTCAGATTGTAGCATGTATGTTGACACTAAGGCCTTCGCTTACACTTGCTTTGCTCTCTGAAGAGTGATCTGAACTTGGATCCCTCTTCAGACAGAGGGTATAATTTCTTCTGTGACTGAGAAGCAAAGCATCACAGCGGAGACATATGTACACCTCCGGCTGCTGCCTTTCAAACTAATAGGAGTAGCAATTGGGAGGCGGTAATAACGCGGCTTAACTGCAGGGTTTTACCATCCCCCAACCACTAGTATATCCGAGCCGATCTAAACTTTACATGAGTGTTAAATGTTTCATCTGCGTGTTTGAAGCCTCACAAACGCATATCAGCGATCGATTATGTGCATTGCAGGAAGCGGTTTTGTTCACACGGTCGTGTTTGCTTCACTTTGTATTACGTTGTAACAATACGTAGCGTTCAGCTGGCTTTACTGCCCCCCAAATACCGCCATTCATGTCAATGTAAGTGCGCTACAAAGGTCTCACAAACGCCCTGATGGCATTTACAGCGAATGAAATGCGTCTAGAAAGCATTGCTGGCCGAGATAATCGTACAAAGATCCCGACAATAGAAAACCAACACAGGGGAGCCGTCTGGAAAACCTTATTTAAAGCCGCATTGAACCCAAAAACTAACATTTCTTTTATTGCAGCTTACCAATTCTTAGATGTGATGACTGCATATGTTTCCTTTTTGGTCTTTACTTCTTTTTTCATCTTGTGATCCAGCAAGCAAGTCTGTTGTTTTTCACAGCACTAACTCTCCAGCAGAATGTATCAGTTACACAGATGGGACAAAGCATTTACCACTAGCAGGGGTGCTTACAATGATCATCTCTTCCGTATTTATGTAACGCCTTTTATCCCAAAAGGAAAAAAAAAACAGTTGCTGTAACTGAGTATAAAGTATTAGCTGGAGTTTGGCTTCAATCTGTTAATGTATTTCAGGCATCACTAAACGGTGGTCCACGGTCCGGATCTGGACCCAGTAACAGTCGTCCGGACCACATGAAAGGGACAGGAGTCTGTAATATGGTGGGAGGACTGTGATGTGGATGGGGAGGAGGAGACTGTGATTTAATGGGGATCTGTAGTGTAAATAGGGGAGAGTGAAGTAAGGGGGTGGTAATATGAAAGTAATGGAGGGGGGGTCTGTGATAGAGACGGTCTGTAATGGGGGGTCTGTGATGGGGGGGTCTGTGATAGAGGCAGTCTGTGACAGTGGGTCTGTGATGGGGTGGTCTGTGTGAGAGGTGGTCTGTAATGGGGGATCTGGGATGGGCTGGTCTGGGATGGGGTGGTCTGTGATGGGGAGGCCTGTGATGAGGTGGTCTGTGATGGGGGGGCCTGTGATGAGGTGGTCTGTGATGAGGGGGGCTATGATTGGGGGTCTGTGATGGGGGGCCTGTGATGGGGTGCTCTGTGATGGTGGGCCTGTAATGGGGCAGTCTGTGATAGAGGTGGTCTGGGATGGTGGGCCTGTGATGGGGGGGTCTGTGATAGAGGGTCTGTGATGGGGGGTTCTATGAGGGGGGGTCTGTGATGGGGTGGGCCTGTGATGGGGGGGTCTGTGATGGGGGGTTCTGTGAGGGGGGGTCTGTGATGGGGGGTCTGTGATAGGCGGTCTGTGATAGAGGGTCTGTGATGGGGGGTCTGTGATGGGGGGGCCTGTGATGGGGGGTCTGTGATAGAGGGTCTGTGAAGGGGGGTCTGTGATGGGTTTGGTCTTTGATAGATGGTCTGTGATGGGGGGTCTGTGATAGAGGGTCTGTGATGGGGGGTCTGTGATGGGGGGGTCTGTGATAGAGGCAGTCTGTGATAGAGGCAGTCTGTGATAGAGGGTCTGTGATAGAGGGTCTGTGATAGAGGGTCTGTGATAGAGGGTCTGTGATAGAGGGTCTGTGATGGGGGGGGGTCTGTGATGGGGGGTCTGTGATAGAGGGTCTGTGATAGAGGGTCTGTGATGGGGGGTCTGTGATAGAGGGTCTGTGATAGAGGGTCTGTGATAGAGGGTCTGTGATAGAGGGTCTGTGATAGAGGGTCTGTGATAGAGGGTCTGTGATGGGAGGGTCTGTGATGGGAGGGTCTGTGATGGGGGTCTGTAATAGAGGCGGTCTGTGATAGAGGGTCTGTGATGGGGTGGTCTGTGATAGAGGCGGTCTGTGATAGAGGGTCTGTGATAGAGGGTCTGTGATAGAGGGTCTGTGATAGAGGGTCTGTGATGGGGGGGTCTGTGATGGGGGGGTCTGTGATAGAGGCGGTCTGTGATGGGGGGTCTGTGATGGGGGGTCTGTGATGGGGGGTCTGTGATGGGGGTCTGTAATAGAGGCGGTCTGTGATAGAGGGTCTGTGATGGGGGGTCTGTGATGGGGGGGCTGTGATGGGGTGGTCTGTGATAGAGGCAGTCTGTGATGGGGGGTCTGTAATAGAGGCGGTCTGTGATAGAGGGTCTGTGATGAGGGTCTGTGATAGGGGGGGGCTGTGATGGGGTGGTCTGTGATAGAGGCAGTCTGTGATGGGGGGTCTGTAATAGAGGCGGTCTGTGATAGAGGGTCTGTGATGAGGGTCTGTGATAGGGGGGGGCTGTGATGGGGTGGTCTGTGATAGAGGCAGTCTGTGATGGGGGGTCTGTGATGGGTCAGTCTCTGATGCAAATTCCCCCCCCCCCCCCCATAGACTGACAATAGTGTTGTTCAAATGTGCCTCCTGTGCTCCTTCATTTAGAGTGGGGGCACTCCAATACAGGAAGTGTGTTACTGGTCAGATCACCAGGTAAAAACAGAGGGGGAAACACCTTAAAAAAGAAAACAAATGCAGCCACCACATCTGGTAAGCTGCAATACATTACATTTTTGCTTTTGGGTTTATTACTGATTTAATGCGATGCAAATGCACCAAAAACACATGCGATAGGCGCGTTAATGGGCATCCATGGTATCTAAAATCTCAAAGCACATCTAAATGAGCCCCTGGGGGCTTACAATCACTTCCCAGTAGCTGGACAGATTTGTAACCGGCTGCTTGTAGCAATGACGCGAACAGCTGAGATTCCACCGTCTGCAATGTCAGGATGACCGAACAAGTTGATTCAATTTCATTTTAAGATATTCTATTTCAAATTTCATTTTAAAATTAAAGCCGTATTAAACCCAAAAGCAAACATTTATTATACCGCAGCTTCCCAATTCTTAGCCTTGGCTCACACCTCAGCATTACAGGAACTCGCATTTCCTTTTTTGTTTTTTTTTATTTTTGCATATTTTGAAGCATATCCTGCTTGTCGTACATAGGGCAGCCCATTGACTTGAATGGGCTGCCCTACGCACAACAAACATCCCAAACAAGCTCCGAGACCTTTTTTGCAAACAAGAGCCAGCTATTCGTGATTGGGATTCCAATAACAATTCATGGCAACCCAAGCGCGACGCTGATTTGCAGTATGTTTCCGAAATATGCAGCAAAACGCGTTTTCAATGCGCTTTGTTGTGCATTTCGGAAACGGTAGATGTGAACGGATCATTACATGTGGCTGCATTCGTTTTATTCCACTGACCACCAATGTAAGGAGCATTCTTCCCACTGACCACCAATGTAAGACGCATTCTTCCCACTGACCACCAATGTAAGAAAAAGAAAAGAGCTCCTCACCCAGAGATAGGCAGGTCACCAAAGGCAGGTCTAAAATTCCTCCACGCCCCTTTCCAGACTGCCCGAGGCTCCCTGCCCTTCTCAAGACCCCAAATTTTTCCAACCTCACCCACAATATCGTGCACCACCAACTCAGCAGAGGACTTTCTTCCGCAGGGTAATCTGGCACTGTGCATTTCATGTGAAGTAACGGACAACTATACTCACTAGAAACAGTGTAACCAAATCAAATTCCCAGCGAGTCGGGAATGCCCTGTACACCCACTCCGCATAACTCATGCAATAGAAAAAAGGGATGCCTAGAGCCCTGCCCACCCTTTTATACACCTCTATGTTAAAGTCATACTGCAGCAAAAAGTGGTCCATAGACTCCACTATACAAACACAATCCCAATTATCCACAGGGCGATGCTTCAAGTTCCCTCTCACATAGAGCCTCCCATGGAAAGCGAGCCAAGCTTGATCCCTAAACTTCAAAGGGATTCTTTCTAAATTGATTAAACGCAACCCCTCCCTTATATCAGAGCCTGGGCAATCCCTTAAGGCCAGTGACACACTGAAAGCAGAGCTCAAAATCCTCTTCTCCAGAAGCTTCCTGGGGAGGGACTTGATACCCTCCACTGTCACCTGCCACTGCCGAAGTATTTTCAGACACGGGTCAACATAAGGCGGGAGCTTGCCATGTTGTACTCTCAGACTTTTCACTGGCCCACCATCTTCCCAGCATTGCAGAAATGGCCTAAAACAAGATTGAAAAATACCCACCCATCCTGGCGGGTTCTCTGCTAGCATGTTACCAAGATTGTACTTTGAAAAGAGCAGAGAAAAGAAAACTATTGGGTTGACCATCCCTAGGCCACCCTCCCATGTGGACAGGTAAGTTACATTTCATTTGATTAGGTTCAGCCTATTTCACCATAACAGTTGTAAAAAAACAGCTGTACACCCTTGCATAGAGAGATGCTGGCAAGATACAGACGAAGCTGACATATAAAAAGATTGGGACCAGGTACGTTTTAAACAAGTCAACTCTCTCCCTCAAGGAAAGCTTCCATTTCTTCCAGCTTGCTGCTTTGACATTGGCACCCACCAACCTGCTTTTCCATTTTGATGACCATAGTCACCAGGACCAAATTTGATGCCCAACACTTTGATTTCCTGCTGGGGCTCTGAGAAGGCATCTTGGAAGTTCAAAGCTTTCACCCTCCTCACCCATCCAGAAAACTTCACTCTTTTCATGGTTGACTTTAGAACCAGAAGCTCCTGTGTACTGCTCTATCATAGAGACCACCTCCTGCGCCTCCTCGGTCCCATTGACAATAGCAGACACATCATCGGCATAGGCCACGACCTTCAAAGGCTGCACACCAGCAACGCCCAAAGGCACCCCGCACAGAGACCCACTCTAGTCTTCCTATGAAGGGGTCGATTGCAAATACATATAGCAGGGGCTCAGAGGACATCCCTGGTGAACACCAGAGCCAACCTCAAAAGGCCGTCCAACCCAACCATTAACCAACAGGAAGCTCTCAGCCCCTCTATATAATGTTTGAAACAAATCTATAAACCTTCCCTGCAGGCCATATCTACCAAGTAGCAAATACAGGTACTCATGATTGACTCTATCAAAAGCCTTTGCCTGATCCAATGCCAGCAAGTACTTTCTCCATCCAGCAGCCCTGCATCGTTTCAAAGCCTCCCGGACAGCTAAAACCGCTGAAAAGGTACTTCTACCTTGGACCGAGCAGTGCTGATGACTGGACAATAAATCACCTGCTACTGACAAGCGCCAAAAAAGAATCTTCACCAAGGTCTTTCTATCAACATTAAGAAGACTGATGGGGCGCCAGTTCTCAATCATTGAGGGGTCTTTACCTTTTGACAGAAGAATCACAGCTGATTGCCTCATGGAGGGAGAGAGTGAACCCTCTTCTAGACAGCTCTTATAAACCTCTGCTAAAAAGGGAGCCAGATTGGACTTAAAACACTTGTAGAATTCAGCTGTCAACCCATCTGGCCCAGGTGATTTTTTGGTAGCCAGCTTCTCTAAAGCATAAACTACCTCATCCACTGAAATTGGTTCTGTCAAATCCATCAATGTACCATTTACCAATCCTGGAGTAGAATCCAGAAAGCTTTCCATTCTGTCTGACAAAGTTCCTTTTTTCCCAGAAGGTCTGTGTAATATGACTTGAAGATTTCCAGGATCCCTGATCTGGACTTCACCAGGGAACCCATACTATCCCTCAGGCCTGTGACCGTCTTAACTGCTATGCTTGCTTACAGTTCTGGTAAGGATCAGGCGAGTGATATCTTCCATAATCTCTCTCCAGAACCAAGGAGGCACGCCGGTCGTATTGACACTTCCTAAGAAGAAGCTTCACCTCAGAGATCTCCCCTGGATCTCCTCTATACGAGATAAGACAATCAAGCTTCCTCCGCAAATGCTTGTAGGCAATGTACATACCAAGCTGCCTTTCTTACTTATGGCCTTCATAGGTGTGCGCAGCCTCTTGCATTAGGGTGTGCACCCCAAACCTCAAATACATATGCATGTGTATGTACTGAAGGTGTCGGTAGGGTAGTGGACAGTGTAATTTTGTTTATTTTATTTTTCTAAAAATGATTTGCTTTTGTAAAATTTGTTTCGGGGATTAAATATCCGTGGTCTATACAGGGGGGAATATGCACCACACAAGGCGATTAGGGTGTACCCAGGCACACCTGGCACACCCTGTGCGCACACCTATGATGGCCTTGAAAAGTCCAATTGCTCTTTGTTTCACAAGTTCCCACCACTCTGACTTACTGCTGCAAAAGTCCAGAATAGAAACCTGTGCCTGAAAAAAATCCTCAAAGGATTGTCTTACCTCTACATCTTCCAGGAGAGCCAAATTCAGTTTCCAGGTACCCCTTCCCCTGAGTGGAGTGTCCGAGGCATTCAGAGTCACAGACAGCATACAGTGGTCAGAGAACTCCACCGCCCTCAACTCAGGAGCCGAGAAAGCAGAGTTCTCCTTTAAAAAAAAAACTATCTATCCTACTCTGACTATTACCTCTCTGAAATGTCCTGTGCTGCCAGGGCAGTGCTTAATATGAACATCTACCAGACCTGCTTGTCTTACCATATCTCTAAGAAAAACGCTAATCGTAACCCAACCTGTCTTTGGAGCCTCTCCTGTCTTCAGGCCTAATTATGGTGTTGAAGTCACCATCCCTTGCCAGACATGATTGTATCGTGTTGTACAACTGTGTAAATCTGACACAATTCATACGGAAAATCCTAATTCATACAGTAATTGCACTGTAATTCATACAGCAATTGCAAACTATTTCCTAAATGTCTATCATATATTTATTTTCTATGATCGGAAGCTCCATCTAGTGGCCATGATGTGGTATACCTCAATCAGAAAAATATTGTTCGATGGCCACTAGATGGAGCTGGAAATCAAAGGAAATAAACATGCTAGACACATTACAGGGATTATTCATGGTAGCAAATATTTTATAAATGGAATCCGTAGTGTGAATAGGCTCTGGGTCCTGCTATAGAGCATTATACTACACTTCTAAACAGGAAACGCAGCATGCACGTGAAATGAGGCAATGTGAATGTCTTTAGTTATAGATATAATTATACACTCTAATTAGAAACGCATCTTTAAAATCATAACACCTGATGATAACGTTATTTACATTCGAATAGTCACACACATATAGGATTAAAGTAAGAAAATCACAGATACACTTTGAAGAATAATTTCGGAGGGGAAAGCTAGAAAAGATAATGACAAACAATATGTTCAAGCTGTGTGACTGCTGTAAACAACTTCTGAAAGGGATTCCTGTAATTCCGCTGAAGCTCATTTGCATTGCGGCCTCCTGTATGGAAATAGATTGAGATGATTGCTGACAGTGTGGGGGAGAGACTTGGACTCTCCTGACTGCTGTCACTTTCAGAATCCAGGCAGAACGTTACACTGGATGGAAAGCATAAACCATGCCATAAACACACGTTAGAATTCCACCCAACACCACATTGAAAGTGTCGTTGCTTGCACTTGGTACCCAGAGCTGCTGCTGCTGCTGGGGGGAAGGGGGGGGGTGGTAGAACCAGCCTACCTGTATTAGGCCAACAACAGGGCCTAGGCAGAAAGGAGATTATTATTGTTTATTCGGTGCAGGAGGCTATAAAACCAAGCAAAACTTACCTTTTCTTCAACAGTCCCGTCCCTCGCCAGCACCAGCATCCTCTGCTGGGTGTTAATAGGACCATGTAACAAAAATAAAGTAGGTGTTACCCTGATGTAGTGCACAGATGGGATTAGTCTGGCGGTTTGATCCCGGGGTCCATATCATAGTAGGCACAGAGCAACCAGGCACACAACATTTTCATACTCCTTCATTTATACGGTGGCCAAACAAATGTTGGCTAAAGCTTGGAAGTCGAAAATTCCAACAATAGCATAAGTCAAAAATAAAACATTCATGGTACTTCACTAATGATTAATTAGCTCCCACTTTGCTTGCTTGAACCAATATTTTTTGGAAAAATTTAGGACACTTGGATTATAATCTATTTAGGGGGAAACCCTACCAATGCGACATGGTCTCTATAACTTTTTATGTTATTTTGTGCATAGCCTCCCTGGATCACACACAATACTCCAAGCATCAGCTTTGGAATACTTGTTGGGACAATAACCCCCTTTGGCTGACAGACAGAAACTGCTCATGTGTTTCCTTTTTCTTTTTCCTACTGTGAGTTATGTTGGCTTTGTATGTATGGTGATCCCTTTCTGACCAATATTAGATGGAGTCTTTACATTATCCCACATTTGACTAGGATTTCTTGGCTTTCCCCCAGTGGAGGGGAACTTTCCATTCTTTTTCCAACATTAACTACTTAACAGTATATCCGTGGGTCATGGTTGGCTCGGCTTTCCTAGGTGCTCCAGTGCCCGCCCAGGGAGATTTCCATGCATGCATGTTCATATTCTAGTGAAACCTATTCATTGTTGACTCTCCACTGTGTGTCCTGAAGAAGCGGACTAGTCTAGTGAAACTAGAAACTTCTAGTGAAATGCGTGGGCGCAGAGGGGTTCACTTACCGCAAATTGTGTAACAACTACAACTTCTGTCAAGTATTGGGTCCTGAATGACCCAATAATTTCAGAGGGGATGTTATATAGATTTTGTAGTCCAACTTGGTTTTAAAGTCCGACCTACTGTTTTTTTTTTTTCTTCCTTTGCTTCATAGTATGTTCACGGATGTGGCAGGGGAGTGTTCCTAATAATTAACTTTTTATGCTATGTTGTTTTAAGCTAACCAACCTAGGCGAGATATGTTCCAGATATGCTCCAACCCTCTCCTTGGTTTTTATTTTGGGGATGAACCTGGATAGGGTAGGAATGAGGAAACTTGGAAAAGGCAGCCGCACGCCGCAACGGGATGCCAATAAAACTTCTTTATTGTAATGCAGACAAATGCAGTCACTGGAATGAAGGTTATCACATGACTAAGCACAAGATGTGTGAAACATGTTAAACTTAACCTGCATTATAATAAAGACAGTTTATTAGTATCCCGTTGCGGTGTGCGGCTGCCTTTTCCAGGCTTCCTTGTTTGTTGCAGTGGCGAGCCGGGCCAACACCTGTGGGGTTACCTGCTGTGGGATAATCTCGGAACACCTGGGCGGTGATTTCACCTTTGTCTTCCTGTCTAGGGTAGAGATGAGCCTAGGGATACTCCAGGAAATTATAACTTGATGATGAGGACTCTAATCTGAAACAAATTTAAAGATGAACTCCAGCTTTTCCTCCCCAAAATAACAGATGCATCGTGCATGTAAATGAATCACGACTCCACTTTCAGTTTGTGTCTAACGTACCTCTTTTAGCAGTATATAGCAGGTTTCTGTGTCTGTGATATCACTCCTCCTCTTGGCTAAATTTGTTAGTTCTCCGTCTTCCTTTTTCCTTATTTTTCCAGTCCTGATACTACATGTTCCATGATCCTTTGAACCTCTGTAGTTTCCGGAGTTCTGGGAGTTGATGCTGGTGGATCCCAGTGTTACTGTGGGTGTTTCTGGGCCTTCATGTGGGTGGTGAAAGGTGTAAATGTGTCATACCTCCTCCTGTTTCATTCCTGTCTTGCAGCGTGCCAAAGAATAATGACTTACTGCAAGACTACAGGGGGAAGGGCTACGGGAGGTTATTATGAAGGTATTTCCTCCATATGTAAATGAATCGCTTCACATAGAGCAGCGCTCTGGGAGGGCGGGATTCCCCTTGTTCACACTGGTCAGCAGTGGCGGCTGGTGCTTAATATTTTGGGGGGACAAAAAAAATTACTCCCTTAATGGGACAGGACTGACCCAATTGACTGGTAGTACTAAGACTCCCTGGCCAATCGGGTCTCAGGACCCGTTTTCTGTTTGGCCAGGAGGAGAATCAGGAAGACAATAGCATATATTAATTGGCTATTTTCTCACAACTGGGTGGGCTCAGGGTGCAGTGCTTTGCGCCCCGAGCCCACCCTTTTTTGACGCCAATTGGAGCCTCAGGTTCTAATCATGTGCTTCAAAAAAAAACAAAAGCATTGAAACCCTGCATGTAGATTAGGGGCCAGCCACATGGATTGGGGGAGGGGCACCCCTTATTGACGGGCCCCCACTGCTGGTCAGCAAATTTAACTGGGCAGAATTAAATTCTAATTGTGATCCATTAAATCCTGTCCAGCAGCAGCACAGCTAGCTTTCACAACAGGCTGTGTATATGTGTATATCAGTGACGGCTGGTGCCAAATATTTTTGGGGTGTGCAAACAAACTGAAAAATTCTGAAAACTACTGAAAAAAAACATCAATTGCAGCCTCATTGTGCCCTTCAAATGCAGCCACTGTGCCATCAATTGCAGCCACTGTGCCCATCAAATCCAGCCACTGTGCCATCAAATGCAGCCACTGTACCTATCCATTGCAGCCACTGTGCCATTAACTGCAGCCACTGTGCCAATAAATTGCAGCCACTGTGCTATCGAATGCAGCCACTGTGCCCATCAATTTCAGCCATTGTTCCATCCAATGCAGCCACTGTGCCCATCAGTTGCAGCTACTGTGCCATTAAACGAGCCACTGTGCCATCAAATGCAGCCACTGTGTCCATCAATTGCAGCCACCATGCCATCAATTGCAGCCACTGTGTCCATAGATTTCTAACAAATCTAACAAAGAAAAAAAAAAAAAAGATTGACTTCGAGGGTCATAGCTTGGTGACCAGAGGTATGTAGATGAAGTCCTAACCTACCACTGGTTGAAATTTGGGGCTCCTATCATCTATTGTTTTGGAGATACGGGGCTCCTTGCGCAGCCTGTCAGACGCTATATACAGAGCAGACAGTTTAAATGCAAGCTGGCACACTCTGTTTTCAGCAGACTGAGAGGATGAGCTCACAGTGCCTCTCCTCACTTCTTGTCAGAGGCACTGAGCTCAATGGACAGCTTGGGATCTTCGACTAATCGTTAAGTACCATTGGCCCAAGCTGTCCAATTAAAATGCTGCAGTGGAGGCACGCCTCTCACTGCAGTGTCATAGAAGGGGCATGTGTTTAAAAGACAAATACTCCCTTCCAGCCCAGCCCTCTTAACTACAAGGAAAAAACGTGTTTATGTGTATAAGATTTACCCACAATCCCATGTTTTTTTAACACAGTTAAGAGGGAGAATGAAAATCTGCTACTGCTGAAAAGATACAAGCTAAATCATATATTATTATGCCATATGTTAGAAGATAATTTATTAGTTATAACTTCAAACTTCAGTAATTTGTCCGTTAAGCCACCTGCTTGAGTACAGTTTTTGAAAATATAGTAAATTACCTTAAAAATAATATAAAATAATTATTTGTATATTACTTACTTATGGTAATTAACCCCATGCCACCCAGGCCACTTCTGACACTTCTCCCCTACATGTAAAAATCATCTTTTTTTTCTTTTTGCTAGAAAATGACTCAGAACCCCCAAACATTATATATATTGTTTTAGCAGACACCCTAGGGCAGTGATGGCGAACCTTGGCACTCCAGATGTTTTGGAACTACATTTCCCATGATGCTCCACTGCAGAGTGCATGAGCATCATAAGAAATGTAGTTCCAAAACATCTGGGGTGCCAAGGTTCGCCTTCACTGCCTTAGGGAATAAAATGGTGGTCATTGCAACTTTTTATGCTACACGGTTGTAGCGCTTGGTTGCTACTAGTAACTAACATCCACCATGTCACCCTGCTGCCAGACCTTCATCTATCACTTCTGAGACAATGAACAGTCATTTGCGTTGTTTTGTTTTGTTTATTGGGGGATATAACTTGGTTGGGGCAAAGGAAATATGGGATGCCCATAGAACAATTGCTTTGCCACCATAGTTAAGAATTAGAACAAAAGGTTGAGCCGTGAAGTACTGATGTACACATAATATCTACAGACACTTCCTCAGCATAACAACATGCAGACTATTACTTCTCCTCTGCGTATCTCCTGCAGACTGTTGCTCCCAGGACATCCTCTTTTGACAAAAGAGACCACTCTGAACAGTCTCAGTTGCTGGCTAAAATATGTTGCACTGTTACTAGGCCGAGAGGTCTGCAATACCTCTCCCCAGCGGCCTAGTAATTTAGTAACATGTGTTGATTGGTGGACTACTGTTCCCAGCTAGTCCGGCCTGCAAATCCTGCGCCATTAGGCCACATCGATTTGACACTCTCCTCACAGTCACACCTCTGGCCTCGCACCCAGCTCCCCTGGAATGTCTCATCCAGAAATCCACTGCGGTCCACTCACCGACCTTCTCCTGCCCCGAGTCCATGATGGAGAACTTTAACTGGACATACGTTCCAGCAGCTTCTCCAGCCCCTCTGTTCCAGAATACTTCATCCATCATAGCTCCCAACTGTCCCTGATTTGGAGGGACTGTCCCTGATTTGGAGAAATGTCCCTCTGTCCCTCATTCCTCCTCATTTGTCCCTGATTTTGGTCTGATCTAAAGAGTTGTATATAAAATTGACTTTTTATGTTTCAGAAAGTGTCTCTCAGTGCTAAACCTTTCATCCAATTTCTAAATTGCTGCATTTGTAAATTTTAAAAGCCAATATAAAGGAATAATAGTGTTAAAAAAAAGTCCTTGTGGATTTAATTAACCTTTTTTTTTTTGTTAATTCTCCTTTAAGGGGGTGTGGCAGGGGGCGTGTCCTATGCCTACATACATTTGTTAGTCGGTATCCCTCATTCCCATCTCAAAATGTTGGGAGGTATGCATCCATGACCGTGTAAAGATGAAGCTTCTTCCCAGCTCTCCCGCCGCTGGGCAAGCCTATAATAAGGCTTACCTGTAGGTACTGTGAATATCTCCCAAACTTGTGCAGTTTAGGAGATATTCAGAGTATATTCAGCCAATTACATCACCGGCGCATGCGCTCTGAAGGACCGGCTTACAGTGCCGGACCTTCAGAGTTCTCGCCGGAAACGGCAGCTCCCACGTGCATGCACGGGAGTGACGTCATCGCGCCCACAGCCACTCATGTAGCCGGAGGCCGCAAACCCGGAAGAAGGACCAGGGAAGACGTCAGCCGTCTCATCGGTGACATTGTGTCACTGGAGGGCTTTGTTCTAAGGTAAAGTTCTAGCCCATTGTGACATTGCCTTGGAGGAATTTTTTTTTTTAATCACCAGCAGTTTACAACCGCTTTAAACGCCAAATGTTTTGCAACATCCTGAATTATATGAGTAAATAAAAACCCTCTTAATATGTCAGGACATACCCCAGTATGACCAAGCTCTAACTGTTGTTATCTCCTAATAAAGTAATCACTTTAAGAGCCTAAGAATATATTGTGAAAAGCTACAAGATGCCTGTGTGAATCTTTGATTCCACAAATTTTTTATAAGGGTATGTCAAGACTAATCATTTTTAATACAAGTATTCAAAGACAACCATCGCTACTTGTTAAGGACTTATTGACTACGTTATCACAAGTTGACAGTTCCCCTTGAATCACCAAATAGCTTTGTGATGTTCTTTAACATAAGACCTGATTTTTTTTTTTTTTTTCCTGTACAGCATAAAGCTTTGTCAGCTGAGCGACAGACTATTTTCAGTACGTTAACGTTTCTGTGTTTGGCCCTCTGGGCTATTCGCGGGTCAGAATGTAAAGATGGTTTCTCGATACAGTACTGCTGTCTTTGATACTGTCAGTGTAATAGCCTCTCATTTAACAGGCTTGTTCCAGCTATGGACCCCGCTCGGCCTCCCTGGCTTGTCTGCTCTCCAGTGAAGTGTTAGTATAGCAGCCGATACTTCTTAGTTCATAGATATGGTCCCTGGAAACAAAAAGACTGCAGACTCCTTTATAGATAAGGACCTACACTTGCTTCTGTGATCTCTTATTTGTAATGTTCACATAGTTAAAAAGCAGCCGCAGGCAGCACACAAAATCAATTCGTGAACTGCAGATGCTAGGCAGGAAATGCCGAAATTGTACATAGAATATCAACTCAATGTGGATCAATTTTGGTGCTCAAATTTAAAGCTTTAAATTCTATGGCCAGGCTATGGACGTTCAAATACTTAATCTTAAAGTGGAACTAAACCCTCCTATCCTTTACAGCCATTGAAGCTGCCATCTTAGCCTCTGTTTGATCTGCAGTTGCCATGGTGCTCCACATGTGGTCTGTTATGACACCAGTTATTAATTGGCTTGACAGTTCAGCTGTGATAGTCATGGCATGCCTTATCCAGTTGCCGACCAGCCCAGGCAGACATACTGTGAGTCGGCGGCTCTTCTGCCCCATATCACGTACATACCTTCCAACTTTTTGAGATGGGAACAGTGATGGCCTGTCCATACGGGGCGCAGGGACACCGCCCCCTTAATCCATGCGTCCAGCCCCCTAATCTACATGCGGGGAGCTGAACGCATGGATTTCAATGGGTTTTTTTTTTTTTAAGCATGTGATTAGAGCCAGAGGCTCTAATAGGCTTCAAAAAATGGTGGGCTCGGGGCGCCCCGAGCCCACCCAGTTGTGTGACAATAGCAAATTAATATTCGCTATTGTCTTCCTGATTCTCCTGCCGGCCAGTGAGGAAGCGGGTCCTGAGACCCATCACTCGATTGGCCGAGAGAAGAAGCGATCCTATTGGCCATATAAGAGGGAGGCAGATAGAGGAGATGCGCGGCGGAAGGAGAAGGAGACGCGGGGGAAGCCGCCGCCTGTTGCCCGGAGGAGACGCTGCCCGCGACCTAGATGGGGTAAGTGCAGGGCTGGTGACTGACCGGCAGGGGTGGCTCTGGGTGCATTGTTTGCAGCCCCCCTAAAAAAATATACCACCAGCTGCCACTGGATGGGAATGAGGGTCACCCTATGTGAATTGTACCCCTACCCATTCACCTAAAAAAAGTGTCAAAAATAAAACACATTAACACATGTTTTTAAAGTAATTTATTAGGCAGCGCCAGCGTCTCTTCCGATCTCTTCTCCCCGGGATCTGGGGGCCTCCTTGTTAAAGTTGGCTTCCAGATGTCGATAAGCTCCCTGCCTGCAGACCCCGACAACCAATGGCCAGGGTTGTTGGGAAGAGGCCCTTGTCCTCATTAATATGGGGACAAGGTGCTTTGGGATGGGGGGTGCCCCCCTGCCTCAAAGCACCCACCCCCCATGTTGAGGGCATGCGGCCTGGTACGGTTCAGGGGGGGTGCGCTCGCTCGTCCCCACCCCTTTCCTGACCTGTGTGCTCGGATAAGGGTCTGGTATAGATTTTGGGGACCCCAATGCCGTTTCTTCGGCGTGGGGGTTCTCCTGAAAATCCATACCAGACCGAAGAGCCTGGTATGCTCCTGGAGGGGGAACCCATGCCGGGTTTTTTTTACATGTGCGTGGAGTTCCCCCTAAAGATTCATATCAGACACAGTGCCTGGTATTGTCAGGGATTTAAGTCGGATCCCTGTTCATTAAAGTCGGAAGCATGTCGGACTTCAAGTCGCAGGGCAAAGTCGTATCCAAAGTGGTACGACTGTCGTGTGAACCCGGCCTGATTGGTTTCTATACACAGCTGCACCAGATTTTGCACTCTCCACTTTTAGTTAATCAACCCCTATGGCTGCTTTTTATTTTTTGGATGTACAAGTTTTAATATGGTTCTAATAAAAAATAGATTTCAGTTGAAAGATGTTTTACCTTTGTATAGTACCTTTAAAATCTCAAGAACAATGTGCACTATATTATTAAAAGTATTGGGACGCCTGCTTTTACACACACATGAACTTTAATGGCATCCCAGTCTAAGGCCCTGTACACCCGGTCAGATTTTCTGACGGAAAATGTGTGATAGGACCTTGTTGTCGGAAATTCCGACCTTGTGTAGGCTCCATCACACATTTTCCATCGGAATTTCTGACACACAAAGTTTGAGAGCTTGCTATAAAATTTTCCGACAACAAAATCTGTTGTCGGAAATTCCGATCATGTGTACACAAATCCGACGCACAAAGTGCCACGCATGCTCAGGATAAATTAGGAGACGAAAGCTATTGGCTACTGCCCCGTTTATAGTCCCAACGTACGTGTTTTACGTCACCGAGTTTAGAACGATCGGATTTTCCGACAACTTTGTGTGACCGCGTGTATGCAAGACAAGTTTGAGCCAACATCTGTCGGAAAAAGTCCATGGATTTTGTTGTCTGAATGTCCGATCATGTGTACGGGGCATTAGTCTGTAGGGTTCAATATTGAGTTGGCCCACCCTTTACAGCTATAACAGCTTCAACTCTTCTGGGAAGGCAGTCCACAAGGTTTAGGAGTGTGTCTATGGGAATGTTTGACCAATCCTCCAAAAGCGCATTTGTGAGGTCAGCACTGATTTGCTTTGTGCACGGTTTTGCTGCGCTTTCACCTTGCTAACAGCACATGAAAAATGCAATAAAAATATTTCCTTTTAAACCCTATGGAGGTCTTCACACTAGTGTGCTGCGGATGTGGTGCTTTTTGAAAAGTCCTACATGCTGCATCTTTGGTGCCCTTTTCAAAAGCGCACCAAAAAAGCATCTTCCCATTGGAATGAATGGAAATGCATTAAAAACGCACCACAATTGGGTTTTTGGTGCACTTTTTGAGTCACATGTCTGTGTTATATAGGTGTGTATTGGAGCCAGGCGACCAGAAATTTCCAATAGAGCAGCGTGAAAGGGCCCTAATTTGTATTATTAATATAAAGAGATGATGGTACTCTCCCATTAATGGGTTAGCACCCTTTGCTGTTTTGGGCCCTTAACCCAATGTCCTATATTTTCACACACACTGGAACAGTGGCGGCTGGTGCGGTATATTTGGGGGGGTGACAAGCAAGACATCCCACTGCCAACCCCCCCCCCTCCATCGATGGGTGGGCCCCACACTTACACCGCCCCTGGTCAGTCAGCCACACTTACCCCATCTAGGTCGTGGGCAGCTTCGTCCTCCTCAGCGGCTTCACCCTGCATCTCGGGTTTCATGGCGGCCTCCTCCTTGGTGGCTTCCCTCCTCCTTCCCTTGGCATGGCGGCCAATACAATTGCTTCTCCTCCCGGCAGAGGAGGATCAGGACGACAATAGCGAATATTAATTCGCTATTGTCACACATCTGGGTGGGCTCAGGGCGTAGTGCTCTGCGCCCTGAGCCCTGAGCCCTCCCTTTTTTGGACCCAGTTAGAGCCTCTTGCTCTAATCACGTGCTTCTAAAAAAAGAAAAACCCTATTGGAATCCATGCGTCAGGTGCCCTGCATGTAGATTAGGGGCCAGACGCATGGTTTAGGGGCCCCTGCACCCCGTATGGATGGGCTGCCACTACACTGGAAATCTTCTTAATAATAAGGTCACATCCCAAATCCCAGAAAAGCTTTAACTACACTTCTGCCCAACACGTTAATACAGCCATTACATCACCTACAGTTGTATAGTCCTCTGTAATAACTTATTCATTTTATTAATGAGCTGTTTAGCTCTGTGTGTCTACAATATTGCTGTTTGTAAATTTTTGCCTTTGTGTGTCCCAGGAAATATTTGCACAGCCGGTCCTCCGTTCCCTATCTCCTAATCATTATTGATTTTCTGCTAACAGTCGACCAGATAAACACTAATATTCAATTTATAATTAGTCTGGAAATGTAAAAGCAGATGAGTCTGAGTGCCATTAAGGAATTCAATTTAATTATCAATAAACATGGTACTTCTGCTAATCCCTTTTCCTGACATTAGTATGGTTGTAACATGTTACCGGGCGACACACAAGTGTCAAAGCTACAGAGGGTAATAAGTACCCTATAATGGCTGCAGTTGTCATTAAGGTTCTTCTTAGTATGGATGGAACTTTGTTTTATGCCCTCAGTGTATTGATATAATACTAAAAGGAAGCAATAAAGATAATATAGGATGTACAGTGAAGCGTATCAGACCTCCATCTTCCCCTTCCCCGCATTACATCTTTCTCATCTCTCAATTGTCACAACTGACATTCTTGTCTAGTCTTCTTCTGGGGTAGATGTCTTTGGTCATTTTCATTTGTCAATTGGGATGGTATAACTCCTGGGAGTTCATTCATCCTGGCACCCAACCCTGTAAGGAGGGGCAGAGGAGCTGGGTCAGCATAGACAGTAACTGGACATTCTCAGACGAGAAGAAGCCTATGATGTTCAAGGAGAGATAAGGCTGTGCTATTGCTCTCCTGGAGTAGTCAAATGTTCTAGCAAGACCAAAGGCACATTATAAGTGCATAAAAGTGTAGATAAAGTATAATTTATGGAAGGGAAATCCCGGCAATCAAGTATGTAAAGTATTTGATTTTTCTGTGCTTTTACCTGCAGTGTTTTAGGTTAGTGATTGGGTTCTAAAGTGTTACTAAACCCACAATAGTAAAATCAGTCTGTATATGCAGTAAAGCATGCTTGTTATACTCATTGTGAAACCTAAGGGGTTAATCCTCCACATTGTGTAAAAAGGCTGTTTGATCCTGTCTCCTCTGATCCTCCTTCTTCCACTGTCCCCAATCTATCTGTTGATAAGACAGAGCCCTTGGAGTCACTCTGCACATGCTAAGTTTGCTGTGTATTGCTAGAAAGTTTTTTTTTATTTTCTTAGGAGGGTGCATGTGATCAGCACAGGGCCAACCTGCACTGTCCAGACAGAGGGTCAGGGGTTCTGCAGTCTCATAGGACAGTCAGAGTAGAATGAAAACTCCTCCTACAAGCTTTAACCAGACACTGACAGAAGTCACAAGACTGCTAAATACCTTTTCTTATCAGCAGTATATAGCAGTTTATATTTGCTAAAACTATTGCATTTCCATGTTCTGTGTACTGTGGGAGAACACATATAGTGAATGCAGGCTCCTGGGTTTAGTAACACTTTAAAGTGGATGTAAACCCCATTCATAAAATGACCTGGGCACATACAGTATATCTGTAGCGTTTACTTATCTCCCTCCAAAGCTCTAAGTCCTGAGTCTTTCTGCTACTCCGCTCCTCTGTTATCAGCACGATAACTTCTGACAAGCTCTCCAACACAGAAGATAAAAGCAGCTGAAAATTTTTGTCGGGGAGGGAACTTAGAGACATATAAGCAGAGAGCTTGTCTATTCACAGCACAGCTCTGTGCATTTATTCGTTTATGTGGAGTGGGGGTGTGTGCCTTTCCTCCAATCAGCTCTCACACAGTGTATGCCCAGACTCCACACCCAGTGCTGAAACAGGAAGAAACATTTCCAACACAATGTGCACTTTCTAAAGAATGTAGAAAGCTGAAGACAGCAGATATACATGTAAAACTTATGTAGGGAGATTTATTTCATCTCTGTGTATCATCTGAGGCTGTTCACTTCGCTGGGTATATGGAGGATTTACATCCGCTTTAAGGTTTTACTTGTAATAGATCTTAAAGGTAATGTCTTTCTGTTGCAAAAATGCAATAAATGCACCCACAGTAATAATATAAAAAATGTGCATTTATTACAGTTTTGCATTCAAGCCTACAGAGCAATGCAACTGTGATCAGTGCATTGTGAATGCAAAGCACAGGGGTGCATTGTAGAAAATTGAAGAAAACAGCTGAACGGTCGCACTCCGAATAACACCTTTTATTCGTGGCAAATCAGTGTAGAAGATCCAAAATCTCTTACATCATGGTGATGAAAGGTACAGAACGGCTAACGCGTTTCACATCAATATAGATGCTTAATCATAGCTGGTGACCATAATCAGACTGAAAATATTTATAGTGAAATAAAACCAATTAGTGGATAGACAACCCCCAGAAACTCCTCCCATATCTAATCTGACTAAAGTGGACACCAAATGAGCACAGGAAAATGGGCAGCATGAAAAAACAGAGAGCCAAAGGATTAAGACCTCTGAAAGAATGACACAGCATTAATATATACTTAGTAAAGTCAGAGTAGAACTGGTTCACTGTGTTGGCGTGCTGTCCCCTGGCAGATAATAATGCTAACAGAGTTCTAATATAGATAGAATATACAGTATAAAAATATGACAAGGCACTGAACAATGCATTAAATATATCTGCACGGCTGAGCGCAATCAAACATACCACGAACAATAGTAGAGAGAGCCGATCACTGCCAGAGAACCGAAGTTGACTAATGTAAGGCACGGTTATAAAACATTAAGTAATAATCAATGTTCTATCCAAGGCATATTACTGCATCGGACATAAGTGAAAAAATATATAAATGAAATGTAAGCAAAAAGCCATATAATATATGATAAGACCAAGCGATCGTACTCACATCTACCATGTATGTGGTAAAGAAAAAGGAAATGACACCTTATAAAAAGAAACAGTTTATGAAATAGAAGGAAAAGAACTGATGACAAACAAAGGCGAAGACAGAAGGCAGAAACATAGGAACGTAGAAGAGATGATTTCAGGCAGAAGTCAAACAAATAAAGTAAAGGGGCTACACAGATACCACTAAGGAAACCATGCAGATACGTGTGTCAAAGTATACAAGCTTCTCGAAATAAAGGGGTGCATTCATTACTCCCAGCTCCAGGTCCTTCTGAAGATGGAGATAGTAAACAATGGGCTATAAGTGTGGTACTGCCGATGTGAACTTTTAGTCTCTCTTTAGTCCTTCTGCTGCGGTGACAGATCGGACTTGTAGTTTTCCCATTCACAGTTCCCTGTAAATGAATAGTGGGGCTGTGCATGCAAAATAAAAATAAAATAAAATAAAAAAAGACGCTGCAGAGAAATGTTCCCCTCAATGCAGGTAAATGGGGGGCAGTGTGATGGTGTTGGATTGGGGAATGCAAATCAGGGCCAGACTCCCCCTGCCTACCCACCTCTACTGCCCTCCGTTTCGTCACTGTGGCGCACATTAGCAGTGATAATTGGTTGCTGGTAATTTAGCAAACCATTTTTAAGCATAGTGATTTCAAAAGTCATACTATTTATAAATCACAATTGAGTTTTAGGTCTAGTTCACGCATGGTGACAGGTGTTTTTCCACACTGTATACAAGGCAGTCTGCAAAGGGGAGGAGAGAAATTGGGGGGGGGGGGTAAAAGAGGAGATAGAAATGGAGGGGATAGAAGAGGGGGGATAGATGAGGGGAAATAAATAGAGGAGATAGAATTACGGGGGTAGAAGAGAGGGTAGAAATGAGGGGGGTAGAAGAGGTAATGGAAATGTGGGGGGGGGGATAGAGGGGATATAAGTGGGGGGGTAGAGGAGGGGATATAAATGGGGGGGGGGTAGAAGAGAGAATATAAATGAGGAGGGGTAGAAGAGGAGACAGAAATGGGGGATAGAAAAGGGGATAGAAAAGGAGGGGGGTGAAGTTCATTTATTTCCTTTTACCTTTACCTTTCATGCAAAGTTATCTTCAAAAACATACTCAACCACCCAGCATATCCAGCACTGCCACATGCTGGGGCTTGTACCCTCATATTTCCTTCCCACATCATCGGGAGCCGGCTGTCTCTTTCAGGTTCTTGCACCCAGCCCCCGATGACGTGCCATCAGGTCCACCCCCATTCACTGTGTGTTTCTGCTCCTGCAGCCTTCTGAAATATGTGACGGGCATAACCCCAGAGGCTTGTTCTCACCAAGGCGAGAACGGAGGCAAGGGGCAGGCCCGAACAAAAATTTTTTGAAAAAACAAAAAAATGTAAACAATCACAAAAAAAGGAGGGGGAGGGTTGCATTGGGAAAAAGTTTGTTTTAGGAGGGAAGGTCTTTTCCCTTTAGGTAGACATCACAAATTGATGAATCAGGGGTTCTCCAGCCGACACAGCACACATCACTATCTATTGCAAAGTCTGTCGGCGCTGGTCGGCGTAGTGTCAAACACCGGGTTGGGGACTATATCTAGCAGGCATTTGCCTGCTGGATGGTGCGGTGGATGGTCGCCCAGGGGGGATTTCTGTGGAGGCTGCAACTCGGGTGAGCAGGGGAGCTGTATTTACAGACGGACCTGTTTGGATATTGAGGTTATTCCTCCATGCCCGGCTGTTATGCATTACTTGCTGGAATGGTTCCAGCGGTTAATGATATTATTTATTGCATTACTTAATGGGGGTTATTCTTCCTCCTAGGTCATGATTGATCCTTCTACCTTTATACCAGTTATCTCCACACTATAAACCAGATTGGAACTTCTGTATCTCTGGCTTTTTTTGCTGCCTACGCTCCCGAGTTGTTTGTATGGGGGTACCCATACCACCATCACAGCCTCCAAGTGGGTAAATCTTACCCTTTTCTTCCCCCTGTTATACACATTAATCCCTGCCTGAACAGGTTAGTTACATGGATTTTATGTATACTTTTGTTACGCTATATGGACACGTGTACTAATACAAACTTTTGTACAACAAACCTCCCTTTATTTGTAGTGGCTAATAAGCCCTAAAATATCTACCACCTATCCAGTCCCCCATGTCCGTCACAGGGGAAATTTTGGTGACACTGCTGTTTAGCCTTGATCCCTTATGGGCCTTCACTGGTAAGCGATTGTACGTTTTTCACTTCCCCAATTAACTGTTTTTCTTTTTTTTTTTTATACAAGCATTATTGATTGGTGCTTAACATGTAAACTTTATCACCTTATCTATAGATATTTTTTTTTGTGTTTCTCCTGAAGCTGCAGTCTATAGCCGCGAAACATGTATAGGATGACCGTGCAGGGAAGAAATGCAAAAGCTCCTACTTTCCTTTCCACCATGGAGTGTATTTGAGTACCAGTTGTAATATTGGGGGTTATTTAGCTTCAGTGTAGAGCTTACCAGTGAGCTGAGTCTATGCCAGATATGCAGTTAAAGGGCTTTTTTGGCCCATGTTTATTGAAGTAAAAAGAAAAAAAGTCCATCCAGGAATCCCACGCAGGGGTTTCAACTTCAAAGCAATAATGAAATAACAAATGGAAAACACCGAGCCACCCGGCTCTCTGGTCAGCACTGCTGTTCAGGCGTTGACCACGGTCCTCTTGACCATTCTAATTGTGTCCCTGTTTGGTACCCACTCTATACCTCTGGTGACACTCTCTCTTACAGCTTCTTGGCTGCTTCAGCCCATCGGCTTGGGCCCTCCATCTGCTCTGTAAGACTGTCCTGTTTTCCACTTTTCACTTGCATGCCTGGGCTCCTCGTGAGGGTGGAGCCCAGAACCCTGGTCCTGGCTCTGCTATAAGCCCAGGACCCAGCTGCACAATCAACAAGCCAGACTCCTGAATGTTCCCAAAACCCGGTCCCAGGATTGGAGATTCCATCCCACCCAGATCGCTATGAAATCTCCAAGCTCCAGGTCCCAAATTGGATTTTACCAACCACAGAGGAAACTGATAAAACAGTTTCCTCCAAATTAAATAATCCTCCTGGAGCCTCTCAACCTGCCTATTTGAGAATCCTGGGTGACAATCACTAGGACAGAGATCCGTACTGTCACACAGTGTAATGTCCAATTTGTACAATTTTTTTATAGTTGCAATTTTTGTATCTGGATACTTTACTGTATTTTAACTATGTATCAATAACATTTTTATGTTTTATCTGATGTTCAATCTGTTCATAGCACCGGGATAGTCCATTTTTTTCCCCGTTCCCCTTTCCTGATTTGGAGACCCCTCTGGGGAAATGTCTCCTTGCACTTAATTATCTAACAAAGCCAACTGAGTAAAGAGGTGGCATTCAGAGCTGTGCAAGGAGCCATTTCAACGGCAACACCAGTACACTGTTCTGTGTGTTTCCTAAGCTTGGTCATGTGATCTCTGGTGTCACAAGACCCAAATCAGGGGATGCATGAAGGAATGTCACTACACTTTGCAGTGGATCAAGAAGGCCTTCTTACATGGCTCTTATTTTTACCTGCAAAGGAAAATGCGAATATGGATGGTATTAGAACCCCTCAATACCTGCAATGGGGTCCGGCCTCATTTGTAGCTTCTGGAACCCTGGTTCTGACACCACTTGCTACCTCTGGTCATAAAAACACAAAATCCCCCTGATACAGGGTCAATAAGTCCCAGAAACTGTGAAAAATACCTGCATCAGTATTAGCAACGCTCGTAGAATTCTCGGTTTCACCGAATGGCTGCGGCACTACAGATCTGCACAATGGTGTCACTCTTGTCTGAGGGATTCTGCAAAGCGCAGCAAAAATAAATAATTGGGTAATCCAGCTGGGAGGGGAGACACATATTACTGCAGGGAGATCTTGTCACTGAAATATGCGGGAAATACATGAAACTGCAAGGTGAATAAATTGAACGCAGAACTCCAGGGAAAACCACTTAATACACGGATGAAATACATATAAGGGAGCTGTTTTACCTGCCATACAAGTTGTATTTCAGTCCATCCAGGATTAAGATTTACACAGCTCTGTCAGGCAGGACCGAAGGCCTAATTGTTTTATTCTGCTGTAATAAAGTAACACTTACAGGTCTTGCCCCTCCACCAGGCCTTGACTGAACAGTGAAAGGTGAAGCAGCAGACTGATGAGATCATCTGTCACTATGCTTTCTCCTCCAATCAGCATGCTCCTTGCTCTGCAGTCATTGATCAGCTCCTTATGCTGCTTCTCCCTCTTCCACCCTTAGCTCTGCTGTACAGGAACAGAGGCTGATACAAAGTAAAATTTGGGTTAAGACACTGCTTACATTAAAAAAAAAAATATATTTATCCACTTTAAAGCGAAGTTCCACCCAAAAATGGAACTTCTACTTTAGGTGCTGGTGACCCCCTGACATGCCACATTTGGCATGTCATTTTTTTTGGGGGGGGGGGAGCGGATACCCTCTTTTTAGAGGCATCCAGCTTCCACTTCCTCCCGGGGCTCCGCGGTGCCAGAAGGAAGTTCACCTCTCTCCCCTCCCTCCCTACAATCTTCTGGGACACGTTACAGGTCCCAGAAGATTGCCCGGCTGTTCACAGTGCGCAGCGCAGCTTGCACATGTGCAGTGCGTGCCCGGCTGTGAAGCCACAGCCGGGTGCCAACAGTAAGAATGCCGGCGCTGTGGAGAGGAGGGGGAGAGGAGTGGGACCGTGGGACAGGTAAGTGTCTGATTATTAAAAGTCAGCAGCTACACTTTTTGTAGCTGCTGACTTTTAATTTATTTTATGTTTTTCGGCAGAACTCGGCTTTAAGACCATGCCTTTTTATGACATTTGTTGTTTACAAGTAAAAATCAGTATTTTTTGCTAAAAAATTACTTAGAACCCACAAACGTTATATATTTTTTTGTTATTAGAGACCCTAGACTAGAGAATAAAATGGCGGTTGTTGCAATATTTTATGTCACCCTGTATTATATACTGAATTAAAAAAAAAAAAAACAGTAAAGTTAGCCCATTTTTTTTGTATAATGTGAAAGATGATGTTACACTGAGCAAAAAGATACCTAACATGTCATGTTTTAAAATTGTGCACACCTGTGGAATGCCAACCAACTACGGTACATAAAAATCTCTATAGGCGATGCTTTAAATTTTTTACAGGTTACCTGTTTAGAGTTACAGAAGTGGTCTTGCACTAGAATGATTGCTTTAGCTCTAACGATTATGACGATACCTCACATGTGTGGTTTGAACATCGTTCTGCGCGCAAGCTCGGAGGGACGGGAAGCTTATTCATTTTTTTTTTTTTTTTTTACACTGTCCCTTTATTTATTTTTTATTTTTTTCATCACTTTTATTGCTCTTATGCCCCGTACACACGGTTGGACTTTCCGACGGAAAATGTGCGATTGGAGTTGTTGTCGGAAATGTGTGGGCTCCATCGGACATTTTCCATCGGATTTTCCGACACACAAAGTTTGAGAGCAGGCTATAAAATTTTCGGACAACAAAATCCGTTGTCGGAAATTTCGATCATGTGTACACAAATCTGACGTACAAAGTGCCATGCATGCTCAGAATAAATTAAGAGACGAAAGCTATTGGCTACTGCCCCGTTTATAGTCCCGACGTACGTGTTTTACGTCACCGCGTTTAGAACAATCGGATTTTCCGACAACTTTGTGTTACCATGTGTATGCAAGACAAGTTTGAGCCAACATCCGTTGGAAAAAATCCTAGGATTTTGTTGTCGGAATGTCCGATCGTGTGTACGGGGCATTATACTGAATGTAAACAAACACCCCTTGTAATAGAAATAAGCATTAGAGGTCCTCCTAATTTAAAAGCAAAATAATTTTTTTTTTTTTTTTTTTTTTTTTTACATTTTGACTTGACTGAAGAAAAAAAAAATGTTGATGGTCAAGAACTGGAAGTGATGTCAGGGGTCGCTCCAGTCCTCCAAGGGCATAGAGCCAAGTGAGGGTCGTCTTGCCCTCACTTGACTTCCTGCCCAGCCATGTGCTAGGCAGGGTCACTTCCGGGCTTACCAACAGCTCCAGTAAACCCAGAAACAACTGGGAAGTGGCGGGAGGGGCACCTCTCCCGCCGCCTATAAAAGTGATCCTGTGGCGAATCCGCCGCCTGGATCACTTTTATCAGAAAGCCGGCCACCTAACAAAAAAAAAAAAGATACCAGGGTTATGACAGCTATAGCTGCCTCCACAACCCCGGTATTTAACGTCAAAAACATGACGTACATTCCCAGTTAGGCGGTCGGCAGGCAAAACTTTTTTTTTCATTATGAATAGAGTAAGGAAGGGTATAACCTCTGACTTTTTTGCCATCTGTGTCCCATTGCAGTAATTCCTTCACTTCCTGTCCCATAACCAAAACAAGAGGTGGGAGGAAATCTCTCCAGTCACCAGAACTAGTGTTCCCATTGGAATATTTCTTCTCTATTCTTGTTCTGGTGAGGACAATCCAGCATTTTGGATTTTTCATTTACTGTCATTCGGTGATAATGGTAAACAGGGATACAGGCTCTATCCAAAGCTTAAAATATAGTTTTGCCTTTAGCTATACCATTTATCTGCTGGGGAAATTCTTTTATTTTTGACACACATAATCTGCATTTTTTTTTGCTAGAAATTACTTTAAATCCCCCAAAATAATTTATTTTTTGAAAGAAGAGACGTGAAGAATAAAATGGCCGTTACTTTTTTTTTATGTTGCTCAATGTTTTTCAAATGTATATTTTTTTAGGAAAAAATACACTAAAGGTAATTTTTGTGCAAACATACACAATATTATACAGAATTGTGTATATATATATATATATATATATATATATATATATATATATATATATATATATATATATATAAAAATATAACAGATGATGTTGTGTTGATTAAGATAGATGTCAAACATGTCAAGTCTGAAAATTGCAGGTGCCCATGAAATTACAAAAATCTGTGATACCCAAAATTCTCCAAATGCGACGCTTTAAGAGCCTTTACAGGTTATCTGTTTAGAGTTAACCATAAATAATGGCTCTAGAATTATTGCTATTGTTAGAGTGTTACTAAACCCAGGACCCTGCATTCAGTATATCTGGTCTCCCACAGTATACAGAATAGGGAAATGTAATTATTTTAGTAAATATAAACTGCTAAATACCTTTTCTCATCAGCAGTATATAGCAGTCTTGTGACTTCTATCAGTGTCTGGCCAAGCACTGGTTAAAGCATGTAGGAGGAATTTTCATTTTCCTCTGACTGTCCTATGAGGCTGCCTGGCCGCTGACCCTCTGTCTGGATAGTGCCGATTGGCTCTGTGCTGATCACAAGCACTCTCTCCAAAAAGAAAAAAAAAACAAAACTCTAGCACAGCCTCTCTCAACCTTCTCAGCACAGAGGAACCCTTGAAATAACTTTCTGGTCTCAGAGAACCCCTACTAAAATTTACTATATCTACAATTCATGATACATTAGTGTGACGGTCAGTGGGAAGAATGTGCTTACACTTGTGGACATTGGGAAGAATTCTCCCCCTTACAGATAGCAAAAAGGTCAATGGTGTCAGTGGGAACTTATCTGAGAAGCAGAAATTGCTCATTGTTCAAGGGGCCCCTAGTAACCTCTGGAGGAACCCTATCATTCCTTGATTGAGAACACCTGCTCTAGCAAAACACACCAAACTGAGCATGTGTAGAGTGCCCCCCGTGGCTCTGTACTATCAGGAGATGGATTGGGAACTGTGGAAGGAGGGGAGGATCAGAGAAGATATGATCAAACAGCCTTTTTACACAATGTGGAGGGTTAACCGCTTAGGTTCCACAGTGAGTACAACAAGGATGCTTTACTGCATATACAGACTGATTTTACTGTTGCGGGTCTAGTAACACTTTAACATATATGCTTGCGCCTTATGCTGCATGCACATTTGCATTGACATGTGCATGGGGTGGCTTTTATGATCATTTTTATTTATTTATTTATTATTTTTTTAAACTTTTTTTATATATGTATATTTTTTTGTTTAAACCCTCATGTGGTAGCATGAGTAGGTGACAGGTTATCTTTATGGAGACATTAGGGGTCTATTTGACCCCCATTGTCACCCCTGCCCTTCACCACAGCTAATCAAACACAGATTTTGCTCGATTAGCTGCATCCTCGACCACAGTATCTAGGGAATGACATCTGTAAACCCAGAAGTTCTGTAATGAACAATACTTCCAGGTTCATTGGTCGCAGGGAATCGGGTAATGGGTGTTTTCCGATCACCTCCTCTCTCTAAAACAGAACTTTTCTATGGTCCCGGACTCCCCAGAGGTATCGGAGAGAAAATAAAAGCCTATTAAAATACGTTTGGCAGAACTCCATCAGTATCACCAGCAAAGCAGCTTCATTATCATCCCATTAACCACCTCAATACCAGGCACTTACACCCCCTTCCTGCCCAAGCCAATTTTCAGCTTTCTGCGCTGTCGCTGTTTAAATGAAAATTGCCCGGTCATGCTACACTGTACCCAAACAGAGTTTTTATCATTTTGTTCCCACAAACAGAGCTTCCTTTTGGTGGTATTTGATCACCTCTGCGGTTTTTATTTTTTGCTAAACAAATAAAAAAAGACCTAAGATTTTGAAAAAAAAAGTTTTTCTTTTGTTTCTGTTTTGTAAAATTTTGTAAATAAGTAAGTTTTCTCCTTCACTGATGGGCACTGATAAGGCAGCACTGACGGGCACTGGTAAGGTGGCACTGATGAGTATAGGCGGCACTGATGGGCACTGGTAGGTGGCACTGATGGGTGGCACTGATATGCAGCATTGATGGCAGCACTGATGGACACTCAAGGTTGGCACTGGTGGGCACTGAAAGGTTGCACTAATGGGTACTTATGGGTGGCACTGATAGGCAGCACTGATGGGCACTGTTGGGAACTGATAGGCGGCACTGCTGGACACTGATATGTGGCACTGATGGGCACTGATATGCAGCACTGATAGATGGCATTGATAGGCATCACTGATGGCACTGGCAAGCATTGGGGATGGGCACTGATTGGCAGCTGCCTGGGCACTGATTGCCATTTCCCTGGCGGTCTAGGGTGGCATACCTGGTGGTCCAGAGTGGAGCCAATCCCTGGTGGTACTGGCGGCATCCTGGTGGTCCTGGGTGGGCATCTGAGGGGGGCTGCACTGATAAACAATCAGCACAGACCCCCCCCTGTCAGGAGAGCAGCCGATCGGCTCTCCTCTACTCACGTCTGTCAGACGCGAGTGAGGAAAAGCCAATCAACGGCTCTTCCTGTTTACATCGTGATCAGCCATGATTGGACACAGCTGATCACATGGTAAAGAGCCTCCGTCATAGGTTTTTTACAGAGATTGGTGTAGCGGTGTGTCTGACTGACACACCACATAACCGATCGCCGTGTTGCACACACCCACGGGCGCGCGAGAGCAGTCCTTTTGGGAGGCCGTCATATGACGTCCACCCTGAACGAGAGCCGCACCACCCCGCCGTCATCTGACGGCTGGCGAGCGGGAAGCGGTTAAAGAAGAAGAAAATGTGCACTGCATTTCGAGATTTCATAATTTGCCGCGTCACGAATGTTAATTCTCCATTACGAACACTAGTTTACAAGACTTCTGGCTCGTCCTTGCTTCCCAGCATGCGTGTTTGTACTTTGGACTTTTGTCCAATGGGCAGCTCTAGATTACTTTTCCCAGCTGTGAAAATCAATACCAAGTTTATGGCTGCAGTAGCAGTGTGATCTTGCCTTGAATACCAAGACATTTAATAGCATACAAGGGGTTAAGGGTGAATATATGAATACAGAGCAACATTAATTTGCGTTTATTATATCTGCCTGGAGTTCAGCTTTAAATTTAAAATGCATGGCTTGGAGTGGCTGTTGCTGTTAATGGCTTTTTACAATAAACAGCAATAAGGGGCAGCTATTTCTACCAGGGGATTCAGCCCATTAAGGACCACCCAGAACTAAAAAATTCCTTTTAGTTAGAGTTGGTGGTCGCCATTTTCGTAGTCACACAACTTCCCTGTGTAGCGGTGGAGGTATTGTGGAAGTATTATCTTTCCATGCCTTTTACAGAGCCTGTATTGCACATATGTCCTGTACTGTGTTTCTAAGTAATCATTAGCAAGATGAGTGGCCAGGCTGCAAGTACGCAGGAAAGCCACTTATTGTACTTATTGAGAGCCCTCATGCAGAGCAGATGGCCAAGAGGCTTTAACAACCTTACTTTAATTTTTTTCCCTCCATTTTTAATCTCTAAAATCCCCAGATTCATAATTGGCAATTGAAACAGTGGCTGAAGTGCAGAAGTAGTTTTTCAATCTATCGATGTTAGCAGAACTAGAAAGATGTTTGCACTGCTTGCAGCTGAAGGTCCTCGCCGCTGTCACTTGCTGTGATATTCCACGTTTGAGAAAGAAGTGTGATTTCATACTGTATGCGGTTACTTAAAATATATGTAGGGGCAAAATAAAGAAAAATACAAATAATGCACATCTCTGCCATAGATGCACAGATGTCAATGTGTTGTCTCTTTAAAAAGACTTTAAAGCGGAACTCCACCCAAAAGGGGAAGCTCCGCTTATCTGCTTCCCCCCCCCCCCCCTCCGGTGTCACGTTTGGCACCTTTCGTTTTTGACAGGTACCCGTCCTCACTTCCGGGAGACCTGGCTGCGGAGAGATTCCAGTCCCCCGAAAGTTTGGGGGGAGAGCAGCACAGAAGGTTTTTC